>CM031242.1:667521724-668721724 GCA_018340775.1 Taxus wallichiana var. yunnanensis
TGACCTTATGACTTGATGTTTGTTTTCGAACTTGGTTTTGCATTAAATATCGTAAATATCACAATTAATCGTCATTAAAAGATTAGTATTTGGAGGATAAAAATTTATATCTGGTTTAATATTGATTAATTTTGTAGCTCATTCCATCTATCTGGCTTATGATATTGTCATGGGTTTTCTTTGGATGATCGTTAATATACAATCTCATTTATATTATTTTATATAAAAATATTAACCTTCATTATAAGGCAAATAATAATAATAAAAAGTTAATAAAAAACATTATGAAATAACATTGAATTAAGTTATAATTAACAAAAATTATGAAAGAAATTAGAATTAAATTATAAAAAAATGCCATTCAATATTGAAATGTAATCCACATCCATGGAATGTCAACACCATAGTTAATTGTATATGTCGTTTAGTTCTCTTTTTCATGTGATTCGCTTTATGTCATCACACATGTAAAAAGTTGTGTCCATGTGCGGTATGACCCACCAATTTTAATTCACTCATCCTTTAGGTAGGTTTGACGAATCTATCATTTTATTAGTTGGGCTTTTATAGTCATGTCATTTTATTAGTTGGGATTTTATTAGTCATATCATTTTATTAGTTGGGCTTTTATAGTCATGTCATTTTATTAGTTGGGCTTTTATTAGTCATGTCATTTTATTAGTTGGGCTTTTATAGTCATGTCATTTTATTAGTTGAGCTTTTATAAGTCATATCACTTTATTAGTTTAGCTTTTATATAAGCTATTATTTCACTTTTATATAAGCTATTATTTCATTAATCTAATTTATCTTTTCGACTTAATTGCTTCCTTTATATTATTTTATAGTCTATCGTTTAATTTTTGTCACTTATTTACTCGAATGAAATAGGAACATTAAACTACAATTTTGTTAATTAATTAGATTAATTAATTATTTTATTTTTATTTATTTACGACGACACCATTTGTAAAATTTATAAAGTCATTTTTTTAACTACCTTAACTAATAGCATTTATTATCTTCTTGCAGGATAATGTCTATAACCTCACGACAACAACATTACTGTCAAAGACCAATGTTTAAATCAAACACACCACACAAAATACTTTTACCGACCTTATCTGCAAACATAGATGGTGCCATTTTAGGTTACTCAGGCATTCCTAGCCACTGATCGTCGCCTCCAAGTATGCCATCATCACATGCGATCAAATAAACAGAAAAAAACATTATCCAAATCCCTCTTTCTAGTCGTGAATGATGCACTTTTAAGGGCACTAAACGTTTTGGGTCCGTGATTAATACCTCTAAACACGTGTAATCAAATAACACTAATAAGCGATCCTCCAGGTATTCCTCATTTTTCTTTATTTTCTCTTTTCTGCATTGAACTTTCCCTTTTCTGAGTGACTGTCTGCATCAAATATCACATTTCATTTTGGTCTAAAACGAACCTTCTACATCCTGCTTTGCTTACATAGCTTAAGTAAAGGATTTAACTTTTGCATTTCACTTATCACACTGCCTGAGACTGCACAAACATAATTAACACATCAAGACATTCCTCTCACTTGGTTAACTGATTAAGACTTAAACACCCAACAGGAAACCGTCTTAGACATCTCCCAATCCATAACTACCTAAAACAAAACTTAGACTCCTTTAAGCACCTTCATTATACTTTTTTACCTCACATCTATAAATTAAACATGATAAAAATATTCTCGCTTGATTTGTTTGTCAACAACATACATAAACGAGATGTTTTTATATTTCACACCTATTGTCACTCTTTCTCAAATTGAGACAAACAAACAATCTGCTCTATCCAATGATCTTACTTCTTTTGACGATTTTGACCAACAAGATTCTAAACTCAAAACCACGTCATCAGTCACCCAACCTCAAGTCTCCATGGTCTCACCTCATGAGAACCATGTAATCCAAAATTGTCCCCACCTTGACACCAACCCTCATATCCCGCATCAACCCAGTCTTCAAAACCGGATCGCACCACCATCTCCTGCTCCTCTAGATACACTTGAATCTCCTCCTAACCGCATATATGACTTCTTATTCCAAAAATCTCCTATAATATCTCAATCCTCCCAATCTCCAAAATTGGTGGATCGCATTCCACCCACCTCCCATTTTGACAATTCTATTTCATCCACTATTAATAGGCTGTCCAACCATCTCAAACTCTTAACACACATATCCCCATTTATCTTTTACCACAACAACCTACCCAACTTCAACAACCACATCATGCCCCTATTTCTCAACACCAACCTATGCAACAATCTCAACCCATGACACATGCTCCCCAAACACCTACATATCCACAAATTAATCAATTGTCTTATCAAAATATTTCGCAAACATCTTATCCAAAAACTTATCAACCACCCTATCATACGATTCCCAACTACCAAAGACGCCAAAAAACACATCATTCGCCTTATCGAACTACTTTTAAAATGACACATCTGATCCAATCTCAACCTTACAACACCTCGAGTGATTCAATTCACGCCTTAATGAATCGGTTGGCTAGTTTAGAAACCCTTACCGTAGCACCCAAGAACACTTTATCCTATGAACAAATCAGCAATGAAATGATTCATCCATCGGTCCAATCAAGCCCTACCTTTCTCATTGGAAACTTCCGTGTTTAATAAGTTCAAAAACAAGGAAGACCCCAACAACATCTCCTCACATTTAGACACACATGTTGTCTTATTTCGCATGATCATGATCTAATTCTTTGCACTTTCCCTATTCCTTTTTCTGGTCCCACGTTGGATTGGTACAACAATATCCCGTGACATTCCTTATTATCTTTCACTCAACTTGCATAGTTGTTCTTAGAACACTTTTCTATCAATATCACACGTAAAACAACTATCGCTAATCCATATACCATTCGACAATATGAAAACGAGCCCATCGCTGACTTTGTCACACGATGGCATGGTGTTATAAACAACCTGTCCTTCACTCTCCCATGAAACCAAACTCATAAAATTATTCTCGTGTTTGTGTTCAAAACATATATCATCTACTTTGTAGATTCAATCATTCGAACCTTTAATGAAGCTTTCAAAATGGCTCATGCAAGCTTAAAACCCATGCCATTGAGCAATTTCATCTTAAATAACATTTAGATCTTGGCAGTTACTACGATAACTTCTTTTTGATATGCTGCAAATGTGGAAATGAATATTGTCATATGAAGGTGTATTCCTTGACCTTGAAAGTCATGTTTGCAATAAGTAAGTATTGTTGTTCTGAATTCTTACATACTGTAAACTTTACTTACTTGGGACTGATGTCGTTATCACTTGTGTTTTACAAGTGTGAACCTACATAATTGCTTTTGTATTTGATGAACTCATATTTATGTTAACAACACACCTTGAATCAATTCCATTGATCCAAGGTATGCTTGACCTTCTTTATTGTCATCTTGTCGATTGACTTTCTAAATAGAACGAAGTCTGGAACCAAGAGTGCGAGAGATTGTTGTAAATTTTAAAGAACACGTTACGGGAATAATTTACTCGGCACCATCTTTGCCAAAGGTAAGATTTGATTTCTAGAATACATATAAATTGTAATGTTGGAAAGCGTAAGGTAGTAAGAGGTTTGATGCAAAGTGAACAAGGTATATATTACGCATTGGATGGAACGTCCTGCATTATACTGTTTTTAAACCTAAGTCGGTAAAACCTACTTGGAACCTATTAATTAAAATACTACGGGTTATGTTTTAACCTATGACCTAATAACTATCCTATGTGGATTTTAAATTAAAGGGGATGTAAATTATTACAAATCCTAATGATTTGCGACCTAGATGGAAACCTAACCATTGACATTGTAACCTAAGCTATTATTAACCCTATGGGAGACCTAAGGGGAAATACATGTCAAGTGGGAGGATAAGGGGGAAGGTTTAAGCTTTAATGAAGGACTTAATTTCAGTCCTTGTAGTTTTAATCGCCAAAGTTGGTGGGAGCATGGGAGTTGGAGGTATCTAATTAGCAATGTAACTAAATTTGAATTACATGCAAATATTTTAAAAAGTGAAACTCGCCAAATTGAGTTGGCGGTGGCATGGAGAAAGAGAGGGAAATTGCATTCAATGCATTAATGGTCTCGGTTTTGGTGACCAACCCACCTTGGAAGGAGGAAAAGGGAATTTTTGTGGGTTATTGTTGTCATTTGGGTTTCGAGTTTTTGGCTCTGCATTTTCTTTGTTGTTGTTTCATTGCTCTTTCGAGCCTGCAAGTTTGTTTTCCAGCCATTGTTAGTTCGACCACCTCTGAGTGGTTTCTAGGTCTATGGAAACTTGGAAGAAGAAAGAGATCTAGTTGAATAACTTGTTGGAGGGAAGAAATTAGGGAGAAGCTCAGTTGTGATCTTCCACGAGCTAACCAGAAAGATATACAGGCATGTTAGGCTCTTATCTTTAAACAATTTTGCTCTTATTTAAGTGTCTTCATTAAAAGAACTCTGTTTTATAACTATGTGTTCTTGTGAAACTAAAATATTAGTATGTTTTGATGAGATCTCTGGTTTGAATTGTCGTTTTAAAACAAATACGACTTGGGTATTTTCTTGTTACATTTTAAAGAAAATGGGTGTTTTCTTGTTGAAATGGTAAATGAAATGAACTTCATCTCTCTTTTTTAAATTTTGAAAGGTAATGGGTATTCAGTTTTATTGTTATTATGGGTCGAAATTGTTGAAGAAAACAGGGATGTATATATTGTTTCCTGAGTTTTGCGTGCTCAAGGTTTTGGAATCCGTATGAATACTTTAGTAGGGCTTTCTATGTGAATTGTCCTTCCTTGTCGTGTTACAGGGTATGCTAATGTGAACTCTTTTAGGAACAATGGAATTATTGTATAGTCTTTGCATTGCTTGATTTAAAATGATACAATGTTCCTCTTGTTTGGTTTTTGATACCCAAGAATGATTGTTGGGAAGTAATTTTTATTAAACCTGGAAAAGAGTAATATGGTAATTTGATGGATGGGTTAGAGCGTACCATTTTATTTCTTCCTTGAACTCAATGGTGAATATATATATATATATATATATATATATATATATATATATATATATATATATATATATATATGAACTGTGGATTTGAACTTCTTCATTGTTTTCATTGAAACTGAACTTGAGTAGATTCTTTACTCTTGTGGTTGAAAAATGATTTCTTTATTTATTACGGTGAAATCATAATCATGTTGCCTTCATTGTATACTCTTACTCATTTCTTGCTTGGATGAATATGATTCTTTTCGGTGATTATAACTAATGGAAATGATTTCAATTGAAAGTTAGTTGTTATTGATACTTGGGGTTCGGATGCAAAAAGAAGTCTGGAAGACTTTCCTTGAATGGTAGTTAGAAAATTTTGAAGACTGTAATAGTCTAGTATGGAAGGAATTACCCTAATGGTAACAGGTCTGCACTTCATAGTTGATACTCGGCTAAGTATTGAGAAGAAGTAATGTGAATCTTCTTCCTTTCATTCGATTATTGACTTTTAATTGCTCTCTCTCCTCCTTGACTGTTACCTTTAATTATTATCTCTTCTTGTTTAAATCATTCAATTTGGTTGTGATTAAAGGAAAGAGATTATTGAGTGGGTAACTAGAAGTAATACTTCATTTCTTTTCTTATCCTATTTAAATTTCTAATAAGGGATATTGAAATTAACTTGCAACTGCCTTCGGGCGTATGCAATTGCACTTAATCTACTATTCTTCCCTCTCTGAACTAAAAGAATACTATGTTGATTGTGGAATTTTGGAAGGTAACATAGGTTATTATCATGATGTATGACTACCTTCTTCTTCTGCAATTGAATTGGTTGAAAATAAGTGAGTGGTATAAAGGTGAAGGAGTTCTGTTTAAAATTTTAGTCAATTCTTTTCTTTGAACCCCATATATAATGATGGAATGGAATTGAAAGTGGTTGCATTAGGACAGTAATACCTATATATCTAGTTCTTATAAAGGTTTCTAATATGAGATTATTTAGATAAAATGATTCTTGGTAACATTGTCTAAATTTGGAATAAACTCTTTTCATTTTTAAAGGAAACAATTAAGGAAATGATGATTTATCATTGTGTGTTTGTTGTGATTAATTCGAGGAGTATTAATTAATATTATTGTCTGATTTTTGGAGCTATTTATTGTGGTTGGGTTGTTTAAATGGTTCATCCTTATTGGAATTTAACTCTTAGGTGATGTCCATCTCTATTTTGAGACGTTTCATAAAAGCAGAGTTCTTTTATTGAGACAGTTAGTCAAGAGCACTTCATTTTATTGTTAAGTGCTTAACATGCTCAGTTCGATGAACTGACCCGTGCAAGTAAATTTTGCAGATGGATTCCGTGAGTAAAATGAAGACATGTTGTTTATGATGCTTCTTCTGATTAACTAAGGGATGGATCTTTTCTAAGATTTTATTGTCCTTCTCATGGGAAAGGGAAAAAGAAAAAGTTGTATTCTTCTTTCTTTATGAATTGTTATTGTTGATTGGTATGAATGAAGTCCGGTTGTGTGGACTTGTAAATTGTATAAATTTCAATCTTGGGGAAATGAGTAAAAGGGAAAGGTGTGTTATTTTAATTGTTGTATCATTATTGAATTATTGAAGTATAATAGTAGTTAATCCTATTCGATGAAATTGTATTTATTCGATGATGGTTGTTAGAACTAAATGGACATAATGTCTAATCTTCACTTGATCACAACTCTTAAGTTGGAATGTATAATTAATTGATACTTAGGTCTATATGGGTCTTTAAATTGACATTAGTAAAAGAGTACGACATATATATGAACTCTTGTATAAATGAAATTCGGAATGGAATTTTAAAACAATGAATCTTAATGAAAGGACAATTGAATTCTGTAATCAGATTTCATTAATATTCTTTGGGATGTTTTACCCAAAGGATATTTGGAAAGAGGAATCATATCTCCTCTTAACAAACCTTAGACTGAAATAAGGTAATTGTAAATAAATGAAAACACCTATATGGGAGATAGATCTCATATAAATGACGTCTAAAAAAAAAGGGAAACTTGAATTTAAAATCAGTTGCGGATAAACTTGAATAAGCTTAGTAAGTTAATCTTACTTTGTTAAGTTGTAATGGACTATAAGTCAAAGCTTTAATTAATGAACCAAGAAAGGAATATGTAATCCTTCGGTAAGGAGGAGTGAATGTATATTGAGCTACGAGACATTTCACGTCATTCCTAATTATGCAACTGTAATGAACTATGAGGTTAGAAAATCAGCAAGGTTGCTGAAACTTATTCTTAAAAATGCTTAAGATAAGAATCTAATCAAACTTTTAGCTAGATGTGTAATCCTTGATGGGAGGATTTTGTGGGATGTTGGCACACGCCGGTGTAATACGGTGTCTTCATGAAGGCTAGGTCTTCATGACGACACAATGTTGCAGTTGACATGTCGCAACACCCTTCCGAATCGAACCATCAAGGTTTACATAAGCTTGGACTTGGCCTTAGTTTTACTTTGGACCAAGCTAGAAATATGACCTCGTATGTGGAGCAACTCGCGAGGACTAAAGGTAACTAGACATACGTGGTTGACTAGGGTTGACAAGGTATGTCTGCGTACCTTTAGTCATCACGAGTGCCTCTCTATACTCCTTCATATTGCTATCTTGGGTTAAAGTTCAACCTTGGACAAGAGGACTGACAGAAGTCAGAAAAGACCATTCTAGGTAACAGATGAAGTGAGGTGAAGGACGTATTCCATTGATGTGTATAACATCTAGGAATATGATCATGCTAAGCATGTGAAAATCTTTGGCCAAAGTATCGCAAGCTGTTAGTTGCGTTGTCCTGATCCTGGTTTAAGAAGTAAGGATTTTAGATGAATATCGGTAACAAAT
The DNA here is from genome assembly GCA_018340775.1 of Taxus wallichiana var. yunnanensis. Taxonomy (NCBI): domain Eukaryota; kingdom Viridiplantae; phylum Streptophyta; class Pinopsida; order Cupressales; family Taxaceae; genus Taxus; species Taxus wallichiana. The sequence continues at coordinate 667,529,689 of CM031242.1, forward strand.
ATTCAGATAGGCCTCTTAAATGGAACACTTCAATAACCGAAATGGTAAAGAAAACCAAGTATACTTAGTATACAATGCATGGATTAACATGAAGGATCGGTAAGTAGCCGAGTCATGAAATGAGAGATCGATGAAACTCGAGCCATGAAATGGGAGATCGGTAGTTCTTCGAGTCATTACAACAACATATGGTTATCTATTATATGATTGAATGACATTGAATGTGTGTTCCATATTATGAATATGTGAACAGAGAACATTGGTTTTAATAGCATTGTGTGTTCTAAATTACGTCATTTAGAACAGAGAACAATTATTAAAACTTGATCATGTGTTCTGAATTATGTAATTTAGAATAGAGAACGTTATAAAAAAAAAAAAATTCCCTTGTTCTAATGTCTTAAAATGGGAATGTTACATCTTGGTATCAGAGCTAAAGGTTGCAGCTCTTGGACCTAATGAGTCCACAATTTAATAAGTTTACATTTTCTTGTTGAACAAGAAAATGGTTAGAACAAGAGGGAATGCTTGCAAACAACCCGTTACTGGGTGGAGAAGTAGCTACTGCCCAAAAACTAGATGAAATCCTTGCTACCCTACTAGATACGAGAGATCGTTTGGCTATTTTGGAACAACAAGCAATGGGCAATGAGGAGGAGGAAGAAGATGCTGATATTAATGATCAGCCACCTCCTGTGGACAACACCAATGGAGGAAATCAGGTGTTGATAATAGTAACATGAACATTCCTAATCAGCCTGAAAATAAAAGGGAAAGATTAGTGGCTGAAACTCACAAATGATATAAAGAGAATAAGTCCTCCAAAGTTTGATGGAACTACACTTGGGGATGGGGCTGAAAATTGGCTCAGTGAAATGGAGAAGTACTTTGCGATAAGAAACTTCTCCGAGGAAACAAAAGCAATATGGGGAGCATATCAACTTTCTCATGAAGCATCATCATGGTGGGACAACCATAAGGTTGAGTTGAACATTGTCGATAGACATAACTTGGGATCAATTTAAAAGTTACTTTAGGCAACGATGGCTGCCTCAACTTTTTTATGATCAAAAAATGACTGAATTTTAGAACTTGTCTCAAGGAAAGCTGACGGTGATAGAATACTGGGAAGGGTTTACTAAACTCCTTAAGTATGTACCACAGTACCAAGTTGATGAGAAGTTCAGGATACGAAAGTTCATAATGGGTTTGAATCCCATCATTGGTGGTGAGGTGGATGTCCACTATCGACCACTATGGAAGGAGTTGTCGAAAAGGCAATAAGACAAGAACAAAATTGAGAGCAATCTCTGCTCATAGGGAGGAGATTAGGAAGAAGATTCCCAACTCTTCTTCATCTCTTGCACCTAAAAAGGGACCCTAGAAGAGGTTTGGCATGAAAAAAAAATTGTTGTGGATAACAATAAGAAAATAGGGATGAACAAACCTGTTGCTAGTATGTGGAACAACTTTACCAAAAATAGTGGTAATGGACAAAAGTCCTATGGAAGCCAGAATGATAACTTCAAGGCTAGAAATAAATTTGAGCCTAGGAAGGGGCCCATTGGAGGTTGTTTCAACTGTGGAAAGGACCATTACATGAGTCATTGTCCTTTGAAGAAGGACGATCACGATCAGCAACATAGGATACACGTTGCGGTGGCTAACAAACAAGCTGAAAAGTAAGTCACACCCATAGAAGTTTCGGGTAAGTTATTTGTATACCTGTGGTTATAATTTTTGATACTAGAGCTACTGAATGTTTTATATCTACTAAGTTAGCATTGAAATTAAAAAGAAAAGTTGAACGAATGGATAAGACATGGATGGTACATTACGGAAATAATGTTGTCCATACAGTTGATATGTGTCTTTTTGGGGCAGTCCTTGACTTGCCTAGTTTCTCCACTAGAAGTTGACCTGTATGTTACCCCTTTGGGGTCATATGATGTAATTATAGGTGTTAATTGGTTGGCGAGAACATAAGGTGAAGGTCAACTATTATGAAAAATAGATTTGTTGTTTTGATGACCTACAAAAAACAATAGTCATTCAAGGTGTAAAACGTGGGATTGCAGTTAGGAAACTAACAACTATGCAATTAAAAAGGGCTAAAAATAGAGGCTGCACTTTATATGCCATAAAAATGATAGAAATTACTGAGGAAGATAATGAATTTATGGAAAAATATCCTTGTTTGAGATTTTAGTGATGTATTTCTGAAGAATTACTGGGTCTTCCACCCAAACAGGAGTTTGACTTTGCAATAGAGATCAAGCCAAGAACCGAGCCCATATCCAAGGCACCCTATAGAATGACCACCATTGAGTTGGTGGAACTTAAGGCTCAGTTACAGGAACTTTTGACCAAAGGGTTGATAAGACCGAGTGTCTCACCATGGGGAGCACTGGTAATTTTTGTAAAGAAGAAGGATGACACACTTAGATTGTGCATTGATTATAGAATGTTGAATAAGGCAACCATTAAGAACCGATATCCGCTTCCTAGGATTGATGATCTATTTGATCAGATGCGTGGAGCATCAGTTTATTCAAAAATAGATCTTCGATCTGGATATCATCAGCGAGAATAAAAGAGGAAGATATTCATAAAACAACTTTTAGAACAAGGTATGAGACATTATGAATTCACAGTGTTACCTTTTGGGTTGACGAATGCACCTACCGCCTTCATGAATTTGATGAATAATATTTTTCAAGAGTACTTGGACAAATTTGTGCTTGTATTCTTGGACGACATTCTTATATACTCCAAAAATGTCGAAGAACATCAGGAGCATTTAAAGATAGTACTGGAAATCTTGAGAAAGAGAAAGTTGTATGGTAAATTGTCTAAATGTTCCTTTTATGATGCAGAAGTGCATTATTTGGGACATGTTATAAGCAAGAATGGGATAGTTGTAGATCCTTCAAAGATCACAGCTATAACTGAATGGCTGCGCCCAAGAATGTGCATGAAGTTAGAAGCTTCATGGGCCTAGCAGGGTACTATAGAAAGTTCGTTAAGGACTTTTCTAAGATTGCTGCACCAATCACTTCATTACAAAAGAAAGATAAGAAATTTGTTTGGAGTGACAAATGTGAATCTGCCTTTAAGATTCTAAAGGATCAGTTAACTACAACACCTATTCTGACTATACCTAACCCAAATGGAGATTTTACGGTCATAATGAGATGCATCTGGAGAGGGTCTCGGAGGTATTCTGTTACAAAATGATCATGTCATAGCATATGAAAGTAGAAAACTCAAGTTACATGAACAAAATTATGCTCCACATGACCTAGAGCTCACTGCCATCATTCATGCACTTCAAATGTGGAGGCATTACCTTCTTGGTAAGCCTTTTGAGCTAAAAACCGACCATCTGGGGTTGAAGTATATTTTTACTCAACCAAACCTAAATGCAAGACAACGAAGATGGTTAGAATTTCTATCTCAGTATGATTTTGATATAAGCTACATTAAAGGCAAGGAAAATAGGGTAGCAGATGCTCTGAGTCATAGGAAGCACATTTATGCTCTTATAACATTAAGAACTTAGTTTAAAGATGAGGTGAAAAGTGTCATGGAATCTGACTCTTATTTTCAGCAAGTTAAAATAGCACTTGCTGCAGATCCAAAAGATGTAAAGTATAAAGGTTTTCATTTTGACAATGAAGGAATTTTGAGGTTTGAAAATAGGGTATATATACCCTTGGCAAATGATTTAAGAAAGAAATTATTAGCTGAATTTCATAATTCACCTTTTTCTGGACACCCTGGCATTACAAAAATGCTTGCTGATATGAAGCAACAATATTTCTGGAAGGGAATGAAAAAGGATGTGATGGAATTTGTGACACACTACTTGGAATGTCAGTGTGTTAAGGCAGAACATATGCATCCCGTTTGGATTACTATACCCCCACAACATTCCATAGTATAAATGGCAAGTGATAACTATGGATTTCATTCAAGGATTACCTATGTCTAGGAATAAACATGATATCATCCTAGTTGTTGTTGAAAAACTAACCAAAGTGGCACACTTTATTGTTGGTAATCTAAAAGATGATTCACCAGTGTTAGCAAGAAGGTTTGTACATGAGATTTTCAGGTTACATGGAATACCCGAATTGATCATATCGGACAGAGATCTAAGAATGACATCAAGGTTCTAGAAAAACTTAATGCAGCCTTGGGAACTAAACTAAATTTCAGTTCTGCATATCATCCAGGAAATAGATGGACAGACTGAAAGAGTCAATCAAGTTTTAGAGGATATGTTAAGAATGTATTGCATGGATCAGCAGTATAAATGGGAGGAGTACCTTCCGCTGGTTGAATTTTCTTATAATAATACATATCATGCCTCTTTAAAGATGGCACCTTTCGAAGCATTGTATGGAAGGAAATGCAGAACCCCTGTTAGCTGGGACAACGTAGAGGATAGAGAAATAATTGGGCCAGAAATCCTCATGGAAATGGAACAACAAATTAAAATGATTCGTGAACGTTTAAAGGAGGCTGCCAATAGGAAAAAGAGTTATGCAGACTTAAAATGGGTTGATAGGAAATATAAACTTGGTGAGAAGGTCTTTCTTCGGGTTAAGCCGAAAAAGAGTTCTATAACTTTTGGCAAGGTTGCCAAGTTGTCACCTCGTTATGTGGGACCTTTTGAAATTGTTGAAATAATCAACCCTATAGCTTACCGTTTAGCTTTACCTCCTACTTTATCACAAGAATGCATGATGTTTTCCATATTTCTTTGCTTAAGAAATATGTGTAGATTTATCACATGTGCTGAATTGGGATTCTTTGCGCAGTCAAGACCCCAGAATAATCGTGGTTAAGCCCATTCGAGTGTTGGGAACTTGCTAGTTGCACTTAAGAAATCATGAAGTAAATCAATGTAAGGTCCAGTGGGACCAGTTTAGTGAAGAAAGTGCAACTTGGGAGAATCTCGAAGAAATGAGATATGCTTTTCCATACTTGTTTGATCTAAATTAAGTTTGAAAAACTGATAAATCTGCCAAACTTGGGTAGTTACTGAACTATTTGATGGTTATTTTAAAATATTATTTGAAAACTTAAATTTTGTTCTATTATGAACATATGAATGGAAGGACGATAACTGAATTTTGTCCTAAAACACTATGATTTGACTAATTTGATCATCGGGATGATGATTCTTTTAAGAAGGGAGGTATGTAACATCTTGATCTTGGTAGTTACTATGATAACTTCTTTTTGATATGCTGCAAATGTGGAAATGAATATTGTCATGTGAAGGTGTATTCCTTGACCTTGAAAGTCATGTTTGCAATAAGTAAGTATTGTTGTTCTGAATTCTTACATACTGTAAACTTTACTTACTTGGGACTGATGTCATTATCACTTGTGTTTTGCAAAGTGTGAACCTGCGAATTGCTTTTGTATTTGATGAACTCATATTTATGTTAACAACACACCTTGAATCAATTCCATTGATCCAAGGTATGCTTCAGCCTTCTTTATTGTCATCTTGTCGATTGACTTTCTAAATAGAATGAAGTCTGGAACCAGGCTGGAGATTGTTGTAAATTTTAAAGAACCTAGTTACAGGTATAATTACTCGGCACCATGCTTGCCAAAGGTAAGATTCGATTTTCGGAATACATATAAATTGTAATGCTGGAAAGCGTAAGGCAGTAAGAGGTTTGATGCAAAGTGAACAAGGTATATATTACGCATTGGATGGAACATCCTGCATTATACTATTTTAAACCTAAGTCGGTAAAACCTACTTGGAACCTATTAATTAAAATACTACGGGTTATGTTTTAACCTATGACCTAATAACTATCCTATGTGGATTTTAAATTAAAGGGGATGTAAATTATTACAAATCCTAATGATTTGCGACCTAGATGGAAACCTAACCATTGACATTGTAACCTAAGCTATTATTAACCCTATGGGAGACCTAAGGGGAAATACATGTCAAGTGGGAGGATAAGGGGAAGGTTTAAGCTTTAATGAAGGACTTAATTTCAGTCCTTATAGTTTTAATCCAAAGTTGGTGGGAGCATGGGAGTTGGAGGTATCTAATTAGCAATGTAACTAAATTTGAATTACATGCAAATATTTTAAAAAGTGAAACTCACCAAATTGAGTTGGTGGTGGCGTGGAGAAAGAGAGGGAAATTACATTCAATGCATTAATGGTCTCGGTTTTGGTGACCAACCCACCTTGGAAGGAGGAAAAGGGAATTTTGTGGGTTATTGTTGTCATTTGGGTTTCGAGTTTTTGGCTCTGCATTTTTTTTTGTTGTTTCGTTGCTCTTTCGAGCCTGCAAGTTTGTTTCGGCCATTGTTAGTTCGACCACCTCCGAGTGGTTTTTGGGTCTATGGAAACTTGGAAGAAGAAAGAGATCTAGTTGAATAACTTGTTGGAGGGAAGAAATTAGGGAGAAGCTTGGTTGTGATCTTCCATGAGCTAACCAGAAAGATATACAGGCATGTTAGGCTCTTATCTTTAAACAATTTTGCTCTTATTTAAGTGTCTTCATTAAAAGAACTCTGTTTTATAACTGTGTGTTCTTGTGAAACTAAAATATTAGTATGTTTTGATGAGATCTCTGGTTTGAATTGTCATTTTAAAACAAATACGACTTGGGTATTTTCTTGTTACATTTTAAAGAAAATGGGTGTTTTCTTGTTGAAATGGTAAATGAAATGAACTTCATCTCTGTTGTTTTGAATTTTGAAAGGTAATGGGTATTCGGTTTTATTGTTATTATGGGTCCGAAATTGTTGAAGAAAACAGGGATGTATATATTGTTTCCTGAGTTTTGTGTGCTCAAGGTTTTGGAATCCATATGAATACTTTAGCAGGGCTTTCTGTGTGAATTGTCCTTCCTTGTCGTGTTACAGGGTATGTTGATGTGAACTCTTTTAGGAACAATGGAATTATTGTATAGTCTTTGCATTGCTTGATTTAAAACGATATACAATGTTCCTCTTGTTTGGTTTTTGATACCCAAGAATGATTGTTGGGAAGTAATTTTTATTAAACCTGGAATAGAGTAATCTGGTAATTTGATGGATGGGTTAGAGCGTACCATTTTATTTCTTCCTTGAACTCAATGGTGAATATATATATATATATATATATATATATATATATATATATATATATATATATATATATTATATAAGAACTTCTTCATTTGAACTTTCATTGTTTTGTTGAAACTGAACTTGAGTAGATTCTTTACTCTTGCGGTTGAAAAATGATTTCTTTATTTATTACAGTGAAATCATAGTCATGTTGCCTTGTTGTATACTCTTACTCGTTTCTTGCTTGGATGAATATGACTATTTTTGGTGATTATAACTAATGGAAATGATTTCAATTGAAAGTCAATTGTTATTGATACTTGGGGTTCGGATGCAAAAAGAAGTCTGGAAGACTTTCCTTGAATGGTAGTTAGAAAATTTTGAAGACTGTAATAGTCTAGTATGGAAGGAATTAACCTAATGGTAACATAGGCCTACACTTTATAGTTGATACTCGGCTAAGTATTGAGAAGAACAAATGTGAATTTTCTTCCTTTCATTCGATTATTGACTTTTAATTGCTTTCTCTCCTTGACTATTATCTTTAATTATTAGCTCTTCTTGTTTAAATCGTTCCAGTTCGGTTGTGATTAAAGGAAAGAGATTATTGAGTGGGTAACTAGAAGTAATACTTCATTTCTTTTCTTATCCTATTTAAATTTCTAATAAGGGATATTGAAATTAACTTGCAACTGCCTTCGGGCGTATGCAATTGCACTTAATCTGTTGTTCTTCCCTCTCTGAACTGAAAGAATACTATGCTGATTGTGGAATTTTGGAAGGTAACATAGGTTATTATCATGATGTATGACTGCCTTCTTCTTTTGCAATTGAATTGGTTGAAAATAAGTGAGTGGTATAAAGGTGAAGGAGTTCTGTTTAAAATTTTAGTCAATTCTTTTCTTTGAACCCCATATATAATGATGGAATGGAATTGAAAGTGGTTGCATTAGGACAATAATACCTATATATCAGTTCTTATAAAGGTTTCTAATATGAGATTATTTAGATAAAATGATTCTTGGTAACATTGTCTAAATCTGGAATAAACTCTTTTCATTTTTAAAGGAAACAGTTAAGGAAATGATGATTTATCATTGTGTGTTTGTTGTGATTAATTCGAGGAGTATTAATTAATATTATTGTCTGATTTTTGGAGCTATTTATTGTGGCTGGGTTGTTTAAATGGTTCATCCTTATCGGAATTTAACTCTTAGGTGATGTCCATCTCTATTTCGAGACGTTTCATAAAAGCAGAGTTCTTTTATTGAGACAGTTAGTCAAGAGCACTTCATTTTATTGTTAAGTGCTTAACATGCTCAGTTCGATGAACTGACCCATGCAAGTAAATTTTGCAGATGGATTCCGTGAGTAAAATGAAGACATGTTGTTTTATGATGCTTCTTCTGATTAACTAAGGGATGGATCTTTTCTGAGATTTTATTGTCCTTCTCATGGGAAAGGGAAAAAGAAAAAGTTGTATTCTTCTTTCTTTATGAATTGTTATTGTTGATTGGTATGAATGAAGTCCGCTGTGTGGACTTGTAAATTGTATAAATTTCAATCTTGGGGAAATGAGTAAAAGGGAAAGGTGTGTTATTTTAATTGTTGTATCATTATTGAATTATTGAAGTATAATCAGTAGTTAATCCTATTCGATGAAATTGTATTTATTCGATGATGGTTGTTAGAACTAAATGGACATAATGTCTAATCTTCACTTGATCACAAATCTTAAGTTGGAATGTACAATTAATTGATACTTAGGTCTATATGGGTCTTTAAATTGACATTAGTAAAAGAGTACGACATATATATGAACTCTTGTATAAATGAAATTCGGAATGGAATTTTAAAACAATGAATCTTAATGAAAGGACAGTTGAATTCTATAATCAGATTTCATTAATATTCTTTGGGATGTTTTACCCAAAGGATATTCGGAAAGAGGAATCATATCTCCTCTTAACAAACCTTAGACTGAAATAAGGTAATTGTAAATAAATGAAAACACCTATATGGGAGATAGATCTCATATAAATGACGTCTAAAAAAAAAAGGAAACTTGAATTTAAAATCAGTTGCGGATAAACTTGAATAAGCTTAGTAAGTTAATCTTACTTCGTTAAGCTATAATGGACTGTAAGTCTAAAGCTTTAATTAATGAACCAAGAAAGGAATATGTAATCCTTCGGTAAGGAGGAGTGAATGTATATTGAGCTATGAGACATTTCACGTCATTCCTAATTATGCAACTGTAATGAACTATGAGGTTAGAAAATCAGCAAGGTTGCTGAAACTTATTCTTAAAAATGCTTAAGATAAGAATCTAATCAAACTTTTAGCTGGATGTGTAATCCTTGATGGGAGGATTCCATGGGATGTTGGCACATGCCAGCTACAATATGGTGTCTTCATGAAGGCTAGGTCTTCATGATGACACAATGTTGCAGCTGACATGTCGCAACACCCTTCCGAATCGAACCATCAAGGTTTACATAAGCTTGGACTTGGCCTTAGTTTTACTTTGGACCAAGCTAGAAATATGACCTCGTATGAGGAGCAACTCACGAGGACTAAAGGTAACTAGACATACGTGGTTGACTAGGGTCGACAAGGTATGTCTGCATACCTTTAGTCATCACGAGTGCCTCTCTATACTCCTTCATATTGCTATCTTGGGTTAAAGTTCAACCTTGGACAAGAGGACTGACAAAAGTCAGAAAAGACCATTCTAGGTAACAGATGAAGTGAGGTGAAGGACGTATTCCATTGATGTGTATAACATCTAGGAATATGATCATGCTAAGCATGTGAAAATCTTTGGCCAAAGTATCGCAAGTTGTTGGTTGCGTTGTCCTGATCACCTGGTTTAAGAAGCAGGATTTTAGATGAATATCAGTAATCAGATATTCAGATAGGCCTCTTAAATGGAACACTTCAATAACCTAAAACAGTAAAGAGAACCAAGTATACTTAGTATACAATGCATGGATTAACATGAAGGATCGGTAAGTAGCTGAGTCATGAAATGAGAGATCGATGAAACTCGAGCCATGAAATGGGAGATCGGTAGTTCTTGAGTCATTACAGTAGCATATGGTTATCTGTTATATGATTGAATGGCATTGGATGTGTGTTCCATATTATGAATATGTGAACAGAGAACATTGGTTTCAATAGCATTGTGTGTTCTAAATTACGTCATTTAGAATAGAGAACAATTATTAAAACTTGATCGTGTGTTCTAGAATTACGTAATTTAGAAAGAGAACGTTATCAAAAAAAAAAATCCCTTGTTCTAATGTCTTAAAATGGGATATTATTGTAAATATCATCGAGTCAAAGGTCATGACATTGAGAGATGTTGTTCCTTCAAAGACCTTTTCAACAACTTGTATATCAAGGGGATATCCAAATCAATACCTCAATTGCACAAACTAATCAACCACCAAAAAATCGCGTCACCTCCTTTACATCTCAACTATAAAATGCTTATATGATTGACATAATCTTTGTTAGTCAAGATCCCATCTTATCACCAACTCCGCATGTTCCCACAGTGGGAATTATTCCCACCTCTTATTCAGAACCTATCAAGCCTACATCAACTTGCACTACCTGTCCTAAACCTACACCTTCTCTTGTCCTTATCACATCCACATCGAATTCAACTATACCATCCATTTCCACCACTTCAAATACACCCCAATCTACCACATTAGATTCCTCCTTAGCACCCATTTCAGCCCCACTCATATCCACACATAACCCTACGTCTCTCACACCTATTCATTCACCGACATCTTCATCAAATACACCTGTTACTACACCTACATTGCTCACAACCATCCCAACTAAACTCAGTTCTACTACATGCACCCTTACAACCCCACCTTTGACATCAAATCCTTTAACAAGTATATCATTCAACCCTCAAACATTTATGAAACAACCGGCCCCTTCTACTTCTACACCTGAGAATACGCCTGCATTTGTTACATTACCCATAAGGTCTACTCCATCGGTCATCACATCACTCACACCTCCAAATATCCCAAATATTCCTACATCTTTATCTATGCCAATGAACCCTATATCTATCATACCAAAAAATACACCTATCCCTATCATGACATCTTTACCTATATCTTCGCCCATGGCCACATCATCAGTTTTATCCCAATATTCTTTACCTAATCTTTCTATCACACCAACCAAATCCTCTCGATCTACAACCTTATCAAAGATACCCTTTGGATCATCTACTAAACCAACACATCTACCTAAATCAAAGAAAGATGGTTTTCCTTCTCCCTCTATAAAATCAACTCTTTCCATGCTAAAACCCAAACACTCCACATCTCACATAGATATCATTAATCACATCATACAAACGCCTATCTCTCCATTAACATTCTTGTCTTTTTTTTAGGACATTTTCTCCACTAATAACCCCACCACCACTATTAGATCCTCAGATTGAAATTATTGTCATCCCTGCTAGAGGTAAATTTTCTCGGTTGAAGTCTAAGGCTTGGGAAAACATCCTGACAGGTCCCCACATCCTCGAAACAATCAAGTTTTCCCTCTTGTCAATAATCCAATGCCACAATGTCTATTTTAGGATCAGTCTCTCCATCTACAACATCTTGCAACGATCAATTCAAATCTAAAAATACAATCCTCCGACCAAATTTTATTTGTCCTCCAAAACAAGAAATTCACTCATCAATCTACATCCATGTTTTCTCCTAATTCCAAGCAGAGATATCCTATCAAAACCCACAAGAGTTACCTTCCCCATGACACTTCAATGGGGTCATACGTAGATATCCTTCGACATTTAACTCGAATATCTACCATCAAACTTCCTCTTATTAAAGCCTTTAATCCCTATGGTCCCAAGCCATCATGGTTCAATCATAATTGCAGTTCCACCTATCATCGTACCTTGGGCCATGACATTGAACATTGTAAGACATTTTGGTCAATCGTCAACAACCTTATTGAGAAAGATGATTTCCTCATTTAGGGGAAAGTTCCTTCTCCATCTACCTTGAGTCCAATACATATGCCATCTATTGGATCTCCCATGATCCCTCCATCCACATCATCCCTTAATATCTATCCATCCCATATCATTCCTCCTAAGGAATGCCCTCCATTGTTCATCAATACCGCTTATCTTACTAAACACACTTGTGGTCCCCGATCATTTACTCCATCCAAATCTAAAATAATCTCATCTAAGCTCTTTCGACATCCTTTAACTCCTTCACATTTAACTTATTGGGGGAACAACCTTCCCTCACCCTTGAGCATCTCATCCGTACAACTCCCTTGTTACTAGGGGACTTCACTTTTTGACATTGTTTTGTCTACCTCCTTCACATTCATCCAATCTAAACTATTTCTGTCCAAATCCTCATCTCATTCTAAAGTCCACCATTGTGGCCATATTTATGCCTCTTTTGGGGCATCATCTTTTTCATTGGAGTCCTCTTTTGAGGCCATGTTTATCTCTCCATTGAGGGACCCCTTTTTCTCAAAGTCCACCATTGTGGTCATATGTTCGTTTCCTTCATGACATAGTTTTATTTCCTGCTTGGCTATCATCTCATCTTATTGCAACTTAATGTCTTCCTTCTCTTGGTGGTAAACTAGAGACATAACCTCTTAATGCATTGCACTTGCGACCCGATCTTGTTAGCATATATACCAATGAGCACTTAGTTACATCCTTAGATTATTCCTCCATCTTTAGCCCCTTCCATTTGTCATTGTAATGATTTGAATTATGTGGTCCACCTTCACTACTTTGATGTGACCCCATAACCATTACATCTATCACCTTCTCATTCTCCTATTGCAACCATGCAAAGGGTCTAGGGTGTCTCTTGTACATTCCTTATCCCCTCTTAAGTGGTTTACTTAGCTATTCCCAGCTCTCCCCCATGTGAAGCTCAAATTCATGTATGCAAAAGGCAAAATCAAAGTTATCAAAAAAAGACTGATCCCTCAAAGGACAGTTGTTCATGCATACAAGAAAAAGAAAAAGAAAAGTATACAAATCAAAATCAAAGCAAAATAAAAAGAAATAGACCGATCCCTTGAAGGATGGCTATCATATTATTCTTGTCATCCATATTATGTATAAAGTAGACCATACCCTCGAAGGATGGCTACTCTGTTATTATGGCATCTGGAAGGTTTTCCACATTGATCAACCTTCCTTTATCAGCATTTTCAGAAAGCTTTATGCTATTGTTCTTTCCCTTTCCCAGAGTTGGGGCATAGACTTAAGGAACACCACCTTTGGAGATCCCTCTTCCCATGTACAAGTTACATCTCAATCCCTTTGTCATGTCAACATTAGGATTATGAGCATCTTTCATCCATATTTCCCTTATAGTCTTTTGGTATAACTAACTATTGTTGGTTATATATTAACTTTTGCTATTGGTTACAAGTGCAATGCCTTGAGTGGTAACCTTTCTTATTTATCTCCAATCCAGTTTGAAACATAGTTTCCTGTACACCCTTACTACAACTATGTTCCATTCATCTCATCTAGATCATCTTTTATAAAAATCACATCGAATTTCACACTATGAATTTTATATCTATCCATCATCTCCATGAATGCGTTTGCAAATATACTTTTTGTTTGCGAATTCTACTTAATCGTCGTTGTAGTTTACGAATCCTACTTGAGGATCCTTCTCAAGGCAAGTTCATTATCCTGTAGCTCCTTATCTCTCAACATGTTCAAAAACATCTTTGATCCATTTCTCCTCACTCTCCATTTCCACTTATCACCATTTGTCTCCGTATCATCCTTCACACCTTTTTGTCCCCTCACACCACGCCAGATATCTTACTTGTCTTTCCTCTTGAGTTTCCCTTTCACTCTTCCACTTTTAGTTTGACAATATTACTTAACCATCCATATAGCCAGAGAATCTTAGTTAAGGTATATCTTCTTCCTTGGATCCTCCTTGACTGTGAGAAGCTTCTCCATCATTTCCTCTTTGATAGACAACAATCACCACCACAAACATCTTTCCACTCCTCCTTTTCCACTTGAAACTCTTGCATCATCACTCCCACCATATGGGCATCCCAATTAAGGATTTCCCTTACACTCTCCATCTACACTGCATATGTTCCTCCATCCACTCATGTTACACTCCTTTGTTTCCTTGTTCCGCTCAATATTTTCATCATTTTTCTTCTTCTTCGGTTTGGCGATCCTACTTAACCATCCCCATCGTAGGGAAATCTTACTTAAGATTTCCTCTTAAGAATGGTTTGTCATCTAACCCTTCCACCTCCCATCATATCTTCCTCATCTTCTGTCTCCCGCCTCTCATCTACTTATCCACTCTAACCAACCCTTCCATACTTGTATCAATATAATGTTGTCTTCCTCCTTAGTATAAATCCTTTGCCGGTTTGGTGATCTTACTTAAATCCTCATGTGGCATGGCAATATTACTTAAGAGTTCCCCTTAAGCATGATCAGTCATCCTGCACTCGCCCACTACCCCACATTCTCTCCATATACATTTTCTCGTCATTCCCATCATCACATCCTCTCACCTCCTTTTTCATTCTTGCAAACACCACTTCTCTACCTGGTCCCCTTTTTCATCTCCATCATCCGTCAGCTGGGTAATATTACTTAACCATTGCTTCTCCATTCATTTTGTGTATTATTTCTTAATTTTCCTCTCATTCATTCTCATCCTTTGCATCCTCTCCTCGCCTTCATCTTCCTACACATCGTTATCCCTCCTTTCTTTATTCTTTCCACTCCATCTTATAGAGTTCTCCCACATATCTAACCCCATACTTACACGTCATTGTCATTGATCTTCCCTAACATTATTTCATCATCATCTTGTTTCCACGCTAATAATTATCGGTGGACTTTGATCATTCCCCTAACATTGATTTCACATTATGGACATCCCTTTGACACCTTTGGATGCTTATTTTGATATAGTTGATCACATTATATGTAGACATTTGATCATGGATTATTGTTGATCTTGATTTGGTTATGATGCATGATGATTATTAGAGACACTCATATGTGGATGATGATATACTATTTGACATGGATGTTTTATGGATGTTGTTTGGACATGTGATTTTGGATATTATGAGTAGATCTAGAAAATGGATATTATATGATGATGACATAGTTGTTGATATAAATTGTGTGATAATGTTAAATTGCCTTGATGTTGTTGTGATTCACATATTTAGATGATTTTGTGATTATATTTATATCATGTTGGATGTTCTGATATGGCCACGAGGTCGAAGGAGGTATTTGTGTTTTGTAGGTTAAAATATCACAACAAACATCGGGGGATTGGAGACCAACCACAATGGAATTCTAGGTGAATTTGACAAGGTCACCATGGCAACTTGTTTTATTGTGTTGTGTGTTGTTTTGTTAGGGATTCCCATGGGGGATCCTTTATATGTGACCATGGGTTTGTGTATTTTATTAATGTGGTTTCTTTTATTATTGTTGTATGTATTTTATTAGTGATGTGTCCCTTTCTTTTAATTAATTAAATTTGAGGTAGATTAATGTGAGAAATCATATGATTAAAATTTAAATAAATTAAATTGGGATATGGGAAAGTAATAATGGGAGTTGTTGGCTTTTGTATTAATTATGTAAGGGATGTGTAAGTTTGTGTAAGAGTTGTGTAAGTCTGATTTTGGAGTATGAAACACTCCACCTCCTTGGAAATTTGAATTTGTCCTTGGGGCTATTTTTGGAGGCTTGTGGGACAAGTAAAACTTGTCCCATACCTCTCAATTTAATTTACCAACCATACTTATGGTTGGAGAGGTGATTTTAGACTTTTATAATGCATTTTATTAATCATGTTGCAAGTTTTGATTGCACTCTCTTACATTTTATTTAATTTGTAGTCCTTTGGGGTGTGGGCTTTTTGGAGTGTGCAAGTAAATTGTCATATTTTCACCCACCTCTTTATTGTGCTTGGGAGAATGAAATTTTGTCTTTTGTGTTTGAATTTGAGGATGTGTGATGTGGCATCCTACATGGATCCACATCATCCTCTTCTCTTCCCTCTTCTATAAAATTCAAACTCTTTTCTTGTTTTGGGTTGTTGAATCATTTTGCAAAACTTCTTTGGGGCACATTTTTCTTGTGTTGGAGCTCTTTCTTTTGGAAGGAGTTTGGAGAAACTTTGCATGCTTGGAGATTGTTGTTTTGGGACTGTGTTTTTGGCATTGAAGCTTGTTGTTTGGAAACAAAAGCTACCATGGAGAGGTAGGAGTTTAACTCTTCTTTTATGTTGTTATTTTCTTGTTGTGTTGTGTGAATGGTGAATGTTTTTATTTTTTTTTGGCTGGTTGGGTAGACTGCCATAGGGAATGGTGTAGGAGAAGGCTATGGGGAATCCATGTGGGGGGGCATAAGGAATGCCATTGGCATTAGAATTTTTGTGGAGGGAGTTTGGGTTTGGGATCCACCATGGAAAATAAATAGCTTACATTTCTTACTTTGTGGGGGCATAAGGAAATATGTGGGGGCATAAGGAGGGATTGTGGGGGCATAAGGATATGTGTGTGATGATTTTATTTTGGTGGTTTTTAATGGTGGATGCCCAATTCCCATTTGGGAGGCATAAGCAGCTTCCCCATAGACCTTGCTCCTTTGGCTTGCATGATCAAGCCTGAGTTTTGTTTTGATTGTTTTCAAATGCAGTTGTAAATTGTTGTTTTTTTGGACTGTATTTTATATGAATTATGCATGTTGAAAGAATGTTGTGTGTTGTGGAAGCCATTTGTTGCCATGGGTTGAATCACACCTCTTATTGTATTTTGGTTGGGCTCTGGGGGCCAATGATGAAGGAAGGATTCTCCTTTCATTGGATGTCTTGGTTGGGTGGAGAGTGTTGCCTTTCCCCCACTTTTGTTGTGATCAATTTGAAAAAAAGAAAACTTGCATGTTGTTGTTTTGGAGCAAAGGAAAATGTACTTTTTGACAGTCCCTTGTGAAACATATTTCATTTGTAACCTTTCCCACTTGATGTGGATGAAAATTGTAATGTATATTGTGAAGAAAAGATGTTGTAATTGATTATGGAAGTGTATATTTGAATTGTGAAAGATATTTATATTTTGTTCTGTTTATGGAAAGAAAGAAATAGAATTATGTTAATTGCATTCAAGGAATGAAAGAATGTAAAGATGTATTTAATTGAATTAATAAAGAATTGTAAGTTCTTCTCTCATTTGCATTGTTGGATTGAATTGAATGTTTCAAATATCAAATTGTGATTGGAATATCTTTAATTGTAAAGGAAAGAAATATGTATGAAGGAAGTATATTGCTTTGTCTCTTTTGGAAATATATTAAATTGAAATCAGACTTTACAATTTAGCCTTTGAAATGATTTTTTTATAAACAACTAAATGTAATGGATTAGTTTAGAAATGAAATGCCACACTTGAATGATAAAATTGATATACATATTTAAAAGAAATGGATCTCTATTATAAAAATTAATACTGGAAAATAAATTCAATCAAAATGTACAGTTTGGACCTGCACATAATAATCAACTTGAAAATGATATAATTTAGCATGTTAAGACATCAATGAACTCAAATTGACAAAGAAAACTTAAGAAAACAATTTAAACATTGCAAAATCGAACCCAATCCCCTTTTCAGTTGTTTTTTGTCAATTGTTGGAAAAATTCAAATTGAAAATCAAACAAGAAAATTTACCTTCCTAAAACATTTAAATCCTTCCTAGAGTAATCCTCCATGTCTGTTTGGCATGTTGAGTGAAGAAGGAGATCAAATTGAATCAAATTTATAAGTTGGAAATTACCAGTTTGCTATTTAAAATCCTGTAGATCATTTTTGTAAAATTGACCCCTTAAACTTTATCAAAAAGTAAAATTTATGATTCTGTGCAAAGAGGGCATCGAGAGATTTCCAGAAAGTCCTTGTTTTCCCAAAACCGAGCTTTCTAGCAAAAGTTATGGCACTTTGAAGTTTTCTGCCTTGGTGGGAAAATTTGGGAAAATTTTCCTGGCAGGCCCACGGCCCAAAAATTTCCCATTAAAATCCTTAGAAATTTTTTTGAAAATTTTGGGAAAATTTTTGAAATTTTCCTCCACTAGCCCAAGCCAATCAGAGGCTGCCACATGTCCTCACGGGGCAGCGGTGGAGAGGCATGGCATATTTTTGTCCTTGGGGCCTTTTAAAATTTTTGGAAAATTTTATCTTTTCCCCACCCCGCATGAGCCAATCACAAGTGCCACGTGGCAGCATGGGGTGAAAGTAGGGGGGGAACCCTGACCTTTTCTTTTGAAAATTTTGGTTTTGGAAAATTTTTTAAAAACCCGTGCCCCGCACTCCCCGCCCTCGCCTCGGTGATGACTCCCCGTGGGACGCTCACCGTGCAGTTAACTTTCCCTTTATCTCCCTGGAAAAAATTTCACTCAAATCACCACCACCCCATGCCCTCTCCTCTCCTTTCCCCATTGGCGAAAATTGCACCATGTGTCCCTAGTGGACCCTAGGCATGGGCCTATATTGATTTTCTCTCCCTTTGGTGATTTTTTTGCCCCCAAACTCTCGCACGCTCCACCTTCCCTCACCTCTCCCCTTTGGCTTTGGGCTCAGGACTGACACATGTGTCCATGGAGGACCCATGGAGGCAGAAAATGGAATTTTTTCCCCACAAGGAAAAATTCCAAATACCACCCCATGACCCGCCAACCTGAAAATTGCTCTTCTTCCCCGCTTGACACGTGTCCCCTTGGGGGAAAATTTGACCCCTAAAGTCCGCTTGTCCATATCTAGAGTTCTACAAGGAGTTAGGAGGACTTCTTTATATCATTGGAAAGGTGAGAAAATTTCCTATCCAATGGGAATGATTTAGGGAAATTTTGAATGTGTTAAGTGTGAGAAAAATCAAGTTGAAAACTCGAGCTGTTAGAGAATGGGTATGGTGATATTTTACCCCGAATCTAACTGAAACTTCTAACCCTAAAATTTGGACCTTGTGACTTTGATAATTGATAATAAATGAAAAGTATGTTCTAGTATTTTATACTTGTTCAGAACCTATTAGTGTCAATTGTTGTCTTGCAACCTAGTTGTAGACACTTAATCAAAAAAAAAAAAATTATTCCATAATTTTCCTAACTAACCCTAGGTTGTTTCTTGGGTCTCAAGTGGGTTGTTTTAATGGGCATCACACTTGGTATCAGAGCAGTGGTTCAAAGCTTGGACCATTGGGCACACTAGAAAACTTGGGACATGAAACTTAAACCTAGCACATTTTTTTTTAAATCTAGAAAAACAAATTAGTTTAGAAATTGTATATTTTAGTAAACATGGAAATTGAATAAAACTTAGAAAATGAACTAACTCTCACTTTGGTCTATGTAGGAGGTGCAGATGGAGTGAGAGAAATTTTCACAGAGACTCGAAACACCACCACCACCACCACCACCGGATCAGGGTGTAGTAGCTATCCTACCCCAGATCTTGCAGACTCTTCAGGATGTCAATGCCACTCTACGCGGAGGATTAGGAGGAGGACATGTAGCTAGTCATGATAGAGCCCCTTCCATTGAGGGTCAAGTATCTCCTCGACCCAGTGAGGAGCATAGAGGAGAGAAATCCCATGGAGTCATCAGAGAGAGAGTCACCACTAAGGGGACAGGGTGACAGAGTTCCAGAGCATAGAGAGAGGTCTCGGAGCCCTAGGCTTAGGGATGAGCGTGCAGAGAGACCTAGAGGCCATCATCAAGACCAGAGCAGCATGTAGATCACATCAGGGAGATCTTGAAGCTTTGGCCCTCACATTACTCAGGTGACATGGGTGGATTTTAGGTAGAGGCTGGCTAGTGAGCTTGAGTGGTTGCTTCAAGCTTTTCCTTGTTCTAGCAACACGAAAGCTCATGTGTTGTGATCCATCTACTAAGGGATGGAGCAGGAGTATGGTGGAGGACAGAGGAGCAGAAGCTCCATGTAGATTTAGAGACAGTGACTTGGGAGCTATTTGAGGAGAGATTTAGGAGTAGGTATTTGTCACGGAGGTTCATACAAAGAGGATCGATGAGTTCCATGACCTCCGATAGGCATCTCTTTCAGTAGCAGAGTATGAGAGTAGATTTTGGATCTACTCTAGTATGTAGAGTATATGCAGGATGAGCAGGTGTGGATTCACAAGTTCATTGGGCCTGAATTTAGATATTGGAGGTGCAGTGTGGATCCACTACCCACAGACATTAGCTGAGGCCATCGAGAAGGCCTATATTGTAGAGGAGACTGGGGAAAGACCCAGCAGGCTAGAGACCAAGTCCGGAGCCACATACATAGATGCAGGATGGTAGATCGAGGGGGTCAATACCTCTTCCTCGTGGTGGCTAGGGTTAACACAGTCATCCTTTAGGCCCATAGTAGCAGCAACAACAACAGATCCCACCCACCTCATAGACCTCCATAAAGAGATGATGCACAGAGAGGTCAGAGTATGGGGCCTCCTCCTAGGGGTCCCATCAGACACAAGGTGGACCTAGAGCTCAGTCAGGAGCTCACCAGTAGAGACCTCAATAGACCACATTTGGATCATCGGGATCCATGCCACAGACTTCAGGGCACCTACTAGAGGTGCTACTCATTGGGGAGGATCAGGAGGATGTTTTGGTTGTGGAGTTACTAGACACTTTTGGAGAGATTGCCCATAGAACCCTAATAACAAGGGTAAGGACACAGATTTTAGAGCCAATTGTTGGTGACATGGGACGTAGCCACAGGATTTATGTAAGTGGTTGAGAACCACCAGGTAGAGCATCAGAGCATAGTCATTGAGACCACAGGTAGCATTGGTGGTATTCCTACCTCTGTATTGTTTGATTTGGTTCTTCGATTTTTTCATTGCACCATCTTTAGTAGAGCGATGCAGGCTAGTGGTAGTTAGGTAGGGTCATAGTTGGGATGTCGAGATGGCTTCTGGAGCCAAGATCTCTGTAGACTCCTTAGTTAAGGAGTGTGTAGTGGATTTGGGACCTTTCACCACTACCTCAGATCTCTTCGTATCCTTCCTTTGGGCTTGTATGGAGTCATTTTGGGTATGGATTGGTTATCTGCACACAAGGCAGGATGGATTGTTATCACAAGACTATATCTTGTGTAGATGATTTGGGAGTTGAGTTGGTGATTTTAGGGGTTCAGGAGACCCATTTCTATTCACACCATCTCTGCTATGCAGCTTAAGTGGTGTGTGATGGGGTTGTCAGATGTATGTATGTTGTTATAGTTAGTGACAGAGATCGAGGATGGGTCTAGTGGACCATCACTAGATGATCATCCCATTTTGAGAGAGTTTTTTTGATGTCTTTCCAGGGGAGCTACGGGGTTACCACCCCCACGTGAGATTGATTTTCATATAGATCTAGTTCCAGAGAAGAGCCTATCTCATGGGCACCTTATCGGATGACCACCCCAGAGCTGTGAGCTCAAGTTACAGCTTGAGGGCCTTTTGGAGAAAGGCCTTATCCATCCTAGTGTATCCCCTTGGGGTGCACCTGATCTTTGTGAAGAAGAAGGATGGATCCTTGTGGTTGTGTATTGATTACCGCCAGCTGAATAAGGTAATGATCAAGAATCGTTATCCTCTTCCTCATATTGATGACTTGTTTGATCAGATGAAGGGAGCCACAATTTTCTCTAAGATTGATCTTAAGTCAGGCTACCATCAGTTGAGGATTTTAGAGGTGGACATTCATAAGACCACCTTCACACGAGATATGGGCACTATGAGTTCACAAAGTGGTGCCTTTTGGTTTGACTAATGCCCCATAGTGTTCATGAGTTTGATGAATGGGGTATTCAGGACCTTCTTAGATTGTTTCATGCTCATCTTCCTAGATGACATTTCTTGATATACTCACGTATGCGTGAGGAGCATGAGGGGCACCTTCACTAGTTCTTTAGTGTCTTCTTGAGAGCAGCATGCTTTACGGGAACTTGGAGAAGTGTGCTTTCTTAAGAAAGAGTGTGCAGTAGATTTGGGTCATATCATTTTAAGGGAAGGTATCATAGTTGATCCTTCCAAGATTAGAGCTATTATGGATTGGCCACCACACTATAGTGACTGGAGGTCGCAGCAGCTTCATGGGATTAGTAGGTTACTACAGGAGATTTGTTTAGGACTTCTCTCGAGATTACGCACCCTATCACTTCCCTTCAGAGGAAAGGGAAGAAGTTTGTTTGGTTAGACAGATGTGAGTAGGCCTTCAAGACACTGAAGGAGTGCCTCACTACAACACCTATTCTTGCAGTGCCAGATCCACAGGGTGAGTTCTTTGTGGGAACATCTTGAGATGCTTCTTTGCAGTAGGCCTTGGAGGTGTGTTGATGCAGGAGGGAAGAGTAGTGGATTTTGAGTCTCGTAAACTCAAATATCACAAGCTTAATTATCGACCCATGATCTTGAGCTTGCGGTAGTTGTGCATGCTTTGGTTAGATGGAGACACTTTCTTCTTGGCAAGAGATTCACACTCAAGACAGATCATTTGAGTCTTCACCACCTCTTCACACAGCCCAATCTCAATGCTCACCCGTGGCGTTGGATGGATTTTATTTGTGAGTATGACATGGAGATAGAGCATGTGAAGGGGAAGGAGATGTATGTGGATGAGATTGCTCAAGTTACACGGGAGATGGAAGACATTTGTGGCCACTTTGTACAGCATAGATTTACTGGGACTAAGCGGTATGTCCTTCTGGATGAGGATCAACTTCATTACAACATATCACCCCGAGATAGATCATGGACCCTTGAGGGGTGAATCATATTTTAGAGGACATGTTCGGGATGTATGTGATGGATCAGCAGCTAAATGGGAGGAGTATATATGTTTAGAGATGGAGGCTCTACATTTGGTAGAGGCACAGGCATGCTCCTTTTGAGCCCATCCGGGGTGAAGAGAGATGTAGCCACCTCTTGACAATGGTATCATTTAGAGGAAAGTATCTCGAGACCAGCTCTTTTATAGGACATGGAGTAGAGGTTGGCGAGAGAGTTAAGTGTTGAGCATCAGAGATCTAGGAGGCACTTCTTTATGTAGAAGTTATGCGAATGGAACAGTAGGACCATTTCGTAGTTTTGATGTGGGCATGAAGGTGTTCCTTCGATGTCAGCCACACAAGAACCCTATCCATTATGGAAAAGGTTCTAAGTTAGCTCCTAGATTTTGGTCCTTTTGAGATCTTGGAGTGTATCGCCCTTTGGCCTACCATCTAGCATTGCCACCAGTATCTCGCATACATGAGTTTTTCATGTTACATGGGATTCTCGGAGATATATTATGCAGATCCCTTCTCATGTGTTAGATTGGACATCATGCAGGTGCAAGATCGGGGTAGGTGATGGTGGAGCCCATTCACATCCTAGATCACAGACCCTGGGCCTTGAGGTGAGAGAGGTTGATTAGGGAGGGTGCGGTGGGATAGATATGATGAGACAGCAGCTACATGGGAGGATGCTACTTCATTATGAGTTCAGTTTCCACATTTTTTCCAATGACTTAGGAGGAAGTCGAGTCTAAGGGGAGGGGGATGTAGTGCCCACTTCCCTTTGACACCTTTGATACTTATTTTGATATAGTTGATTACATTATGGACATTATTATGTTTTGATTTAGTATGATGTTAGACATTTGATCATGGATTATTGTTGATCTTGATTTGGTTATGATGCATGATGATTATTAGAGACACTCATATGTGGATGATGATATACTATTTGACATGGATGTTTTATGGATGTTGTTCGGACATGTGATTTTGGATATTATGAGTAGATCTAGAAAATGGATATTATGATGATGATATAGTTGTTGATATAAATTGTATGTGATAATGTTAAATTGCCTTGATGTTGTTGTGATTCACATATTTAGATGATTTTGTGATTATATTTATATTCATTTGGATGTTTTGATATGGCCACGAGGCCGAAGGAGGTATTTGTGTTTTGCAGGTTAAATATCACAACAAACATCGGGGATTGGAGACCAACCACAATGGAATTCTAGGTGAATTTGACAAGGTCACCATGCAACTTGTTTTATTGTGTTGTGTGTTGTTGTTGTTAGGGATTCCCATGGGGGATCACCTTTATATGTGACCATGGGTTTGTGTATTTTATTAATGTGGTTAAATTTTTATTATTGTTGTATGTATTTTATTAGTGATGTGTTCCTTTCTTTTATTTAATTAAATTGTGGTAGATTAATGTGAGAAATCATATGGTTAAAATTTAAATAAATCAAATTGGGATATGGGAAAGTAATAATGGAAGTTGTTGGCTCTTTGTATTAATATGTAAGGGATGTGTAAGTTTGTGTAAGAGTTGTGTAAGTCAGATTTTGGAGTATGAAATACTCCACCTCCTTGGAAATTTGAATTTGTCCTTGGGGGCTATTTTTGGAGGCTTGTGGGACAAGTAAAACTTGTCCCATACCTCTCAATTTAATTTACCAACCATACTTATGGTTGGAGAGGTGATTTTAGACTTTTATAATGCATTTTATTAATCATGTTGCAAGTTTTGATTGCACTCTCTTACATTTTATTTAATTTGCAGTCCTTTGGGGTGTGGGCTTTTTGGAGTGTGCAAGTAATTTGTCATATTTTCACCCACCTCTTTATTGTGCTTGGGAGAATGAAATTTTGTCTTTTGTGTTTGAATTTGAGGATGTGTGATGTGGCATCCTACATGGATCCACATCATCCTCTTCTCTTCCTCTTCTATAAAATTCAAACTCTTTGCTTGTTTTGGGTTGTTGAATCTTTTTGCAAACTTCTTGGGGCGCATTTTCTTGTGTTGGAGCTCTTGCTTTTGGAAGGAGTTTGGAGAAACTTTGCATGCTTGGAGATTGTTGTTTTGGGACTGTGTTTTGGCATTAAAGCTTGTTGTTTGGAAACAAAAGCTACCATGGAGAGGTAGGAGTTTAACTCTTATTTTATGTTGTTATTTTCTTGTTGTGTTGTGTGAATGGTGCATGTTTTTGATTTAATTGTTGGTTGGTTGGGTAGACTACCATAGGAATGGTGTAGGAGAAGGCTATGGGGAATCCATGTGGGGGCATAAGGGAATGCCATTGGCATCAGAATTTTGTGGAGGGAGTTTGGGTTTGGGATCCACCATGGAAAAGAAATAGCTTGCATTTCTTACTTTGTGGGGGCATAAAAAAATCTGTGGGGGCATAAGGAGGGATTGTGGGGGCATAAGGATATGTGTGGTGAATTTTATTGGTGGTTTGTTATTGGTGGATGCCCAATTCCCATTTGGGAGGCATAAGTAGCTTCCCCCATAGACCTTGCTCCTTTGGCTTGCATGATCAAGCCTGAGTTTTGTTTTGATTGTTTTCAAATGTAGTTGTAAACTGTTGTGTTTGTTTGGACTATGTTTTATATATGAATTATGCATGTTGAAAGAATGTTGTGTGTTGTGGAAGCTAGTTGTTGCCATGGGTTGAATCACACCTCTTATTGTGTTTTGGTTGGGGCTCGGGGGCCAATGATGAAGGAAGGCTTCTCCTTTCATTGGATGTCTTGGTTGGGTGGAGAGCGTTGCCTTTCCCCACTTTTGTTGTGATCAACTTGAAGAGAAAAAAAAACTTGCATGTTGTTGTTCTGGAGCAAAGGAAAATAAGTTTTGACAGTCCTTGTGAAACAAATTCATTTGTAACCTTTCCCACTTGATGTGGATGAAAATTGTAATATATTCTTGTGAAGAAAAGATGTGTTGTAATTGATTATGGAAGTATATATTTGAATTGTGAAAGACATTTATATTCTATTCTTTTATTGGAAAGAAATAAATAGAATTTATTTATTGCATTCAAGGAATGGAAAGATGTAAAGTTTTATAATTGAATTCAATAAAGAATTGCAAGATCTTTTCTCATATGCATTGTTGGATTGAATTCAATGTTTCATTGTATGGAAAAATCTTAATTAAATCTACTGTTTGAAAAAAAGAAATACTATATGAAGGAAGTATATTAAATTGTCTCTTTTGAAATATATTAAATTGGAAATTAGACATTTGCATTTTGGGTTTAGAATAGTTTGATTTAAGTCATTTAAATGTAATGGATTAGTTTAGAAATGAAATGCCACACTTGAATGATAAAATTGATATACATATTTAAAAGAAATGATCTTTGTAAAATAAACTGCAAATAAATTTAATCAAAATGTACAGTTTGGACCTACACATTATAATCAACTTGAAAATGATATAATTTAGCATGTTAAGACATCAATGAACTCAAATTGACAAAGAAAACTTAAGAAAACAATTTAAACATTACAAAATCGAACCCAATCCCCTTTCACAGTCATTTTTTGTCAATTGTTGGAAAAATTCAAATTGAAAATCAAACAAGTAAATTTACCTTCCTAAAACATTTTAAATCCTTCCTAGAGTAATCCTCCATGTCTTTTTGGCATGTTGAGTGAAGGAAGGAGATCAAATTGAATCAAATTTATAAGTTGGAAATTACCAGTTTGCTATTTAAAATCCTGCAGATCATTTTTGCAAAATTGACCCTCAAACTTTATCAAAATGTAAAATTTATGATTTTTGTGCAAAGAGGGCATCGAGAGCTTTCCAGAAAGTCCTCGTTTTCCCAAAACTGAGATTTCTAGAAAAAGTTATGACACTTTAAAGTTTTCCTTCCTTGGCGGGAAAATTTGGGAAAATTTTCCTGGCGGGCTGCGGCCCAAAAATTTCCCATTAAAATCCTTAGAAAATTTTGAAAATTTGCTTGGGAATTTTTTTGAAATTTCCTCCGTTGACCCACATGACCAATCGGAGGTCGCCACGTGTCCTCACGGGGCAACAGCGGTGGAGGCTCAACATTATTTTTTCTTTAGGCCCTTTTGAAAATTTGGAAAATTTTTATCGTATTCCCCGTCAGCCCACTGACCATCCACAGGCTGCCACGTGGCACTTTGGGGTGACAAGAGGGGGAAACAACCTTTGTTTCTTTTTGAAATTTTGGTTTTGGAAAATTTTCTTAAATTTTCCCATGGCCC
Organism: Taxus wallichiana var. yunnanensis; assembly: GCA_018340775.1. Classification (NCBI taxonomy): domain Eukaryota; kingdom Viridiplantae; phylum Streptophyta; class Pinopsida; order Cupressales; family Taxaceae; genus Taxus; species Taxus wallichiana. The sequence continues at coordinate 667,556,928 of CM031242.1, forward strand.
CACATCCCGCCCTTGCCTTGGTTGAGTTCCTTTCGCGGACGTGGGTCCATTTCCTGCCGCGAACCTATCTCCTTTCCCCTCCCCTTTGGTGAAAATTGCAACCTGACCTCACCACCTAAAGCATCCCTCAAATTTTTTCCCGACAATGACTCAAAGGCCACCACGTGTCCTGGATTATGACTCGAGGCAGAGGTGTGGAAGAAATATTGACTTTTCCCTCGTGCGAGGAAAGATTGCCAACGCTGCCCCGTGACCCACCAACCTGAAAATTGCTCTTCTCCCCACTTGATACGTGTCCCTAAGGGGAAAATTTGACCCCTAAAGTCCACTGTCCATATCTCGGAGTTCTATAAGAAGTTAGGAGGACTTCTTTATATCATTGGAAAGGTGAGAAAATTTCCTATCCAATGGGAATGATTTAGGGAAATTTTGAATGCGTTAAGTGTGAGAAAAATCAAGTTGAAACTCTGATCCTGTTAGAGAATGGGTATGGTGATATTTTAACCCCTGAATCTAACTGAAACTTCTAACCCTAAAATTTGGACCTTATGACCTCTGATAATGGTAATAAAGGAAAAGTATGTTGTAGTAGATTAATCTTGTTCCGGAACCTGATAGTGTCAACTATTGTCTTTAGAACCTGGTTGTAGGCACTTCTAATAAAAAAATTATTCCATAATTTTCCTGACTAACCCTAGGTTGTTTCTTGGGTCTCAAGTGGGTTGTTTTAATGGGCATTAGATGTCTCATATTTTGTCCCATATTTTCCTCTGATCATTATTGGTGGATTTCTCCTAGCATCCATTCACCGACATTGCCTCTCCTATCCCCTCCTTTCTTTTTCCTTGCTACTTCTCCATCTTCCATTCTTCCTTGTCAATTTCTTCATTGTCTTCATCATACAACCTCTCTTTATTTTCTCATCATCAACATATCCTCATTGCATGCATCTTTTCTTCTTTTCCAATCGATGTCATTCCTCCACTCAAGCTTCTCTTTACATTCCTTGTGTTTCTCATTCTTTATCAAATACCTTCGTTCTTGGTTCCCTTCCTTCGCACATTTTTCTTCATTGTCTTCCCCCTCCTTTCGATCTTCATCTTATTTCACTTCCTCTTTATCATCCTTCTCCTCGTTTTACCTTACACTTCCTCCTTACTTTCTCATCGATAACCTAACTCTTCAGTGTTGTCCCATCTCCTTTATCATCTCATCATCCACATGCATTTCCATGCGGTCAGTTCCATATTCTTTGCCTTGGATTTCTTCACTATGATCAGTTTCTTTCAATTTTCTTTACTCTATCATCTCTTTCATTTTCCATTACCTCTCTCTGTTTTACTCGATTCATCCTCCTTCACACCTTTCGTCTTGAATAACTCTCTCTCTTTTTCATAATTTCATCCTATGCTCTAGTCTTTTCTTGTGTTCTCTTTGTTTGTCCTCTTCATTTCCCTTTTCTTTATAATCTTTCTTTGTTATCTTCTTCATCCCCTTTCATTCCTTCTTTTCTTCTCCTCCATCTTCATCCCTCTATTCCATACCCTGCCGCCATCATATTCAATCTTTCTTGCTCTTCTCATAATTAACCAATCGTCATGTCTATTCCCTTTTCTCTTTCTCAACATCTCTCACATTTAGCATTGATAGTCAATGCCAATGTTTCTCTGTTTATGTATCACCATCTATTCCTTTCATTACCGCTCTTGTTCTTCTCTTTGCAATATTGACCTCTTCTCTTTTTGAGAACCCTGTCACATATTTTATATTTTCTGTCCTCTTGTAGGGACATCATCATAGCCATTTCTAGAAATCTCTTCCCATCTTCCTTTGACATTTTTGTTTTGGAAAATACCATAACGGCCATCACCTATCTCGATCTTGTTCTCTTCCATGAATATTTTCTCTTCTTTTGTTTTGTCACAAAAGTATCTTGACTTATTATCCTTCTGATCATACTTATCATAGAAATGGGACATTTTTGTCTTCTTCACCTTCTAATTTGTTAACACTTATACATCTTTCCTATGAAACATGATTGCTATCATATTTATCACCCTTTTAGGGAATTTTATCTCACCTTTCTATCCTATCTGCTCATCCTGCCCACATTTATGATTATTCCATCTATGTCTTATGTTAGGGCACCTTTTCATCCTTGTACTTGTCAATGCATAGAAATCACTTTGTGTGCCCTGTGCCGGGGCATCATTATCTTCATCCACATCCCTTTTGCAGTCACATGATTTTTCATACTATTCCTTGCAAACAAAGGATTACACACATCTTTTGCATTCGGTTGCACATATTTTGATATTTTCCTATGACCCATTGGTCATCTTGGTTTACATTCATACTACGGTGGTCTTCGCCCACTCATTTTTGAGTGCATATAACGTTGTCATCTGTCATCTCCGTTGAGACCTTCTTTTTTTAAAATTAAATGCAATTATCTTCTACCAATATAATATTGAAGTCACCACCATACATTTTGTTTTTCATTGTTATTGTGATCTAGATTTTTTTAGGCCTAGAGAAGAGAGGAATCTTGCCTTAAGGAAGGTGTCTTCAACCATCTTTAGACACATATTTCATCTAATTCCCTTTTTGTTTTTGTCTCATGGCTTTGACTATCGCAAACCACTCAACAAAAAGAGGGCAAATATAGACACCTATTTTTGGTTATAGCACCCCTCCGTCATCTCACATTCATGCAATTTCCATTCTCGCTCTGAAGTTTTTTTTAAAATTAAATGAAATCTCATCTATTTGCTCACCTTCTTTAATTAATTATTAAATGGGCTCCATGTAGACCCATTTGATAATTCAACTTTTGACATTATCCCCCATCTCTCACAAATCATTAAATCTATGGGTATTAATACACCCATATATACACCCCTTTCTAAATGGAATCTATCATCTCACCTATATGTCAATCGTGCTCCCCACTCCATCTAATAATTCAATATATATATATATATATATATATACATATATATATATATATGTATATATATATATATATATATATATACATACATATATATATGTATATGTATACATATATATGTATATATATGTATATATATATATATTTCTTAACTCATGTATCATACATCTATATATATTGTGGATTTACATATCATATATATATATAATATATACATATATATATATAAAATATAAATAAATTTTACCCATATATATAAAGGTATATACATATATATATATATATATATATATATATATAAATGGATATATACAAGAATAAACTATACATAATATCCTCCAAATTTGGAGTTATAGAACAAATTTGCATATAAAAAAATATAGGTTTACAAACATAGATGGAGTTTGAGTAATAGATCTTCCTCCATCATGGCCATGAAAACTCCACAAAGCAACCTAAAACAAACCAAAGAATAGGAATAGGTAATAGATCTTCCTCCATCACCATGAAAACTCCACAAAGCAACCTAAAACAAAGAAATGAGAAAATAAGGCAAAATAATAAAGATAAAGAGGAATTATTTTGTTATAAATAATTATAGGTTTCCTTGAGCTAATTTTGATCTAGGATGGACAAAATTTCAATCCAAAGACTCTCCTTAAACCTAGACTTCTCGCTTACAAGTAGCATTTTGAATTTTTTTATCCATCTAAGGTGAAAATAAGAATTAATTTTAATTACATTAATATGCATCCCCTTTAAATTACCTTAAGGATAACATTTTAAACCATTTAATTGATTTAGGGGACTTAGGGATTTATTATCCTCCCCACTTAAATACATAAAAATTGCAAAGGGGTAATTAAACTAAATTAATTTTATGGAATTAATAATACCTTAGAAAAATCAAATTTACTCTCTTAGACCTAGGGATTACCTTGATGGAATTAAAACATAAAGGTTATTATTAATCGATACATTTGGGTTGGTTGTTAACAACACTAATGTTTATTAGTGCAATGACACATTTTAAAATGAAGTATTAACATTAATCTAATAATCGTAATTAATTATTGTTAATTGTTACATTACTAAAATGTTATTGTTGGTACACAAAACAAAGAAATTTTTTTATCATCTTTTCTAATGGTTTTTATTGGGTCAAATATAATACAATTTGGGGTTAAAATATGGGGCATGACAGAGCCACTTAGCCAACTTTGGCTTTTATATAATCAAACTAGGACTTGAATTGTGATGAGTCTTGGTCAGTATAATTGGATTTGACGGGGATTCGAGAAACAAGGGAATGTGAGGAACATTCCCTTATTTCTCATGAGAGGTGACAAAACTAATTTGACCTTGCCTATGCATTATTTTAAAATGAGGTAAATTATATATGATTTAAGTTAAAAAGTTCTAAGAGGTCGTTATGAGACAAGAATGAAGAGTTTTAGAACATTTTGCATAATTGTGTTAGGAGGGCCAATCCAACTCATAAATATGGATAATACTTTACGGAAAACAAACTCGATTGACAAAGACTATTGGGGATTTGACATCCAAATGGAGTAACAAAATTTCAAAGGTTTAAAATTATGTCATGACCAAAATGAGATTGATGAAAATGACTTCTTGATCATGAAGTGTTTATACTTAAAATTCTTTTGGCCAATTTGACATGATGGGATGAATATCAAGAATTTTTAGACAGTCTAATTTTCATGAAAACGGTGGGGAACTCATAATGAATCACATAAACACATACATTTGGTAAGATCAATAAGATATTGAGTGACTGGGTGTGTTCAAAAAGTGGATTGTCAAATAAATGATAAGAATCCATATCACTGGTGTTTTAAATTTTGTTACCCTAAAAATCCCAAATATTTTTACAAAAGGGACCATAGTGTTGCTTTGATTGACTTGAATCATCAATTGCTATCATAAGCTCAAGCTCAAATAGTGAATAGCCATAATACTATAAATAATAAGATCCCTCAATGTTTTCATCTTCATCATACTTGCTTTCAAAATCATACTTACACATATAATCATCATATTACCATGTCCTCTAAATCATCCGGTGTCTTGATAGAAGTTGTAGGAAAATCCATAGTTGAATCTTCAAGAGGGTAATGCAGAAATTCATTAGACTTTACCTTTCTTCATCACATACATACTAAAAACACTTTCACTCTTAGGTTCAATTGTAGACCGTATGTCATAATCAATATCATCACAATGAAAATCATTTAAAATAAATCCATCAACATAGTCCTCTGCAAAATTAGTGGGCACATGAAGCAAACAATAATAAACATCATTTTTTAAAACTCTTGGGATGATCAAAACCAAACATTATGCATATGTCAACCAATTTTTCACCAATGGAGTGATTGGTCATGAGTTTCCTCTTCATTTTCATTATTAAATATAAGTTTTGGGACACCAAAAATTTTATCCAAATAATCTATAATAGGTTCATCTATGTAGAAAAATTCATCATCAAGCACAAAAAGGGTATCATCATTACCTTCCATCAAATGAAATAAATTAGGACTATACCCTCATTAAGCTCACCCGATTAGTTTCTATTTCACCACCAAACTTAGTTGTAACATCATAGTGGGAAAATATAACATCATCCACATCACATTAACTAAAATCATCAAAGGAACAAGGATCATACATAATAACAACATGGGAGTCCTAAAATTTAATGTCAAAGGTTAAAAGATCAACATAACTATGCTTATTTTCTTCACATTGTTTTTCAACAAGACTTTTTCTAACAACACAACTCTAGGAATCATGACAACCACAATCATAACTCGTGGACAAAATACAAGCATGGGAAATAGTTTATGGATTTTTATCTTTCAAGTACTAATTCAAATCACTATTAAAAACATCACAATAAAACAAAAGTTCCATTGCATCACTTGGTTTCATATGCTCATCAAATCTCTTCCAAGATATCCTGAAATTGAAGTTAAAATCTCGAATACTCTCATATTTCTCCCTTTTAATATTATAGAGAGAATGCATTATAAGAGCAAGATCATTTTTGTCATCATACATATCAAGAAAGAGATGTTTGAATTTATCCCAAGAGTCAATAATATTACCAAGTAACTCATGAAACCATTATTGAGAATCCTCCACTAAACTTTAAATGAAAATCATAAGAGTCGCACCTTCAATATATACCTCAAATTAATCAATCAAATTAACAAAGCAATATAAATGCTCATCTCCCAAATCTTCATTATTTCCATAAAAATGTGGAAACAATTCTCTAATAGTTTTGGGAGAAAGGAGCAAGAAAACCTTGAAAAACATACTAAATCAATTCGTTGATACCTTTGTTCAATAAATGAAGGATGGGAGGGAGGAACCTTTGAAATTTAAGAGGAATCCTTGACACCAGTACCATGATAATCCCAATGATTTGAACCCATAAATCCACTACACCAATTTATAACTTTTGATGAGATTTTTCTTCCACTACAACTAGCAACATCCATGGCAATAAAAACACAACTAAGAAAGCATGAATGCTACTTATCCCCATATAAGAATAAGCAATAGAATCCTCTTATGTATTATTAATAAATGATCTCGAGAACATATCCAACTACTAAGATCAAAAATATATTAGAGAACCCCCGATCGCAAATATTTTAGAGTTTCCACTTCACCAAGAAGAATACCATCAGAAAGAAGTTGGTCCTCAAGACCTTGTACCTCCATAGGCCTCTATATATATAATTTTTGAGAAAAAAAATATTAGTTGACAAATGGAAAACATGTTCACAAAATTTAACAAGCACATAGGATGAACTAGACTTCAACCTCAAGGAGTTGTCAATACCTCAAAGATATACATAATTTACTCAGAACCTCAAATATGAGGCATTTATGAAAAATTGTAAAGAATTGTGTATGGTCTATTAGCACTTTCCATTATGTAAAGGGGTAAAGAGAAGGGAGTAAGGAAAGGTAACTCACTGTTTCTTCAAAGACTTGGGGGAAGATTTGAGGAAGCAAATGATGAGGTTTTTAAATCATTGCTCTTTAGGCTCTGTGAGACCTATGAGAGAGACCCTTTATGCAACCCAAAGACATAGAACAACAAAAATAATTAGGGAAGTATAAGGAACCCAATTAAATAGCCTAACCACTATGATTTCCTAATAATTTTTTTGTCAATAATAGGATTATCATAAGACTATTAAGGATTGGGTAAAGGTTGTAGGAATATAGATGTTTAACAAGGATATCTATAATCCTTAAACTCGTTTCTCTCAAAACAAGTAAGATATACAAAAATTGTTTACATACCTAGATCCTAAGTAATAACAACAAAAACCTATGAGGATTTGTAGGATTTAATGGAGATTTCAATAGAATACATTTTTATGAAAATATTGTAAAATGATTTTGATCACATGAACCATGAGTGATGCCTAAAATCCATTAGGCAAGGAGTCACCATAATGTAACCAATTAAACTAATAAGAGTTATAATAAGGAAAACAATACACATTCTTCTCTAATTCAGATTTGAAACAAGTTTTTCTTACAATAACCCCTCATTATATATCAAGAAAACATGCCATAGAGTATTAAGACGTTGATATTGTAAAGAATTGTAATAAATATAGAAAAATCAAATGAAGAAACGATTTACAACTCAATAGTTGTAATTGTCTACATGTCATAAAAAAATTATCTCATCACCAAACTATAATCCTCAAATTTACTAATCTTTAACAAACCCATAACACTTGTTCAATCCCATACACCAATTACACTTTGAATCATAAAGACTATAACCACGTAATTACTTAAACCTATAGGAAACTAAACGCTCATTCGGGAAACAAAGTTGTACATACACCAAAATATCCAGATGAATAATTTATGCATCATTTAATAGTGATCTTCCATTTAAGTAGAGTATCCCTTAAGTGGAAATAAAATATACTCGAGATATTATGTGTGAAAGGATTAGATGTTGAGAAGGAGAAAAATGTCAAAATAGGATGGACTCATATGCCCAACCAATGAGAGAAAAGGAAAAATCATGCTCGGGCCACTCCATGATTTCTAAAAGTCAATTAATAAAGGAAGAAGCACAAATATAGCTTGATTTCAAACCAATCATACAACAAAAGGATACCTTGAGAAAACACAAGTGAATCGTTAAGGAAATAACACATGTAATTATAGGAATCAAAAACTTAGAGGAACATGAAGCTACAATTTATCCAATTAGATGTGGCTCCCATACAAAATATATTTGAGGAGTCATTATTAGAGTTGCATTAATTATACACTTTCCTAAATGATGACAACTTAGATAAAGAAAATTATGATGGGAGACCATTTTTAAAAAAATTCTATCACAAACTTCTCATCAACCATTGTAAATATCTCCCCTTAAGTATATAATCATTGAAAATATCTTTGAATAATATTTCCAACAAGAATATCCAAAAAGTATTCCCTTATCGAATGGAGGATCCCGCCATTAGATATCGAGGGTTGTTAATTCTCATTGGATTATCATTGGCGTATGACTATATCTCAATCATCCATACCAAAAAATACATCAATGGTACAATGGCTATCATAACATGCATTAATGGATTACTTGATTTGGGACAATGATGCAGAGAAAATTAAACAATGGTCATATACACAAGTTCAAGATGATTTAACAACAACTATTTCCAACCAATCAACTTCATTAGCTATGCAAAAAGAAGATCATTTACAAGCCTAAAAATGGCTCAAAAAACTTGTAAAACTGAATTATTGTCACCTAAAGGTATTTACCAACTCAAGGCTCTATTTTCTCTACTTCATATGATCCCCATAACATCATTCCACATCATTCCATCCATCAAAGATCTCAATCCTCACTCATTCTTACCTTGTTCACCCCTTCCTTCAAGTTTCTTTGCTAGTTCCTTTGCTCAACATGCAAATTTTGTGTTCTTTAGCTCCACCAATGCTCCCCAAGCCTTTAAACCCACTTCACACCTTAAATAACCATATATCAATTAAGGAAAAGGTCTCAAATCAATCAAAACTACAAAACTTCCTTCTTTAGCAAAACCAGCTTATTACAAGCCCTTAACGATACATTCATGCCTAGAGTGATCTAGAACTATCCACAAGAATCTATCAACCGCATTAGCATCCCTTCATCTACCCAAGGTGCATGAAAAATTATATATTCCATCTGCTTCATTTTTTTCTCTATCCCATTTTTGCTTCATAAGCTCTTAAGCTCCTCTTTAGGCTTGGGACAATCAATTTTTCTCTATAAATTTCTTTCTAAAAATATTAAAGACATAAACTTGGGATTTTTGGGCACCTGCCCTTGGAGTTTCAATCTTGGAATAAATAGAAAAATGTAACTTCATTTGTTAATTACCCTCTTGATTAGCCCCATGATTGTGTGCAATCACTTCTCTCAGAGTGTCATAAAAGTACATAATACTAACCCTTAGTTCTTTAATGTTCTTTCATAATCCCTTTCCTTAGTCAATTAGCATGGTATCTTAAGAAATTCATAGCAAAATGTGTTGGTTAAGTGCCCCTAAATGTAATCCCTAGCTCCTTCCCAATGAAACCCTCATAATAAACCTGATAGAGGTTATTTGACTATATTTTCCTCAAATATTTGATTCCAACCACAAATTTTTTTGCCAAAGCTCTTTTTTTACCTTAGTAATGTGGGGATATTACCAATCAGACTTATGGCTTCAATAATTCTTGAAAACCATTCACTTTTTATTCATTCTTCCTGTAGATGAAAGTTTATACAAACCTCCCAAGTGTCACTTCCAACATAACATGAACACAAGACTTCTCATAAAGTTATGGAGTTAACAAGCCCAGTCTTCTCACCTACTTAGCAATGGAATAAACAAGAACTTTTGTATGTACTTCACTCAACTCCCATGAGCACAAAACCCCTGGTTATCCATAGTTACAATACAGTTCTACTTAAGATTTTGCAACATGCAACATGAGAGTATCAAGACAATCTATTATTCCACTCATGTAAGCTTTATTCTACAACCTTTCTCCATATAACCAACTATCTCACTTATGCTTATGCCTTTCTAAAGTTACTACAGTCATGCATACAATCCTTTTCTTCCTCTAACTTTACCAGAACAAAGCAACTTCAATATTAGTCATTAGAAACCTTCTAAGACGAGTTCTTACACACATAAACCTATCAAATATTCCCTACAAATGCATAAACTTATGAATTATGAAACATGCAAACAAAATTCGTACATAAACTAAGTTCTTTATTCAAATAGATATAGTTTCATACAAAATTTGCAGGTTTCACCTCTCCTTGTCTTCCCTCATCCTCCTTCCACCGATGAATGTCCCTCTTACTCACCTACCTTATCTCCTATATTCAAACTTCACATGACATGTAACTCCTTTGAAGTGTAACTCCTCTCATGATGATTCAATATGAGCCCATCATTACATTTTGGTCAATTTACATTATTTCACACACTTCATAACTCATATTTCCACCTAAAGACTTATTACACATCTTACCACCTAAAAAAACACTTTCAAAACCTTAATAAACCCATATTACTCCTTAACACATATAGTAACACCTATTATAGACTCAATTATCCACTTAACAAGCTTAGATTCCACCTTTACAAGTCTGAGATTTTGAATTAATTTTTGGAGGGAGAACTAAATTTTGAAATTTCAAACTCTCTCTCACACCTAGGTCTCTTTCTCTCATGAATCCATATGCCATAGAACACTCCCATGACCTCATATCTAGAAAAGGTGGTATTTGAATGTCTTCTTGATGATGCTCCTGCATCGTACTCCCATAGTGGAGAAAAAATGTTCATACACTTTGTTTTCTTGTTCATGTCTTCATCTCCATTTCTCATCTTTTGTCTTCTTTCCTTGCTCCCATTGTTATTATCTTCCTCATAGCCCACCTGTGTCCCATGTAGTTATCTTTTATCTCCCATTTACTTTTACCTTTCTTTTTCCTCTTGATTTTCACCTTTACTTACACCATCTTCATGATCCCAATCTTTGTACTTGCATATAAAAACATAAAAATAACAAAAATACATTGTACTTCATCTCTTATGCTGATCTTCATCTCTCTCGTAATTGATATCCATCATGTTCCCATCACTTGTTTTGCCATGTTCTTCATTGTCTTGCTCATCCATATTCCCTATCATACCACGCTACTCTAATCCTGCATTTTCATCTTCCCCTGTCTTCATTTTGATTATCTTGTTCCCATGAAATAATCTTTGTCTCAAATGTACATGCACTTTTCTTCTTGCCATCTATTTCATCTAACAATGTTTGTGATAATTCATCACACTCATTCATGCAAACTTGATCATACTATTTCCCTTCAACATGTTCAACATCTTCAAATGCACAATGAGATTCATTTTGTATAATTTCAAGGAATCCATCCAAAAAATCATCAATATCTATCATCAAATCATTCATTTTACTCACCCTTTCTGCATGTTTTTTTCTTCACTTCTTTGTTCTTCTGAAAACTGATTCTTTGATGATTCCATCTTCTTTGATATCTTTTCATCTTCATTTATCTTCTCTTTGATTTTATTTTCTCCTCCATACTGGATCTTCACCTAATTTTTCTTGACTTGTGATCTCAAGAAGTCTGAATTTTTGTTTTATCTTGTCTTGGCTCACTTGGATTTTCATTATCTTGCTTTGATTTATCACCTCCACTCTCTGCTTCTAGTTTCTTCCACCATATAGGCATGATGTATCCATATTTTGGTACTGGTTTCAAGGTCTCTTCTTGAATTTATTCTTCATTCTTCTTCTTTTCAACCTTATCCTCTTTCTCTTCCCTCTTTTCTTAGCTTTTTTCTTCACTCTTGATCCTTCTTTGCAACTGAAATATTTGATTTCTTCTCATGATATGCTCTATAAGCCATTTGGATTTCTTTTTCATGAAAAATCAAGTCCATACCTTGGTTGCTCCATCATTAGCTTGGTTACTTCTCTATATCTTCTCTCAACTTCTTTATCTCTGCTTCCATCCACTCTTCATGCTTCCTCTTATCTTCTTTCTTCTTAGCTTCATCTCTCTTCTTCTTCTCTAACTCTTCTTGTCTTCTCTTATGGCTAAGCAGCTTCCACAACTCTCTTATTGCTTCTTCTTGATCCATCCTTTCTATATGAAAATTATATTTCACCTTTCCTCTTCTCCTCCACACCTCACCTTTTCCTCACCAGGTCTTTTGGTGTCTTCACTTTTCTTCTCAACTTATCACACTTCTCTTCACCTGTCAATTCTTCACTACACACACTTCCACAACAATGTTAGCCACACATGCATACATTCAACTCTCAAAACCAAATAAAAAATAAAGCCACACTCTCATACCAAATGATGCAAAGAAAATTAAACAATGGTCATATACACAAGTTCAAGATGATTTAACAATAACTATCCAAACCAATCAACTTCATTATCTCTGCAAAAGAGGATCATTTACAAGCCTAAAAATGGCTTAAAAACTTGCGAAACTAAGTTATTGTCACCTAAAGGTCTTTACCAACTCAATGCTCCATTTTCTATACTTCATATGCTCCCACAACATCATTCCACATCATTTCATCCATTAAAGAACTCACTCCTCACTCATTCCGACGTTGCTCACCCTTTCCTTCAAGTTTCTTTGCTAGTTCCTTTTTCTCAACATGCAAATTTTGTGCTCTTTAGCTTCACCAATGCTCCTTAAGCCTTTAAATCTGATTCACACCTTAAATAGCCTTAGGTCAATTAAGGAAAAGCTCTCAAAGTAATGAAAACCATAAAACTTCCCTTTCTTTAGTAAAAACTTTGTATTAGAAGCCCTTAAGACAAGGTAGCTCTGATACAATCATGCCTAGAGTGATATGGAAGTACCCACAAAAAGCTATCAACTTCATTAGCATCCCTTCATCATACCCAAGTTGCACGCAAAATTTATATTCCATCTCCTTCATTTGTTCTCTCTATCCCACTTTTTCTCCATAGGCTCTTAAGCTCCTCTCTACGCCTAGACAATCTATTTTCTCTAAAGATTTCTTTCTAAAAAGCTTAAAGACATAAACTTGGGATTTCTGGGCACCTATTAAGCCATTTGTTTTTCCCCTAGAGTTTCAAGCTTAGACTTAATATAAAAATGCAACTTCCTTTGTTAATTACCCCCATTGATTAGCCCTATGATTGTGTGCAATCACTTCCTCTCTAGATGTCATAAAAGTACAAAATACTAACCCTTAGTTATTCAATGTTTTTTCATAATCACTTTCTTTAGTCCATTAACATGATATTTTGAGAAATTCAGAGAAAAATGTGTCTGTTAAGTGCCTCTAAATGCAAGCCCTATCTCCTTCCCAATGAAACCCTCATATCAAACCCAGTAGAGGTTATTTGGCTATATCTTCCTCAAATCTTTGATTCTAACCACGATTTTTTTGAAAAATCTCTTTTTTTACCTTAGGCACATGGAGATCTTAACAATCAGACTTGTGGCTTCAATAATCATTGATAACCATTCACTTTTTCTTCATTCTTCCTGTAGATGACAGTTTATACAATCCTCCCAAGTGCCACTTCCTACATAACACAAACACAAGCCTTCTCATAAAGTTATGGAGTCAACAAGATCAATTTTCTCACCTACTTAGCAATGGAATAAACAAGAAATTGTGTATGTACTTCACTCAACTCCCATGAGCACAAAACCCCTGGTTATCCACAGTCACAATACAATTCTACTTAAGATTTTGCAACATGCAACAAGAGAGTATCAAGGCAATCAATTATTCCACTCACGTAAGCTTTATTCCACAACCTTTCTCCCTATAACAAAATATCTCAAGTTTATCCGTGTACCTTTAAATAAAGTTACTACTACCAGTCATGTATACAAATCCTTTGCTTCCTCTAACTCTACCGTAACATAAAAACTTCAATATTAGTCAGTAGAAACCTTCTAAGATGAGTTCTTACACACACAAACCTATCAAAGCTTCCATGAGAATGAATAAACTTATGAATTATGAAACATGCATACAAAATTCATACATAAACTTCTTCATTCAAATAAACATAGTTTCATACAAAATTTGAAGGTTCCACCTTCTCCTTGTCTTCCCTCATCCTCCTTCCACCGAGGAATGTCCTCTTACTCACCTACCTTCTTTCCTATATTCAAACTTCACCGACATGTAGCTCCTTTGAAGTGTAACTCCTCTCATGATGATTCACTATGAGCCCATCATTACATTTTGGTTAGTTTACATTATCTTCACACACTTCATAACTCATATTTTCACCTAAAGACTTATTACACACCTTACCACCTAACAAGACACTTTCAAAACCTTAATAAACCCCTAGTACTCATTAACACATATAGTAACACCTATTATAGACTCAACTATCCACTTAACAAGCTTATATTCCACCTTTATAAGTATAAGATTTCGAATTCATTTTTGGAGGGAGAACTAGATTTTGAAATTTCAAACTCTGTCGACACCTAGGTTTATTTCTCTCATGAATCCATATGCCATAAAACACTCCCATGACCTCATAGCTACGAAATTTGGTATTTAAATATCTTTTTGATGATGCTCCCGCATCGACATCCATGTGGTAGATGATTGCAACACGATTGTAATGCAAACATAAATGATCCCTTCAAAATCCACTCATGGTTAAAAGGTAAAAGAATAATGCATTGGTCTTTGGCCTCCCAAGTCTCTATAGGTTACAACAACATTAAAAATCACAATTATTTTTAAACTTGTGAGGTCACTATGGGGTTGTACATTAATCACTACTATCACATTATGGAGCTTTTAAACAACTTTATATACTTAGTGTTTCTCCACCACATCCTCCTCCCTACCACTCCTCGACACATTCATATGAAGACATTTTTTCCTTGTAAATTTTCTCGTGATGCGACCCTTCCATCTCCTTGCGTAACAACCTTTTACATCACATCTTGGCCATTGTAAATACCTAAATTTTGGAATTTAAAAATTAAATGGCTCCGCTAGTTGTAGTCACATCACTCATGGTATTTTTAAAAATAAAGTCTTACGACATGCCCATTCCCATGACTTAGCCAAAAATTTACTCTTCCCCTTGAATTTTTCCTACTCCTTGAATACATGGATACACTATGAAATTATGGACATTAATAGTAATGTTACTTATTATTAATAATATATTTTGCATATACCATCTCATAGTGTTAACACATGATACTAGTAAAACATTTTCTGTTATTTTTTAGTACATGTCATTGATAGTGGTACTATTATATTTTCCTTGGCTTATTAATTTGCATATGTACACATGCATTTGGTGAAAATATTATGTTCACACGAACATTTGGTAGATAATATATTTTTAGTTCATAATTTTTTTATTTCATTTCATTTTGATTGGTTACAACTAATTTCGTCATTACCAAACTTTTTTACTAGTGAAAGTGAATTGCTAGGTATTTGAGAGGTGCATGGAGGTGTTTTTTTAATTTTTTCTACCAATTTATAGTAGTGGTTGTTGTAATGAAGTCAGTAAACAAATAAAATCACTGTAATAGAAAGATAAACAAATCTGCAAACCTTTCAACAACCTTCTATGCAAACCTCAAATAAGGGTCTCTTGTAAGACCTTGCAAAATGGATGTCAGAGATGATTTGTGGATGCTCTTGAGTACTCTCCAAGATTTGAATGCAAATGCTATAGACACAATGAATTCAACAGAGTTTTTGTATGTCAGATTCAAGAGGATTTGAAAGGAAGGTAAGCCTGTAATTTATAGAAGCAGAAGGTAGTTGAAATCGGTTACACATGAATAAATGAGTATGCTAAAAATAGCATTGTGGGCAGTTGCAATAATGCCGGGGGTAGTAAATAAATTAATTGCAAAATTTGCATCCGAGAAAGGTGGTTGTACATGCATTTTAATTTCCCCACCTTTCTAGGATTCTAGAAGTGCAGTTAACTAGGGTAAGGATAGGGAGTCCAAGTGGAGTCTAAGTGGAGTTTGATCAAGTGGCAGATGACTAGGATGTGCACACACTTAATTAATTAATTATTTAATTAATAAATAGCAATTAATTTATACAAAAGGGGTACATGGGATTAATTTAATTAATCCAAAGGGGTATAATGTGTATTAATTAATTAATTTAATCAATTAATTGCAAATGGGTGAATAACATGGTGTACTAGGATAATATTGGGAACAAGTGGAAACAGAAGTGTAATTTTGGGGTGTCTACATTTTGCCCCTCTTTAAAGTGTTATTGCAAAGTAATAGTGCTTTAAAGATAATAGACACATGCAAATCGACGAGTAGAAAAATTTCAAGCATTAGGATGCCCTAACAAACATAATAGTAGAGGAATACCCCCTCAAACGGGTGGATGACACAACAAGGTGGAGGACAACCGCTTGATAAGAAGAAAGTAAGGGATTAGAACAAGGATTGGAAAGGAATGTGTTCATAACATGAGTGTTATTTGGAGAGTAAAAAGTTTTAGAGCAACCTGATTTTGGCTATTGCACAATAGAGTTGTCCCCATGATTATAAAAGAATCAAGATCGTTAACCTAGATGCACGTAAACAAACACACACAACAAAGAAAAGATAAAAAAGAAAACAAACCCAATATACAAAATAGGTGCCGGCATAAGGGTTATAAAAGAACCAAGATGTGATCACACTCTTTGTAAGTGGTCCAAAAAGAATAAACATTAACAATGCAACACAAAGTCGAAAAATAAGACAATCAGCTATGCCCCTAATGCATGTCACAATGATGATTAAGTAGATACAAATTCTCCCAAATGAGAATAAGATCAGTCTGGAAGAGCGAAGTGAAAGCGATTCCTTAGGACACTCTTGTTGAATCTGTTGTACAAATGATAGAAGTTGAAATTGCCCCAGGTGAAGTTATATCACGAAGGAAAAACAATTGAGTGACTTGCCCCAAGCAGAGTTAGCATATCATGCAAAGGGAAGAAAGTGATAGTTGTAGGATTGACACGATCACTAGGGTAATAGATAAATGTATGATGTTTATCAAGATTGTATTGAAATGTTGAATGATGCACTTTAAGTGTTTTCCAATTGTAGGATTTCTATGATAAGTGAATGTTTGTTTGAAAGTTTTGTAATTTTTTTTTTTTTTTGGATTTTTGAAATATTTGATTTTTGTTTGGCTTAAATAAACCAGGAGGAAAACACAACATGTGTAAATGACAAAAAGATATAAAATAAGTAACAGAAAGAAACCCAATATGAATAGGAAAGAACCACACCAAAGTTATATGTGAACTAGGATGCGAATAAATTTCCGCAATTGGTCCATGAGCGCATTCCAGATACACAGAGTACTAGTTATTTGAACTATCAAACATAAGAAACTAAGCTAAGAATATACAATACAAAATCCCATATGTATAAATTTTAAACAAGCCAAATTACAATAAAAAAGCAAATATAAATAAATGTCAAGTTGCCCCAAGAGAAAGCCAAAGCCAAGTGATGTCCTTATGCAAATTTACATTGCAAAGAGTGGCTTGATTGATTGGAAAAGATGATTGGGAACAATGAGATGAAGAAAATGGTGAAAAAAATTACATAGTCACGAGAATTTGTTTTTGGAAAGCGTTTTCGAAACATTTTGTATGTTTTTTTGTATTTTCTGAACAATTTTATATTGTTTTTGTAGTTTTGTGAGACATTTTTGAATGTTTTTTTGGTTTTTTTTTTTGTAATTTTGAACCACATGCCAAAGAAGAGGGAAAGGAAATTCCCAAGTCAAAACGACATGCTAAATGAAAGGTGAACAATGGTGGTAAACAATGGGCATGACAACCTGCCAAGGAGAACATACGACACACGGTGAGGTGAAAAGTTACAAGCGTAGAAAACAAAGTGAAATGACAAAACAGTGGATGTACTGATATGCCCCCAGTACAAGGGTTACTCTTCGGAGACTCGGGAGTAGAAATTATTTAGATGAATGGCATTCATAGGCTCCTTCAACTATTTTCCATCCTTGGTAGATAGTTTGTATGCACCAGATCCAAATTTAGCAGTTATAACATAAGGAACCAACCAATTAGGCTCAAATTTGCCCTATTTTTCTCATGGTTTAGTTGTGTTCTTTTGATTTTCCTTTAGGACTAAATCAACGATTTCAAATTGGCAAGGTTTGATCTTGCGATTATAATTATGATGCAATCTATTATGATATACCTGCATATGGTCTAAGGTAAGAATCATCTCTGCCTAGTAATTCTAGCTCGTAAGGCGTGAAACACGGTAATCCTCTTCAAAGATGTGAACTTAATGGTCGCCATTATAGATGGTACTTCCTCAATAAATGAGATAATTGAACTAAAATCAATGTTATTGGTAGAGGGACCTTTTTCAACATTTTTATCGTCACTGCCATGTTTGGGAAATGGGTTTGAGAACACCTTAAGATTGTAATTAGGTGTTCTATTTGGTGATGGTTCTTCAACAAAGTGACGTAAGAGAAAGCATCAATCAGTTGGGTGACCGTTAATGCAATGAAAATCACAATAAGTATCAGCCTTGTACCAAGTAGGCTTGGGTTCTCCCTCAACCCAAGGTCTAGTGATGGGATAAGTAACCATGTTTGCATTAACAAGTTGTTGAAGGACATTTGATAGAGGTTCTCCCAAAGGAGTGAAATGACGTCGTTTAGAATTAGGAGAGGAGGAAACCTCTTTGCTAGGAACAACAAGAGGTTGTTTACCTTTGTTTGGTCTATTTTGAGTGTTTTGGATGTTGTGGACATTGTGGTTGTTTGTAATACCATCATTGACCATATTACGATTACGGTTAACATGTTTAGATTTGTCTTGGTGAGAGCTATTAGGATGGTTACTATGTTTCCCATTATCTTTTGAATGAGGTTTAATCAAACCTTTTGCGATAAGGGATTTTTCAATCTGCAATCCTTTCTCAATAAATTCTTTGAAAGTATTAAGGCAATGCATTTACATGTGAAAGGATAGCTCACTATTGAGATTGGGTACAAAGATGCTCATGAGCTGCTTCTTAGGCATGGAGCATGGGAAACAACTAGAAATCCCACACCATCTTTGTAGGAATTGTGTGAAGGTTTCATTTGTTTGTTGTTTGGCATTACACAAGTCCATCATTGTAATTTTAGACTCTAGGTTGAATGAGAAATGTTTGATGAACTTCTTTGAGAGGTCCGTGAAAGTTTGTATAGAGCCCTTGGGGAGGAGTAGGAACCAATCCAAGGCTTGTCTTCCTAGACTTCATGGAAAGAGACACATTAAGAAGACATCACTATAGGCCACCTCTTGGCAAGCCATATAAAACTCCTTGATATGCTCTCTAGGATCACTCTTGCCCTTGTATTTGTCAAAGTTGGGCATCTCAAAAGATTTTGGAAAAGGAACACGCAAAATGTCCTTATTGAATGGGTAAGGAAACAATTCTTCAAATTTGAATTGTTTACGTTGATGTTTCATACTAGAGATGGTGTCCTTCATCATTTTCCATTCTTGGGCAAATGGTGAGTTGTTCTGTAAGAAAGATAAGGATCCATCACTTGTAGAGTTGTTATCTTTGGTGTGCGTGGTATGACTCTTAAATGAAGCATCACTAGACTTCTTTGGTGTCTCCTTGTCATGGGATTCATTGGTGGATTTGAAATTTAAAATAGCAAGTTGTTAATTTGATTCATGACGGATTGAGTAGGATCAGTGGCTGAATCAATTGATTTTATTTTGTTCCTTTCGTCAGATTTTTCTTTGTTTGATTCTTTAATTTTGGTTTTGTTCAAGGTGGACTTGTTTTGATCATCATTATTCATGTGGCTAGGTCCCGCCTCATCATCATTGTTTGTCGAAAAAAATGTTGACCTTTGTTAGGTGGTGGTTTTCCAAGTAATGTTTGTAAACTAGCTTTGTTAAAATCAGAGGGTAATTTTTCTCCCATCTCAAGGAGATGAAGCAAAAATTGGTCTTTATTCATACGTAAAATATTTTCAACATGGGATTGTTCTTCAAGTGAGATGTCATTATGATCATCCTCATATTTTTGGTCATTATCACTATCAAAATTTCCAAAAGGATTTCGTCACCCCTTCCAAAAGGACTATAATCTCTATGTCATGTTCCCACCATTTTTAAAAGAGGGAGGGAGAAAAAGAGATATGCGAAAGATAACTCAACCTGTAGCAAAGTGAATGCAACGATGGAAGAGAGGTGTGCAATTAAGTTTGATAATAACTTGTCCCTTAACAAAGTGAATGCTAATATGGGCAAGAGGTTTGGAAGATATGAGTGATGTAACCCTTAACAAAGTGAATGTCAAGATGGAAGCGTGCGAAAGTGTTTGATAAACTCGACCCTTGAAAAAGTGAATGCTAAGATGGAAGAGTGATGTGATGTGATGAAAGTTATCATCTTCTAACAAAGTGAATGCTAGAATGGAGGAGGGTTATAGTGATAAAATTTTGAATGTGTTCAACCTCTAACAATGTGAATGCTAGAGTGAAGAAGCGAGGATATATTGATTGCAAATGAACTCTACCACCTAGAAAAAGTAAATGCTAAATGGGAAGAGGGTATGAAAAAAGGATTCAAATCGTATGCGATGTGCTTTGAACCCTTAACAAGAATTAGTTAAGAAGGAAGAGGCTAATGAAGACATAAGATTCAAATACTAATAGTGTAAGTGTTGAAAAAGAGGATATGATGAAGTGTTTAGAATGTAACAAATATGTTGTCAAGTTAGAGACGTGAAGAAAGAAAACATATACAGTTTAACAATGATGTTGTCAAACTAAAGGATGCAAGAGGAGAATGAAGAGAAAATGTGATGAAATTGAGTTGTGACAAAGTGGAACACAACACCGTTGAGATGTGAGTCGTAAGATGAAAGTGCTTGAGTGAGGACATGGATATCCGTAACTCAAGACTTGATGTCGAAAAGAAGATGAAAACTTAAACTTTGGGAAGGTTATCCAAATGTTTAAGTGTCGAATGGAATGGGAGATAAAACCAAAATGAGGTGAATATGAAAGATAGAAGAATCGATAATCGCGAAAGGGGAAGAATCAAATAAGTGAATAAAAACTCCAAATGAATGAAAGAAGATCAAATGGAGAAGACAATGAGGACGAAAAGAAGAGAATATTGAAATAATGAAAGGAGATGAAAGTTCAAAAGGGGAAAATTGAGAGTAAAATGAAGGTTAGTGAATGACTAATGACGAGAAGAAAAGAAGATGAGAATAGATGAAATGAGGATGAAAGTAGAATCCAAACAAGGATAGTTTGGAAAAAGATGAAAAGATAAGAAAATTGAAAGATGGATCCCAAACAAGGAGTATTTAGGGAAAAAATGAGTGTGGAACACTACTGCAAAAAGAAAGAAAAATAAAAGAAGAAAATCAAAAAGAAGTTTTTGTTTGAATGTTTATTTGTGGCCTCTACCTTAGATTGGCTTGGAAAATGTTTGGCTTCCTGGGTGGCTCTCTCAACTAGGTAACAAAAAAATATCCAATCGAGCATGAAACTATTGCTAGTTGACGACTTTACTTTACCCCCTTTGAAACCCTGAGAAAATATCTTTCTCAGAATGAATCACACTGGGGTCGCCACTAAGGATATCCATGACTCTAACTCACAAAGGCTTTACTAGTTAGGTAGGAGAAAATGTTCCCATTTCATCCACTAGTTCCCTCAAGGTATGGACTACTTTGGGATTTCTAGAACTACCCCTTTGTTGTAGCTTAAGGCTTATGCCAAGGGGGTTATTTTCTAGTTAAGCGGTCAAGCTGTAACTCTTAACCGAACCTGCAAATCAAGTGTTTTGAATGTGGTATTTTTAATCTTTTGATTTAGGTATGGTTTGGTTAAACTCCTTTAGAAACCTGTAGTTAGTAGTTTTCAATGTTTTATCCACCTTGAGTGAGAGTGGGTCATGCAAGCAATGATTAGAAAGTTTTCTAGAATGAGGTAAAAAAGCAAAACAAATAAACAAGACAACAAAAGTGAACCCACGTTTCTGATTTCCAAGATCGCTTAAAAAGCATGAGGAAAGAGCATACGTGTGGGTTGGATTTGGTTAAGTGAAACGTTAATTCCCCAAAAATAAAAAAGAAAGAAATGGCCACATTTCTGATTCCTAATATTGCTTGAAAAAGCACAAGGGAAGAGCATAAATGTGTGTGACTCGTGATTAGTTACGAAAAACCAAAGAAAACAACAAGTGATAAAAACACAAAACACGTTATAAAGGGTTAGTCGAGAAACATAAATAATGAAATGTGGATAGAAAAGGAGAAAACGAATGAAAAATTGGACAAAAATGTCCAATAATACTAAGTTTGCAACCTACACAGTTAGTCCAATAGACATAAATAAAGAAACTAAGAAAAGTGTAACCTAAACTACAAATAAGAAATTATAAATAAAATTAAATAAATGAAAGAAAAACAAACCCTAAAACTAAAACTAAAAGTATAAAAGAAAAGGAGAAACCAAATTAATTAGAGGTTTGTGTCCATGCAGGTGGAAAGAGAGAAGGAGCTCGGTGTGGGGAAGGGCGAGCTAGGGATGGAGCTTAGTGTGGGGAAGGACAAGCTCGGCACGCGTGAGACGAGGGAGGGAGTGCTTAGGAGTGGAGGGTGTAGGGAACTTGGGGGTAGCAAAGGGGAGGGATTTTTGGGAAGAGACAAAGAGATGGGGAGGAACTGTGCGCAGGTTGGGCTTGGGAGAGGTTTGTGTTGATTTGAAATCCTTGGTGTGATCCCAACAAACTTGTAACTCACAGACACTAGAGAAATATTGATTAGAGATTTTATGTGGGGCTGAAAAAGAAGATCCGGGAAGCGTTAACTCCCTCGGTGGCTGTCAACCCCCATGTGATAAAGAATAATGATAAAATACAAGATAAACAAATAACATGCAAGCTGATAAACAAAGGAACTTGACGTTGCGGGTGTGTATATGGTGCTATTGATCTGATTTGAACACAACATGTAACAAGAACCATGCTACATGAAATAACGAATCATGAGAAGAGTATTGTGGGGATTATAGTGTCGTTATGAGGACATCATGAGGATATAAATGATAAACAAGAAGCTAAGAATTCAAAACAACATTTTCCCAAATTTTCTCACTTAACTTTCCAAAGGAAGAAAGCCCATATTTATAGCCTAATGATGAGGTTAGACTACATGTTAAAAGATACTCAAGGTTAAGTAAAGTAAACCTGATTAAAAGAGGTGATGTGATTCAACGGGGCTCACAATTTGACTTATAGTAAAAAAGATAAGGATGGGATATGGAGTGGGAAAGATGAATGACATGGTTAGGTGAAATAATAGATTCCATTCTTGAAATTAAGAGTGGAGTGTCAGATGGGTGTATTATTTCCCATGTTTTGCATTATTTTTGAGATGTGACAATATTTGGATTATTAAATGGGTTATGTAGAACCCATTAATTAATTAAAACCATGAATTAATTAAAATGTAGATGGATGGGATTTAGAACAAAAGAAAAGCGGGAGGAGATGTAAATGTGGGATGACGGAAAGGGGTTACACCAAAAATAGGTGTCTACATTTCCCCCTTTTTGTTGAGTGGTTTGTGATAGCATGCCATGAGACAAAAATAAAAAGGGTTAAATGAAATATGTGTCTGAGGATGGATGAAGACATGACCCAAGGCAAGATGCCCTAGGAAAAAAAGAATCATAATAACAATGAAAAAAAAAGTATGGCAGTGACTCCAATATCACATTGGTAGAGGACAATTGCGGTCTTAACGGAGACAGACAACAATGTTCTATAGACCGGTGAGTGGGTGAAGACCGCTGCAATATGGATGTAAACCAAGATGACCATTTGGTCATAGGAAAACATGAAAATATGTACAACTCAATGTAAAAGATGTGCGAAATCCTTTGTCGGTGAGGAATCGTGCAAAAAAAAATCATGCGTCTACAAAAGGGGCGAAGACGAAGATAATGATGCCCAAAGACAAGGCATGAGAAGGACACAAATTGAATTATGCGCGTCGACAAGTATAAGGATGAAAAAGGTGCCCCATGATAGGGCACAAAGATGACATAATGGGAGATGGATGTGTAAATAAAATGCCCCTAGGGGGAATAACCATAAATGTGCACATGATGAGTAGATAGGATAAAAGGGTGAGATAGAATGCCCTAAAAGGGTGATAAATATGATGGTAATCATGTTTCATAGGAAAGATGCATAAGTGTTAGCAAACTAAAAGGTGAAAAAGAAAAATCATTCCCACTTGTTTGATAAGTAGGATAAGAAGTCAAGATACTTTAGTGACAAAGCAATAACAAGAGGAAATATTCATGGAAGAGAACAAGATTAGATAGGTGTTGGCCATTATGGTATCCTCCAAGACAAAAATGTCACAGGAAGATGGGATGAAATATGTAGATGATAGATGATAGAGATAAGAGAAAGCGGACATGGTTGGAGTAGATCGGACGTGGTGGAGGAGATGAATCAAATAGTAGAGGAGGATAAGAGAGGTGAGAAGATAGATGAAAGCACAAAAGAGAGAGAATGATAGTTAATAAGAAGGTAGTGGGAAAAGATAAGGGGGAAATAAATAGGTAAGGCATGATGGACCTGGAGAAAAAGAAAATAGAGAAAGAGAATAGGAGAAGAAGGGAAGGAGGAAGATTAAACAAGAAGAAGATGAGATGAGAAGGGAAAGGAGATTAGAGGAGATGGTGAACGTACAAAGATGTACCATAGTAAAGAAGTAACAGATATAATAAAGAGGAGAGATGGTGGAAGAAAGAAATGATGAAGGAAAAAGAAGAAGAAGACAAGAAAATGACAGAAGAGAGGGTGAAAGGGAGATGGAGATCAAAAACAAAGGGAGAGAAAGAATGGATCATGAAAGAGATGACAGAGCTGAGAAGGAGAAGAGGTGAAGAATATGAGAGAAGGATGATAGGAGAAATGAATAGGAATAGCAGGATGAAAGATGAAGGAGATGAAGAAGATGAAAGAAGATGGGAGAGGAAGTAGAATAGAAAAGAGAAAGAAAGGAACAATGAGGAGCTAGGAGACTGTAGAGGATATGAAACAATGGAAAAGAACTGATGTATAGAGATGGAATAAGATAAGGGTGTTGTTATCCATATTTCACCCCGGGAAAAATATTGGATCAGCCACGACCCAACATAGAAAGAACATGAGAAAACTCATTCAGATCTGTAAATAGGTCACAAAGGGACTCAACAATGGAATAGCAGGGTCAGAAAAGAAGGTGCAAGAAGATAAATTACACACCCACAAGCCCGATTTTTGATCTAATCTGGCTATCATGTGTCCCATATCAAAAGGGGACCCATTTTTCAAACTGTTTTCCCTCTCCTTTGTACGGACCGATATAAACTTCAAAGGGGCATATCTTTCGACTCAGGGCTCGAAATATAGAAAATCTGACACCGTTGGAAGCGTCTTCGACGTCCTCTACGCCATGGAAAGATAAAAAATCATTTTATAGGCCTTGGTAGGTGAAAAATAGAGAAACATCTTTGGGCCTTTAATGCAGGATCTTCTTGCCTCAACAACCAGATCAGATTCAATCTAATATGTCATTTCCTCCTCTTTGAGGCACTGAATAAGAAAACGATACAGTCAAGATAGATATGGTGGGTGGATTTGCAGAAGGCATTGATATTCATTGGTTGAGATTTCAAAGTAGGATTCGATGCATATCTCATGGTGGTTGGAGAAGGATTTGATTTTTCCCTCTTCTCTCTCTCTTATTCTTTCTATATATTGTAACACTTCTCATCTTGTTCAAGAGAGACATTCTGGGCATAGAGAAACTCTATCAAATTTGTTTCTCGATGCCATTTTTGAGCAATGAACCTTCTCCCATGCCTAGAAAATGTATTTTTCCTCTATTCCAGAAATGTAATGGTCTGTGCACCTTCTAGAGTAATAAAAATGTGTTTTTGTGGTGTTCTTCAACCCTTTGCATCATTTTTTTTTTTCTTCATGCCTCTCCCTTCCAGATTTGTTTTTTTGTGCATGTATTTCACATTTTACAGGTGTAGGATGTTGTGTTTCATGGAGTTTAATGGTGAATTTGAAGATTTGGGTCGTGTTACTTCATCGACCTCCTCATCTCCATTTTTTCTGTTTCTTTCTCCTCAACAGAATATCTCACTTCCTTTGCTGGTGTATCACCACTTTAGTGTAGGCTTTGTTTTTCCCTCTTTCTCTCTCCTTGGTTCCTTGGAATGGTTAGATTAGGTTAGATTTAGTTTTCCTGCACTGGAGTAGCTTGTGGCAACCTTCTCTAGAGGATCATTCCCATTTGCAAGTCCCACAACTTGGGGAATGATCCAATGTTATGCAAATCACACCAAATGACCCTACCTTAGAAAAGTAGATTTTTAGAACTCATTTGGGGGTGTTGTGATTTCACACTAATAATTTTGGCATGCCCAGTGGGATAGGTCTAAAGCACCTTACCACTTCACTTCATCAAGTTCGATGTGCTCTTGGTGAAGATTTCAGCCTTTGGAGGCACTTTCAAGCACATCTGGTGACTCCATCTGGTCAATAACCCATCCTCTGAGTTGCAGACCTTCTTCCCATCCATTTCCACCCATTATTTCTTCCATCTTCTTCAATCCCATGAAGTTGTGCAATCATGACTTCTTTCCCACCATGGAATTCTCATTTACAGCAACAAAACTATTTCCCTCCATCCCCACAGTTTCAAAATCCTCCTCCAAATCAGTTTTATAAGCCCCATTATCCCAAAAATGCATACTAACCCCCTTTTTCTAACCAAAATGTTTATGAAGAATAGGTTTATGCAGATGATGGTGGAAACTCCTTGGCGAAGCTGATTTTGAGAGGCAGATGCAAAAGATTGAGATGGACATGATGTAACTCAGAGTCAAGTGCTCCATAATGGCAACTAAAGTTGGCTACAAGGCCCCTTGTCCATGGGTCACCTACAGGATGGTTTAGTACCCAACACAAGTTGCACCTCATCACTGAGATGTTGCCCTAGATTACAGAGTGGGCGGAAGGAATGGAGGCTCAAAAATCTAGCATGCCTTCCATCCCTTCTGCATCCATCCTTCCATTTTCTTCCAAGTCCCCTTTGCTAGTTGTACCATAAATGAACAGACCCCCTACCAACGCGCCTTTGACCATCATCATCATGTTCAATGACTGCAAGATAGTTAAAGAATGACGTGACTCATATGACTCCGATTGGGAAGAGGAAATCATATAGGTGCTTATTCTAGATGAAAATCAATTAGCTCCAGAGGGCACGGTTCTGGAGGAGAACCATACGGTTTTAGAGGCAACAAGTGCAGAGCAAGCCACAGAAGAACCTTCAGTTCTTCCTCCCACTTCATCCCCTTCAAACTCTAATGTCGAAGAAGAGTTTGAGCTTTCAAACTTCATGTTTGAAGATGAGGGGAACCATGGTGAGAAAATTACAAATTCGAAGGACACCATGGAGGAGGTCGAACACACGCAACAGGACAACAAGGAGGTAAATTATCTAGTCGACTTGGAGGATTTTCTTGATGGAGAGGAGCCCGAGGAGATCACATCATTTTCTCCTCCATCATCCGCCTTCCAAGAACACGAGTCTGCTGCCACAGAGGAGAACATCCAAGGACAACAACCTGTATCTCACAATGGCCCTTAGGAACCAAGGTTGGAGGATCTTAATCTTCCATGTTCTTCTTAGGAGGAGGAAGGAATAATGAAGACCCCGTCTCTCCCACACCATCCACTCAAGAAGGTTTATAGGAAGACTCCATTCTTGGAGTTGAAAATCAAAGCAATAGGCACATCAATCAGACCAAACCTTGCCCAATCAAGTATTTGGCTTCTTTGGAGCCAAAGGAGAAGCCATAACTAGTCATGCTTGCTTCAGGGCATGAGGATGAGCTAAAAACTACCAAGGATCATCTACCATACCTCTTCAATCAAATCCAAGAGAAAATAAAAGAGGTATTTGTTTTGTCTTTAGTTGATACTTTGGTGATTTGGGTGGAAGATCAGCTTGTAGTTAGTTTTTCACTCATCCAACCAACCATGTTCAGTACCAAATCAGTTACATGGCTGCCATTTTTGAGGAAGGGAAGATATTTCTCCCTGCCAGTTGTAGGTTTTGTTTGAGTTCCCTTTGCTCTTTGTTAGAGTAGTGTAGGTAGGTTTGTTTTCAAAAGAAGAAGTGCTTGTGCACACTCTGTATGTCTCATTTAAGGCATGCATGGTTTGGTTTTTGTATATAAGTTTTGTTTGTATTGCTTTAGAGGGGCATGAAGCCGGCTCTTCAATATTCATAGCAAGGAAACTCATAGTTACCTGTAATAGTTTCCATCTTCAAAAGAAAACAAATGCAGAGCAACTAAAGTCATTTCAAACAGTCCATTTTAGGGATAGATGAAAGCCCTAGAGTTAAAACAATTTTCTACTCTCAGAAATTCCATTTTCAAGATTTTCTTATGAAAATTGAGAGTGCAGACTCAGGGTTAGACAAAACATAGAAAAGCATACAGTCAGGCTCGCAGTGGCTCAGGGATCATATCTTCAAAAGTTTAGATCAGTTTTGTGTTTATCAAGTAGACTCCATGCCCAATGGATGCTTCTAGGCCACTAGTCTCTTTATTTAGCAGGCAGATGTCCCTTGTGAGTCACCAAATTGTTATCCTATTTCATCCATGGGAAAAATATTGGATCAGCCATGACCCAACATAGAAAGAACCTAAGAAAACTCATTCAGATCTGTAAATAGGTCACAAAGGGACTCAACAATGGAATAACAGGGTTAGAAAAGAAGGGCAAGAAGATAAATTACGCACCTGCAAGCCCGATTTTTGCTCTAATCTGGCTGCCATGTGTCCTATATCAAAAGGGGACCCATTTTTCAAATTGATTTCCCTCTCCTTTGTACGGACCCAATACAAACTTCAAAGGGGCATATCTTTCGACTAAGGGCTTGAAATATAGCAAATTTAACAATGTTGGAAGCGTCTCGACGTCCTCTACACCATGGAAAGATAAAAATCATTTTTTGTAGGCCCTGGTAGGTGAAAAATAGAGAAATGTCTTTGGGCCTTTAATGCAGGATCTTCTTGCCTTAACAACTAGATCAGATTCAATCTAATATGTCGTTTCCTCCTTCAAGGAGGCATTGAATAAGAAAATGATATAGTCAAGACAGATATGGTGGGTAGATTTGTATAAGGCATTGATATTCAGTGGTTGAGCTTTCAAAGCGGGATTCGATGCGTTATCTCATAGTGGTTGGAGCAGGATTTGATTTTTCCCTCTTCTCTCTCTCTCTCTTATTCTTTCTATATATTGTAACACTTCTCATCTTGTTCAAGAGAGACATTGCAGGCATAGGAAACCTTATCAAATTTGTTTCTCGACACCATTTTTGAGTAGTGAACCTTCTCCCATGCCTAGAAAATGTATTTGTGCCTCTATTCCAAATTTAATGGTCATGCACCTTCTAGAGCAATAAAAACATGTTTTTGTGTTCTTCAACCCTTGCAACATTTTATTGTTTCTCTGTGCCTCTCCCTTCCATATTTGTTTTTTGTGCATGTATTTCATGTTTGTAGAGTGTGCAGGTGTTGTGTTTCATGGGGTTTAATGGAAAATTTAAAGATTTGGGCCGTGTTGTTTCCACATCGACCTCCCTCATCTCCATTTTTTTGTTTCTTTCTCCCTCAATAGAATATCTCGCTTCCTTTGCTAGTGTATCACCACTTTAGTGTAGGCTCTATTTTTCCTCTTTCTCTCTCCTTGGTTCCTTGGAATGGTTAGATAAGGTTTGATTTAGTTTTCCTGCACTGGAGTAGCTCATGGCGGAGTAGTTTAGGAATAAGAACCAACCTTCTCTCGGAGGATCATTCCCATTTTCTAGTCCCACTGACTTTGGAAATGATCAATGTTATGCCTTAGAAAAGTAGCTTTTAGAACTCATTTGGGGAGTCTTTGTGATTTTGCACTAATAGGTGGTATAGAAAGAAGTTCAAGAATGGCAGAAATTGAAATAGAGGGAAAGAAGAGATGATAGAGCCGAAACAGAAAGGGGGTGGATCCCATTGTTAGGGGTAAGACCCACATAAAGAATATGAAACAGAATGCATGGAAATTCATGTGGATGGTGGGATGATTAAAAAGATGGGACAACACTGGTGAGTCAGGTTATCAATGGATAAGTAGGAAGAAAGTGTAAGGAGAAGAGGGGATGAAGATGATACAAAGGAAATGAGAGAAAACCAAGGGTAGAAAGGAGGAAAGGAAAACAAAGAAAATAATGTAAAGGAAGCGGTATGTGATGAAGACAGTAGAGATATTGAAGAAGGTGAAGGGAAGATGGAAAGGCAATGCCAGTGGAGGGTTAGGAGAAATCCTCCAATAATGATCAGAGGGCACAAAAGAAAAAAGGAAGGAAGAGAAAATGGAGGAGGTAAAAAGGAGTGAACCGATATGTGTAGAACGGGGATAAATGAATTTTAGGAGAAGTCCACCGATAATTCTAATGATGACATAATGTTAGATGAATAATGATAATGATGAGTAAGTATGGTGGTAGATATGGGGAAGTATTTTGGAAAATGGAGTGGAAAGAGTGAAGAAAGGAGGTATAATGAATGGTGCGGAGAAGATGATGAGGAGAGAATGTAATGGATGAGGATATGGATGAAGATGAAGGAACAAGACATGGTAAGAAATGGTATGAAGTGGTTAAGTTAGATTTCCGAATGAGGGATGATGGAGATGATATTTGAGGAAGTTTGAGATATTTTGTGCGAGGAAAAAAGAGGAGGGAAGAGGATGTGTTTGTAAAGAATGAAGAGAAAATACGGATGGTGGGAATGTGGAGTAAAGGGGAAAGGAAATAAGATAGATCATTCTTAAGAGAGACTCTTAAGTAAGATCACCATGCCGTAGGAATGGTTAAGTAGGATTGCCAAGCTGAAGAAGAAGAAGAATGATGAAAAGACTAAGTGGTGTATACCAAAATGGAACAAGAGATGAAAGGAGGTGATAACAAGGAAACAAAGGAGTGTGACATGAGTGGATGGAGGAATGTATGTGATGTAGAATGGAGAGTGTAAGGGGAATTCTTAATTAGGATGCCTATGTTATGCGAGTGATGATGTCAGGGCATTAAGTAGAAGTTATGGAGTAGGAAGATGTTTCTAGTGTTGAATGCAATAAAAAAATGGAGGAGTTTCTACAGCGGAAGGATCTTAAGAAAGAGATGCATTGTGATTAAGAATCCTACATGAAATGGATGGTTAAGAAATATCATCAAGCTAAAAGAAGAATGAAAGGGAAACAAAATGATAGAATAGATGCCAATAGAAGGACATTAAGAGAAAAACACAAAATTAATGGCCCAGGTGGAGGACATGTGAAGTATTGAAGAAACAACGAAGAGGGGACGAAGAGGGTGAGAAGAGCGAGTGGAGAATGAGATGGGGTGGATTTTAGGAGAAAATTGGGTTGACAAAGGAGACTAGGAGGAAGGAATGGTCAACAGACATGATTATGAATGAGACCTTTCCGAATGACAGGTCTACCTCGAGTAGGATTTCCATGCTGCGTGGGGAAATACGCGGACGTGCCAAGATGGGGATTAAAGTCCTATGATGATGTTTGTGGTAGATGACAAACAAAAATAAGAGCCAAGACAAAGAAAATGGGTGGATGTTTGTAGAGAAGAGAAAGATTATGCAAGAGAATGGATGGAGAAATATAACATTGGTCATGGTGGGGGATGAGAAGCTACTGGATAATGAATGCTACTTGAGAGATATTCACAAAATGCAATGGAGATCAAGTAGAATTCCCAAACCAAATAGTGTATTAAAGAGAGTGTGTAGAAATAGTAACATATTTCATGGATTTATGGATGATGTTAATAGGTAACATCCTTAAGAGTAAAAATATAGATGAAGATTTGATGATATGAAATTTTATTTAAAAACATAATTGTAATAAAAGATGATTTTGATGAGATGGGTGTCACATAGACATAGCAAGGGCCATGTAAGAAAGTTATGATCTTAACCAAATAATAAGTAAACAAGAAAAGGAATTACTCAAAGCATTGCACTTATAGGCGATAAGCGGTGTTAATACATAACTAAAGATATTCGATGATTCCAAAAGAACAAGAGGGAGATATGGATGAAAGATTCTCATAATCTTAATATCGACATGACGAGGGATTTGAGATGTACCTGTATGTAGGAAGAAGGTTCTCCAAAGGTGGTGTTCCTTAAGTCTATGCCCCAACTCGGGAAATGGAAAGAACAATAATAAAAGAAAAATGTTCAATGTGAGAAGCTTTCCGAATGCCATAACAAAAGAGTAGCCATCCTTTGAGGGTATGGTCTACTATATATATAACATATATGGTGAGAATGATATCCGTCCTTCGAGGGGTTAGTCTATTTATTTATTTTTCTTTGATTTTGATTTTGATTTGCATGTTTTTATTTGTATTCTACCTTTTACGTTTTGAATGCACAACTGTCCTTCGAGGATCGATCATTTTGGATAACTTTGACTTCTTTTTGCATGTATGGATGTTAGCTTCACATGGGGAGAGTTGGGGATAGCAAATTAGACCACTTAGGAGGGGATAATGATGGTAAGAGACACCCCTATACCCTTTACATGACTGTCATAGGAGAATGAGAGGGTGATGGATGTAATGATTATGGGGTTCTCACCAAATGGGAGAACTTATCCATAATGAATATGCTATAAGTAGAGTTGTGGTACTCATATTCAAGGTCATATCAAAGTAGTGATGGTAAACCACATAATTCATATCATTATCATGATAAACGAAAGTAGATAATGGTGGAGACATGGTCTAAAGATAGGACTATGCTCATAAGTGTGTGTACTAACAATAGAATGGTCATAAGTGCAATGTGTTAAGGGGTTTGATCTCTAGTTTACCATCAAGAGAAGCTAAGCGATAAGCCCCAAACCCATACTTATGTGTGATAATATATGGTCCGATCCAGTTGGGAGAAATTTTTTCCGTTGGCTCCTTGATTAACACTGTGTCCGAGATAAGATAAGAATTTTGGGAGGATGAGTGAAGGTAGAACTATGCGCTACCCTTTTAGGAAGTGAAAATATGCATCCCTAACGAGACGAAGAGATGGTGCTTCAAGGAGGGGTAATTATGACTACAATGGTGGGTTTTGAATAAGATGGAATGGATTAAATAGAACATCGCGAGATAGATGAGATGGAATCTATGTGTTGCTTTTAAAAGTGAATAAACAAGAGAAATATATGTGTCCCATCGAGACAAAATATGGCCACAAGGGTGGACTTTGGTGAAAAATATGGTCCTTATTAGAAGGAAAAACATGGCCTCAAAGGAGGACTTTGATGACACAATCATGGCCATCAAGGTGGACTTCAATGAAAAAGATAAATATAGTCTCTTAATGAAGAGACAAACATGGCCACCACAGTGGGATTAAGATGAAAATAAATGGTCCTCTAAGGGATCGATGCAAATGGCCACAAAAGTGGGCTTAAAATGAGATGAATATTCAGATGGGGTTAGTTTAGATTGGATGTATTTGGATGAGGTAAATAAAACAATGTCAAGGATTAAAGTCTCTCAAAGTGAAAGGAGAGTTGTTAAAATAGGAAATACGGTAATACAAATGATATGCTTAAGGACGAGGGGAGGCTACTCCCCCGTGAGATAGGAAAATTAGATGTGGATAGGTGAAAGAGATTGGATGATGATAACCTTAGATTTGGATTAGGTAGATGCATTGGGGATCATATGAAAATAGTGTTGATGAATAAGGGAGGACCTTCTGTATGAGTAATAACATGCGAAGGAGAGATGTTAATGAAGGATGGAGGAGAAGACTTAAAGACTTTGATAGATGTGGAATTAGTTGCATGGATAAAATGGTAGAGGGAAAATCCTCAAAAAGGTCTTCTCTTTCAATGAGATCATGGATGACAGTTTGAAGAGCCTTACAACACTCAATACTATGACTCGGGATATGATGGTAGGCACAAATGAGGTAGGGATTAAACCACGATGTCTTCTTACTATGTGGGTTAAATTCCTTCACAGGTGGAAGCATAATGGCAGAAATTTGTAATAAGTGTTGAAGGGTTTCCACATACGATTCAATTGATACATTAGTATATGTATTTTCTTGGGAATCCTTTAATGTAGATCTTGATGAAATTGCTTGGGGTGTGGTTATATGAGCTGTCTTAGAGGATTGCTTCATATCATTCCACAATTTTGATTCAAATCTTGAGGGAATGCTGGATGTTTTTGATTTTGTTTGGTGGAGTGATTGTGATGCCTTAGATGGAGATTGATGTTGCCCCAAAATAGATGATGCATATTTGGTATTTGTTGGCAAAATGTCTATCTTCTTTTGGGGACACACAAGAGATCGTTGTGGAAGTGTACCAAGGATCTTAGATTTGGATGGAAAAGGAGCATTCTTGGAAGGGATGATACTGATTTTAGTCGAAGGGTCTAAAGGTTGTGTTGTAGTTGATATGGGTGACAATCTTAGTGTTTTCATGGTGATGTCCGATGAAGGTTGGTTTGTTGTGGAGGCATCGGTAGATGAGATGAGAGGGTTATTTGAAGTTGTTGTAAGGTTGAGTTTTATCCAAGATTTTGCAAATGATGTAGAAGAAGAGGATGGTGTGTTTGACATGATTAGAAGGGTGGAAAGAGGAACTGAGAGAGAATCAATAGATGGTATGATAGGTAAAGAGGGAATAGATGTGGATGGGGGAGTGTTAGGAAACCCAATGGATGAGGATGTAGAAAGATGAGTTATATTCATTGTGGATGGGGAAGTATATTCCCCTTGAGTGAGGAAATCATCTTCCTGAATGAGGTCATGGATGATGGTCTGAAAGGCCCTACATTGCTCAATGTCATGGCCCGAACATGATGATAGGTGCAAATGCAATTGGGATTGAACCATGAAGTTTTACTACTATAAGGATCCCGATGTCTAATAGGAGGAAGCATGATCGTAGAAGTTTGAATTAGATGTTGAAAGATGTCTGCGTAGGATCCAATCGAGGTGTTAAAAAGAAGGTAACTCTTATGAGTTTTAAGATGATGTTTTGGCTTGGATTTAGACACGTGGAAATATGGGATGTCAATGTATAAAATGGTATAGATGTTAAGGATGGGGATGGATTGCATTGTGGTTTTAATGTTTTGGTTTCAGTTTTAGTGTTAGTTAATGATTTAGGGTCACGTGAACCAGACTGAGGAGGTACTTGAATAACTTTGATGGAGAATGAAGGATCCTCTTTAAAAGATTCTTCACTTGGAGGTGACATGGTTGTGGAAGTGTGTGAAGAATGAGGGGACATTTGCATTTGAATAGATGAGGTCAACAATGCAGATGTTGAAGTGGAGGGAATAGACTTGGTTTGGTTTGGGAAAGATGCATCCTTCCTTAATGAAGTCTTGAACAATGGCTTGAAATGCTCTGCAATGTCCGATATCATGTCTAGGGGTATGATGATATGTGAAAACAAGGATGGAATTAAACCACAATGGCTTCTTACTACGGGGTCAAAGGCCCTAATAGGCGGAAGTGTGATTGCAGAAATTTGTAACAAATGTCGGAAGACCTCTCGTATATGATTCAACTAAAACATTCGGAGGTGCTGTGTCTGTGCAGAATCTCTTGGTTTTTAGAGGAGTGGATGTTTGAGATAATTCATATGTTGAGGAAAAAGTTTGAGTATGTTCATGTCTTGATGGCTAGAATCTAGTTGTGATTTTCATAGTGTTGGATGATTTTAGTTGAAGGGATTTGGGGTTGGATTGTTTAGAAGAAGGAATATTATTTTCCTGTATAAGGGAATTTTGAGGTAATATTTGAGAGGTTCATGTCCTTGGGAGGAATGACAATAATTTCTACTAGAGGATCCAAAGTGGTGGTACTGATAGAGGCATAAGAAGGAATATTTGTTCGTTGGAATCTAAGGAAGGTGGAAATTGATTTGGTTGCGCTGATGAGGTAGAAAGATTATTTACAATTGAATCCATTTGAATTTATTTCAAAGGTTCTTCAAATGATGTAGGGGGAGGAAAATGTGGATGTGGTAAGTCCCAAAATTGGGATTGGGTCTATGGTTGGCATTATGGGTAAAGATGGAATAGATGTGGATGATGTAGTGTATGAGGTATATTTAGATGTGGAATCAACAATGGATGTGGGAAGAGGTGTTGAGGTGAATGTAGATAGGACCGAGGTTAGTGTGGGTGTGAGGGTTAATGGATTGAAGAAAGGGGGAGCTTCTAGAGAGGTGGATATTGTGATTGATGAAGAAGGTATATCTATGGATGTGACTGAATTTATACCTACAATATGTATAGTATTTATGGTGTGGGCATTGGGAACTTGCGATATAGAAGTAGTGGTGGTTTGAATTATTAATGTGGGTGTATGGTTTAGAAATGGTTGTTTAAAAATATCTAGTGGTTGATTAGGTGAAGCATTTGGATTATCTACTTGAATATCTCCTTGATTGATGAGTCTTTGGAATGAATCCTTGAAATTCCAACATCTCTCTATGTTGTGTCCTAAGACTTGATGGTATGGTTACACGATACCACGTAATGGTCCTCAACTGGTTAGATAGGCAGCAACTTGATCAAATGTGTTGTTATTAATTTGTCAAAGATGGTGTTGTATGATTCTCCTAGAGGAGTATAGGCGGGCATTGGTCATGTGAATCATTGTTGGGCTATTGTAGTAGATGTCGATGTAGGAGATGATTTGACAATGATAGCGTTGGCAGTTGTCTTTGACTTATCATTTGATGTGGATGGTCTGAAAAATTCTATTTTGGGCTTATTTGACTTTAATTTTAAATGCCCTTGTTCTAGGGCACGTGTCTCAAGCTTGTGAGCCATGGTGAAGGCTTCTTCAAAAGTGCAAAATGATTGGATTTGTAGAGTTGATGAAATATACTTCACGCAAGAGCATGTAAAGAGCTCGATGAGGTCAGTTTGAGGAAGTGGAAAAGATAATTGGTTTATAATATTGTGCCATCATGTGATGAAATCCGTGATGGATTCATCTTCAAATTGGCGGATGGTATACAAATCGTTGATGGTTACTTTTCATGCAATATTAATGGAGAAGTGCTCGAGAAATAATTACACAAGTTGAGAAAAATAAAATATGGAGTATTGGGGAATATTATTATACCAATCTAGAGCAGGGCCTACCAAAGACATGGGGAATGTACGGAGCATCAAATCTTGGTCGTGTGCATGATGAGATAACACACATGTTTAAATGCTCGAGAGATGTTGTTGAGGGTCCTCCTTACTGTTAAATTTGGTGAACTTTGGCAATTCCCAGTGTGGAGGATATGGTTTCATGGGCATGGATGGATGAATGGGTTCATTACATATTTGTTCATAAGATAATGTAACTTTGGACCCTAACGTAGCAACCTCTAGGTTGGCTAACCAACCTATCAAGATTTTCATGGGATCATTAGGAAGCGCCTGTTGAGAAATGAGAGGTGGTGGTTAAATTTGTGAATGGGTGGGTGTCTGAGGAACTTGGTATGGGTGAGTGTAAATTATGGGTTGTGGTTGAGGTGGAGGTTGATAGAATGTGTGTTGGTGGGAAACAGGGGCATGGTATGATTGTTGAGATTGTGCAGGTTGTTGAGGTAACTACTGAGTGGGGATATGGAGTATAGATGGGTTGATAGAATGGAAGTGACACTGCATGTTGCAAAGGTATCGTTAGAGGAGGTTGAGAAGTAATGGCATAGACTTGTGATGAAAAAGGATTTTCTATTTGGATAAGGTATTTGACACACAAGATGTTGAATGAGAGTACCAAAGTGAAAATCGGGTTGTGTAGTAGTGATAGGGATGGCGTCACGATGGTCATGTTGATGTGAGGAAGATTGGGTGGAATGGGCATGACTACCTAGGTGGTCTGGTGTGTTGATGGGTTGGTGGAGGATGAAGCAAAATCATGTAAGGCCACAGACTGAGGAATTTTAGAACTAGTACTATAAGGATAGACTGCTGAAGTGGTGGGCCATCTAGAGGAAGGTGTATGTATCTTCTCAAGAGATAATCTTGAAGGGCCATAGGGTTGGCATCAAGAATTTTTCTGAATTCTGGGTCCCCAAGAGGGAAGATAGAAGTACCACTAGGCTTTGATCTGACAGAGGGCAGAGTGGTAGGCCTGGATGAGATGGAATGGTCTAACATCAAAGTGTGACCGACTGGTACTTGGGTGAGATATATCGGTAAGAGAATGGGTATTTATGGGGGCCGTGGGGAGAGACATGGATGATGAAGCCACTGGGATGGTTATCGGCTAAGATGAAGCATTATGTGAAGTGGGGTTGTGTTCCATTTTCTTCGTACTAGATCGAGTGCTTACTGACATGAAATGAAAGTTGTTATTATATGAACCAAACAAGTGAGGCACACAACAATTTTTTTTTTTTTTTTTTTTTTGATTTTGAAAAAAAAAAAATTAAAAAAATGGTTGTAAGAGGACCTAGAAGGAGGTGAACTATGTTTGGTTTTGGGTAAGTTATGGCTGGGAAATGTCTGAAACGGTTTTCTATTGGGTGATCAAATCCCAATCAGTGAACTAGGTGCAAGGAATGTTTCAGTGTGTTGATTAGTTTGTGAAGTTTCAGGCAGTGTGTGATGATAGGTGTGATGCAAAAAGTTAAACCCCTAGTTACACTATGTGAGCAAGTAGAATGCACGAGGTTCATTTTACTCCAAATTCAAAAGATGAAATTTGATGCTGACAATCACCCAAAAAATGACAGTACCATGTAGAAAAGAGGAAATAGGGAAAATTGAGAATACATGTATATCGCTTTTCCTTTTTATCTAACAAGTTGAGGCAAACAAGGTGTATGTTGATAATGATAGGTTTTGGAAGCGATTGCGATCGATTAGGCTAAAGAACGTCCGGTACCCTTGAATTACACCATGCAAAATTTTCTTGAGATCGGCGGATGAGATTTTAGGCATGTTTAATTAGTTTAGTAATTGTCTTTGAGAGTGTTATTATGTACCTGTAAAAGCGAAGAAGACAATAGTGGACGTAGTTGACAAAAAAAACAAATTCTAAGTCCCATTGTTTAGATGTTAACAAAAAAGTTTATTGACAAAAATAATAACAAACAATTATTCTAGTTAACATCCATAACAAAAATAAAGAATAACAAAATAATTATCCTAATATAATTGTACCACCTAGAAATTTTAAGTAACAAAGCTTAATTAAACTAATAAATTAGCCTCATCTAATTAGCTTATGAATTCTAATTAACAAGTCGTAACTAATGAACTCGTAATAAAACAATTATCCTAGTAGTTATAAGGAACAAAGTGTAACTAATTAACTTAGTAAATAAAACAATTATCCTATGAATAATTACCCTAGGAATTTTAATTAACAAATTGTAGCTAATTAACTAGTAAATAGAACAATTATCTTATGAAATCTAATGAACAAATCGTAAATATTTAACTACCAATAAACAATTATCCTAAATTATCCACCTATACAAAGTCTAGCTAAATAACTAATAACACAATAAATGGATGTGATGCGTTAGAAAGATGGTGTTTGTGTCGAAATTCAATGATGTGTGGTGTGTGGTCGAGCTCTGTGGCATTCACGTAGGCCGGTGCATGTCAAAGGGAGATGTGAAAGGAGATACACTGTGGATTGAAACATGAGAGGCCAGAGATAGGTATGGGAAATTGATAGAAGCTCAAAGTGAAGGAATTGGATAGGCCGTAAAGAGGGTGATGCATAGAAGTAAGAAAGGAAACTATGTAGGATGGTCTGAGGTGTGAGAGAGGAAAGGGGAGTTTTGGTGAGGATAGGAAGAAAATGGCTCGATGAAGAGGAAGGAAGCAGTTGGGGAGAGATGGATGAAAGTTCACCATGGCTAGTGACGGTGTTATAAAACACATTTGTCTATAAAGTGGTAGCAAAGAATTGCGATGATTTGCAATAAAGACACTTGAACTGTTTATTTGATCTATCCCTAAAGCTGAAGAGGAGAGATGATGATCTGGCAATGGAGGTTGGAAGGTAAAATGTAAGCGTAGGGAATTATACACCGAGTGGTAGGAAAAGAGTTACTGATGAGTTGGAAACTTATACGAAAAATGGTGAGAAGAGACAAACATGAAATCTAGAATCTGCGTGGTTACTTACGTTTTTTACAAGGTAAATCAGGGTTGATCGGGGACGTAGTTGGCTATATAAACATAAGCCATAACATGTATGATGACACCATTAGCATCACATAAACTCTAAATGCAAAAATAGATGAGTGGTTATGGCATGATAAACATTGTTGATAAATGTGTTCAAAAGAATACACTTCCCCCAAAACTTGCGTGAGTTTGAAATGGAGCTGGAAATATCTTGGCGAGTCATGGATGAGAAGGATGTGGTGTATGGGTGGAAGCCAAGAGGAGTGGAGAGAAGTGGTGGATGGGTGGAATGGAGATCAAGTGGGAAGCAAGAAGATGCAGGGGTCTGCGGGAGTGATGCGATGAGGAGGAGTTGTTGAGAGATGGGGAGTTGTGTGGATGTTGGAGGGGGAGATATGTGGACAGTTGAGTCGGCCTACGTGGGGATAGTGGGAGAAAGTGGATAGTGGGTTAAGTCGGTGGTAGGTGGCGAGTGGAGGGGTGTTAAGGATTAGGTGGCTAAGGAGTAGTTGGAGGATAGGTATGTGTGGGACGAGAGGAGTGGAGGGAATGAGTGGGCTCGGTGAGGAGAAGGGTAGGTCAGTTAGGGGAGATGGGGAGTGAAGTGGAGATGGGGTAGCGTAGGGTAGGGTTAAGATGATTTTTTATTTTTTATATTTATTATTATTTATTATATATATATATATATATTTTTAATAAATAACAATAACAATAAAATTTTACACCTATTATAAACGAGTCAATAAAAAACCCTTTCAAACGAGAAATCTACTTATCAATGATGACATAAAATCTACTTACAACATATGGATGAGATAATACGAAGTGGGTAGTCTACAAACAAAAACCAAAACATATAGATAGAAGATATGCGATATACAAAGATAATATAAAACACAATAATGGTTAGTCTGACACTATAAAAGTGCAAACAAAAACATGATCTAGATGGATGCGATATTATACTTACAGAATATGAACATAATAACAATTATTAGTGTACAAAATCATACAAAGTAAAAAACGAAACATGAGTAAAGGGCTTGGATCCTTGGAGATGGTGATGGATGATGCACAAAGTTGATGTCGAACTCCTCGGTGTGATCCCAACAAACCTGCAGCTCACAGACACTAGAGAAATATTGATTAGATATTTTATGGGGGATGCCTGACAAAAGCAGATCCAAGAAGCGTTAACTCCTCGATGGCTGTCAACCCCCATGTGATAAAGAATAATGATAAAATACAAGATAAACAAATAACATGCAACCTAATAAATAAAGGAATCTGATCCTGCGGGTGTGTAGATGGTGCTATTGATCTGATTTGAACACAACGTGCAACAAGAACCACACTATGTGAACTAACGAATCATGAGCAGAGTATCATGGGGATTACAGTGTCGTTACGAGGACATCATGAGGATATAAATGATAAACAAAAAGCTAAGAATTCAAAACAACATTTTCCCAAATTTTCTCACTTAACTTTCCAAAGGGGGAAAGCCCATATTTATAGCCTAATGGTGAGGTTAGAATACAGGTTAAAAGATACTCAGGGTTAAGTAAAGTAACCCTGATTAAAAGAGGTGATGTGATTCAACGGGGCTCACAATTTGACTTATAGTAAAAAAGATAAGGATGGATATGGAGTGGGAAAGATGAATGACATGGTTAGGTGAAATAATAGATTCCATTCTTGAAATTAAGAGTGGAGTGTCGGATGGGTGTATTATTGCCCATGTTTTGCATTATTTTTGAGATGTGACAATATTTGGATTATTAAATGGGTTATGTAGAACCCATTAATTAATTAAAACCATGAATTAATTAAAATGTAAATGGATGGGATTTAGAAAAAATGAAAAGCGGGAGGAGATGTAAATGCGAGGATAATGGAGAGGGGTTATACCCAAAAATAGGAGTGTCTGTCTACATGAGGGATGTGGCATGGTCGGGGTGTGGTTGGAGATAGCTCGATGAGGAGAGTTGTAGGTCGGGGAGTGGGAAGGGCTTGGTGAGGTCTACAAGATCCGAGGGCTTGGGTTGGTAGGATGGTAGCATGGGATATGGGTCGGTTGAGCTCGGGGATGGAGGAAGAATATCGAAAAGGGGTAGCAAAGTGAATGCGGGACGAGGTGGGTAGGGATCGAGGTGGTGCGAGAGCAAGGGTGTGAGCTGGGTTTGGTTATAGGGGGTGAATGAGGATGAGTTGGGTTGGAGGAACTGGGGTAGGGATAAACGAGCGGGGAAGGGAGGGAATCGGGAAGGCTTGGACAACTGTGAGGGAGAGCAATGAGGAGGGGATAGGGGTGGGTAGAGCGAGAGGGTAGTAGGAAAGTTTGGTTGCGAGATGGGGTTGGGAGGGAGTTGGGGTCGGGTCAAGTGGGACGAGATTGGTAGGGAGGATAGAGTGTCTGGGTCAAGGAAATGGGAAGGGCCGAGATGGGGGTGGGTCAGGTCTAGTCCAGGAAACAAATGGGGAGTGCATTGTGAGTTAGTGAGGTGGTGAGGTGGGGACAGCTCGATTGAGCTAGGCTGAGATGGGGAGGGGAAAAAAACAAGGGAAGTGGGGAAATGGGTAGTTAGGGTTTAAATAATTTTTTGTTAATTTTTTTAAACTAAAAAAACAAGTTAGAAATAGGTAAAAACTAACAAAAATCTAATCTGTATTGTATTTTTGTTGTCTATGTAGGTATTCCAACAAGAAAAGAAAATGGAAAGAAAACAAAGCCTACAAATTGGAGAACAAAACCTACAAATCTGCAAACAATATTAAACCTACAAAATTTACAAAAAAAGAACCCGGGAAAGTAGCAAAGATGTTTTTTTATATGAGTTGGTACAATTATGTTTGTTAGGAATAAAACTTATCTTAATTCATCATTAGTTGATATTTGAATAAATGTAATAAGTTAAAGTATTTAATTTAAATACTTTAAACTTATGTAAATAGGTATTAGTTATCCTTAGTTGTTAGTTAACTAAGTGATAGTGTTCTCATCCCAATGTTTTTGGGATCATGTTCTATCTTTCATATTTTGTTCTGGATGATTTCCATGAGGGGCAATA
Organism: Taxus wallichiana var. yunnanensis; assembly: GCA_018340775.1. Classification (NCBI taxonomy): domain Eukaryota; kingdom Viridiplantae; phylum Streptophyta; class Pinopsida; order Cupressales; family Taxaceae; genus Taxus; species Taxus wallichiana. The sequence continues at coordinate 667,600,430 of CM031242.1, forward strand.
GGGAAGTTAGGGGCAATATGCTATTTTTGCATATTTTCTCAAATTAGATGATTTGTTTCCATATATTGTGGATGAGATAGAAGTTGTCCAATATCTATAAATATTGTAGCTCTCTCATTTATCTGTAATGCTTGATTTTGATATTAATAAAATACACAAACACCGTTTTGTTTCGTGTCAAATATTGGTTTCAAGTATTCATTATCAAGAATGTTGTTGCTTCCAAAGCTGCACAATGGCTTACTTCCAAATCTACATAACAACATAAGCACTCCAAAACAAATTTAGATAAACAAAATGAAACAAAAAATGAAAGAGGGAGAGTACGAGTCCCACTGGCATGCCAAAATGTAAACAAATAAAATCTTTGTAATAGAAAGATAAAAAAATAATGCAAACCTCAAATAAGGGTCTCTTGTAAGCCCTTGCAAAATGGATGTCAGAGATGATTTGTGGATGCTCTTGAGTACTCTCCAAGCTTTTAATGCAAATGATAGAGACATAATGAATTCAATAGAGTTTTTTTATATCAGATTCAAGAGGATTTGAAATGAAGGTAATCCTATAATTTATGGAAGCATAAGGTAGTTGAAATCAGTTACACTTGGATAAATGAGTATGCTAAAATTAGCATTGTGGGTAGTTGCAATAGTGTTAGAGGCAGCAAATAAATTAATTGCAAAAAGATGCATCCGAAAGGTGGTTGTACGTGCATTTTAATTGCCCCCACCTTTCTAGGATTCTAGAAGTGCAATTAACTAGGGTAAGGATAGGGAGTCCAAGTGGAGTTTAAGTGGAGTTTGATCAAGTGGAAGATGACTAGGATGTGCACACACTTAATTAATTAATTATTTAATTAATAAAAAAATTAATTTAGCCAAAGGGGTATAACGGGTACATGGGATTAATTTAATTAATCTAAAGGGGTACAATGTGTATTACTCAATTAATTGCAAATGGGTGAATAACAAGGTGTACTAGGATAATACTAGGAACAAGTGGAAATAGAAGTGTGAATTTTGGGGTGTCTACAAAGTTTCAGCAACGATACAAAAAAATATAAGATATACTTGTGCGAGTTTAAAACAATGTAGGAAGTATCTTGGTAGGTTTTCTCTTTAATTGGTCAATGCATTAGTTTTATTGTGTAATGCATTTTTAATATTCACCATTTTTAGTTTTGTGCTAGAGTGCGGGGAATGCATGCACAACTCTATTTCTATTTTAGGGTAAAATGGTTCTATCACATTTAGGGTTTTTGTTTTATTTATTTGTGGGTTATCGCACCATTTTTAAAACAAGAATGTCACGTGCTTTTTAATTAATCTATAAATGGGGTAGGTTTAGATGATAAATTCATTTAAATTTATAAATTTAGACCGTACTTCAATATGATGATGGGTAATCTAGATGTGTCTTTAAATGCCCACACAAAATATATTTACCTTTTTCCTTCTTCGATAAATGTGCACATTGACCTATCACACATAAGGTAAGGACTTAGTTCATCCATTTGTGAACCTATAGCTCCCTTGCCTCGCTTAGCTTTGTGATTCACAAAAAAATCAATTATAATGAACATACAACATTTTGTTTGTGTTTAATGAAATATTCCCATGTATTTTATCTAAAACAATCCATGAATGTTGTAAAATATTAAAAATGAGGGAGCTTTTGGACTTGGCTCCACCATGCTCCCATTGTAAATTTATCTTGAGAGGGTAACAAAAAGAGAGTTAGGAAACTAAAGATCTCAATCTCAAGTTGAGATCAAATCCAATTCTTCATCTTGTCAATGCGATCACCTTTTCAATCAACATTTATATTGATTGGGTCCAACGTAGACCTAATATACTAAACTCATGTTGACACATATGGTGTAATGCATAAGAAATGATGCACAACTTTGGTTTCTAGGAATCCATTTTGGAATATCCGCTCTCCATCATGTGACTGGTCGAGTCCCTCCCATCTCAAAATTATGAGATAAATAATGATGGGACCTTTATTTTAGTTGGTGGGGTCCAAACTGAAGCTTGTATGGTTTAAGCTATTTGATCCAAGGAAATCCTCCATTTTATAGTGACATGTTTCCTTTCATAAGGTGGGAAAATCCATTATTGGACTACTATGCCAATATCATACATATCGCTAGCACACCTTGGTGGCTTAATAAACATCCTTCTCTAGGTGAAAACATATAAGTCAAGATAAGAAAGAGGAGGTAACCCTAAATATTTAGGGTCCGTGTAGACACTCAAATTTGGTAATTTACTCTTTGACACTACTAGTTTTAAAAATGCACTCTTGCTAAGATAAACACACTCTTTATATCCCCACTTAGTACATCCCAAAGTCTCTTTTATAGCTTTATTACTCATACAAACTGATATGTAGACAAATTATGAGATTCCCATGCATAAAATCCATAGATAAAATCCAATTAAAAAGATGCAAACTCTAATTTTCATGTTTCTCATCCCTAGGTAAAGCCCTCGTCATCTGGTCAAGAGTGTGCATTGAGTCTTGGCCAACTTATCCAATTTTACATTGACATATCTCCATATTTGATTCCAATTTCACATTCTTTTGGGTTCCTTTACTCCCTTTGGGTCATCCTTTCTTTGATAATTTACCTTCATAACCCTATATAATAAAGTATATACTCTCTCATTTACACACTTGGGAATCATATGACATTACATTGACATAATATTTTACAACACTCAAAAAAGGCACCCAAGGCTCCCTAAATCTCACCAAAGAGTATGTATATTCATTAAGGCAAAGTAATCATTATAGGTGTGAAACAACATACTAAGTCAAGAGGTCATCTCATCTTATTTGTAAGCACCTAAACATCCCCTCTCCAAGTATTTTAGTAAGAGCTAAACTCAACTCAAGAATTTTCAAAGAATTTTAAATTTTCAAACCGTAGTTGCATTCAGTTAGATATCACATACTAGGTGGAGAATGACGTGTGGTTTTAGGCCTCTTCAGAGTAGTGCCAATGTCTTCGATGCATAAGGGTACCCACTACTCAACTAATGTTTATCTTGTAGGGTCTCCCACCTATGGCTAAAGTTTGAGATCTTATTTAGAATATTGAGAGGGCTTCACATCATGACCAATAGTTAGGGTTTGATAGCAATAAAAATTTCCAGGTAGGAGACATTCCTAGAAAGTTATAAATCTAGAGTCCAAGTAGGTCCAAAACTGTACAATAGGGTGAAAACCATATGGATGGTCTTCACAGAGTTGTATTGTCCCATCGTAGGCCATTTTCCAATCACGGTTTAGGTTTCAAAGCATCATCAAGTTTAGATCCCCTAGTTCTAGTAGTATCCACATCCAAAATGTCTTAGAACTATATGTAATTAGGTATGCGCACTCATCCACTTATGTTTTCAAGTTTGTAGCATATCATGTAAGCATTGAATGCATTATTATGATATTGTATGAATAATTTTGGAAGTTAATTAATAAGAATAATCCCTTGCATCTACCCTTTACATATTTAGTGTATCTTAATTCACTTAATCTATATTCCTTAATCTAAAAATGGTGCAATCATTTTCATGAGCCCTACTTGTGACTTTATCTATATATTGACCCTATTTTCCTTACAAATTGTTTATGTTCTTCTGCTTCTCTCTTTTTGGCATTTATCTTTCTAATTTACTTCATCAAGCCATTACCTCTAATTTTATATGAAATTTGACTCAAGCTTAAGGGTCCAAATCCCTATGCCAACATGGGTTACTATCCTTCTACCCAAGTCCATGCTTGTGCTTCACATATGGGTGACGCTCCATATGTTGATCTTGCTTGTCACATGGCTGATACAACTCCCTCATATTTGGACATACTTTATGAGATCACTCATGTCACTACTAATTATCCACTTGATTTATGCTCTACCCCATTAAGTGCCACATTTAATATTGTTACCACAAGACACAACTAACTACTTGGGAAATCCACCTTTTCCTCCCCACTTAATGCTCTTATGGCCAAGGCTAATATTCCCCATAAGGGGTATGAATTATTGGAATAACTTAGTGACACTACTGCCAAGATATCTCTCTTAAAGATACCTCAACAAACACCTATTTAAAAAGACGTCTTACAAGTCTAGATTCATCTACATATCTTAACATAATGCTAACACTACCTCTAAGTTAACTAGTATATAACACATCCAATGGACTAGGGAGAAAGAGATGCATAAAGTAAATCCTAAGCTAAAAGGGACATTAATAGCACTAGAAAAAGGGGTGATCACTCTCCATAAGGGGAAGAAAGGGGAGAGAATGCATGAGGAGAGGGAAGATAGATGTTCAAAATACCTAGAATCACTTTAATAACCATTCTCACACATTACCAATACACAAAAATGAAAACATGCAAATGCAAGACACACAATATGCCAAAGAAGGAAACATAGAGGAAAGAACACACTAAACATGAGCATAGGGAAAATAATGTTGGAATCACAATGGACCAAGAGGGGGAATGAATTGATATTTAAAAAATTAAATCATATTTTAGATTACTTATTCAAAACACAAAACCACTTATCCATCCATTAATGGGTGCACAATATCAAATACCATACATGCAATGAGCCATGAATAAGAGAATGACACAATGACACAAGATATAAGTTGGAAAACCACATAGGAAATAAAACCCAATGAAAAATAATATTTATATTGACATGTTTCAAATTTAGTGAGACACCAACCCTGTAAGGAGCACCAACTCTTAGTTAAGTAGAGCTACTGACCCTACAAGGATCACCAACCCCTAGTTTTGTGAAGCACAAACTCCACAAGGAGGCTACAACCCCCCAAGATTATCAAACACTCAATCAAACACTTTATGATGAATATATATGATGCATGTTATGTCATAGCTAATTTGAGATCACAAATTCAGCTCACACTCCTTTAAACCCTTGTTCAAACCCTAGGTCTTCAAACTTGCATACTTCTTCACTTTCTTAACTCTTAAAATCATAAATCCCTTACAAAAACTTTCTATAATTCCTCAACATATCACACACTTGATAACTTATCAAAACATGCCTTTGTACCTACAAAAATTTCACACCTAGGTCGTACTTTTTTACACACTCAACTAAATGCAAATTACACCCAAAACATCATTTTTATAAGCTATCCTTGATTCAAATTAAAAATAGGTCAGCTTCCATCATTTATTTCAACCAAATCATCTTAAAAACTACAATAGTCACATATGACCCAAGTAGGTCGGCCAAGCCAAAAACCACTCACCATGCACCAAAAATCCTCAAAATCCCATCACTAGGATGAGAAAAATCCCCTCATGCCAAAAATATTTTTAGTAAAGCTCTAAAAATCACCACACATGAGTAATATGAAATTTAAATGTCATCCATGGTCGAAATTTACTTTAACCAATCAATTTATTTGATTTCTTTTGGGCCCATGGCTCATATCCTTGACAAAATAGTTGTTTTTAGCACCTTGTCTTTACCTTGGGGCCTCAAGACGCCTCAAGATGAAATAAAATATGGCATGTGACCACTCTATGGAGTTACCATAACATGTATAACACTTATAAGAAAGTTATACATAATGAAACATTCACATACTCAAACCACAACTATTGTTGTCTTCAACAAAACAGTGCCCAAAACACAATTTTACAAATACAACTGGTTTTCACCCTTGATGACACTTTCAAGACCTAAAAATGGATTAAATGGATGAAAAATTCATCCCTATTAAATTTCTAGGTTATATCAAGCATCACCCAATCTATTTCATGCTCCAACCAACTCATTCTTTCATAAAAAATAATTATGTTGATTAACTAAAATGTGATTTATTTTATAAGTTAATCTAAATAGAAATAGAATGCAATATTAAAATGCTGAAACTAGATAGTTTACTTTATTGTTTGAATATATTGAAATAATGAAAATGAGAGGGATATGGTACTAACCTAAGTTTGACTTACCTCATTGTAAAATGGACTAAAGTAGGTGATGTGCACTGCTTTGGGCAGGCGGGATGTGATTGGATGACTTTGGGAATGGAAAAAGTTGAGTGCCTGATTGGATTGGGAAACTTAGAAGGATATTGGGATACCCTGGTCTATGATCTAGGTGCTATAGTATGCGAGAGAAGTTTAGGATATGAGTTTGACAATGTCGCAAGATCTTCATCTTTGTCATACGATTGTCACAATTCCTTTGTTTATGTCATTATAAATGTAATGTGAAGATCCACCTACAAAACCCTATTCAAAGCATCAAATTCTAAAAAATAAAAATGCATATGAATAGGTTAGACTGACCTTAGCTGCCACAATGGTGGACTTATGACTAAGTGTTGCACTACATTCCATACCCCATGTAGTTTTGTGTGCGTGTGTGTGCAATTTTGTGCCTAGGATGCCCTAGCACCAATAGACAGTAGGGGGAAATAACTAGATGTAAAAATTCAAATGGTGGATGGAATAGAAATAATACAACCCTTTTCCCCTATGCTCATGTGATGCAGGTGTAGAAGATGCCCAAATGCAGTGTCTTGCCTTAGTAGATAAGCGCCCTCGATAGTAAGATGTATGCCCACAATGTAGTGAGTATGCTATGTTTATATATGGATCTCTTGTTCAAATTGTGACACTAATGACCCAAAATTCCGACTACTACCTAGGGGAATTCACGGGGTAACAAAAAATACCGACCTTGAACAAACAAATTAGGACCACAAATTACGAAAACAAGGGTGCCTAAAATCACGGATTGGGAGCGCCCGGGGGTGCCCTAGTGTTATGTTAGGCACCCTAATGCTACCCTAGGCACCTGGTGCTACCCTAGGCACCCTAGTATAGGATTTAAGATGAAAACCAAGAAAATTATGACACACGAGACTCCTGAAAGACGTCCAAAACTATATAGAAATTTAATGAATGTACCGGACAAATAACAACGATGATCGACTAACTGACAACAAGACTAAAGGATGGGTTATTAGTGAATAATTTTATCATGCAAGATCCATATATAAAATAACATACTCGGTGGTATAAATGTAATAGTAAGTTTGTGATTTTGTGACTACATTTTCCCCCACTTTATGTTGGTGAGCAGAAAGATCGGTAACATAAAGTAGATATAGATGTGTACTGAGAAAAATTGAGTATCCCATGTTGTAGAAGAAAATTCAGATGTGTATTAGAAGTGTTCCGATAGGACTATAAAAGCATGTTGAACCATGGATGAGCGGGTTGATCCATGTAACATAATGAAAAAGCGTAAAATGTCATGATGACATGTGTTAAATTAAAGTGATGATTAAGGTGTACGATGGTTTTGAACACAACTAATGATGAATAGGTGGGTAGGGAGTGATCTAGTTCCCAACCCAAATGCTTGTATATAAATGAATAATCGGAGGATTTGGGCATCCTGCCACCAAAGGAAGATTGTAGGGAGAAAAGTGTGTTATTCTATGATCTTTAACTACATCCTCAAGATCTAACCATTGCAGAGATAGAGTCGGATCAAATTTTGTGATTTTTGGATCCAAATGATTTCAATTAAATAGTTGACCCATATAGGAGTGATAGAGGAAAGGCACTCTTTCCCCCAATTCATGGGTGTCACCACAATGTGAAAATTTCCAATTCGAGTCATTTGGAAGAAAACACAATATGAAAGAGGTGGCTTCAAGTTATGTCATCTGGAAGCAATCACGATATGAAAGAGGTGGCTTCAAGTTAAGTCATTTGGAAGCAAGCGCAACATAAGGAATGAAATCCCAAGTTATATCATCGGGAAAGAGTGGTGAATGTAACTCCTAAGTTAGGTCATCTCGGAGGTTGCTTGTAGATTTGAACAATATGATTTTTGATAGTTTGATTAATTGTTTTGCTTGGTTACTCGTGGAGAGATTTTGTCTTGCTAGTTGCCCCCATGTTAGGTCATTAGGGGAAGTCGATAGAAAATGATGAAGCGATTGCATTATAAAGGATTTTTTATTTCTTGTTGCCCCCAAGTTAGGTAATTAGGGGGAATCGATAGGAAATGATATGTGATCATATTTAGAAGATTTTAAACATTTGTTGCCCCCAAATTAGGTCATTAGGGGGGATATCAAGAGATATATTAATAAGTTTCAAATTCACAATGTTTGAATGCATGGTGATGTGAGAGGGATTATAGGGGAACCCCAATAATATGCCCCTTTCGGAAAAAGGGGAGTGATGAAAAGAACAGATGCTAAGCCGAAAGTAATGAAAATAGGTGAAAATGTGTATGTAGTGAATCAAAGGACAATAAGAGAGACAAAATATGTGCCAAATGCATACGGTACAATGATAGGTGGAACTATAAACGATAATGTTGCAAACGGGTGTAAATCAGAGTAATAACACTCAAGATATGAGTGAAATAGTGTAGTGTGTATTAGTTATGGAAATAAGCACAAAATAAGGACCATAGTAAGGGTAGTGATGAAAAGTAACTATAGATAGAAAAGTGAAAAATTGTTTAGTTACCTCATTTATATTTTCGCGGGTGTGAAAGTGTGCATGGAGTGAGTGAATATGCCTCAAGCAAGAGCATTGCATCCTAGTTGGTTTAAGAGAGTGACGACTCATCTGTAGCATCACATATAACCGCGGAGTTGGAAATACAAGGCCACGAGGAGAGTGGGCTCGGCCGAGGTATATGCTCGACATTGGGTGGAAATTCATAGTAGGAAGATGGACATATATACCTTCAAGGAACTTATAGATAGGATGGGGCTCGATTCGGTTATAAGGAGGCCATATTGTGATTATGGGGATGGCTCGAGGATGCTACAGAGTTGCGATGTATCCGAGAGGACTATGTGGCCGGAGGAGGCCGCTTTCTAGGTTAAGAGGGTGTCATGGCAGTTTGGGATGGCTCAGGATGTGCCCCCATAACCATATATATGGTTGAGAGATATCAAATCACCTAAGAGGGATGGTTCTAGGCCAAGGCCTACGATAGAGTAGTTAATACCACTAGGGCCTAATGAGGTAAATCTAGTGATAACGGTTGTGGATGGAGATGACGTGGGGTGCACCGAGGAGTATTGGGTGTGGTGGGAAGCACATTGGTGGGTATTATTATAGCTAGTATTCACATGTGCTATAGAGCCACTGCATAGAGGACGAAGGGAGGGAGGCATCTCGACCCCTGTGTGATGGCCATGACAAAGTGTAAATATTTGTGTATGCCTATCACGGTGTTTAATGGACTATCTATGTTGTTTTATATGTATTTAGCTAATGTGTGGTTTTATGTTATGTTTGTAGGGGATGCATATTGGTCATTGATAGTAGACACATTGGTCTACGTACGTTGATGTAAAATGTGCTAGGTGGAGGGATGATAGAGCACATGGATGACATTGCGATGAGTGTGCCCATCTCTTTGAGCTAGTGGCTATAGCAGTGGTGACATGCACGGTGTTTTTGGGTAAGAGGGACAAGGCACATGAGGAGAATCGATGTGCCTGAGAGGCGTTAGGTGGTGGTCCCTTGGCCAAGGATGTGTTCGCATGGTATGTGGACTTGTAGTGTTAGTTTTCAAAGCATGCTACAAATATTTCTATGCTACTGAGGCATGTGGAGAAGTTCGAGGCTGCGAACCTGTGGCATCACGTTGGCGAGAGAGGAATCTAGTTCTAGGTCTCTCATAGTACATGAGAGCGATAGTAATGATGAGGTCTTATTGGGATTATTATATATGATGTTGGGGGGCTTGCCCCCCACTTGTGAAAATGTTTTGTGATGATGATTATATTAGTGATATATGTATGTATACCTATTTTTGATATAGGTTAAATCTATGTTGGAATGTTTTGCCATTGTAATGTAATGGATGTTGTATGATTATGTGGTTAGTTTCCTAGAATGTGGGTTGTTTGTGTTTGATGAATATAAATTTGCATTATAATGTTAGTAATGGTAGATAATGTGTGTATAAAAGTAAATATCAAATGACATGTGAGTGATGAAATGTTTAAGGAATGGAATGCATAGCTATAGGTAATATAATGATGATAGTAGAATATATTAAAATTTATGATAGTTAAATGAATGTATGAAAACATAATGTAGTCGTAGTAGGATAGGGTGATGAAAATAAGAGGGGGGGTGAGTAACGATACTCCCTAGTGTGTGAATTAATAGGCTCATGGAATTAAGATCCCTCAATAGTTAAGGATGAGCTGCATAAGCAAGAGTGCACCATTAGGAAATGATTGAGTGCACTAAATGAAATGATGAAGTGCATGATGAAAGGTTATTAGAAATAATCCCTCAATAGCCATGTAAGAACCTTAAGAACACAAGTGCATCATCGGGGGTGATGTGATAATAATCTCCTACCAAATACCAAGACGACATGCGGTGGTGGAAGCGTGTGGAATGGACACAACGTGAGTGTATGAACCAAATGGAATGTCATGTGGAGAACCGTGGGATATGCAGAGGCTAGAGGAAACTCATGGCACACAAGAACATGAAGTGGTGGATAGCGTAGATGAAGTGGATGTAATGGTGGAAATGATGGATGATGTGGAGAATGCACATATGACGGTGGTGAGTGATGAATGAATTGAGCACTGGAAGAGAAGACTTATGTGGGGTATGCGAAGCGCTGACAAGGTAAATGATACGATGACTTCTCACGAGAGAAAAAGGAGATGATATCAATACCCACTAGTTGGTGTATCTTCTCACGTAGGGAAAGAAAATCATTTTCCCAATGGCTATTGATGCGATGATAATTATAATAGTGTTGGTCATGTTGATGTTGTAATTGGTGTGGGGGATGATGTTGGTAAGAGGGTAGCCGAATTAATCATTCATTTAGTAATATATGCAACACATCATGTGGTCGAGTGTGAGGAGAGAAATATAAAGGCTCTCGTGATGGAAGTGGAGTGGTGGAAGTAGGAACTTGTTACGGAATTAGAGAAGGATGGGTTGGTGGTGGAGGAGTGGGTTGAGTTTTTTTGGGATGTACTTTAGGAAGAGGTGGATATTTCTTTGGATGCTCAATTGGAGGTGTGAGTGGAAGACTAGAGGATGGAATGGGTAGAGAAACATGTGTAGGCATGATGATATGTGAGGATAGAAGATCTTTTTCTAGGTCAATAACTTTATAGCATAAAAGGATGAATGACTCATAAGTATCATATTGTAACCTTTGCTTAAGTGGAGAAATGAGGCCATGAAAAAAATGAATTTCTTCTCTAAGTCACTAGGTTAGAATATGAGTTGATGTATACAAGCATTAAATCGTAAGATATAATCCTAGATAGGTTCAGAGGAACCTTGATGTAAAGTAGGTATGTGGTCATAAGTAACTCTAGGGCCATTATTGATAATGAAACGATGGAGGAAAGCATCCTCCATGTCATAGAAAGTGCTAATGGACCCAAAGGGTAAATGGGTGTACCACTATAGTGCCTCATCAATAAGACTATAACAAAAGGCCTTAAGCAACAATCGATCATTAGAGTAAGAGGCCATAAGCGTACACGATAGTGTAGGATATGAGCATGAGGGTCACCAGTACCATCAAAACATGTGAAAGTGGGCATGGTAAAGTCTTTAGGGAAGGTAGAATTATGAATCTTTTTAGGAACAAGATTTCCATGCAAATAATTGTTGTCAATAGAGGTATAATAGGCTTTACTTTCTAAAGTGAGAGTATGAACTTGAGATTGGAGTTGACCTACAACATGCATGAGAGAGAGAATGTCTTGTGAGGGGATGGTAGGAGATGGCAACAATGTATTAAGTGGTTGAATTTTTCCATTATGAGTGATCATAGGGATGTCAAAAGGTGATATAGTGGATTCCGATGCTAAAGGCACATTAGTAGTATGTGCTAAAGGAGCTATAGTAGATGATGGTGAAGGAATATTGATAGAAATAGTATGACTAGTATTGGTACAATCCCCTACAGTGCGGTGATCAAGGATGAAAATTCTATAGGTGAAGATGAAGTAGGATCCATAGATGATGTGGGAATAGAAGGAGAAGAAGTAATAGATGGTGGTGACTCATGCACAATAGTATATGCACCCTTAGGAGAAGACAACAATGGAGTAGGAGAGTCACACTTAGTGGTATAGAAAGAATGGGGCTCATGATAATCATCAGCAGGAGATGGAGTTCCAGGAACAATGTTGTCACTAAAAATACTATCAATAGGATCATTGATGTAATATGAAGGAGAATGCAAACTAGAATGAGATGTGGGAGTAGTAGTATCGAAGTAGTAGAATACATAGGAGTAACTATAGTAGTAGGTGGAATAGAAGAGGAAGAGACTTGATGTCTACCTGATTGCTGATCAATGCCTAATAAGTAATCAATGATAGAGTCATCTAAAGAATCACGTGGCATATCATAATAAAGAACACAAGCAACTGGATGACATGGAGCGAGTGAATGTAATAGGGTCATCAACGAGGTAGATACCTATAGGAGAATCGACAAGACTAGTCAACACATGTTCATTGACCCTTTAAGAGTGATTGTTGAGTATCATCGGGTGTATCCATTGGGGTACTATATAAATCTTTGAATTTAGCTATGAAGGCCTCATTATAGCTAGGAATGACACTAAAACAAGACATGACGGTGAAAAAAGAAGGACTAAGCTCAACCACTAAGATATTGAAAAGGATCCAAAAGAAAATTATTCGTAATGCGGGGTTCACCAAGATGACTAACTAAAATATGATTTATTTTATAAGTTAATCTAAATAGAAACAAAATGCAATATTAAAATGCTGAAACTAGATATTTTACTTTATTGTTTGAATATATTGAAATAATGAAAATAAGAGGGATATGGTACTAACCTAAGTTTGACTTACCTTGTTGTGTGTTGGATTGAAGTAGGCTGATGTGCACACTTTGGTTAGGATGTGATTTTATGTCTTGGGGAATGGAAAAAGTTACGTCTTACTAGACTGGGCACTTGGAAGGATATCGGGGTGCCCTATGGTGCCTTGGTCTATGATATAGACATCGTAGTCTATGAGAGAAGCTCGGGAACTAAGTCCTGGCAAAGTGTCGTAATATCTTCACAATATATTTTTATTTGTCGCACGGTTGTTGCAATTCCTTTGCTTATGTCATTGTAAATGTAATGTGAAGATCCACCTGCAAAACCATATTCAAAGCATCAAATTCTAAAAATAAAAATCATATGAATAGGTTGGATGACCTTAGCTGCCACAATGGTGGACTTACGACTAAGTGTTGTACTACATTCCAAATCCCGTGTAGTTCTGTGTGCGTGTGTGTGTAATTATGTGCCTAGGATGCCCTATCGCTAATGACACGAAGTAAGGGGCAATAAATAGATGTAAAAATGCAAATGGTGGATGGAATAGAAAGAATACAACCCTTTCCCCCTATGCTTATGTGATGCAAATGTAGAAGATGACCAAATGTAGTCCCTTACCTTAGTAGATAGCTTCCCTTGATAGTAAGATGTCCTCCCATAATGTAGTGAATATGCTATGTTTATATAGGGATCTCTTGTTCAAATTTTGATGCTAATGACCCGAAATGACAACTACTACATGGGGAAATGCATGGGGTAACAACAAAGACCGACCTTGAAAAAACAAATTAGGACCAAAATTATGAAAACAAGGGCACCTAAAATCACGGATTGGGGCACCCGAGGAACCCAGTCTTTACCCTAGGCACCCTAGCATAGGATGAAGATGGCAATCAAGAAAATTACAACACCTGAGACTCCTTAAAAGACATCTAAAACTGTATAGACATTTGACAACTGTACCAGAAAATAACATTGATGATCGACTAACTGACAACAAGACTAAAGGATGGGTCATTAGTGAATACTTTTATTACACAATATCCATATATATAATAACATACTTGGTGGTATAAATGTAATAGTAAGTGCGTGATTTTGTGACTAAATCAATAAAAAAATTTCTCACAAACCAACTTGGAAACCACATCAAATCAACTCATCATAGATAAAACTTATACTATTGGAAATATATTTGAATTAAAATTATTGAACATAATATAAATCCTTCCAAATCTAAGTGGAAGGCCTTCAACCAAGATCATCTCTACAAATTTCCTGAAACTATATTATAAATCCTTTGACTAGTCAACATAAATGAAACATACTTGACCATTCAAATACATCACCATGACCTAAAAAAATCATGGAAATAAATAAAACTTCACATAGTCACCGTAATGATCATTTATTTTACAACTCCTTTGGCCAACCTTGTCCCAAACTAAACTTCTTCACAAAATGACCTATTTGAGTTGGGACCACTCATGACCACAACCTCTACCATAGCTTTTTGGAAACCTGGAGGACTCATATACATTATCCAATAAAAATCCATGCACTATCAAGAAATTCTAGCCACTTAGAAGTATTTTCTCTCCTACGGATTTTGAGCTAGGGTTTCAAACACATAAGAAGTTGTTTACCTTCTTAACATTCATTCATAAAAACATGACGATGAAATGACCTCATTATTTTTGTGAAACATTCTACAATTAATGTAGAAAAATCCCTAAAATCCACAAGCTCCCATGAAAATTACACAATTCATAGTGAGCATTAGAAGGTGCAATTCAAGCATGAAATGACCTTCATCTTGACCTTGTTTCACCAAAACTAACATATCATGCAAAATAAACATCATGGAAACCTGATTTTTTTCACATAGCACCATGACACACCCTACTCACATCTACAATCATCACATGTCACAAACAAAACTGCATCTCTCAAGACACTTTGAGACATATATAGCTAGCCCTTAGGGTTTTGCATTGTCTAAGCTAGGGCTAACTAAAAAAAACTCATAAAGCATCATAAAAACTCTCCAAAAGGCCCTAAAATAATTGTTACACCATGATACAAATTCCTACATACATCCATGAGCCACCAAGATGCTTCAAAACTCTATGCACCAACACCTAGGCTAACTAGGATACCGAATAGGCTTACAAGAACAAGTAATTCTCACTGAATCAACATATGCAACCAAGAACATACTTGAATCTCCATGTCATCATCACTCTGAGCATCATATGACTCCACTCCATCATCCACTTTTTCATTAATGGGGTTTTGCATCAATGAAAACACCTAAACCACAACATGCCAACAATCTCCCCCTTTGTCATTGATGGAAAACCACCTGAACTTCTCCCCTTTTTACATTAATGACAAAGGAATACCTGTACCAACATGATATTCACCTTTCTTAGCTTCATAGGATCATCATTTGGTTGGAAACATCAACCAAAGGTCTCATTCTAGCTCTCAAATAAGTCATTTCTCTCAAAAATAATTTAAACCATTTTCAAGCATAAAAGCATTGAACTCCCCCTGGGAAAAGAATATATACACCTCCCAATAATAATGAAGAATGCAAAATTTTAACTTTTCCTTGATCTATATCACCATCATCCATATTTAAAGTATGCAAAACTTGAAATTTCAGACCAAAACTCTATTTTTTCCCTCAAGAGACCACTCAGTAGAAATCCTATACCTAAAGCATACACCTTAAGAATCATTCCACCCTACCTTCATTATTGATCATACACAACTTGTCAAGGCACAAACTTGACATGACATAATCATCTCTCTTGACGTCAAACCTTCTCATGAACCAATATCCCTCAATAGATTTTTTAGTGCTATTTCAACTAACTTTGTTGATCTCTAGAAACACAATCATGGCAAGGACATAACAACTCATAAATCCCCTAGATTCAAGACATCCTCATGTGTAGGAAAAATAAATTTTCCTACAAACCTTGCTTGCATGCCTTGAGAACAACACAAACACTTAGGCCCAGT
Source organism: Taxus wallichiana var. yunnanensis (assembly GCA_018340775.1). Taxonomy (NCBI): domain Eukaryota; kingdom Viridiplantae; phylum Streptophyta; class Pinopsida; order Cupressales; family Taxaceae; genus Taxus; species Taxus wallichiana. The sequence continues at coordinate 667,616,364 of CM031242.1, forward strand.
CCTAAAGCACATTCTCAGTTCTTGAAGCCATATTTGGATGAGATAATAAAAATTTGAATCTTAACAAGCTTGTACTTGGGGAAAACTACACAAATCATACCTCATATGCTTATATATCATCAATGCCACCTTCTAGAAGAAAATATCATGCCCCCCTATCAAATTTGGACCATACACATAGTATACACATGTAGAAGCATCTTCACAGTATTGTAGCATCACATCAGATTGAGTAAGGTTTTTGATCTTACCTTAAACCTTCTTGACCAACCATTGATCATGCACACACCTTGAACTCTTGTAAGAAATTATAATCATCTCATGAGTGATCTTTAACAATCATTTTAAGCTAAGGGAAGCTCATACTTTGCCTCTCATACACACACCTGCACCTATATGAGATCATCTTGCACATGGAGTCATAAGTGAGCCAAACCAATCCTACGAATACTCAATAATCACCTTTTCTCAATACCACTCCATAGACTCCTCCACATATGCATAAAAGTTCTTCATGAGGCTAAGACACATCAAAGAATACAATATTCCTATCCTCATACACTGTAGAATCTCATTCTTAACCTCGAGTTCACTTTGACTGAATCTCACTATCCTTGCTCAACTTTTGATATACCTATGTAGTTAATTAGAGAGAATATCCCTTCTAAATCCACTGAAACAAGTCATTAAGACTCAGTAGAAATCTTTTCATACATGTAGATATTCAAAATAGACCTCTAAGCATGATTTTATTTAGAACCTTTCACCTTTCCTTCACTTTGATCTACCATCTGCATGATATAGATTATGTAGACCACTTTTCCTCCATTAGGTCACTATCACAAACATTGAATAGTCATGCAAAAACATCAACATATCTCAAAACTCACCAACTAAAGCCCTTCAGGCTTGTACATATACATTCAACATCAACCATTGAACTTGATGCCATAAAGAGGAAAAAACACATATTACTTACATTGCTCAACTTAAAGGATTAATACAAAGATATATGAGCCATAGTCATGCATTGAAGGGCCAAAAAGAGTATCATGAATCCTTATAAACCATTTACATCTCTTCACGTTGTAACCTCAGACGACTAGCCATGATACATAGGTTTTTCATGCCTAACTTTTAACTTTTACACTTTCATGATGAAATGTCACCTATTTGCAGATACCCATTTGGCCATAATACCATCTCCATGAACCTTAAATCATTCTTCTAAAGGAAAATTACCCACTTTGTAATCTCTTCATTTGGCAATTAGGTTTCTTACACCCCTTCATTGTTAAAACATTATACTTGTCAAGAACCACGAGAAGATTTAGAATTTTTAAGGATTTAAAACCACATGAATCTTGAAGTCCACATAGTCTAGATGATTTGTACAAATTTTTAGCTTTGAAATCCTCCATTTTCACCTTTAAACTCAACATTCCTTTCATACCACTCCATATGAACACTTAAAACCCAGTTATGACAGAGATACCTCAAAAATGCATGCATTTTGATTTCAAGAGCACAAAATTCACCACCAAAACTGTAGTAGTACCACCTAATGTCCTTAGCACCTTTTTTCATGATTTGGAAGCATCAACATCATTTTCTTACCTAGATCCACCTTAGCTTGCATTTGACAACCTTCAAGAACACTTGCACAGACCTTCCTTGTCATGATGGTTTGATCAAGTAATCATACTTGATGACTCATCACATTTTCAAACTTTCTATAAGATGCACCTACACCCCTTGATACACTTGACACATGAACCAATGCCACACAATCCAATAAGCAACCTAGACCACTCATAATGACCAAAGTTAGACTTCCTAAAGTGAATGTATCCTCTAAGACTCTTGATTACTTTCAACAACCTTATAAAGTAATTTTACATCTTCACATACTTCATACACCCTCATTCATACATGATTCAAACACTTGAATCTTATGAGAAACTCATGACACACCATTTTGACCAGAATAGATTTTATGAGATACCACATACCACTATTCTTGACAACATGCTAGTTTACAAAATTTGACATCAAGAAGACACTTTAATCAGATGACATGACATTGTAGACATCCCATGGGACTTCAACATGACCCATACACATACCGAGTCATCTTAGACATACAAATTCACCATGACAAAGAAAAATCAGACTTCAAGAACATAGACTTATACACTTAAAGGAAAACAAGACTTGAATCTTGACATACACAACATGACCAACTAATTTGAACCATAATAACATGTAAATGACTTAAAATGAAATACCTTGACATCATGGAGGAGACACACACATACCTAGACAAATCCCCCTCATTGTAATGCTCCATATGAACTGGTATACCTCTAAGAAGCATAGTAGAGGTATATGTCAACATGGAGGATCTAGAAGAAAGACATAAGAAGGTCCCAAACCTTCTTGGACACCTAATAATCTCCTTCATCACCTTGTTTCAAGTTTTTACTTTGAGTCATACCTTGCCTTGTGCCAACACTTGCATTTGATGAGACACCATGATCTCTTCTAGGATCCCAAGTCCTTCTTAGACTGTTATCATGCATTCTTGACCCCTGAAAGCTACTTCATTGCACTCTAGATCTCGAAATTTATGATTTTTCCTTAAGGAAACATAGTTACATTCCTTGCTACATGACTAATATCATTGTAGTTAAAACACACCACTATATTCTTTATTTTGTAACCATCAACATGACTAGATGAATCATACAAACAAAACTGAGCAATATGACCTACCTCATTGCACTTATAACATACCACATTCTTAGATTTCTCACTCCTATTGTCTCTCCATGGATGAGTATCTCTAGAAGACCTCTTACGCTATTTTTCCCTATGAACAAATCCATTACATGTATAAAAATAAACCATTGAAATATATTTCATACCTTGAGGCATTAGGTTGCCTAATTGGCCTTGAATTCACATTGTCTTTGATGAGTGTCACCTTATTTTATTCTTTGATGCTTTGTTCACCAACTTCCTTGCATGAAACCAGGTCCTCTTGCTTCATTTCTTTATCCTTGAATTCAGCTTTGAATCCCGAACCAACTCTATCACCTACAACTTTTTGATTTCTCAAGAGATCACCAAGAGCATTGGAAATTTATTCAAATTTCTGATATGAATTTTGCTTGCTTACAACATCTGATAGCTCCTTCTTGAGTAGAATAATTTATTTCTCCTTATATTACAAACTAAGAGGCATAATGTTCATTTTCATATATAACTTTCTTACAATTTCATAAGACTTCTCATTAATGGCCTAATTCTTCCCTTCTTGTTCCTGAATCCTTATTACATATTCCTTGAGCTGTGATTTCAATTTCTCATTGTCTCTTTCAACATGCTTTAGTTCTAACTGAACACAAACCAATTTAGTCACAATGTTATCTTCTTCTCCTTTAAAACCTTTGCAAGAATCGACAAAAGTCACCTATCAATGAATAATCACCACTAGTGGATCTCATAGTTCTTTTGTCATGAATAGGACCTCACCACCTACATATTTTTGATTAGATTCAAACTTATAATCAGATCCATTATCTTTACTACTTTATTTAGAGGAAAATGCCTCTTCCTTGGTATAAAAATTCTTCTTACCCTTCTTCTTATAATCAAACTTTGTGAATTCTTTATTCTCTTTACCATACTTCTGATTTTTCTTCTCATGATAACTTTCATGATCATCATTCCCCTTATTTTCATGTCTATGAGGAAAATTAACATCACAATGATCAACTTTACCACAAATAAAGAATTTGAAAGAATTTTACCCTTGTACTTACTAGTTCCAACAATCAAAATTCTAGCAACCATGGTAAACAATTCTTAATCATTAATTTTGACCTTCTTATCCTTTGTCTTATTTTCAAAAGTGAAAGCTATTTATTTCTTGGCTGGTTTGGTGTCCATCACCCTCATCTCACAAGTATTCAAAGTATCATGTAATTCATCCATATTCAAAGTAGTCAAATCCTTTACCTCTTCAATAATAGATAGTTTAGAATCAAGCATATGATTTAGTGATCTCAAAAACTTTTGAATAACTAATTATTCCTTAAAACCTTCTCCTAACCCTTTCATGGAGTTGACAACCTTGTCAACCCTAGGCAAATATGCATCAATTTACTCATTATCATTCATCTTCATACACTCAAACTAATTTCTAAAGGTTTGAAGCTTAGAAATTCTTATCCTTGAGTCACCTTTATACAAAACTTGTAGTTTCTCCCATACCTCTTTTCTTTGGCACGGTGAATTACCTTTCCCATATCGGATACACTAAGACCACATATGATGGCACTAAAAGCCTTTGAGTTATCACTACATGCCTTCTTTTCTATAGAAGTAGTTGGAGCAGTAGCAAGAGGAAGAGATAACCATGATGAAATCAGCATGCACAGAACCAATTATACTGTGGATTGACACACTCTGATTCAGCCAACACATTCCATTACATTAAACATGATAAATACACATAAGCTTATTACAATAAATATAATACCATAGTCTATGTGCATCAAGATTTGCAGCATAACCTCACAATAACTCAATTCTTACATCCCCTATATGCTACATAGTTCACTACATATTTATAAGGGTGGGGACTTTCCCTTCACCACTTATCTAATCCCAAAATAGGTCGCATGCTATTATTAGCCACGCATCCATTACAATAATAGCCACACATGCAAGCTATTATTAGCCACACGTCGTTACACTAATAGCCACACATGCGCTAACAATAGACTTCTTCTAGTTAACTTTCAGTAGTAAATCTATTCTCATAGCTTGTATATCCATGCAAAGTGCTTCGTAGCCGATCCTCAAAAAAATAGCCAATGTGTGTCACACAAGTTTTAACGGTTTGTGTGTCTCGCATGCCATCTCCAAAAATAGATCCTCATCGTGAAAATGGCTAAGTCCCAAAATCTGTCTCTGTCCTCAGTGCGTGATTCCTTTCCGATCCTCCGTGCATTTGAATGTGCTCTCTCTTTCCATGAACCTTCTGTATGTTTTTTGCTAAGTGCCATACTTTAACTGATCAACATTACCCCACACTAATTGCATTTCACCCCGGAAATGGTTGTCTCCAAAATGAATCAAAGAATGAATAGAAGAATAGAAATAATTTTGATGAATAAAAGAATGTCTTTACCCTGCAATATCTTCTGCTTCAACCTGAAGAATCAATTTGGATATTCTTCTTTTATTTCCACCTCTAAAGTTTCCAATCATTGAGCAGTGACCTCTACCTTTTCTAGGATATCCACTGCAATTGACTCTAACTCATCTTTTGCAATCTCTCCTTTCTCATTCTGCAAGACCAACACAATGTTGGACATGGCAAGTCATTCTTCCTTCTAATAAGTCCATATTTTGTGTGATGAGTTTCCCAAGCTCATCAACCTTTCCTTGTGTGGTTCTTGAGTTGTTGTAAGGGCCTCGTGCTTCTTCTTGACAAGTGCTAATCATTCTATGTGGCCCAAGGTCTCATCTTTCATGGCCTTCAGGACTTCATTGTCTTCCAAAATGGTCCTGGTTCTTATAACGGCTTTTGGGGCTGTACAAATATTCAATGCTTGATCTACTTTCTTTAGTTCCTCCTGCAAGCTCTGAAGCAACCCCTCATATGATGCAATCTTTCTCATCACCAAAGCCTTTTTTCTCTGCTTCTTCTGTGTTGGATCCTTTGGTTCTGGCATGTAGAGGTTCATCTTCAAGCACTAAGTCCACCAAGGTACTTACATAATGCATTGTTGAAGGAAATTTTTTGGGTACCTTTGGCTCTAAGTGTGGCTTTTCTTTCATGATATTGTCCCCAACTTCCTCTGCCATGTTGATGAAAACAATGTTCTTCTTTTGTGCCAAGTCTTTTTCTTGCTTTAGGCATGCTATTTCTGCATCCTTAGTTTTGATCTCTCTCTCAAGCACCCTAATTGTTGCAGCCTTATCCATATATTTTTTCATGTCATGCCACCTCTATGAGACTTTTACCAAAGCATTGCTCACTTGTTCATCGACATAACAATAGGCTTTATTGTTATGTGTCTGGCCTGAGGTGTCTTCTTCAACCTTCTTGATACACATGACTCTTCACATACATCAAAGTTTGGTTCATCCATGTGTGTGTGCATCGACCATGAAAGTTGCTTCCTTGTGTGCACATGGTTTCCATATCTTCATCCATCAGCTCCCAGCCATACAACTCCTTTTTGTGTCACTGTGCTTTGAAAATGGGTGCAAACAATTTTACCTGTGTCCTCAAGCATAGCCCATGACTGGTGGAACATATTCTCCACTTGTTCTTTTTGATCTTGGCCCCTTAGGAACTTGGGCTTCAAGATTTGGAGCTTGTTTTATTGTACCCTGAGTAGTCTCATTCTGTCTCATCTCGCCTCCTTTTTTCTCCTCTTCTCCATCCTTCATTTCTTCATCCTTTGGTTCTTCCATGTTCTCTGGAGGTGTAGGGGAATTGGGTGCGCTTTCCTCAAGACTCTTCCACCTCCTCATTCAGCTTCAACTTCCTTCTCTTTCTCAGTTGTCTCCTTTTGTGGAGAGAGTCGAGGTGATTTGTGCACTGATTGTGGAGTAGCACCTTGGGTCCTTGTTCTCCTGAATACTCTTTTGAAGTGGCACTCTCCTTGACCACATCCAAGTCCTCATCATCTCCTCTTGTGGTTGGGGTGGAGTAGTTGCATGCTCAACTTCTTCCCTATTTGGAGGTTTCTCTCCTGTGCTCCAAACCACCACTATCTTCATGCTCCTCTTCTTCATCATCTACTTGTATTGTCTCTGTGGGCTTAGGTGCTGGAACATTTTCCATTGTATGCTTACCTTTTGGTGGCCCTGGGAGTGTGAACTCATTCTCCACATACTTAGTGTTCTCTAGCTTGGGCTTGAGTTAAGGTACACAAGTGCTGCTCTAGTGTCCCCAACTACCAAGCTTATAGGCTTCATGCTTATAATATCTGAGATAAGCCTCTCAATGTAGGCATTCCCCTGGATATACATATATTTTTTCTCAAGAGTGTGGTAGTCACAATCTACCTTTTTTGCATTGAAGGTTAGGTGGTGTGCATCTAAAAACCAGTGAACTGATGCCTAGAAATATCTTGTTGTGAAGGCATATGGTAATTTGCACCATGGGCTCCAAGCCCCATCCTTCATCGCAAATCACGTGATGCAAAAATGTTGGTAGACTACAAACTATACTACCTTACCCACCACCAAAGGTAACTCCTTGGGTATGTGCCACTCTTCTTCAAAATGCGCATGCGGAGTCTATCATATACCACTTTCTCCCCCTCTACTTGAATGGTCCACTCATTGATCCTTCACACAAGTATTTTGCCAAATCTTTTCACCAGAGATTTGTGTTCCGTGGGGTACTCCCAAATCTTCTCCTTTGGCCCATCGAGCACTCCAATCTCCATAAACACCAAAGACAATAAAATAGTGCACCAAAACTTATTTTGTCACCTGTCCATGCTTCTTCAATGATTGTCTTTTGCTATGTGATCCATGATATTGTAGATCACTCCTTGAGACATCTTCTTTGCAATGTGCAACCACATTGTGTTTACTTGTGACCACCTTTCTTGGTCATTCAACTTTGTTACAAGATGTGCAACTGCCTGCACTATTGGGTACTTCTTCAATTTGTCAATGTCCATGCCACGTGGACCTTTGGTATACCCCAACTCCTTCCTTGTCTCTAGGATTGTGGCCTTATCAATTAAATCACTCTCCAGATCCACTCCTGAGGCCCTTAGTCCTATCACTATTGAAATCAAGGCAGCTGTGATTCTAACCCTCCATCCAGTGAAGTAGAAGAAGTCCTCATGGACTCTCTCATCAACCATCGATACAATGGTTCATACTTCCCAAAGTATGGCAGCTCATACAACTGGTAGACTCCAATCTGCTTTAGTAACTTCTCACCAAGTGTCATCATACATTGACATATCTTTTGTTGTGTGCTTGTTCATTTTTGTGCTCAACAACGCATCGAGCTCCTTCTTATTATCTGATGTATCGATGGTTGTAATCATTGATTTTACATTGATGGATGTGGGAATCCCATTCTTGTCCCATGATCATGCCCTCTGGATACTACATTTATGAGAAATTACTCTCAAGAGCAATTTCTTCTTCCACTTTGACCTTCTTCTTCCCTTTTACTCCCTGTGGGTGCTTTCTTTGGTGCCATCTAAAAATATCTCTTTTCTTCCCTTTGTAATCGAGCAAGTTGAAACCCTAGTTCAAATCTTCATGCCCTAGTGGAAATCACATGCCCTAGCTTTTTGTAACACATCTTCTTTCACTCAAACCCTTCACCTATGGGAACACAAGCTTCTCTATGCACAAACCTTCTCTCCACATCTGGTTTCACACTCTTCACACCTCAACATGATTTGCTGGCTTCTTGTTCGCACTTAGCTCTTTTCAAATTCTCTTAATTGCAATGGTAAAAATGAACTCGCATCCCATCCTTATATAGATTTTCAAAAATTTAGTGCATTTATTTATTCCTCCACCTACCAACAATCCTCTCATTAATCGACCATTTTTCATTCCTTCCATGTGGTACATCTTCACGCCCAAGCTATAACCTTCTAGCGTGCCTTCCTACCTTCTAGCCACAGACTTCTCTTCAAGCATGCACTTCCATGCACCGAGTACCTACCACCACCGTGCCTTCTTTTGGTAGTTCATGGCCTCTCGCTTACCTCATGTTATACTTGTTTCTTCATTTATCTCCATCTATGGTCCTCATTTCCAGAAGAAATTTTTTTTTCTTTCAATTTTCCAACTTGAATAACACCCGTAGTAGTTAGTTCCTTTCATGTGTACTTATTTTCATCATCTCATGTACCTAGATATCAATAACCACCCCACACTAAGGGTATGTGTAGTCCTCTCTACGCATAAAAATTCTCCAAATAGTAATTAGCTTTTGGTGCGTAAACGTGCTTATTATTACAAAAAACACCAACTAAATTGACAAAGCATATGACAAAGAAGGAAACACATTAAGGAAATGTAGAATTGAAAACCTAATCTAAATGGCAACACTACCTTATTACAAACACCAAGAAGACTTATTTATAGTAGGGCTTCAGCCTACTCCCATTGAAGTATCTGGGTAACCGTATTCCATCAAGCCTCTAATTGACAAGCTGTTTGTTTCAAGTATGTGAGTGATAACATATGGCCCCAACCAATGTACTTTGAGTTTTCCTAGATGGCACAAAAATTTAGAATCATAAAGGAGCACCATCTATGTCCTATCTCAAGCTTTTTATCCTTGATGTGCCTATCATGCCATGCTTTCTGCCTGGCCTTTCTTGTTTTTGACTCCAATGTGCTATTTCTCATCGCTCATCCAACTTGATTAACTTTTCAATCCATTCTTCTAATGCTTTCTCATCAGCTAGACCTCCTCCAAGCATGCATGCAATGCAATACAAAGAAGGTAACATGAATTCCATAGGAAGAACTTTTTGTGCCAAACACTAACTGAAATGGTGTGGCTTTGTTCAACCTTTTATATGTTGTTTGATATGCCCAAAGTATTGTAGATACTTTATCATCCCAATCCTTTCTTCCAACATCACATATTTTTGTCAATGTCTAGCTCAAAATTTTGTTGAAAGCCTCAATAGTCCCATTTTCCTGAGGATGATATGGTGTAGTCTTATGGTGTGCAATCATGAATTCATCCAATAAAATTCTGATTGTCTCATTCAGAAAGTGTGTGCCCCTATCACTGGTCAAACTTAAAGGACATCCATACCATGTAATAACATTTTCCCATAGAAACCTAGTTATTCAGTAGCCATGCTGTACAATCCTTTGTAGGTGTTGCTTCTACCCACCTTGTTAGATAATCTGCAAATAATGCAAGTTATGATATAGTGATCTAGTTCCATGCATGTGCATGGTGAAATAGGACCCACAAAATCTATAGCCCATTTCTCAAATGGTTCTGCACTAGTAATAGGTCTTAAGGCATTTCATCTCATTGACCTGGTTTTCCAAGATGTTGACAATGATCACAAGCCTTGCAATAATCCTTACAATCTTTATACAGTGGTCTCCCACCATAATCCAATGAGTAGAATCTTGCACACAAGTGGCATCACCTACATAGTGGCCACCTACAATACCACCATGAGCTTCCTCCATGATATATGTGTGCTCATGTTCCAAGTACACAATGATGCAATACTTCATCCCGACCTAACTTGTATAGTCACCACTAATTAACATATAGGGTGCACATGCGTATAGCAAGTTTTTTCTTTTCTAAGGATTTCATTCCTTTCTGGTGCCATGCATGTTCGTAGAAAGACAACAATGTCCTCTAATTTGATGGCACTCATTGTAACCTATATAACTGTGCATCTGGCATGGTATCTTCAATTGCATGTGCTTTCTTCTCCTGACTGTATTCTGGATAAATGGTCTGGTCCAGAATTACTTTTCCTGGTTTTACCACAACTGTGAAATCAAATTCTTGAAATAAGAGTACCCATCTACATATGTGCCCCGTAAAATGGGTTTGTTTACCAAATACTTCAATGCCATGTGATATGTATAAAATAAAAATGGTGTAGCTAATAGGTACTATTGGAATTTATGTAGTGCATAGATCATTGACAAAGCTTTGTGCTCTGTAGTTGTGTAGTTCTGTTCTATAGGAGTCAACTTTCTACTAGCAAAAAAAATAGGATGATCTATAATACCTTCTCCAAGATGAGCCAATACTACATGCCAATGGTCATGCTAGAGGCATCCACATGTACATGAAATGGTTGGTCCCATGAAGGAAAACATAGAATAGGTGTGGTAGTAAGTTTCTCCTTTAATGTCTCGAATGCACTGCTATTGTGGTTCTCCCCAGTAGAATGTACCTTTCCCTTTCAGTAACTCCTCCAAATGGTGTGAAACTTTGGCATATCCTTTAATAAACTTCTGTAATATCCTGTATGACCCAAAAATCCATGCACTCACTCACTGATGGTAGGCTCTTTTAGGCCTATAATGACTGCAACCTTAGCTGGATCAACCAACAAACCTTCCTCAGATTATGTGTCCTAACAATATCCCAAATGGTGTAGAAAATATGCACTTCTTGATGTTCAAAGAGATACTCAACTATCTACATCTTTCAAACATTAAGTGTAGATTGTCACAATGATCCTTAACTAATCCATACACCATCCAATCATCCAAAAAACTGTAAGAAGTTGTGAATAAACTCCTTGAATGCTTGAACAACTATGCATGAAAATACAACAGCACATTTTTCAGACCAAAAGGCATCACAGTATAGGTGAAGCTACCCCATTCAAGTAGTAAAAGTAGTCTTTTCCTGATCCTCCTGGGAAATCCTAACTGATGATACCCAGAGAACCCATCTGTAAATGAATAGATTTTGCACCCTGCAATGCCTTCTAGTATTTCCTCAATGAATGGCATAGGAAAGGGATCATCACACATGCAACATTCAGCTCCCGTAGTCCACACAGATCCTAATCCATCCATCCTTCTTGATATTGATCACCATTGGACTAACCCATTCTGACTCATCGAGGGGCTTGATAATCCCAGACTTCAACATTTTTCAATCTCTTCTTTGACCTTTTCACGCAAGTTGGGGTTCATCCTGTAGGGTCTCTTTCAAACTGGGTGTGCACCCTCTTTAAGCTTTATCTTCATCTCCCTAATGATTCATGCATGCCTTTAAGTTCATGGTACCCTCGAGGGAATAAGTCCTGATAATCCCATAGTAGCTCTATGATTTTTCCACTTCGAGTCTCGACCAATAGTCTCCAATTATGGCCTTCCTTAGGCTCAACATCTGATCCAATATTCACTTTCTTTGTCTTCATAGGTTCATGATAGGTGTGTGGTCTTATCTACACTTGTCCAACACCTCACGCCTACCTGTTGAATGGTTTATATCCAGATTTCTACTTCTTCATCATCCACTAAGTAGACCATTTTTCCTTTTTCTTTCTCAAGGAAAAGCATTGAAGTAGTGTGGCATCGGCCTCTATCTCTTCAACAAGATGTGCTCTGAGTTTCCTTCATCCAATAACTCTGAAGGAGTTCTTCAGCCTTGGCACTATCTCCCATAGTTAAGCACTTTATGAATTTTAATGCTTCTTCCACCGGAGGCTTGGTAGAGAAGAAGTCAAATGTCTGGGCCATTCCTGCAATTAAATCCTACCAATTTCTAGTCTCTCTATGGAGTTTGCATATACATACCAAACATGTGTGCAACCTTGTAAAGTGGAATAAAACTTGTGCACCCAGAGAGAAGGTGGTAAAGCTTCCTGCCCCTCTATCCAGAGTCTCTCACACTTCTGAATGTGTGTTGAAATAGGTTGATTACCATGATAAGTACATATTTGAGTAGGTGCATTGCTCCTATAGAACCTAGTGGCAAGAGCAATCCTAATTTCATTCCATCCTACAAGATTATCCTTGTGGACCACCCACCAACATGTTGTTGTCCCGCGTAGTGTATATGCTAGCATATTTCTTCTTTCCAAGTGGGTCTATCCATTATTCCTCCATGGTGTGCAGGAACACCATAGGATCTCCTTCTCCAGTGTAACAAGGTACCGAGTTGTTACCTATTCTCCTGACATAACGTGGTTTTTTTTCCTTAGGAAATATGCTCTTTACTTTCATGCCCTACCAACTCATAAGTCTATGAGCCCAATTATCACAAGAAACACTTGTAGTATCGCTAATAGATTGTGCATCCTCCCTAAAGGATTCCTTCTTTACATGGCTCAAGCACCTCTGGATCCCGATGATGCATGCGTACATAAATCCTATTCAAGTCTTCTTCACTCAAGGGCTCAACATAGGGCACAAATTTTCCATCTGTTAAAGGGATAATAACTCTTTCCTCCTTGTTTTCAAAACTGATATAACCCTTGTTGAACCAAAGATCAACATTATTTGCATAGCACCAAGGACCCCAATAGAGCTGGGAAGCTATCTGACTCTGCCAATGCTAAAACCTCAAAGTCTCCAAGTGAACTTGGCTCCTTGTATGGTAATGGATGCATCTTTTAAAACTCGATGGGAGTGGCCTTAGTCCGATTAGCCATGAACAATACATTAGAGGATGGCTGCAATGGGGTCTCCCCATTTGTTCCCATGCATCTAAGGTAAGAACATTGACTTTTCGCTAGTATCAATCAATATATTACTCAATAGCCACCCATCCACAACAACATTCAGAGTTATTTCCTTGTCATAATCTAGGCTATGAGGGGGAAGATTTGCATGCAGGATCTATCCATCCAGTCTCAAGTATTTACATGGAGTATTTCCTTTTAACCAATTCCCCAATAGTGGAATGATATTCTCCTAAGTGCAACAATTTGCACACTTCTCTCAAGTCATCTATATCAGTTTGGTTTGTCTCTGATGCTTTCTTTTGCTCCATCTTCCGTGATTTCTCTTTAAATATTATATTTCACCTGAAGATTCCTGAGTACCTCCATGGTTTCTGGTAAACCTCCTTCTGATGGGTAGGATCTGGGTATCCATGCATGTAGAACCTCCTCCTTAGTGATGGTAGGCTTTCTTAATAATGCTTTTTGTGCATGCACGCTTCAGCATGGGTCATGATCTTTACCTGCAATGCCTCGATTTTGGTTCCAACTTGGGCATCCACTGATTTTCACAACACATGTTGTATCCTAACCATCCCTACACCTTTTTTTTCTTATTTATGTTGCTTGCTAAGATGCTCATATAAGTCAGGCATTCCTCATAGCTATGATTCTTTCCACAGTAAAGAACATGTAATATTTTGAGGACATTCACGCCTGTAGTGGTCAAGAGATCCACATGTATAACATGTTCCATGAGGGAACTCACTTCTTCCACCACCATGGCCTCATCCTCCAAATCCACCATGGTATCCTCGACCTCTGCCACAACCTACCTTCAAAACACCCTTCATTCTCGATCATAGTGCACCTGATTGTGATCCCGATCCTGATGCTCATTCTTTCCTTTAGAGTTATCTAAAACTCATGTCTATCATACACCAATATCTATAGCATCATGGATCTGACCAATCAGCCAAGCAGTCTTCCATGTCATGAGTCGTGGACCTATAGATTTTGTAGTAGCATGAAACATTCTTCCTTATCGCACATTGTAGTAATGGAAAATGGCAACTAGCATCATGGTTTAAATGGCATATCTCACAATCCAACAAACAACAAATGAGCACACTGATCTATGGGGACAACTATCCTTTGTGTGACCTTCCACTTCACAATTGTGCACCAAATCCCGTGTGCATCTCATGTGTTGAATTTTCCGATAGTTTCTCCAACTACTTTTTGCCATAGCTGTGATCTGTGCTTCTAAAAATGGGCTCACCCCAGTGTCTATACTTCCAACTACCTCAACACGTAAGGCTGCTTCAAGTGCTTCATGCATGGATCAATGTATGTTTTATGTGATATGCCCTCCTAAAAGGTGTAATCAGCCTCCAACAAACCATTGTGCATGTTGGCTTGCATGAATATCATAAGAAAGCTTAGATAACAATGTTTTAAAATGGGCATCATACTCTCTGACACTCAAGTAGTGCCTTGCTTAATATCTTTGAGTGCACTTATACTCTTTTGCTCAAACTCAAGGATGTGAAACTCTTTAAGGAATGAATATTTTAAAGTTGTATAGTCTACGCAAGTCTGATCAAGGTCAAATTTTGTACCAACTGTGTGTGCCCTTGTAACGTAGTAGCAAATTGACTTGCCCTACTCAAGAAGCCATGATTCCTTTTTTGCACATGCCAATATTTCACACATATGTATGTGTTCAACAACATCTTCTATGCCCCTATACTCTGGAAGATGAAGAGACATCTCCATGTAAATATTCTGGGGTTGGTGTGGACCTTGCCCACCGATCCTAGAACCTCCTGTGTTTCCTCTACCTCTAGAACCACCAGATCCACCAGAGCTAGAGCCACCTATACCTCCCTGATCCAAACCTGTAGCTGGGGTAGACTAGAAGATGTACTTCCCTGTGTCCCAATATAGTAGTATTGAACTACACCCCAATAGTCTGTGAAGTGTTACTACTCCTAAGATAGTCCAAAAATATGTGCACCTAAATTTTGTGTAGATGATACACCCAAAAAGGTACTCCCATATAAATGAATCCATTTGTGTTGCCATTTTGTGCCTCTTATAAGACTCACTCCTACTCTCCCACTACTTGAATTAGCTTGTTGACTATTTGTTGTACTAGATGCTGGAAAACCAAGTGCAAGGAAAGGTTTCTAGGTGGATTTAGATGTGTGCCCATGGCCCAGTCATCTCTACTGGTGTGCTTCTATGTGAGGCCGAGGAGGGTTCCCTATCATGCTTTCCCAAATGGGGGAGTTCTTGATGCTTGGGTTCCACATCTTCTACGTGAACTTCAACTCCTTCCCAAACTATCTTTCTCCACAATGCCATTTTCTCTGCAACCTCCCACTGCTTCTCTACCTCCCTCTCACATGTGCCTCATTATACTTAAGCCACCTTTCTCTCTCTCTCCTCTCTACCGCTAGGTCTTCCATCTTTCACCAAACCTACTCCCCCCCACGTGTGGTGGGGTTTAGTTAGCCATCGGTTTTCTCTCCAAATTCAAAGTTACCATCAAGATTTTGATCGCCAGTGGAATGCCTTGTAGGTAAGTTCCCTTGGATATCGTAAAAACTGGAATTCAGCTACCTCTGGGCATGAATAAGTGGAAATTGAGTACTCCAAGATATAACTATTCAAAACACCATGGAACCATGTATCCACAATGTGAGTCCAAATTAGATCAACATCATAAAGGGTCTGAAATTATTCCTACATCCAAGACAAGTGTGTGATACCTCCAATTCCATTTAGATGCATAAGCAATCAGCCACTCATATAATTCTACTGGAAAGATAGTGAAGAAAGCTCTCATATAAACTGTCATATAGATTTTGTTCCACCCATACGTGTGTGTTAAACTCAGATCCAAGTGTTGAACCTCCATGTGTATTCTTCTTCTAGGTCATGTATCCACTCCTCAACACTTGCTAGGTCAACCAGTATGTCTTCATCATGAACCATCCTAAAAAAACAATGAAAAAGAGGTCCCAAAAATGGAACCAATGATGCAGCCTAGAATTCACCAATAAAAGCCCAAACGTGCACGTTGGCACATCACTCAACCTAGACCGAGCTCACCCAAAGTGTGCAAAGGTACAAGCCCCTCTTTAGGGTTTTTGTTGTAGGATGTTAGCATGATGAAGACTTAAAGCATTCAGATCTATGACTAATATATCATTCTATAGTACATATTCAGATCTAGATCTAGAGAATAACAAACTTAAGAGATAACCATGATGAAATCAAGCATGCACGAACCAATTATACTCAGGATTTGACACTCTGATTCAGCCAACACATTCCATTACATTAAACATGATAAATACACAAAAGCTTATTACAATAAATAATACCATAGTCTATGTGCACATCAGATTTGGCAAGCATAACCTCACAATAACTCATTTCACATGCCCACTATGCTACACATAGTTCACTACATATTTATAAGGGTGGGGACTTTCCCTTCACCACTTATCTAATCCCCACACATGCAAGTGTGCTAACAATAGACTTCTTCTAGTTAAGAGGATACAACCCCTCTAAGATGATAAAGAACCCACTAAAACACCTTATGATGAAGATATCTCGATGTATTTTTCTACCACAACTAATTTGAGATCACAAATTCAGCTCACACTCCTTCAAACCCTAGGTCTTGAAACTTGTATACTTTTTCACTTTCTTCACTCTTCAAATCATCAATCCCTTGCACAAACACCTTTTTTCATTATTAAACCTGTCACACACTTGATCAGTTCTAAAAACATGCCTTTTACCCAAATAAAACTGTCACACTTAGCTCACACTTTTGCACACACCGAACTAAATGCAAATTACACCCAAAACATCACTTTTATAAGCTCTCCTTGATTCAAATTCAAAATAGGTCAGTTTCCCTCCTTTATTTAGACCAAATAATATTAAAAAAATTCCATATTAATCACCACAATAGTCACATTTGACCCAAGTAGGTCAGCCTATCCAAAAACCACTCACCATGCACCAAAATCCTCAAAATCCCATCACTAGAATGAGAAAATTCCTCTCATGCCAAAAATATTTTTATCGAGATCTAAAAATCATAACACATGAGTATTATGAAATTTAAAAATATTCCATGATCTAAATATACTTGAACCAATCAAATTATTTCATTTAATGGGCCCACTGGCTCATATCCTTCACAAAACAATTGTTTCTAACACCCAGTCTTTACCTTTGGGCCTCAATACCCTTCATGATGAACTAAAATATGGTATTTGACCACTCAATGGAATTACCATAACCTTTATAACACTTCTAAGCAAGTTATACATCATTAAACATTCACATGCTCAAACCAAAACTACTTTTGTCTTCACCAAAACAGTGCCCAAAACATAGTTTTACAAATACAATTGGTTTACACCCTTTTTGAAACTTTAAATTCCTAAAAATAGATTCAATGGATGCCAAATTTATCTCTCTAAAATTTCTAGGTGATAGAAAGCATCACCTAATCCATTTCATTCTCCAACTAACTCATTCTTTCAACAAAAATAGTCTTGTCCTAAAAAGAAAGAAACCTTCTTGCTCACAAACCGACACTGGAAGCCAAATCAAATAAATTCATCATGTTACTAAAATTATAAAATTGTAAATATATATGAATTAAATTTCTATGAAATATCAGGACTCCTTCAAAATATAAGTGGAAGGCCTTCAACCAAGCTCATCTCTGCAAACTACCTAAAACTACCCTAAAACAACACTTTGACTAGTCAACATAAATGAAGCATACTTGACCATTAAAATGAATCACAATGAAATAAAAAAATCATGGAAATAAATAAAAATAACATAATCACCATAATGATCATTTAGTTTGCAAATCCTTTGGACAAGCTTGTCCCAAACTAAACTTCTTCAGAAACTCACATGTTTAAGTGGGGTCCACTCATCACCACAACATCTACCATACCTTTCTAGAAACCTTGAGGAGTCCTATAAGTGATACAATCATCATCCATGCAATATCAAGAAATTATGGCCACTTATAAGCATTTTCTCTCCTATTGCTTTTGAGCTAGGATTTCAAACACATAAGAAGTTGTTAACCTTTTAACATTCGTTCACAAAAACTCGACGATGAAATGAACTAATTAATTTTTGAAACCTTATATAATAAATTTAGAAACATCCTGAAAGACGAATATCCCATGCAAATAAAAAATTTCGAGTGAGCATCGAAGGTGTAATTCGAGCTGGAAATGACCTTCATCTTGACCTGTTTCACCAAAACCGACATATCATGCAAAATACTCATCATGGAAACATAAAATTTTTACCATAGTACCATAAAACACCCTAATAGCATATCCAATCATCATCATGTCACAAAAACACTCCATTTCTCCGAAACCGAGACTTGCATAGTTAGCCCTTAGGGTTTTACACTTTAGGCTAGGGTTAACTAAAACAACTTCATAACACATCATAAAAACTCTCTAAAATTCCCTAACATACCTAGCATAACATGATAAAAATTCCTACATGTATCCATGATCCATAAATAATCTCAAACCTCCATGCACCAACACCTAGGCTAGCTAGGATACCCGAATAGGCTTGGAAGAATGAGTAATTCCCACCGAATCAATATATGTAACCAAGAACATACATAAATATCCATGAAATCATCACTCGAGAATCATATGACACCACTCCATCATACACTTTTTATTAATGGGGATTTTCATCAATGACAACACCTAAACCACAACATGCAAACAAAGAATAACCACAAACACAAGCTTTATTGCTTAAATGATGCACATTCAATTACAACAGGTGACATAAGGCATACAATACATTACAAAGTCCAAATACGAGGTATTGAAATCATGGGAAGTTAGAAAACATTTTTGCATGGTTTCATTACAACAAAATAGGGATCTCTTACAATGAAAATCAATTTCATACTTATAGAAAATGGGAGAAGAATAAAGAAGGAGAAAAATGCACTAATAGGAGAGAAATTCAACCACCAAGGACCAATCACCATAGATGTCTAGAGATATGTATGGGCACTTTCAATGGATCCTAATGTATGTCATCAAATTTATAGGAGGAGGACAACACCCATACTTCATTGAATTAATTCGGTGAAGTGGTTAATCATTGATTTCAAAGTATTCATGACTCCTTTGTACAATTTTCAAACTTTAGATGATTTCATGGTTTTCCATGACATTTGGATGTTTTCATTGCTTCTATTGTGGCTTTTAAATTTTCCTAATTTCTTCTATAGATTCTTACTTTGTCACGTGGATTTTTATCCGACATGCCTCGAAACCATCCGCAAGACTATTCTTTTACACCATCAAAACTTCTAACTTCCCGTACTTTTATTTCTCACTTTACCACTCACACCTTTGAAGTTGTGAAGGATTTTACTTCAATCTGTTTCCTTCAATCCAATGACTTAGAAATCTGTGGAACACTGCGTTGGGAAAATCTATGGAACACCAGGAAGCATTTCATGGTTTTTAGTATTGATCAATTTTTAACTTGTTCCACTTTGCTTTGTAGTTTTGGTTATGCTTCCTAATTATACTATAGCTTTTACCTTGTCTTCCCTGTAAAGCTCCATTACTTTGTTTGTGGCACAAAATATACCTTTGCATTGCGTGGATTTACATTTTTTCCTTTTACTGAAATTCTCCTTTGTCTAACTCCAAATATTTTTTCAAAATCCGTGAAACACTATTACTTCATGTCTATCACCGAGCATTATCTATCTTTACTCCTTCATAATGGATTCGGTACTCGGGTGAATTTAACTCTTCTTAGATACGCATAATTTTTCGAGCTCCATTTCACTTCAAACCCATGTGAGACCACCTTTAACATATGCGGAAGACACAGATTGTAAGTCCTTCATTCCGCAAATTAGGAAAATAAACGGATTGTAATATTTCCACAATTCATCTTTATGACTTTCATACTTAGCCATTTTTAATCTCTCAAAGTCTTTCCTTTTGTTCTACCACTCCATGTATTTTCTATCAAAACCACCTAAGTCCAAAACTTAAGTTGTCCAAAATTCTAAGGGATACAATTTGGGTCAAAATTTTGGTGACTCTAGGGGGCATCTTCTTACTAGATGATGAAGACCAAGAGCTTTGAAGCATCTATTAGGCATAGAGTCAAGCATAGCCTTGAATAAAACTAATCTCAAGCCTTTAAACTTTGTCTTGAATCCACATGAACTTAACACTAATTGAATTTGATCATATGAAGTTTAAAGGGTATACATTGAAGACTCCTCCAACTATCTAATTTCTGCCATGAAACCTACTCTGAAATGGACCGCCCAACGGAAACAAGGGCCCACAAAAACTACGTACAAAGATGAAATTCATACATGTTCCAAGAGGGAACATGTAGAGTGTGCATACACACTCCTTTTGCAATAAAAAAACCTTAAATACTCTTACTCTAACCAAAGGCAAAGGAAAATAAAAAAACTAGAAATTGGTTGGGAGAAATAGATTCCCTTCTTTAAAAATGGACTATGTGATTAATTTGGCAACTAAAACATATGGCGGGGGTGGAAACATGCCTTAAATTTCCACATTTCTCAGGGTATCAACTAGAAGTAGAATGTATACCTCCTCCATTTTCTCTAAATTGGGTTGGAGGTATTGATGCTAGCCTCTTGATTATCTTCCTCATGCTTTAAAATTAGCATGACTGGTGGAAACTCGAATCTAACTCCACACCAACCAACTATCTACTTGGGAAAATATTCTTTACAACTCTTTAGCTGATTTGTATGATTTTACCATCTTCTTCACACTTATCTCTAAGAGTGGAGCTAGTAGAGATACATTCATTTTCATTGTTGATGTCCATGAGATGATTTGGGCTTGGTATTTCTTGCTCTTGCACATACATCCTTGTTTCTACTTTATAGAAAAATTTCCCCTCCTCTTAATCCTCTACCTAGGCCTGATTTTCCTCTAAAAGTAAAGCAAGTTCAAGGCATACAGAAGTCGTGTGTATAACTTCTCTCGGTTGTTTCACCTTGCTCACTTGGAAAATATTCTTCCTCACACCCATGGATGTCAAAAGTGTTGAAAAAAACTTTCTCCTCAACCCATAATCCATTCTGATTTTCCACCTTCAAAGCTACCTATTCCATTTTCTCACTAGCTACCTCCCTTTGCATATTTCCATCCTTCACATCCTCCCAGTCAAATTCACACCAATCTTCAAATAAAGTGAAATTTTTATCCTTGGAAGAATTGGTTAGAGGTAGAGGCATTAGAGAGAGGCTTCTCCTTAGATTTACTTACAAAGATAGATGACTTGGGATCTAGAATTCAGATTTGATCATTTAGAGAAGCCAAATGATCCTCTAAAACATATTCTAATCTCTGCGGTTCCTCCTCTCCATGGAAGTAGAAAACATCATGATCTACCCACCTTGTATGATAACTAGGCTAAATGTGGGTTTGGTAGAACATTGGGGAAAAATATGGAACATTGTGATAAGGTTTTAGAGAGCCGAATAATTCCTTGGGTGGAGATGTGGAGAAAGTTTGTTGATTATAGGGGATATTTTGAGCATGATAAACTTATAGATCACCAAAAGGGGAACCAAGAAGCAAAGGATCTTCCTATTTTTGGAATGGGGAAATATATTTTTCTTGATTTGCACATGGGTATGGAGAATTTGAGATGTTGAGGGAAGAATAGAAGAAACGAGGATGGGGTTCCTTTGTCAGCCTCGAATGAGTATCTTCTCATCTTGCAATGCAATTGTAAAATACTGAGGAAGAGTAAAACCTCCTAGGGTTTGGATCAATATAGCCAAATCCACATCACATGACCTCAAACAATATAAGAATGCCATACCTTGTGAGGTTTTGACTTTTGAGGAGTTTTAATCCATGTTGTTGAAAATATGATGTTGAAATATAAGATAAACTCCATTGAAGCTTGTTGTATTTTGCTGAAGTGTTATATGAGAGAAATAACATCTACATTATCCTTGAACTAGTTGTTTAGTTGTTCTCCCAGCTGATCCCATGTGGAAATGGATTGAGGAGCAAAATTATTGTACCAATCTCTTACTTTACCTCTGAATGATG
Organism: Taxus wallichiana var. yunnanensis; assembly: GCA_018340775.1. Lineage (NCBI taxonomy): Eukaryota > Viridiplantae > Streptophyta > Pinopsida > Cupressales > Taxaceae > Taxus > Taxus wallichiana. The sequence goes on from CM031242.1 coordinate 667,638,733, forward strand.
AAACAAGAAGTTTGAGGAAAATGTTTTCTTCTCTAATATTGTGAATGACACAATGGTTGGCTATATATTGAATGTGATCAATAGGAGATTGATCTCCATTTCCATGGAAAAGAGGTAGGGTTTTTAGGGATATTTTGGGGATATCATCCCACTGCTACAAATGAAGGGGGCTAGAACTGAAATGAGAGAATGGAAGAGCTCTTTGGAGAGCCATGAGAGAAATGGAAACATGAAAATGAGTGGAAAGGAGAAGGGAATGGTCTGTAGACTCAGAGAATGGGTTTCTTAAAAAATGGAGTCACCAAATGTGTTAAGAATTGTTTCTAAAGGATACAAATCACCAAGAACACATAACACCTGATGATATGAAGTTGAAAAGTGCTTCAATCTTTTTCCCACGAGGTGTGCCAAAAATGTTGGAGATCATAATTTCACCCTTTTCTAGATCATGGAAGATTCAAAATTCTAGGCCAACATGGGATTGTCTCCAAGAGAAGGTTGGATTCCTCTACCTATCCTAACCTAATGTTAACACTACCTCTAATATAGCCTACTTTAACACATCCAAGGGACCATGGGGTGAGATATGTAGAAAATAATTCCTAAGATAAAAGGGGGAAGTGATAACACCGTAAAGAAGGGGCGATCACTCTCCATGAGGGGAAGAAAGGGAGATAACATGAGAGGAGAGGGCATATAAACATGCCTAAAAATTGAAACTATATTACTAACCCTTCCCACACATTGAAAACATACAAATGTTATACACACAACATGATAAAGAAGGAAACAAAGAGGAAAAAACACAATAAACATGAGCATATGGAAAATAATAGCCACAAACATAAGATTTATTTCTTAAATAGTGCACAACAAATTACAACAATGACAAAAGGTGAAAAATACATTATAAAGTATAAATCCGAGGTTTGGAACTTGTGGGAAGTTGACCACCATTTTAAATGGTGTCATTACAACAAAAGAGGGATCTCTTTCAATTAAAAATTGTTCCATACTTATAGAAAATGGGAGAAGAAGAGAGAAGGAGAAAGAGGCACCAACATGAGAGAGATTCAACCACCAAAGACCAATTACCATAGATTCCTAGCATGATATGTGTGCCTAACATGGATCCTATCACATGCCATCATATTTACAGGAGGAGGAGGATGCCACCCATACTTCATTAAATTCTAGTCGGTGAAGTGGTTAGTCATCGATTCAAAATTAAGTGCTACTCACATGTGAAACTCACATACTTCATATGATTTCATGGTTTTTTGTGGTATTTGGATGTTTTATGGCTTTTGCTACAACTTTTAACTTTTCCTACTAGTTTTTGTGGATTCTTAACTCATCCCATAGATTTTTTTAATCTAAAATGCCTCCAAACCATCCGTGGAACTCTTCTTTTGCACCACCGTGGAATTCTAATTTCCCATAATTTGCCTTTGCAATTTACCGCTCACACTAAAAGTTAGAAAGGATTTTCCTTAAATCTAATTCCTTCATTCCATGAACTTAGACATCTGTGGAACATTGTGTTGGGAAAATATATGAAACCACGGGAAGCGTTTCATGGTTTCCGGACTTAGCCAATTTCTAACTTGTTCCACCGCCTCGTGGTTTTGGTGATGCTTCCTAATTATACTACATATTTTACCTTGTCTTCTTGCGAAGTGCCATTAATTTTCGTCTATGAAAATATACCTTTACATTGTGTGACTTTACATTTTTTACTCATATGGAAATACCTCTTTGTCTAGCTTCATGAATTTTGACAAAATTCGTGAAATGATATTACTTCATCTCCATCGTGGAACACTTCCTATCTTTAATATTTCCTCGTAGATTCGGTACTTAGCCAAATTTGAATCTTCTCGGATATAAATAATGATGATGCGGAGCTCCATCTCACTTCAAACCTACGGGAGACCACCTTTGACATTCACGAAAAACCCAAACTACAACTCCTTTGTTCCAAAAATAAGGAGAATCTATAGATTGCAATATTTCTACAACTCATCTTCATGGCTTTCATACTTAACCATTTTTTCCTCCCAAAGTATTTCCTTTTGTTCCACCACTCTATGAATTTTGTATCAAAATTTTGCTAAGTCCAAAATTTGATAATTTTTCCTAAATTGCAAGGGTGAAATTTTGGTCAATCGATAGTAGATAGGGTTTATTTTATGGAAACAAGTGCAACCTAAGAACCCTATGAAAGAATGAATTGAAAAACAAAGAAAAGGAGAAGTTAATTTCAGACCATGAAAAGTGTAGACACAAAGCACCTTCTAGGAAACTAACACCTAGATCAGAACCTAGTGTCCGAGGTAGTCTTGTCCCCGTTTGGGAGGTTCTATATGAAGAGGTTCAGATTCTAGTTTCTCGAAAGAGCTTACACATCCCGATTATAACCTTTCCAACCTATTTTCCAACTCATAATCAGTCAGATCTCCCGATACAAGTTAATTCACTTTTATCTCCTATCTTGCACACTTACATGTACTTTTCATGCTAGATCTTGGTTATTCTTGCATATTCATTTGATCTTGTTAGGAAATTATTAACCAAAGTGCTCACATAATTGTTATATATTTATAACAATAAAATTTGTTATTATGTTACCCATGACTATTACAGGTATTTGTTTCTATTTAATAAGAGGTTGTTTTGTTACCTCCTTAGCTATATAATAACCTATCTATTGTACATTGAATATATTGGATCATATTTAGTATCATTCCTTGTAACCGTGTGTGATCTGTTTCCTTCATCGACATCGAGCTGGTCACCTCACTTGTGGTGTTGAATTTCATCTCGTAGCTCTAGATTATTGTACATTGAATATTTGAGAGTCTTGTGATGCATCTGCAACCCTCTGTAACCAATCTCTAACTTTTTTCCTATCTGCAACTTCCGACATTCCTTTCTATCATATGATTCATGTGTCACATGGATCAATGCGAGGGTTTTGCGTGAGTAAGGTTGTTTTGTAATTATGCTCTTCTCCTAGTCACACTCATGTGGATACCATGGATCTAACTTATTGGATGTTGTAGCGTTTGAGATCCATAAAGGAAGTATTATATGCTTAATTAGAACACAAATCATAGCAAATATAGTGATTGACTATTTCCATCGCCGTTTATGATGTGAGTTGTTTTGTACCTTCAATCCTTTGTTTTGACTAAGTAAAAAATTAAACCTATGTATTGGATCTTCATCAAAGCTTTCAAATTCTCAACTACTATCTTCCACGACTCCTCCATTCCATTAACACTAGTTGTGAAACATGCATGAGATCTATTTGAGCAGAAATGAGAGAGACACCATTAAAACATTCCACGGAGGTTGCATCCTAATATTGATGCATTTTACATGTTAGTGCAAATTTGATATTATGTGGATTCATATTTGAAAATCCATATTAGACCTCCATGTTTTTAAATGTGATCAAATATTATAAAAAAATGTCTTAGAATAGCAGATTTCTGATCAGATACGAATAAGTTCTTATTATTTGTGAGCAATCATGAATTCCATTCACCAAAGGCGTATTAAACATCTGGTTATAATATTGTGTGGTCTGTAAATTTAGGGGTGTGAGATGATTAAAAGGTTTGTGTTATCACATAATAGAGGCAGTTTGGAGTTCTATAAACTTGTAATTGTATAATTTTTTTACGTTGAGTCTATAGGTATAGATTCATTGTTTTCTATTTCATTTATGTATTGTACAATCTAGTAAATGTTGTCTTAAAAAGAGATTTTATTAAAAAATTTATAAATTTATTGTTGAAGTTGGGTCATTACTATATTTTGTAATCATTTATAGAGCCCTTGTTTAAAAGTTGTTATGATATTTTTTCATTGAGTTACGTCAATGTGTATTGTAAGTTGAAAATTCAAGGTCAAAATCAAGTTAATAGTCAAGTTTCAAAAGAGTCGGTTGATTACATTGTCATATAGGTGATTTTAGGATCTTTTAATAGTCATTGTAAAAATAATGTGTCATCAAAGTCATCATCTCATTGTTAAGAGTCAAATTAGTCTTGTGGAGTCAAAAGTTGTGAAAAATAAAAAAATTGCCTTACGAATGCATTTTCAAAGTGTTACCGATGTCCTAACAACCATTAAGCCACATGATCACATCCAGCTAAACTAGAAGCATGACACTAGAGGATGGAGGAATTAGAGGTTGGAGGCCATTCAATGACCTCTCATCAGTCACCAACGACGGGGCCACATCAAAGGTTTGGTGGCACATTTTGTTTCGATTGTACATGGCGTGTTACATTTTGCATTGTTCTGTTTTCAATGAGTGGAAATTTCACATTGAAGGGGGAACATGATCCAATGTTCCATTTTCAGTTTTCAGTTTATGTGCATGAGCATCAAAATTCAATATATTTTCCTATGTTATTCCTTGAAGTGAGATGGTGATGAGACTTGATCATACTACAAAGATCATGATATTGTGGTTGTTAGTTATCCACTGGAAAAACTATCCCGAGGTTGTTGGTATTGTCCTAAAAAAACATCTGTTGTGTGGTTGTTGGTTAACCACTTAGAAAACCATCCAGAGGTTGTTGGTATTGTTCTAGAAACCATCCAGATCATGAGCAAGCTACATAGTGACACGTTGTAGTACAAGACAAGTTTTCCCCATGTTCGCACTAAGGGGAATGTTAGGAAATTATTATCTAGTGCTCACATAATTGTTATATAGTTATAACAATATACTTTGTTATTATGTTACCCGTGACTATTACGGGGTATTCGTTCCTATTTACTAGGAGGTTGTTTTGCTACCTCCTTGGCTATATAATAGCCTATCTATTGTACGTTGAATATATTGGAGCATATTGAATATCATTCCCTGAAAATGTGTGACTTGTTTCCTTGAGATCTTTCCTTTGAATGTTTTTTAATATTTATTTAAATCAAAAATAGATCTTACACATTAAGGAAAGATCTCACTAAGGATAAGGGACGTGCGGATGTAGAATTCACATAAATGTTGGAGGAGATAAATGGTACAAGGACCATACTAGAGATTATGAAAGGAGACCACAAGAGGAAAAGGGGTGTTATGGCTCGATATGCCTAAAATGAGTAAAAATAATAAGGGAAAAGTCAACAAAACAAATATTATTGCACAAGGAGAGCACTAGTTGAGTGTTATATAGGAGAAAAGGTGTGCGTGAAGGCACAACAAAAGATTGCACAAGCGAGTACAAGAGTGAAGAGAAAAAGCGTAGGGAATACTACCAAATAATGAGTGAGGAGTAATGCATGGACATAGCTCACAAGGTGAGAAAATGTTGAAGAGAGAAGTCCTAGAGATACATGGCGGTGTGTAAGAATATTGCGCAAGAAAGGAGGATGCCGAGAAGGAGGAGATGGTCGATGCGGACTATGAGTGTGCGAGACGATTATATAATACCATAGATAGAGGTGGAAGGACAAGGATAAGAGAAAAGTGAGAAGATTATGTAATTTTAGGGAGAAGAGCATGAAAAATAAGTCCTAACAGAAGGACCAAAGAGTTTAGGGGATTATGTGAAAGATGTCCCAGAGGAAGAAAAAAGGTGTGCACGAGAGGAGGCCTAGTGGAAAGGAAGGAGAGTACAAAAGAGTGTGAGTGAGGATAAAATATGAGAAAAGGATTTGAGGAGTGCACAAATGAAGGCATGCATGGTAATGGGAGAACCATTCTAGAGGAAGTAGAGAAGAGAGAGGAAGATGTTTCCTCAAAGGCAATTGAAGAAAAAAGTCTACAAAGGAGACGTGAGAGTGCATGTCAAAAAGAGTGCATTGAATAAGGAAGAGATTCATGGATATATAAAGGAAAATCATGTAGAGGAGTACATAAGAGAAGAAGAGAACAAAAAAAGAAATAATTGTGTGAAGGTGAAGAAGTTTCCATAAAGGTAACAAAGGAGCATTCGAAGGAGGAGACTTCGAGAGTGTGTAGTGAAAGAGACACACATGAGGAAGAACAAGTAAAAATTGGAGGGAACACAAATAATGAAGAGACACTACAAGGAGATGCATAGGTTTTCTTGTAAGAAACAAAAGGAGAGAAACAATGTGAGTAAGAAGTTGTAAAAGTTTTTCACAATGAACCATGTGTAAAGGAAGGAAAAAAGAATATAGAGGGTACACAAGAGAAGTTGACCCAAGAGGAGGGAGAGGATATGTGTCCTATAGACACAAAGGTAGATTTTTGGTGAAGAATTATGAGTGCATTAAGAAGATAAGGAAAAAAAGGAGAGTACACAATGATGAGGGAAAAATAGAGAAGAGAAGAAGATGGAGGAGTATCCATGAGGAAGAGAAGTGCGTGAGAAAGAAAATGGTATCCTAATAATGTGAATGAAATGGATTTGGCTTAGTAGGGGTCAAGAGAAAATAAATGAGAGACATCAGACATAAATATGAAGACCACATAGAAGAAATGTGCAAATGATGATGCATGAAGAAGTAAGCGTACAAAGAAGATAACCCTAAGGAAAAGAATAATTTAGGTAAAGATGAAGGCCGAGATACAACGACATGCAATGGGTATAAACCCATGGAGATATGGATGAGAAAAGGAGAAATTTTTAGAAGAAGACAACACAAAAATGACATGAATAAGAGGATATGAGTGGGGAACAATGCAACCAACAAATGTGCAAAAGGAGAATGCACAAAGAGAATATGTTGTGACAGAGAGGCGATGAAAGGAGAATAAAGGAAAAAGTGTGTAAATATAGAATGTGTAGAGGAAGCCCATGGAGAGAATAAGAGCATGAAAGAAGATAGTGCAGAGGAGAATAAGTGCACAAAGATGAAACACACAAAGGAAAGGATGCAAAGATGAAGTGGGAAAGAGGAAAGAAAATCCGTAAAGGCTTTAGGTGGATGTGAATGAACATAGGAAAGTATAGAATCACAAAGGAGAGAAGCTAATGAAAACACATAATCACAAAGAAAAAGGCTCAATAGAGAAGCCTTAGGTGGAGGAGGATGTTTTTGGAAGGAAAAGGATCACACAAAAGAAGATTTGTGACGAGAAGAGGCTTGCAAGGGATCAAAGAGAGAGATCTAGTTGGATGAGGGGGTTAGGATATGGTGAGTTTAAGTTCATTTAAGTGTGTGGTATAACACAAAGGAGTCACTAGGAAGTGATAAAGGATTGGAAGAGATGCTGAAAGAAGCACCAAGGCTAGATTAAGGCTCAAAGGATAGAGGAGCTGAAACTATTAGCCTCAATAGTTTGAAGGGTGGCTCTAAAACTCACTTAGTCTACTTGAGGTAGACCTCAAGTTTAAGTACCTTGGGTGTTTGATGCAATAACATCCAAGGTTTAGAGAAATCTTACACAATTTTTGTTAAGTATGGGCTCATATGAAGTTGGAGAGTGAGTTGAGTAGGAAGAGGAAGCACAATATAACAAGAGGGAGATTGTACAAAGTGCGTGAACACTTTGTGCGGTAAAAATAGGCAAGGAGCGTAGTGTGTGTGGAGTGTGTAGTAGAAGAGGGTGCATAATAGTGCGCTAAAGGTTTGGTGGAGTAGAGTATGTGTGGAAGAATAACACACAGTGGTGTGTGAATTTTTTGTAGCGCAACAAAGTTTTGACCTATCCTAGTGGACTAGAGGCATACAAATATCATGAGAAAATTTATACACAATGACGGTGAGTGTGCAAAAGGCACACCAAAATAGAATAAGGATTGAGAAATAAATTTATTGTGAAGGAGGTGCATGGATATGCAAGGGAAGGCTTAGAATCCCAAGGACAATGCATGGAATAAAGTGAAGGTGTAGCTCAAAGCAAATATTGTGTGATAGAATAGAGAAGAGTCATGACAAAGGATTGTAATCAATGCGTGCATGATAGAGTTGATGGTGGAAGAAAAGACAAAAGAGCTGTCAGGAATATGTCTAAAAACAATACTTACAAGGATTCAACAATTAGAAGATCCCAACAACCAGGTTGACGTGGAATAATAGGGAAACACATTTATGGAGGTAGCTTAGAGTATTTAATGAGTTTGAGTGGGAAGATATAGAAGCATATAGAAAAGACCAGCCCACCCAAAGATAATTCAAATGAGGAGAGAGAAGTGGGAAATCATAGCTATAAAAGGATTTCGATTTCACCTTTTTGGGTCAGCATGAACATCTAAGGAAGAAGAGCCAAGGTAGTTGAATGTGTATGAAGGTAGAAGAAAAATCTAGGATAGGTCCTGTAAATACCTAAAATATTACATTACACATTCTAAACCTCTGAAATCATCCCGTAATTACTTCACGACACATTACGACCATTTTCAACCATTTTTTACTACTTTTGATATGTTTCGCTATTTTACGACCTTTAACGACATTTTACGACATTATCATGAATAAAATTCTATCATTCCTATCACTCACACATAGTCTCAAATTATTAAATATTTGTACTATAAACCTTATTACACTTATATCCCATTCCTAGGATTAATTAATTAATCATATCACTCTTATTATTCATCCCTTATCCTATTAGCTAATTTTATATTAAAATAATTAAATAAATCCTACACATATCCATTTCCACCTCACCTCTTATCCACTTTCACTTCACTAATTAACATCTCAAGTTAACTAGAGAAAAACAAATCAATTAAAGATAAAATCATTAAATATATGCAAGAGGACAAGTTTAGATTAAATCAAATCATGCATTTGAGTTAACTAAACATATCCCATAAAGCATGACATTCCAAAATTAAAGAAAATATCCCCAAAGCTAAAACTCACGTCACTTTTTTGGGTGAATAAAATAAAAGAAATTGATGACCCTTAAACCTTCTCAGTATACATATACAAGTTCATAAGGTTCCCAAACATCTATTTGCATACCAAGACTGAATATTTTGGTCTAGAACTCCCTTATACATTCAAATGGAACTAAACCAACCAAGGTGCTAATGAGGACCACTTCATGGAATTTATGTATATTTGAAGTGGATAATTCATTGATCAAGAATTTGATCTTCTTCAACCTTTAGATGATGTCTCTAGCGAAATGAAGTCACCTTATTGATCCTTCAAACAAACTTACTCAACTATTACCAAATGGTAAGAATATGCTCTGATCTAATGGAGCACTTACTTGCATTCTTAGCTATTATAGCTATGCCTCGTGCCTTCCAAGAAAACACCATTCACAATGTACATGCAACCTCCTAGAACTTTAGTTCTTCATCCTCTTTGTAACCAGCTTCTTGCATGATCACACAACCCTGCACTTTCCTTGTTTACTTCCTTTCAATCACACATAATCATTCAATGGGTTTACTAATGTTATAGTACTTAGACTGTGAAGACTCAATTCCTTCCACAAAGGTCAAGATATGGAATGTTTTAGATATACAGGGATGGATCATACCTCATCATGAATCCACAAAGTAATGAACAATAAATGCTTACTTGGCCTGCAAACCTTCTCTATGCATTCTTGGAGTATCTTCTCTAGTGTCTTCTTGTGTTGTACTTGCATACCTTCATCTCTGCACACTTGAATACCATAATATTATTTAGGGACTAACAATCATAAATCTCTTATCATTATTGAGTCAAAAATGAGTATAATCTATGTAAAGATGAAGATGATAACTCTTTCGTGACACCTTTCACTCTTTATTACCCTGTTATGCATAGTCAACTAGGTCTGCCTAGAGACAAATTTAGAACTTGTTTCTCCTTGAATCCTCTCGAAAGCTTGTTGGTAAGATTTTCTTATACCCTTTATTTTATTTAGGTTTCTCATAAATTTTTAGAACTCAACTCCCAAGAGATTTTTCCGAGTTCACAAAATAGTGTTTTCTAATTTACCCAAAATCAGAAAATGTTGAGTTCTCGCTATAAAATGAAAAATTTGAAGTTTCTCAAAAAAAGCGAAAATATTTTTAGATACCATTTTTCATTTTTATAAGTTCAAAATTTTTGAAGCCTCAACTCTTAATGATTTTTCCCAGCTACCTATTTTGCTCAATTAGACTTCTAAATCACACAGTCTGCCCTCTTAGGAATATCATCAATAACTCACACATATGGAATCTAAATGACCCAAAACATTTTCAAAACTTAATTAAACTCTCGTATCATTATTTTTTCCAAATTTCAAACCTTAAATCTCTACCATTCAAAATTATGAAGTTTTCAAATCGGACACTAGTTAAGGGTTTTTGAGAACCTGGTAGAAGCTCCTTATCACCTCAAATTGATTGGATAAATATCTATAGGACCTCATTTCATGTTTCTTCTTCAGGTACCTTGATTTGAAAGTGTTACCTACTTTTTGTACATTAAGCTTTACCCAAAAAACACTTGTAATTTACAAGAATTAGATAGATTACAACCAAAATTTAAGAGTGTTAAGCATAATTGTGGGAACATTAACCCATGAGAAATAAAAATAAAAATAAAAAGTTAGAATGACAAGATAATTTCTCACTCCATTCATATTTCTTCTTAATCACACAAATTTCATACAAAAATACATGATTTTCTTGCCAAGAATGCCCACTAGAGGCTTAATACACCTAGACAACCTCACTCACACTCTTCTCTAACATTATTCATCTTATGATTTATTCAATTAGTCATATATATCCCTATGAGGTCGAATTAATTATTTGTAGAACTGTTTCCAAGCTTAGAAGTGGTTAAAACCAATTTCCTAGATATTCTCAACTTCTTTTTTACCTTGTAAAACTTTCTTATCTCTTCACCCAACATGTTCTTGAGGTTGCTGGAGTGTTTCACAGCTGGAAAATAGTTGTATAAAATTTCATACCTCCATATTACCATGCCTACTACATTCAAATATTAAAATATAGCTATTTTGGAGGGAAATTACTAGCTAAGCTAGTATCTGTACAAATGAAGCTTCCAAGGCTTCTTATTGGCTATGAAAACATCCTAGAAAAAAAATATGCTATGAATGCTCGCAAATAATAATGTTTACATTATGATCATAGGTTATATTCCTATGCCCCTGTATTAGACTCCCTTGTTGGGAAAATTCTTGAGCTCCTGCTCAAATGGAGTGTTATATTCTTCTTTCTTCTCTTCCAGTTCTTCAATTTCTTCTTTACATTGATATGGTTTTGTTTGCTTCCCCATTTTCATTTAAATCTTCATGTTATATAAGTCCAAGTGAAAATATATTCCTTTTATTCATTGTGTAGGTCTAATAGAAAGGACTCCATCTTCTTGTCTTCATTTTCTTCATAACATATGAGCCCATATGGCTCTGTCTTCATTTCTTCTTCTCTAGTGAAATCCACAATATAGGATTCCATATCTTCTTCAAACTTCTTCATACCTGCACATGTAAAACTAAAAACATAGTTAGATTTAAAAATTTGAGGCATTGTTGCCCCTCCACCAACATCTTCTTCTCTTAAGATCTCCAATATTTCCATCTCAGCTTTCTTTATGGCTTCCTCATCTCCTATGAGGCTTAAGTCCTCTGACTCCTTCATAACATGTTTCCAAATCTTTTCTTCTTCTTCCATGTCTTGGTTCAAAACTGATTTAGTTTCTATTTTTTTCCATATGAGACACCTCCTCTTGCTGTATTTTAGATTCCACAAGCACTTCAATAGGTGCTTCACATTCACCTCTCATGAATTCATCAAGTAACTTAATTGTTTGGTTATACAAATCATATTCTTGAAAATTTACATTTTCTCTATCAAATACAATATTACAAGGAAAAATTTGATGACATTGAGCCTCTTCAAATTCTTCTTCATCTTCATCTAGCATGTCTCCTTCCTCTAGATAGCATATTTCTACTTCCTCTTTCTCAAATGATATGTACATTTGATCTTCTATGCAAACATGATGTTATTGCTTTTCTTTTTCCACCAATGTCAAGTTTTCCAAGTGTTCTCCTTCATTCACCTCTTCACCTATATGCACACATGACAAGAAATGATCAGATATAAACATTTGAGACTTGTTTGTCTCCATTTTCTTATTCTTAAGCTGCCTTGTCAACAATTTGACTTGTCTCCTTAGCTGAGTGATTTCCCTTTTCCTCTTTCTTTGTTCAATCATCTTTCTAAGAGGCCATTGTACTCTTCTCTTGATCCTTACAAATAATCTCTACCTTGAATCCTCCAAGACCTTCTCTATACATGCCAAGATTAACTTGATCTCAGCTATCTCTTTCTCCATATCTATCTCTTCCTCTATCTTCTTGTGACTTTTGACTTCTTCTAAGCCCTTCATCTTTTCTCTTCCTCAATCTCACTTTCACTTTCTTACTTTAGGCCTTACTATGCCTCTTCTTCTCTTAGCAAGTATTTTTCACCTTACTAGATACCTCACCTAGGATCTTTTTCTCTTTACCTAGTCTTTTGATATATTTTTTCACTTGTCTCACCCAAGTCTATTTCACCTTGGTCTATTGACTCCTCCTTGAGCTTCAACTTGCTCTTCACTCTTCTTTCAAACCTCTATGGGTTTAAGGGCTTCCACTTATCACACTATCTTCTTCTTGAATTTCTTACCTTCCTTTCACCAATTCTCTTCAATATTTCTAAGCTTCTTGCAAGTCACAATCTTCATACATGAAGTGATTAGTCATAAAAAACAAAATTCTTCACCTTATTTTGCCTCCACAATATAGCTTGCCAATTATTCTCTCAACTCCACCTCTATGTATTCCTGCAACCATACATCTTCTCCACAATAACATTAATACAAATCATCATTCCAAGAGCACCAGGCTTTGATACAAAAATTATGGAACATTACTGACTTTTCAAGTATACATATATAAGTTCATAAGGCTCCCAAACATCTATTTGCATGCTGAGATTGAATATTATGGTTTAGAACTTCCTTATACATTCAAATGGAACTAAACCAACCAAAGTTCCAATGAGGATCAATTCATGGAATTTATGTATATTTTAGGTGGATAATTCATTGATCAAGAATTTGATCTTCTTTAACCTTTAGATGATGTCTCTAGTGAAATGAAGTCACCTTATTTATCCTTCAAACAAACTTAGTCAAATATTGCCAAATGGTAAGAAAATGCTCGATTTAATTGAGAACTTTCATTCTTACCTATTATAGCTATGCCATGCACCTTTGAAAACCCCTTTCAAAATGCACATGCAACCTCCTAGAACTTTAGTTCTTCATCCTCTTGTAACAACTGTTATCTAAATTTCACCCCCCAGAGTTAATTTGATAACATGCATGAGTTTTAGTTCCAAGCAAGTAGATTGATTCAGGAGAAAATCGTAAAATTGGCTAAGTCCTGCTCAAGACCGCCTTTGGGACAGTTGGAACAATTATATGCGGAAGGCGCGGATCGGCCGAAAAGCCTCCAGGCGGCCCAAACAGAAAAGGGACATCTGGGACAAATGGACGTGAAATGCCCGAATCGGCCGAAAGAAAGAAAATTTGTCCAAGTCCTTTACTGGGAGCAAGCGGGACAAGAGTGCGCGGAGGACGTGAACCGGCCGGTTCGCCCGAAAAAGAGAACTGTAGCACTGGACAGTCAGACCAGAAGGATGCGCAGGGTGCGAGAAGCCGACTCGGCCGAAGGGAGAAGAAAACTGACCAGATTCTTTTAGGGCATGTGGGACAAAGGAACGCGAACCCGAATCGAATCGATTTAGGCAGAAAGAATTTGTCCCAGATAGCACTGGGACATTTGGGACAAATGGACGCGAAGGACGTGAACCGGCCGGTTCGGCTGAAACAGGAAACTTCAGCACAAGGACAAGTGGGACAAAGGGGCGCGTGGGATGCGGATAGCTGAAGGAGCCGAAAGCCAATCGAGATCAAGTCGCGTGTCACCGGAGAAAAGGGACGAGGAAGCCCATTTCGGGCGGATCGGAGGATTCTGTCCCACGAAGCACCTTGAGACATCTCTGGGACAAAAGGATGCGATGGATATGAAAATCTGGCAGGCCCATGGACAAATCACAGCATGACACGTGTCGCCAAGGAAAAAGGTCCAAAAAGTCAAAAGGCGAGTTTTGAGCACCGATCCGAACCAATGAAATAGTGCCACATGTCCAAGTTTAAGGGGCCCACAAGAAAAGCCCACGAAAAGGTGGAGAGAGGGAATTACTCAGTGAATCAGGGCCTGCCACGTGTCGTCCAGATGGCAGAGTGCGGGAAAAGATTTTAAAACCTGTTCTTGCCTGTTTTGTGCCCTAAATCTTCAGACCTTCGTATCTTTCGATCCAGAGCTCGGATTTACACGTTCTTTATATCAACGGAAAGCTGTTGAAATTCTCTACATGATTCTAGGATCAATCTCACATTTTGGTGTAGTTTGGAGGGAGAAAATTAAGAAAATGTCTCTGACGCGTGGTGATAGATAGAAGTAATGCTTCAACAACCAACTTTAATGCAGCAGACAGCTCACCGCTCCTGTTAGACAGCCCGCCATTTTGCTAGGATCCACCGCTTCTGTCATAATGAGATGATTTTAAATGCTACCAAGAAGTGGTTGGGGCAGATTCTAGATTTCCTCTCTCTTCCCTCTCTCATTTCTTGATATATATTGTAAAGAAGAGCTCCTTTAAGGGGTCGAGACATTCTTGTTTTGCATCCTCCCTTCTTCCCTCGCTTGCAAGAGAAATTGTGGAGCTTTCAAACCTCCCATATGGGTTGTAATGCCAGTCTTTTTTGCCTCTTGGCCACTGCAATGTACTGTATCGACTCTTGAGCAATAATATATGTGTTGTGATTGACTCTCGACCCTCTCATGTATTCATTGCTGTCATTTTGATCTCTTATTGTAGTTTGGTTACCTGTGCATGGTGTTTGTATTGCATCTATGTGGTCTGTGTTAAATTTTCAAAACGAGTGTCTAACATTCCTCAGTGCATCACCTTTGTAGTTTAGGTTTTATTCTATGCATTTTCTTACCTTGTCTCCTTGGCAAGTTAGATTAGGTTTTAGCAAACCCTCTCGCATTTTTGTGTGTGCATCGACAGAGGAATAGGAACCAGCCTTCTCTGGAGAATATTTTCTCATCTTTACAAGTCCCACGCTTGGAGAAAGGATTCCATGTTGTGCAATCACCTTTGGATGCCCGAACATCAACCTAGAAGCTTTGATTTGCATCCAAGGGTCTTTGTGAGTCTGCAATAACACCAACTTCTTGTATGATCACACAAACCTACAATTTCCTTGTTTACTTCCTTTCAATCACACATAATCATTCAATGGGTTTACTAATGTTATAGTAATTAGACTGTGAAGACTCAATTACTTCCACAAAGGTAAAGATATGGAATGTTTTGGATATACAAGGATGGATCATACCTCATCATGAATCTTGTTATTTGATTTTTCCCCTTAGGAAAAATTGGACTCACACAGATAAAATAGAAGGATCAATTTGGCCATGGGAGATCACATTTCAGGATCAAGCCGAGTGAGTTGAAGTGACATGGAAGCATTGATTCGACGAGGGAAAAATTCCAAATTGGAGGGCTCAAAAGGTTCGAAGGAAATTAAAGTCCAAAGTCAAAAATTTGGACTTCGGACATTCGAGAGTTCGGAGTTGGTAGTAGGGTCGAGTGGTGAATAGTGCCATGCGGGGAGAAAAAGAAGTCTGAAACCCAAAGTCTAAATTTTAGACATCGGGATTTCAGGATTTCGAAGAGGTTTTATGTGCTAGGAAGATGAAAAACCCTCGAAAACCCAAAACCTGAACCCCGAAAACCCAAAACTTGAACCCTTGAAAAGATAAAGGTCCAAAACCCAAAGTTTGAACTTTAGACTTTGGGGTTTCGACATTTCAGAATGTTAAAGCCCGGTGCATGAGAATCATGACTTGAAGTCTCAAACCACGAAGTCAGATTTCAGACTTCGAGGTTTCAACATTTCAAAGGTTTCATGAGCTCAGAAAGGTGAATAGTGATAGTGACCTCCAAAGTACAGATTTGTGAAGCTTTGAATCCTGAAAGTCTGAAATTTCATATTTCGGAGGGTGTGATGCAGGTTTGGAGTCCAAAAGGTAGATTAACCACTCATTTGACATTTATTATAGTATAGCACCCTCATCTTTAGATGGCCATAAATTTTGACCGAAAGCTTAGATTTGTACAAAATAAGACTTTTGGAAATCTCTGGCGTCCTCTACAAAATAGGGATTAGTTTTCTTAATTTTAGTGAGACTAAGTATTTCAAAATGGGGAAATATAGTCCACCATTTTAGAGGAATGTTTCCAAATTTCTCACCTACCCAAATGATGGAGGTATGGGCTTCCTTTCTTCCCCAACAAGGAAAATTACATAAAGGTATGGGTTTTGTAGTGGCACCCATCATTGTTGTAGGTGATTTTAATGCATTTTTGGGTTGTTGAAGCAAGATTTGGAATTCATTCTCTCTCCTTCTCTCATTCTTCCTATATATTGTTCATAGGGGCTCATTTCAAAAGGTTGGAAACCTTGTATATGCCCCTCCCTTATTTCTTATTTGTAAAAGATTTGTGGAGATTTAATGCCTCCTATTGAACATTCTAATGCAAAAGTTGTGCCTTTGGACCTAAATGTGATGTATTATATCAACTTTGAGAGTAATAAAATTAGATCTGTGGATGCTTCAAACCCTCTTCTATGTTATATTGTAACTTTATGATCTTTCATTGCATGCAAGGTTATTGTGTATTGTTGTTGTTTTCATTACAAGGTTTTGGTAGTGTTATGTTTATTGTGTAGGTTGTTCAACATCCTTCTTGGTGCATCACCTTCCCTTAGAGTAGATTTTAATTTTCATGCATTTTCTCTATCTCTGTCTCCTTGAAAATATTAGATTAGGGTTAGATCTACAACTCTCTGTACTTTGGAGTAGTTGGCACTAGGATAGGATAGGAAGCTAACCTTCTTTGAGGGTTATCCCGATTGCAAAGTCCCAAACTTTAGGATAATTCCATGTTTGATGAATCACACTGACTGCCTCAACCATTCACTTCCAAGAAATCAGGGGTGCTGTGATTTCACCATAAAAAATCCACAAAGCAATGAAAAATAAATGCTTACTTGGCCTCGCAAACCTTATATATGCATTCTTGGAGTATATTCTTTAGTGTCTTCTTGTGTCATACTTACATACCTTCATCTCTACACACTTGAATACCATAAGATTATTTAGGGACAAGAAATCATAAATCTATGATCATTAGTGAGCCAAAGCTGAGTATAATCTACATGAAACTGAAGATGACAACTTTGTTTTGACACCTTTCACTCTTTATTACCATGTTATGCATAGTTAACTAGGTCCACCTAGAGAAAAATTTAGACCTTGTTTCTCCTTGAATCCTTTCCAAATATTGATGGTAAGTTTTTCTAATACCCTTTATTGCATTTAGGTTTCTCATAAAGTTTTAGAGCTCAACTCCCAAGATATTTTTCCTAGTTCACAAAATAGTGTTTTCTAATTTACCCAAAATTAGAAAATGACAGAGTTTTGGACATAAAATGCAAATTTTGAAGTTTATAAAAAACATTTTTAGATACCCTTTATCATGTTTTAAAATATCACAAAATTTCAAGTCTCAACTCTTAACTAATTTTTCCCAAATACCTCTTGTGCTCAATTAGACCTTTAAATCACACACAGTACCTTCTTAGGACTATCATCAATAACTCACACGTATGAAATCCAAATGAACTAAAAAAATTTCTTAACTGAAGTAAACTCTCCTACCATCCTTTTTTTCAAATTTTAGACCTTAACTCTATATCATTGAAAGGTTATGAAGTTTTCAAACTAGACCCTAGTTAAGGGTTTCTGAGAACCCGGTAGGAGAAAAAATGAATTATGTTGATTTATGAAGCTCCTTATCACCTAAAACCAATTGGATAAGCTCTGTAGGACCTCCTTTCATGTTTCTTCTTCAAGGACCTTGATATGAAATTGCTTCCTTATTTATGTACACTAATATTTGCATAGAAAACACTTGCAATTTATAAGAATTAGATAGATTACAACCCAAATTTAAGAGTATTAAGCATAATTTGTTGGGGTTAGCACAAGGTTGTACAAATAATATATCATATCTAAGCATACATGCAATAAAATGTATATTCTACCAGAAGAAATATACAAAACAAGAGATATAAATCAACACCAGATTTAACGTGGTTCACCCAGTGTAGGCTACATCCACCAAGAAACAAGCTAATATATTATCCAAAGCTTTCAAAAGATATACAATTGAATATTTACAATCTTCCACACCTCTCATGATGTACAATAATTTCTTTCTCTCAAGCTTCTCTTTCTTCTCCAAGAATTCTCCCACTCACAATTATTTCACAATAATCATCAATTCTCTCAATCCCTTCTTCTAAACCCTAGCTTTCATGCTTATATAGGCATATACAAACTTAAGGCACCTAACCATGCAACTACAATAAATAGATCTACTTTAATACTAAACTTAGATCTAATGCGTATTAGATAACCAATGTTGGTTCCTTCATAACCGATGTCAATTATTGTGTTTTCCAACAAGTTGATATAACATGCTAAATTGAAGTAATTGAGCTCCACAACTCAACAATCTCCCACTTGGAGATAAATTACTACACTATATATGTATAACGTCATTCTTGGATCCTTTCCTTATCTTTGTTTCTTCTTCTTCAAGTCTCAAACTCAAAGACCAAAAGAAGTGGAGTGTAGCTCCAACTTCTCTTTTTCTAATGGATTTGTTAGCATATCCACAGGGTTTTCACTCGTATGAATCTTCTCCAACTTTAGCTTCCCATCCTCCAATATCTGCCATATGAAGTGATACCTCAACTGAATATGTTTCGTTCTAGAATGAAACGTTGATTTATTTGCCAAATGAATTGCACTCTAACTGTCACTGAACAATTTACAATCATCTTGCTCCTTTCCCAACTCTTCCATGAACCTTCTCATCCATATCATCTCTTTTCTATCCTCTATAGTTGCAACATACTCTTCCTCTGTAGTAGACAAAGCCACAACCTTTTACAATCTTGATATCCAGCTAACTGTCATCCCTCATTGTGAAAATATATCCAGTAGTGCTCCTTCTACCATCCAGATCTCTAGCCATATCTGAATCAACATAGCCACATAAATAAATATCCAAACCTCCATAACATAACTACATGCTAGATGTCCCTCTTAAATACCTGAGTATCCATTGGACTGCTTTCCAATGTTCTTTACTTGTATTGGCCATAAATCTACTCACAACTCCCATTGCATGTGCAATGTCTGGTCTAGTACAAACCATAACATACATGAGACTCCTAACTATTGAAGCATATGGTACTTGTGTCATGTATTTGACCTCATCATGTGATGAAGGAAACTGGTCTTTGCTTAATTTAAAGTGTCTAGCCATAGGTGTACTTACAGGTTTTGAATTCTACATTTTAAACCTTTATAACACCTTATAGATATAATCCTCCTGAGAAAAATACAATTTCTTGTTCTTCATGTCTTTGTGTATTTATATGTCAAGGATTCTTTTCACACTCCTAAATCCTTCATAGAAAATGTGTGAGATAGCTTTCCCTTAAGCTCACCAATGTCTTACATACTAGATCCTGCAATAACCATATCATTATCATATAATAACAAAATAATATAGCTCTAATTTTAAAGCTTCTTGAAATAAACACAATGATCGATTCACATCTCAAGTAACCATGCTCATGCATGAAACTATCAAATCTCATGTACCATTTCCTTGGAGCTTTTTTGATCCCATAGAGGATATTTTTCAACCTACACACTAATTTTTCCTTACCCTTGACATCATACCCAAGAAGCTACCGCATATAAATATCTTCATCCAAATCACCATGAAGAAAGCCATCTTTACATCTAGTTATTCTAAATGCAAATCATGTACTGCAACTAAACTCAATACTCTATGCATGGAATTCATTTTAACAATGGAAGAAAATATTTCACCAAAGTCAATACCTACTTTCTGTACAAATTATTTTACTACAAGCCTTGCCTTGTACCTTTTTGTCCATCCTCTTCTTCCTTGATCCTGTAAACCCATTTTTTCTACAATGTCCTCTTACTGCTGATAACTTAACCAAAACCAAAGTCTATTTTTGTTCCAAGGAGTCCATCTCCACATCCATCCCATGCTCACACTGAATGTGGGTCTCATCCTGCATTGCTTCTTCAAAAATTTCTTGTTCACCATTATTAGTTAATAATAAATAAGATAGATAGTGTGTAAATATTTCTGGAGGTTTACTTACCCTTTGTGACCTTCTCATAGAAGTTCGGGGTACCAGAGGCTCATTATGGACCTCCTCGACATTTGTTTCCAATTTTGATAGTGACCAACACCGGTTACGCTGGCTCGATTCTGGTTTGGCTCTTTCGTAACCAATGTCCATTATAGGGTCAACTGACACCATTTATTGTGTAACCCTGTAGGTATGAATTTTAAATCCAAGAGTTCATATTCATTCACAAAATTCTCAACTGGTTCGTCCTTGGGTACCAAAATTTGATCCTGTACATTCTCTTTTCATTCCATTCAATGTCATGACTCCTAATAATTTTAGAATTCTCTAAATCCCAAAAATAGAATCCGAAATCACTAGATCCATAACCAATGAAAGTGTATCTCTTGGATTTTGCATCCAACTTTTTCTATTTTCCTTATCTATATGCACAAAATATTTGAACCAAAAACTTTAAGAAAAGAAAGATCTACCTCCTTCCTAGTTCAAGCTTCCTATGATATTACTCCATCTAGTGAACTTAAAGGCCCATAATTAATCAAATAAATCGTTGTATCAACTGCTTCTTCCCAAAACTGCAAGGGCAATCCAACATGTATCCTCATACTTCTAGCATGTTCCATGATTTTCTTGTTCATTCTTTCTACAACACCATTCTCTTGTGGTGTTCTTGGAACCATCCTTTCTCTATGTATTCCATTTACTAAACAATAATCATTAAAAGCCTTACTATAATATTCACCACCATTGTCAGATCTAAGGCACTTTAACTTTGAATTTGATTCATTCTCAACAAGGGCTTTCCATCTTTTAAAAGTCTTAAAAACATAAAATTTATGTTTAATACAATAAACCCATACCTTTCTTGTAGCATTATCCATGAAAGTAACATAATCTGGGATCCTCCATGAGAATCTACGGGATGGTCCCCATACATCCGAGTGTAAAAGCTCCAATTTCTACTCCTTAGCTGCCCCGACTTTGAGAAATCTCACTCTCTTTTGCTTTCCAAAGACACAATGCTCACAAAAATCAAGATCTAAATCTTTCAAATCTGATAACTTACCCTTAGCCTTTAAAATCTACATTCCTTTTTGACTCATATGGCCCAACCGATTATGCCACATGCATGCATTTGAATATGAAGTAGATAACACATAAAAATAATCAGTAATATAGGTAGATAAATATAATGTTCCTACCTTCTTGCCTCTTGCACCAACAAAGGAACCCTTGGTGACTTTCCAAGAGTCTGTTGTGAATGTGACCATGCAACCAACTTCACCTAGTTGCCTTCTTGAAATAAGATTCCTCTTTAGGCTTGGCACATGCCTCACATTTTCAATACCCATGTATTTCCATTCTACAATTTAAGATGAACTTATTCTTTACAGTAATCTGCAAGGTTCATCATCACCTAAATAAACATGCCCAAAATTGACCCTGGACATAATTTCTAAAATAACCCTTATTAGGGTTGCATGGAAAGAAGATCTTGAATCTAAAACCCATGATTCTATTCTATTTTCCAAAGAAAGAATAAGAGCATCTTGCATTACCTCTGCTGTAATATTTGTCTCTTTACCTTTGTCTGGGTGTTGGTTCTCTTTATCTTTTGACCAACAATATTTCTTTGCATGTCCTTTCTTTCCACAATTCCAACAGTAATTCCCCTACCGTGGATTTAGATTTTCCATTCCTTGACTTTGGTTTCCCATTATTCTTACTCTTGGATCTCTCCTTACGCCCACCTTTTCTTTCTACATTAAAATAATTCCCATATGATGTTTCCTCTGTACTTTTCCTACAAATTTATTCATTCAAGATTATACTAACCACATCATCAAAATTCAAAATATTATTAACATATTTTGTATTACTAACAACCATTACCAAGTTATCCCAACTATCGGACAAAGAACATAAGAATAAAAGTGTTTTCACTTCATCATCAAATGAAATATCAACCGATTTTAACTCGATTTACAATAGACCATAAATCATTCAAATGACTAGATGTAGATCCACCTCCATTCATCTTAGAACTAAATAGTTTCTTCATCAAATAAAATTTATTTGAAGCACTAGATTTTTCATATAAATTAGCAAGAGATTTCATTAACTATATCGTAAATTTCACTTCTATAATATTAGAAGCCATAGATGCTGCCAGGCTCAACCTTATAGATCCCAAAGCCTTTCTATCAATAATCTTCCATTCTTCATCAGTCATCTTCGTAGGTCTAGAATTTTCATCCAACGACAAGTACAAATCTCTTTGATATAGATAATCCTCAATCTGCATCTTCCATAATTGATAATTTCAGCTATCAAACTTCTCTACATTGTATTTATTTTCTTCTACCATTGTTATAGCTCCCACTCAATCAGAAAACCCTCTGTGAGTAAATCTATCAACACATAAAATCCTCAAACAAAGCTCGATACCAATTGTCGGGGCTAGCATAAGGTCGTATAGATAATGTATCGAGATCTAAGCATATATGCAATAAAATAGATATTCTACTAGAAGAAATAAACAAAACAAGAGATATAAATCAACACCAGATTTAATTTGGTTCACCCAGTGTGGGCTATATCCACCAAGAAACAAGCCAATCTATTATCCAAAGCTTTCAGAAGATATATAATTGAAGATCTACAATCTTCCACACATCTCACGATGTACAATACTTTATTTCTCTCAAGCTTCTCCTTCTTCTACAAGAATTATCTCTATCACAATTATTTCACAATAATCATCAATTCTCTCAATCCCTTCTTCTAAACCCTATCTTTCATGCTTATATAGGCATATACAAACTTAGGGCACTTAGCCATGCAATTACAATCAATAGATTTTCTTTAATACTACAATTAGATCTAATTTCCGTGAGTTAAATAAAACACCCACACACAGGTAATCGATGCCAGTTAGCCCTAACCGATATCGATTCCTAATTTCCTGACCGATGCTAGTCATAGGTGACTGATGTCGGTCCATTCATAACTGATGCCGATTCCTTCATAACCGATGTTGGTTCTTTGTGTTTTCCACCAAGTTGATATATCATGTTAAACATAAGTAATTGAGATCCACATATCAACATACTTATGGGAACATTAACCCATGAGACGTAAAAAAACATCATCAACATCAACACAACTTCAAATGACAATAAAATTTCTCTTTGCATTCATATTTCTTCTTAATCACACAAATTTCATACAAAAATATAGTCTTTTCTTGCCAAGAAATCCTACTAGAGACTTGATACACCTAGAAAACCTCACCGACACTCTTCTCGACATTATTCAGCTTTTCCTTTATTAAATTAGTAATATCTATCCCTATGATGTTAAATTCCATCTTTGTAGAACCATTTCCAAGCTTAGAAGTGGTTAAAACCAATTTCCTAGATATTCTCAACTTTCTTTTTACCTTGTCAAACTTGCTTATCTCTTCACCCAACATGTTCTTGAGGTTGTTAGAGTATTTCACGGTTGTAAAATAGTTGTATAAAATTTCATACCTCCATATGACCACTTGTACTACATTCAAATATTTAAATCTAGCTATTTTGGAGGGAAATTGCCAATTAAGCTAGTATAACCTATGTCCATACAAATGAAGCTTCCAAGGCTTCTTATTGGCTATAAAAACCTCCTAGAACAAAATTAATCTATGAATACTAAAAAGTAATAAGGGTTACATTATGATCATAGGCTATATTCATATGCTCCTACATTAGACATGAATTTAATATTTCAATGAAAAAGCTACAAATATTCAAAAGACATGCCACCTTTTCCAACTCAATGATAACTCACTCAATGAATCTCAAAACAATAGTTTATCTTTCCAATCAAGTTGGAAAATCAAAAAATATCTCCAATCAAGCTTTAGGTAGCTTGAGATCGAGACAAATTAATCACTTAAATAAGGTATTTGAGATTCTCTTCCCTCATCTATAAATAAACACTCATTCCTCTCCATTTATCATCTTTTGAATCTTAAGAATTTTCATCGTTATTGTGTCGAATTTCCATTCAATTCTACACGTCGTTAGATATCTATTTGACCAAAAATTTGAAAATCAATTGAATGATCAATCATTTTCATTACTCGTAGTTGAAATCCACTTCCATTTGGAAAATTTCTTAGAGCATCCACATACTGATTGATCTAGAGATTCAACAAGCTCGGTACATCATTCCAATCTCCAGTAATCTCATCTGAGGTTGCAAGGAGGTATAGAGGAAGTATCAAGTTTGCTTATTATTTGTTTCTTTCCCTTATTTTACATTTTCTTTGTATACATGTCCATACAAGAACATTAAGATCCTATTTGTAGCTCCATGAGAGAGTTGTAAGTTTCATAGAGAAAAAATGCATATAGATGTTGTTAAGGCCCTTAACATAAATAGAAATCTACAACTTATTTGTGCACCACTTTGTAGCAAGGGATCCTTGCACCACCGACCTCTTTAGATATTATATCAGCTTTACACTTTGAATCATACATGTCCTACATGTTTTTATATCAAGTCCCATATAGAATCTTTTATGGATATTTAAATGAATGGTTCATTGATATAATGGAACATAATAGGATAAAAAAATAAAGAAAGAAAAGAAAAATTGCATCATGAAAACAAAGATCATTTTCAAAATAATGCCTCGAAATAGTTAGCCATTTCAAAAATATTCACTCAAAAATATTACATTTCAAAGAGCCTTAAACGATTTTTTTAGGATAGTCATATCCTATAGTTTCTTAAGACAAAAATAATTTTATATTGTGAGGGATTGATCAATCAATAATCCACATGGGAGAAACGACAAAACTTATGGTTTTTAGAAGGTTAAATCATGTTTATACTCATGATATTTTGTTTCTTGATATATTATGGATGTGAAAATAGATAATAATAGAGTATTTGTCTAGTGTTATCATGGTTGTCAAAGAAACAATGACTAGTTTAAAAACATGATTGAAATATAAGCCTCACATTTATCTTTTTGTTGAATGTTGTTGTAGATGATGGTTGAGAAAAGTTGATTTTGTTGTCTCTGATTTGCAATAAATACACTTAAGTGAAAAATATTTAGCCATGTTCAAACTTTCTCTCATGAAACAAAATGAGTTATTAGTACCTTATGCAGGTAGTTGTACTATTGTATTTTCCTTGGCGATTAATTTTCATAGATACACATGTGCATTTTGTGAAACTCTAATATTGACATGAATATTTGGTTGATAATATAATTTATCTTTAAAAATGTTTGTTTGGTTTCATTTGCACCTAATTCCCTCATTTTAGAGCTGATTTTTGGCTAGTGAGCGTGAATTTTTGGGTATTTTGTTTAAACCACCTTGTGTTCCTACATGCCGAGGAAATTTGATTTTTGTGCACGAGGTGCATGGAAGTGCTTTTCCTATTTTAGGTGCTCTTATACTAAAGTGGATAACAGAGAAATATAAGACGTCTCTATGTAAGAGCATTAAAGAAAGGAACTTGAATATGCCAGTATGTACATCTATAACTATAGTTTTTTTGCATTGATTTTATGATAAAATTTCTTTGTTTTTAATATATTTTAGCAAAAGAAGATTATGGATATTACAAATATTTTAGATATTCTCATATGCTTCGATGTTAAGTAATAGGGCCATGCATATTCAATAGTGAAAATTTATGAACGTGAAAGCATTAACATGCAATGAAATATCAACAAACTGCAACATTAAATTATTTAACTATTATCTTTTAGTCTAAGCTATAATATTAATTGCAATGCAATGTGTGCTGCTAAAAATTGTAAACAAATGCATTGAATATGGTAAATTGAAGGGCCAGATGACATTGTGGCAAGTGTTTAGTACAATCTTGAACTTCATATTTTATTCCTCATATGTAAGACACTTATGTATGTGGTTTTGATTAACTAAAATGTGGAATTATTCTAAGTTAATATAATATTAAGAACAACAGTAAATAATAGATAAATGCATAAAGAAAATGACCCAAACAACTAAGTAAATATAAATGTGAAACCCTAATGAGAAAAGAGGGTTAGGAGGAGCTTAGTTGATTCAATGAAAGTGTTGGACTGTGTCATAGTGTGAACTAGGAAAACAAGAGGAGGAAACAATCACACAAAAGCCTAATAAAGTATAGATCCAAAGTCTCTAGGTGAGCTGCGGCACCTAGAGAGGGGGTAGAGGCACTGTGGGCACCCTGTTATGAGATATGGGACCCCTAGTCTATGGTAATAACCTAAAACCTATCGAATGTTTCGTGAGGATCAATCTTTGGAACCTCATGCACATTGAAGACATGTTGCACTTCCAATGGAGACGAGAATGCTTCGTAATTAGTAAGAGAACAAATTATAAGGAAAACTAAGTACATAAAAGACAATGAAGTATCGGCATGCTCATAAATCAGAATGAAGGGGTACATATATGAGTGTTATGTAACTCCTATGCATGACACGTGTACACAACCCTATGACCTATTCAACTATGACCAATTCAACTATGACCTATTCTCACTAAGTGAGATGACTAACCAACTAGGTGGACAAGACATCGAATGATGACAAGTCTATTCATATACACCAATACCCCCTTCATCAAAGTTGAGGTAGAGGTCATGGAAAGTTAGAACTAAAAGAGAAATCTCCTAGAAAACTAAGAAATATGTGTCAATGGGGCTCGAATACTAATCCTGATAAGGTACCCATGTACAAACAACATCTTCCTAGAAGAAGAAGAGAAGAATGGGTCCTGGAAACTAGGCCTGATGAGGTACCCATGTATAAAGGATCTCAAATAATGGAGAAAAAACCCCTAAGGGAAAACATCCACTTATAAGAGATAAAAGAATCCCTGAACCACTCAATAAAGATGTGTCAAATGAGTCCCAAAACTAAATGCCTAATAAGATACTCATGTACAAATTTTAGTATTTCTAGAAGAAGAGAAAAGAATTAGAAATCTTGAAAAAGATGGGTTACTACAATAGACCTCACCCCAAGAAGAGATTGCGATAAGAGACTATGAGCGAAGATACTTCGCCTTAGTGAAGGGTTTGGTAAAAATTCTACAACCATATCATAATTCTAAAACTCTGTGAAGTCTCTAAGAAGAGCGTTGATGATGTGGTCTTTTGCATGCAGACTAAAGAATGTCAATTTGCATCAAACAATGTTTCTACCCTTAGGAAGAACAGAAATGGTGTATTGAAAGACTTCCCACTCCATGAAGGACAAAAAGGAAGTAGTACAAAGAGCTTTGAAGTTGGTCCAGAACTAAAGTGTGACATCGATATGGAAAAAAGGTGCTCAAGAACATAAGGTAATGCCACTGAAGTAGAACCATTAAAGTATGGGTATGCAACATTCACTAAAAGAATGTCCATAAGAAGTGAAGGCACAACAACCCTCAAAATGGTAGAATGATAATCAACAAGAAGAGATGGATAAATAATGATCTCCAAAATATTAGAAGTGACATATATCCCAAAGGGACACTCCTACAAATGAGATGACAAACTCCTCACGAAGTGCAAATGTGTGAAGACTCGATAAGAGAAACTCCTTGTCTTACATGCAACATAAGTAGGATATGCAAAGAGGAAATTAAGGTATGGAAGATACTCGTCCCAAAAAGGTTTCTCAACAAATAGAAGAGAAATGTCTGACAAGTATGAATCATCAACACAAGAAGTAGGAGGATTAAAGGGTGCAATGAAATTATGAGGCTAAGAACATGACTGCCTGGTGTCCAATGGATAAAGAGGGGTTCAAAATTATTTGAAGGGTGACCAAGAGAAGGAGGGGATGTATCCTCATCAATACTCTCATCATCAAAACTAGAAGAACAAACCTCATCATCAGAAATATGAACAAACAAATATGTGACGGTAAAACCATCATCACATGGAGTAGGTGCGGAAACATATTTATAAAAAGGAGTATCCATGGAAATCTTTGAAGAGTCTACAAAAAATAACTGAAGAATGTTCCAAACTATGTTAGGACACTCCGTGTGTGTCACATGATGGTGAAGAGGCATGGAAATGTGCATAAAAAAAATACCAAGAACCACATCGCAAGTGTTAATCCAATCATTGAGATGATATAAATCACTGGGAGCAGGTACTTGTCCATACAAGTATGGATAGAGATCTTATTTAATGAGAAAATGTTCCATGCTCGATGCCGTAATGAATAATTCTCCCTACCCATAAGAATTGGAGGAGACTCAAGATGCTACATGGTGATTTTGGTATCCTTGAGCATATCATCCAAGTATAAGTCAAAGAAATCATTGTCCTGATGTAGAGGATTGGAGGAATCTTTTGAAGAAGTAACACAAAAATCATCGGAAAGCAACATGTGATGGAAGGATATCTAGGCTAGAATCAAAGGAATATGTAGATGCTCATGAAGGAGAAAAATGAAGATCTGAAGCAATATGAAAAGTGAGTGAAAGGTAAACCAAAGATTCCTATGGAGGAGAGTTGCAGGAAATATGATGGGAGTAATACTAAATTCTGAAGGAGCATCAAGAGCAATATGTATGGGTGACTCCTCGTAAAAATAAGTATCGGTAAACTCACTATCCTCCATGGATGTAAGATCATTAGAAGAGCCATAACTGGATGAAGGAGAGTCAAAATCTCCATGTAGGTCTGAATGAAATTCCAAGCTCTATGTGTGGACTTAGTGAAATCTACTTGATGTTGAAGGTTCTCCAGTATAGTAAGACAAATAAGTCCATATTCATATCATTCTTATTCACCCAATAATTATGTTGAATGCAATCAATGGGTTCAAGTGCAATCCCAAGAAGATGGGGTAACAAGTCATGCATAATGTAATGATCAAGTATCCCATTCTTCCATTACAGGTAGTTTTCTTAATCTAGTTAGACCACGAGAAGGATGAAAGTCAAATTCCATGACAAGAGAAGCTTCAAGGAACACTAGTTTAACCCCCCTATTTGTGAAACTTTATAAACAATGTGTAGGTTACAATTAGGTGCATTCATATAGTGTGAAACGTTTGGTCACTCACCTTGTAATCAGTGTAATAACACACAAGTGGAGACCACAATGTGTTTCACAACCCGAAGCAACACCGTAACAAGCACAATAAAGGATGAAACGGGAAGAGGAGAAAAACTAAGGTCCTAACTGAGAAAAAACATCCAAAATGTAAGAAAGGAACAAGAGACACAACCACCCCAGAACAATATTATAACCCCCTCTTTTGAAACTTTATAGTTTAGTGTGTTGGATACAATATAATAGGAGAGTGCATCATGAAACAATTAGTTACCTTGAAATTGGCATAATAACACGCAAGAGAGGAGACCACAATCAAGTTTCATGGAACACAACAAATTGACACCGTAAACAAGCACAACAAGCTAAAAATAAAAGGAAAGGGTGAAATCAAGTCCTATTGTGAGAAAAAATGTCTCACGTTGTATTAAAAACCCCCTTGGTACAAGAATGTGGTGGATGTGCTCACTAGTCTGTAAACAATAATAAGGGTTATTAAAATGCTCAATACAAATCGAAATGAGTCTAAATGACCTCCAGGATGCACCAAGGGATCCCTAAAGGAAAAAAACCACTAGAAATGCTCTAATTTTAGTGGTGCCTCCAAATTTGGCTATAACTAGTTAAATTTGGCTATAAAAATCATGAAACTGCACATGTAAAACTGAAAAAATAGCACAAAATCCAAGAAAAATAGATTATTAGATCGTCATTAACAAGATTCCAAATAGTAATCAAAATAAATTACATGAAACATGATAAAAGAAAGAAAGAAGTAATCAACCAATTCAAGAGAGTGCACGTATTCGAACATCCACTCGATACCATATCATAATGTTATGTGAGGATCAATATTGGAACCTCGTGCACATCGAAGATAGGTATACATAACTATTCTCACTAAGTGAGATGACACGTATACACAACCCTATGACCTATTCTCACTAAGTGAGATGACTAACCAACTACATGGAAAATACATCGAATGATGAAAAGTCTAGTCATATACACAAAAAAACCCTCCTTTGAGGTGTCGATGGATGTTCATACGTGTTCTCTCTTTTCGCACTAACTTTGTTTAATGCGTTAGATGTCACTGCAATACTTGCAATAAGAAATCACCTACAAAACCCCAAGACGAGCATAAAATCCCTAAAAAACGAAAGATGCATATGAAGGGTTCAGACTTTCCTCAATGGCCACAATGGTGGACTTGCTAATTGAGCAATCATGCCTTCGGTGATCTTGTACCAGTCACACTTTGTGAAAGTAGCGAGTAATAACTATGTGTAGAAATGTAATAAAATGGTGGATGGAATAGAATAAACTTCCCTCCTATGTAGTGTGATGCAGATGAACTAGCCTTGTGCCTTGTGATGGAGCTAGATGGATGTAAATGGAGCCTTTGATGGATGCAACCTTAGGTGATGATATTAGTGCTTAGTGCTTGGTCCCTTATTATGGTCTCATAAATTTATATTTATATGGTTCTCTTGTTCTAATTTCATAATTAACCCCAAAAAGGCCAACCACTAAAAAGATAGGAAGCTCAAACGGCTAGAAAGTGCCCAAAAAGTGGTGGGAAAATGTAAAAGGCTCGGGGCACTCGAATGGGAATAGGGCACTGGGCGCCTAGTACAGGTGAGCACCTTAGTCAAAGATAAAACGATGCCAAATGGCATAATTGATCAAGGCGAGAAGATGCGAAGAGGTCGGCAACGACAAAAAGAAGAAAAGTAAAATGACCAAAGGACATGGGTTAATTAGTACTTTCTTCACTCAAAAACCATATGAATAGTAGTATGAGACCGAGACTAAATAATGTCTAAAGTGCGTGATTTTGTGACTACAACTTTATTCATATAGAATACCATTTTTTATATTCGACACTTCTTTACTTAGACTAAAAGTTAATAACTAAATTGTTTAATGCTGCAATTTTCACTTTGGTTTATGCTTTGCAAAATGTTTATATTGAAAATACTATCGTATGTTGTATATTTTGATGTAGATACAATTTTGATGATAAAAAAATACATTCTAAAAAATGTGTCAATTGTTTTCATTTGTAGATTGAAAAAGTACACAATCAAATTCATATTTATTTAAGTAATTAACATAAGCATATTCATTATTACTATGATATTATATAGTTTACTATTGCATTTGAATGGTATAAAAAATACAATTCCCCATGAGATTCTAGGGCATATTATGTCTCTCTCGAAAACCTTTTAGAAGGATGTTTGCCATAGTTTTTTAAAAAATATTTACTTTGTCCAAACACTTTGTGTCCTCTTACCCTTCCCGGCTTAAAAATCCTCCTCTAATGGAATCATATTTAGGATGCTCATACACTTCTTTCTCATATCCCTCTCATGAGAATAGGCGACTTCTTGATTCTTCATACATGATGGTCCTAGATGCCTCGGTAGCTTGATTGACTCATTTTGATTTGTTTCTCGAATAGATTTAGACACAATGACGAATTCAAGATATGATGATCATCAATTCACTCCTTGAGCCTCACATTTCACCTTTAAACGGGATGATATCTTTTAATCTCATAATTCACCTCCCTAACCAAGATGTCACCTGAGTGGAAGCATGCTTATGATGTCTAGACAACCTCTTTCTTAATTTCTCCTCATGGAGATAGGTTTCCTCCTCCGGATAAAAGGATTTATCTTTGAATGAAACTTGAAAGAATGTACTGAGGATGAGTTCCATGTTCTTGACCTCTACACTACACTTTGAATCACTAAAAATTCCACCTCCTTGACTTGCGAGGTGTGAGTTCATTACCAATCATTGATTAAGTGTTTAGAAACACTCTCATAAAATATGCATTGTTTGTGAGCCTAAGATGATTTCCACCATCACTCATGGCGAGCTTATCTTATCATGCTCCTAATGGCCACTTTCTTGATGATTTGAATCTCAATGAAGCTCTTGATGTTTCAGATCCTTCATAGACCTCATGATGACCATTCCCTTGATTATTTGAATCAATAAAAACTTACATATGTGTTTTTATTTGTTATGTGTTATAAGGAATTGCATGAGTCCATATATTTGAGCAATTGTTGCTACCTTTGGGAGTTGTGAGGTTTATAAAATATAGTTTTGACACATTTAAAACTCCTACAAATATCAATAACCAATCAAGAAGACCCCAAAACCTAAACAATGACTATATTCTTTCCCAAAATAGATATCGATTGTAGAATTTAAACCCTAAAATCTTTAGGCTGAATGCTGAAATCCTAAAAATACCTATGTATTGACTAGATTAGAATATGAAAAACTATCTTTTAAACCGCGAATTATGGAGTTGTGAGACTAGTTCCATAAGGTGCAGAGTGACCCTAATTTCTTATATTTACTAAAACAAATTTAAAGTATAATTTTTTCATTACATTTATTTTTGTAAATATATACCTCTCGAGATGTACATATACAACATTACAAATAGGAACACAAGCACGTTTTGGATTGGTAAATCGAGCTCTAACGTGCTCACATTATAACGCGAGCTTGATTTTCCCCGATCTGTTATAACGTGCTCGAGCCATAACATGAGTGCGTTATGGCAAAAATGGAAAAAAATGGATTCTTGGCCACCATTTGATCCCCCATCTCCATGCACATGCCCATCTATATGTATATAATAATATAAAATAATATTTATAGCTTAATAATATTAACAAATCTATAATAGTATATGTCTATCAAAAGTTATTAATTTTTAAATATGTGTCAATGTGTTTTTTTCTAAAGTATTATATGTTTTTTATGAGTAGTGCACTCATTTGGGCACTAGATTACATAGATTGTCAGCATCTCTGCTCATGCTTTGGAGGAAGCATATAGAAAATTTACAATTACAAGTAAGCGTACAACTAAACTAGTGATCATCTTCAGCTTAAGTAGTTACGAGTAAGAGGCATCCACACCATCAAAGTCACCTGGGCATGATCGAGATATGATTTTATTGCGTTCACACATTATTTAAAATATTAGTTCAACATTTATGTTATTAAAACACATAATAATGTAATTGTTGTAATTCAAAAATTTACAAAACTATAAAAAATTAAGACATTTTATACTCAACAAACAAACATTGTGCAATTAAATAGGAGAATAGTTTGTATTAATTATTGACATGTAATTTTATAATAATGTTTATATACTTTTCCAACATTATTGAACAATGGTTAAGACAATGTAACAATGGTAAGGATTAAGGTAGTATTTTTGTTTATCTTATGATTTATTTGATTTGTTGACACATGTATTAATAAATATGATCAATATACCTCTTTTGATTTGATGTGTTTATGTCTTTATATTTTGTGCTATTAAAATTTGAATGTTTTTAATAAAGTTTGATTTTTAAAAAATTAACTAAAAACTAAAATTGGTTTTCTCAAAGAATTTGAGGATTGATTTTTAATTGTTATGTGTACATATGTCTAGAAATCCTTGCAACTCTTATTTTTATTTTTACACGCTAACATATTATCTTGAGGATTATATGTTTATGTGGTATTTGATAGATGGTGGAGGGAAGATTTGATATGTTTGGGGATGTTAACTAAACTAACCATCTCCCATGGCATCACCGGTTGTATCTCCTTCAAATATGCTCACATTATGGAGAAGCCTCACCATGCCCATCACCTTGTATAGAATCTTTGGATGACAAAGATGTGACCCTACACATATCTTTTTGCCAACTCTTACTCAAAATTTGTAATGTAATGGCACATTTCAAGGATTTGGATTCCCTCATGTCTTGGATAGATTCCTTCTGCCATAGGTAGAAGTAACTATTTTATGTTCCTCCACACATTTATTCGGGAAAAAAACTTTGGATAAACACAAAAAGGACATATTATAGTCATTGAATCCTTTTATTGCATGCTCCAATGTTGATCATACAAGTAAGAAGTCACACATCACCCCATATGATGACTGTTGCAACCAAAATTTCCTCTTTGCAAGGATGAAAAGGTTATATTACTACTAACTTATGGGTTTAATTTGGCCTAGTCAATGGTGCCATCGGTTAGGTCATATATTTTATCTATAATATTAACACAAATTCACTAGAAGTACCATCTTTTTTTGTTATTTGATTTGAAAAATACATTAACCCAACATGGAATGTATGCTCCTCTCATCACGTGTATGTATCCTTTGTCTCTCGAGAAACCCACATGTAACTCCCTTCAAAATGGCTTGGGATCTTGCAATCCACAAAGCACAATGGATAACACTACACATTCTCGAGAGAGTGTTGCCTCCATTACATGCATATGTCCCGCTTTCTCTTTCCACCAATTATCCTAAATGAATCTTGGTTTATATGTTTATATTTGGAAGAAGGAAGAGGAGAAAATTTTATGCATACACACTTCCCCACACTTGACACACCACTACCGAGGTCCGAATGGTATTCAAATGCTTATAATTCTATTGTTTCTCTCCACGCTCTTTCCTACACCGCCACCCTTTAGCTCCCCATTGGCGTACCCATTGCACCATCACATGAAATTACTAGTATCATAGAAGTGTCTCGTATGCAAGAGATAATATTGTACTTCTAATAATTAAAAAAATGAACAAATTGTCAAGTGGCATGTAAAAACCCATAAATCTCCTACATGGGCAAAGTTGTGATGACTTTCCCCCACCATAATAAATATTAGAAATTATAATAATAAACCTAAAATATCCTAATTCTTGCCACGTGGAAGGGGTGATTAAGCCATTTGATCAAAAGTAACATTTATTATTTAAAAATTACATCATCAACTTGCTTCCCTTAAATCCCAATCATCATACAAAAAAGAAATAAACAATTTTTAGAAATAAAATGCAAGTAGAGGAGTCATATGATAGAACATTCCTACTAATAATATTAGGTACATATAGATGATAGAAGTATGACAATCATTAATGGGATCTTGAAAACAAGATTTAGAGACATAAGTAGGTGCATTAACAAAGCTAAAATCCAAAAATTGGATGGAATTTTGGTGATGTTGGATGGTACCTAAAAATTTAAGAAAATAGGTGATATTTGAGTTAAAAACCAAAGAAATGTTTACAAAAAAAAATTACTCAACCAAACGAAGTGTTTCCCAAAAAAAAATCCATAACCAAAATGTACTATTTATTCGAAACATTGAACTCGCAAAAACATTTAAACAAGAAGCAAAGTGATAATTAAAGGTGAAAAAGTATTAAAAGACTTTTAATCAATGTGGGGTATGCGGGAGGCATAAAATGGAATTTCTCAAGGTAAATGACATTTTTCCTCTCTTAGGTGTGTTCTAAGCCTTCCATTGTCAAGAATTTGTTTTTTAGGATAAATGTGTCTCACTCATGTTTATCGTTGGCAGCTATTTAGAGCATTTTACATTTGGAGAGTTTTTATTTTTATGTTTTTTTGGTTTGTTGATCTAATCAAGCTATGGGGTTGAGATTGAGATAATTGTGTCTGTAACACTCCCCATTCAACTATTTTAAGAAATTTATCAAGCATAATTGGGAAGAGAGGTAGAGAATCAACCTCTTCCAATTCAAGTCTTGCTTTGTAGGCCATGGAAAAAAATGTTACAACATTGAACTCTTTTTAAACATCACATATATTTGCAAGGTCAATTTTTGACTATAAAGTTAAAATTTAAACAATTTTTTTAAATTTTTTTATATTGTGCGATGGTATCTTTGTGTGACTTACAAACCACAAGTCTATTCCACAATACTCTACTCGACAAAAACAAAAGGTAGAGAAAAGTTTGTTTGAATGTTGATGTTGACTTAATGGAAGAGCCACGACACCAATCTCTTCTCTTCCACTAATTGTGAAGGAAGTAGCTAAAATTTAGGCCTATCTACCTCCTCTTCTTGTCTTAAAGCAATTTGTTGTCACTCATTCCTGTAAGGACCTAAAAAACCGAGGTCTAATTTTTTTAACTCTCCTTATTCTGTTGTTAAGCTTTATGTTGATTTCAAACATAAACAACTTACACAACTTAACATTCAAATCATCCATGCATGAAATAACAAATCATATTTGAATCCAAAAGACATTTCTTTTATTTCCAAGTTTCGTACAACTTATAAGTTTACATGCAATGTCAAAGAGCCTCATAAGCTCATACAATATAGTTGGTTATTCCAGTAGTACAACAAGTACAATTTCTTTCAAGAACTGAAATATAAAAGTGACCAAACAAGATCTGAAAATCAGCTTAAATCCCTTTTAGATTCTTTCCTTTCCTTTGTCTCCAAAATGACCTATATTTTCCACAAAGGGTCAGTTCCAACCGAATTGGAAAGAGTTTCCATTTTCATATATGTAGTATTCTACAAATGAAAACATATCAGAAAGAACCAATCATGCATCAACAAACAGACTCATACATTATTATTATAATGATGTCAATAAGCATGTATACATGCATGAACTAACCAAGTTCATAAATATCATTCTTGAGTGGTGCCTTTAACCATCATACATGAAAATACATAAAACTTACCTCACGTAAGGCTGATTACATAATGCATTTCATAATAATCATAACAACAATATTCAGTCATGCATCCACATACAAATCATCCATTATTATAATAATGATGTATATAAGCATGTATTCATGCATGAACTAATCAAGTTTAGATTCTCATTCAAGGAAGAAGCCTTTAATTGACATACAGATAATGCATAAAACTTACAACAAGTAAGGTTGATTACATAATGCATATCTTACTAATCGTATGTGTCAAAATGAACAACATACCAACTGTTTAACTAAATTCCATCATAATAATTTATAATCCAAAATGAGTTAGCATTCTAACTATTTTGACATAATGTTGGCATATTAATCTTATGCCAAAAATGGAACACAAAAAACTTTTGACAAGATTCCAACATTAACATCTTATATGCCCATAAGAAAGCATACTAATTGCTTGACAAAATTCCATAACCAATAATCTCATAACCATAATGAGAAAGCATACAAATAGTATGAAAAATTCCTTCAATAATAATCTCATAAACCATCATGAAAGCATACAAATTGTATGACAAAATGCCTTCAATAATAATCTCATAAACCATCATGAGAAAGCATACAAACAGTATGAAAAATGCCTTCAACAATAATCTCATAAACCATCATGAGAAAGCATACAAACTGTATGAAAAATTCCTTCAACAATAATCTCATAAACCATAATGAGAAAGCATACAAACAATATGAAAAATGCCTTCAAAAATAATCTCATAAACCATCATGAGAAAGCATATGAACAATATGAAAAAATTTCATCAATAATAATCTCATAAACAATTATGAGAAATCATATAAACACTATGATAAAATGGTGACATGTATATCAACTTCACATTCCCAAAATGGAGCAACATGCCAACTACTTGACAAAATGTCAACGTAGTAACCTTATATGCAAAAAGGATAATGCATACACATAACAAATTGACATAATTCCAACATGTACATCATCTTAACATGCCAAAAATAGAATAACATGCCAACTACTTGAAAAAATGCCAATGTAGTAACCTTATATAAAAAAATATTAATGCATATATAACAAATTGACACAATGCCAACATGTACATCATCTTAACAAGCTCAAAGATGCACAACATGCCAAAAAAAATCAGCAACATAACATGCTTGTAAAATGGTTCAAAATAAGCTTTATACCCAAATCATGCATGCCCATTGTATGACAAAATGTCATATTATGAACTTCAAAAATAATCCAAAGAATGCATGCCAATAGTATGAAAAAATTTCATATAATGAACTTCACAAATAATCCGAAGAATGCATGCAAATAGTATGAAAGAATACCATATAATGAACTTCACTTCACAAGCCAAAAATGAATAACATGCTAAATCAGATTCACAACATAACTTAATGTATTTTTCAAAAGGCACATCAACTCCTTTATACCCAAAGAATGCATGACATCCATATGAAAAATTTCATAATATAACATCCAATATAGTCCAAAGAATGCATGCCAACAACATGAAAAATTCCATAAAATGAACTTCACATAAAGTCCAAAGAATGCATGCCAACAACATGACAAAATGCCATAGAAAGAACTTCCCATAAATTCCAAAGAATGCATGCCAACAACATGAAAAATGCCATAGAAATAACTTCCCATAAAGTCCAAATAATGCATGCCAATGGCATGACAAAATGCCATAGAAATAAATTCATATAAAGTCCAAATAATGCATGCCAACATCATGAAAAAATGTCATAATAAGGTATTTTATACTTTTACCCAACAAAAGGATTCACATAAAGTGTTTGACAAAATGCCACAATCCATACTTAGGTATTTATGCCAATTAAAAGATTGCATACCAACTATTTGTCAAAATGTCTCAACACTTAATCTTTTTAAATATGTCAAAAAGATTGCACACAACTATTTGACATAATGTCACAACACATAATCTTTTAAAAATGTCAATCAAAAGATTGCACACTAACTATTTGACATAATGTCACAACACATAATCTTTTAAATATGCCAATCAAAAGATTGCACACTAATTGTTTGACATAATGTCACAACACTTAATATTTTAAATATGCCAATCAAACAATATCATATAAAATATTTTGAAAAAATGTCACAACACATATTCTTTTAAATATGTCAATCAAATGATTACATGATAACTGTTTGACATAATGTCACAACACTTAATTATTTTAATTATGTCAATCAAAAAGATTGCATGCTAATTGTTTGACATAATGTCACAACACAACATTCTTTAAATATACCATCCAAATGATTGCACACTAACTGTTGACATGAAAAAAAAAAATGTAGTGAATTAGCAAAAAAAAATCAACAAAAAAATAAAACAACTATCTAACAAATCAAGCATAGAAATCACTCAAAAAACACCATGATTTATTAGCTAATGTTGCACAAAACAACACAACAAGTAACAACTAAACGCAAAAAAAATAACCTAAACTACTCAACACTATATAACAATAAACGTTGCAACAAGCAAAAACAAATGCAACAATAAATCAATTAAAAAAATAGTGCTTCTAGCAACCATTACAACAACAATAAATCAAAAAAAACAATGCTATAATGCTTTGCAGCAAAAATCAAGCAACAAAAATAAATAACACATCTTATAAAAATGCTAAAAAAAACACACTAAATGAACATGGAATCAACAAAAATACAACATTCTAACATATATAAAATTCCTCTTGGAAATCAGTCCAAAATCCATAACTAAAACGTCAAAAACCTTCTCTAAATACCCAAGTGAATAACCTCATTAATTTCAATTATCAAATAAGGAGGTAAAATGAAATCTCATGCTCTCATACTTGAGAGATTTGAAATCTATAATACCCATAATAAAATAAACATATTTTCCAAATACCCATAAAGGCTTGATAGTTAAAAATATTAATACCTAGAATAGATAAACCAGATTTTCATTACCCAGAAAAGGGATAAAACTAAATATGCATTTATTTGTAAAATATTGCATAGATAAAAACAAGAAACCCTTTCTGAGAGATTGAGATGAAGAAGACCAAAAAAAACTTTTACTTTTCCTCTTTCCTTCTCTATTTTTTCTCCTTCTTAGCTCCACACCACATGAAATGAAACCCCAAAACCTTATTTATTTTTCTAGAAAAATTATCCACAACATGGCTACAAAAAAAGGTGAGATCCCATAATAGAGGCCCAAAATCAGCCCCACAGATGGCTATAATAACCTCTAGCAAATCCTCCATATTTTTTTGACATAGTCTCCCCTCCTCTCTTCACACCATGCTAAATGGAAAAATAAAAACCTAAATCTCCTTTATTCCATGGATTCCAAAATCCATTCAAATATCATTAAACTCCAAAAATGCCACCACTTAGCTTTAGGCTAAGTTTTATTTTTTTTTTAAAAATAAAACTTATGTGCCACATTCCATAAGGAATGGTTAATACATAAGTTAATGCCAATATAACTCATAAGTCCAATTCCACAAAATATCATCACAACTAAGCACCAATTAAATGCCAAGCCCATTAACCAATCAAATACCTTATACTAATCAAATGCCATGCATTTATTAAGGATGAGTCAAATAGCATCTAGATGATGTTTTGACATGGTCTTATGTAAGTTTAACTAACTAAGTGTCCATCTATGCTTTTGACTCATCCTTAATAAGTTAGGCTTAGGTTAGATCACTTAACCTAGATCTTAGGTTAGTTAGGTTAGCAACTAACCTTAAACAATATCACACCGAAAGTTTCCACAAACACCACCAATCACTATCAAAGTGTGACTAATGAAACATGAAAATGCAACCAAGAAGAAACAACCAAACAAGGTTTCATTTTTAATATGAAGTCCCAAAATTTGGGATGTTACATCTTCCTCCCCCTTAATAAGGGTAATGTCCCATTACCAAGACTTGAAAAAAATGGGAAGTTCATTTATTACATACTCAACATCTTCCCAAGTGGCACTTCATTCACTTAGGTTGTCCCATTGGACCAAAACTTGTTGAATATCTCTATTTCATCAACTTAATGCTTTGTTATGATAATATTCTTACCCTCAAGCTGAAAATTCAGCTTATCATCTACTTACAAGTTCTACCAAGTTAGTACATGTGAAGGATCATGCACATATTTTCTCAAAAGTGAGACATGAAATACATCATGAATCTTAGAAAGTGAAGGAGGCAATGCTAACTTGTAGGCTATAACACTGATTTTCTCCAAAATTTCAAATGGACCAAAAAATTTGGGTGCAAGTTTAGATGCCTTACCAAACTTAATTGAACTTTTATGAGGTTTGACCCTCAAAAACTTTTTTTCACCACCTGAAATTATTTTTCAGTCCTTTTCGATCAACATAGCTTTTTTTCTATCACTAAAAAATTTTAATTTCTATCTTATGAAAACCAATCCATGTCAATAATTAGATCATAAGATCCCAAAGGCACAACATGCAGATTTAATCTAGTTTTAAACATTCCTAGATCAAATTCTATTTGATCTAAGTACTTAGAAATATGCACTTTCTTAATTCCAAACTTATACTTGCCATTATTCGCTTGCCATTAAAATCAACCCTTTTAAAATCAGATTTTTGGTAAATTTTGGAAGGAAAACAAAAGAATTGCCTTCTAATCCACATGTTGGATTAGATCTAAAAATTTAGCTTCATACTTAGTTACATTCATGTTATTTTGTTTCAAACTATGAAACTTAGTTTGCTTCCTTTCTCGGTGATTAGCCGAGACATATCTAGTTCTAAATTTCTTCTCAAACTTTTCCCAAGTAAGGGTGAAGTCCATATAACCCTTAACTTGCTTTAAATGAGCCCATCACAGAACAACATGTTCTTCAAGGTGATAAGCTACAATGTGGGCCTTGGTGTTGGAGTTGCAATCATGCATCCCAAAGTATTGTTGTAAGTTAAACAACCAAGCCTTAGCTTTGTCACCCGAGTCAAGGCTAACCTTTTGAATCTAGGAATAAGAACTTTCTTCAATTCCTTGAGGAAGGGATATATTTCTCTATTCCTTGGGGTACCTCTTCCCCTTTGGCCACCATGGCCTTGGTTTGGATTATCCACACCACCACTACTTTGAGTTCTTACCATTACTCTTGGTAAGTACAATAAGAAGTTTAAATAACATTCCAGAGAGTCCTAAGTATTTATAACCTCAACTCTGATACTAAGTGTAAGGACCTCGAAAACCGAGGTCCAATTTTTTTTTCCTTATTCCCATTGTTAAGTTATGTTGATTTCAAACATAAACAACTTACACAACTTAACATTCAAATCATCCATGAATGAAATAATAAATCAAATTTTACTTCAAAATCCAAAAAAGTTTCATTTATTTTAATCCTATGTACAACTTATAAGTTTACATGCAATGTCAAAGAGCCTCATAAGCTTATAAAATAACTGGTTATTCCAATAGTACATCAAGTACAATTTTATTCCATGAACTGAAATATAAAACAACTAAACAAGATCTAAAAATCAGCTCAAATCCCTATTAGATTCTTTCCTTTCCTTTTTCTCCGAGAATGGCTTGTATTTTCCACAAAGGGTCGGTTCCAACCGAATTGGCAAGAGTTTCCATTTTCATACATGTAGTATTCTACAAATGAAAACATATCAACAATATCCAATCATGCATCAACAAATAAAATCATACATTATTATTATAATGATGTCAATAAGCATGTATACATGCATGAACTAACCATTTTCATAATATCATTCTTTAGTGGTGTCTTTAACCATCTTACATGAAAATAAATAAAATTGACCTCACGTAAGGTTGATTATCTAATGCATTTCATAATAATCATAACAACAATATTTAGTCATGCATCCACATACAATGTCATCCATTATTATAATACTAATGTATATAAACAGTATTCATGCACAAAGTAATCAAGTTCGGTGTTGGCTAGATTTTCTACATAGCACAAAACCTAGGCAGTCATGAGATAAATCTCCCTCATTTAACCGATGAGGCTCTGTGTGTCGATTTGTCGATAAAAATGTGTTATTATCTATCAGGGGTTTTACTTTAACCACTTAGTTCATGAACCGTAACTAAGAAGTTCTGTAACAAGTAAGCAACTATTCAAGAAAGGAAGTATTTTATAGAAGAAGGAAGTAAAGGAAATACAGAGAAGAAATGAGGAAGATATGAACACACAAAATTATTAAACAAAGGTAGCTCTAAATCCAGATCTAAAATAACACAAAGTCTACTAAGAGATCTAAGATTAAAAGCAAGAAACATAGTACACCGTGACACAAAGTTCTCCAGAAACCTGCTCCTTTGTATTCCTTTGCTCTAAGTTGCTCTCAGGGGTTCAGCAAAAAGTCTAGAACACAAGATTGCTGCTTACAAATTCTGATTATTAACCCAAAGGTTCTTCCTCTACTTATAGAATGTAGAGGGGCAATTACAAGTTGGAAGCTTTAGTTGAACTGGCACATGTGGAAGTCGGAGGAAAGAAACAACTGGAAATCTCCATCCTGGAATTCCTCTTTGCATGACATGTATGATTTGCAACTGAAAATAGAACCTTCTATTTTACACGTCCGCCACCTATCTCCAAGTAGTTGAATTCTTCAAGTAATGGCTTTTAAACCAATCACTTAAGTTGTATAATTTAGTTGATCGCTCAATTACTTTGTCGGAGGAAAGGAGAAGGAAGAGGAAAGTCATGAGTCTTGTCATTTTTCATGTGCCGCATGCAATTGATTCAAACTAGATCTGGAAGCAAATTGGGAAGCGGCCGAAATGACCTGATGGATCTGGAATTGGAAATGACCTGGATCTAGAAACAACAAGCTAGATCTAGAAACAACTGGATTTTACCTTCGCCTTGTATTCTCTTTTATTCTTGAAACTTTTGCAGTTCTTCTCCAGTACATGCATCAATGTAATGTTTACCATAGATAACTCATCATCCTTATTTTTAATTACACATGAGAAATTAAAAATTCGGAAAGCACTCCGGATGAATGAAAATTCAATGAAGGCTTCAATTGGAAGATGAGAGTATTTGCACAAGATCTTGGAAGGAATTTTCCACGCACTGACTTCTTCATGGGCTGCATTCGAAACAAGAGGATGAAGCCTTTGTTCCGGAAGCTTTTGCAACTATGAGATCTGGATCTGCATATGGATTTGCATTTGCATCTCGCATCTCGCATCTGGATATGGATCTCGTACTGCGCATAACAATCTTTGCAATGGGCTTTGTGGATGGAAAATATGCCGCTCAAATAATTCTCTTTGCTTTAACCGTAGCATGAGTGAAGTCTTTCCCACTGGATCTATCAATCAATTTGGAAAGAGGTTTCGGGCCTAGATCTATGTCTCAAAATATGTCCTCGTAAGTTTGGAAGTGATGCATGACTCCGTTGTGCTTTCTTTTTCATCTCTCTTCGCCATGGCTTTGTCTATCTTTGTCTGAATAATTCTTTTTCTTCTTACTTGGCCGGATTTCTTCAAAACTAGTGTAGATCTGGATAATCCTTCAGATTCGGAGGAAATATTCAATGTATTGGACATTGATATAAGTTCCTTTTCTTTTGAAAAACACCTGTAATGAATTCCTTAGCACCTGTAACACTTATGCAAACAATTATGCAGACAAAGATCAACCTCCTTCAAAGCATGCGCCAAATTTGGAAGCTTTTAGCC
Organism: Taxus wallichiana var. yunnanensis; assembly: GCA_018340775.1. Taxonomy (NCBI): domain Eukaryota; kingdom Viridiplantae; phylum Streptophyta; class Pinopsida; order Cupressales; family Taxaceae; genus Taxus; species Taxus wallichiana. The sequence continues at coordinate 667,683,432 of CM031242.1, forward strand.
TTGTTGCCACCTTGCCTGAGCAAAATCCTTCTTCAAATGCCTTGTTTCCACCTTGCTTAAGCAAAATCCTTCTTCAAATGCCTTGTTTCCACCTTGCCTGAGCAAAATCCTTCTTCAAATGGGGCGCACTTTTCCTCTTGGCTGCAATTCTTTACCTGTGAATTAAATAATTCACCCATATGGCTGCCCATGCTTATATAACCCTCACAATTCTATAATTAATAATTGCCCTAACAATTAAAGGCAATTAATTAATTAAAAATCAAACTCTTCTCTTTTAAATATAGCATGTTTAAGGATAACCATCCAATCAATTAAATTAATTCAATTTAATCATCCACACTTCACTTCACTTAAGCTTCACAGTGTGCTTTGACCATAGCCACTGAAAAATAGGAATTAATATAGTCATTTAATACTTTAAAAAGTATTAATTCCTTCTCAAAAGGGGCTGCATTAAATAAATTAAATTTATTTAATTTTGGAATTCTATTTTTAAATTCCTTATTTCCACTTCCCTTTGTTGACTTTTCCACAAGGGTGCCAAAATTGGGTGAATAAATATTAACAAATATTTATTTAATGCATTATTATTCACCCAAGGTGGGTGCACTAGTTTTTTTTGCACATATAATTCTATTTTTAAGAATTTTTCATAATGGGATTCTTTACCCTGCAAGGCAGCCCCAAAATCCCATGATCCACTTAAGTGATTTGACTTTGACAATGGGATTATTTACCCTGCAAGGTAGGCAATAAAATCCCATGATTTCACTTAAGTCACTTTTATTTTATTTCACCATGGGAATTTTTACCCTGCAAGGCAGGCAATAAATTCCCGCCTGCCTGCTGCCTCTAATTTTCCCACTGCTGACTTAAGTGAATTTTATATCACGGGAAAAAGTACCCTGCAAGGCAGGCAATAAAATCCCACCTGCCTGCTGCTTCTATTTTTCCCACTGCAGCTTAAATCCTTTGTTTTCCAAAAATGCGCCCAACCCCGCAAGGGCTTTTCCGTGCACGACTTCACTTTTTCCCAGTGATCCAGACCTCGATGGTGACTTCCTTCGGGCATAACGTGTGTATATGTTCTCTAGCTGCTCCAGCCAAAATCGGGCTTACCCGACAAAGGAATTGATCTAGAGAAATTTCACAGAAAATGAAACGGGACAACACAAAAACACGAAAAATTGCCAAAAGTCACAAATAAAGCCCAAAACTCATTCCTTGTTAAAACCCTTATGGTATATAGGAATAATAGTATGTTTGATCACAACAGGTTAAACGGAGTGCAAATTACCTCAAACGGGGCTCAAAATAATTAAATACAAATTTCCTACGAGATAAATCCCGACAATGCAAGAATATAACAATTTTGGGCATCTGGGTATTTGGCGAAAAGGGCTAATATGGCTCTTTGGGAATATTTTGACACAATACAAGAACTTTCTGCAATAAAAATACAAAACGACCCATTATTTTAAAAGTACGAATTTTTTTCGAATAGGGTAGTCACAAATTTCAGGATGAAATGTAGGATACACCATTCAAATTCTCATTCAAGGAAGAAGCCTTTAATTGACATACGAGATGATGCATAAAACTTACATCAAGTAAGGCTGATTACATAATGCATATCTTACTAACCACATGTGTTTAACTAAATTCCATAATAATAATTTTGTAATTCAAAACGAGTTAGCATTCTAACTGTTTTGACATAATGTTGGCATATTAATCTTTATGACAAAAATGGAACAACAAACAACTTATTACAAGGTTCCAACATTAACATCTTATATGCCCATAAGAGAAAGCATACCAATTGTTTGTCAAAATTCCTTAATCAATAATATCATAGCCATAATGAGAAAGCATACAAAGAGTATGAAAAATGCCTTCAATAATAATCTCATAAACCATCATGAGAAAGCATACAAAAAAATATGACAAAATGCCTTCAACAATAATCTCATAAACCATCATGAGAAATCATACAAACTGTATGACAAAATGCCTTCAATAATAATCTCATAAACCATAATGAGAAAGCATACAAACAGTATGAAAAAATGCCTTCAAAAATAATCTCATAAACTCTCGTGACAAAGCATACAAAAAGTATGAAAATTTTTCATCAATAATAATCTCATAAACCGTTATGAGAAATCATATAAACAATATGATAAAATGTTGACATGTATATCAACTTCACATGCCCAAAATGGAACAACATGCCAACTACTTGACAAAATGCCAATGTAGTAACCTTATATGCAAAAAGGATAATGCATACATAACAAATTGACACAATTCCAACATGTGCATCATCTTAACATGCAAAAATGGAACAACATGCTAACTACTTGACAAAATGCCAATGTAGTAACCTTATATGCAAAAAGGATTAATGCATATATAAAAAGTTGACACAATGCCAACATATACATCATCTTAAAAAGATCAAAGATGCAGAACATGCAAAAATAAATCAGCAACATAACATGTTTGTAAAATGGTCCAACATAACCTTTATACCAAAATAATGCATGCCCACTATATGAAAAAATGTCATATTATGAACTTCAAAAATAATCCAAAGAATGCATGCCAATAGTATGAAAAAATATCATATAATGAACTTCACAAATAATCCGAAGAATGCATTCCAATAGTATGACATAATGTCATTTAATGAAGTTCACTTCAAAAGCTCAAAATGAATAGCATGCCAAATCAGATTAACAACATAACATATTTTTCAAAAGGCACATCAAATCCTTTATACCCAAAGAATGCATGCAATCCATATGAAAAAATGTCATAATATAAACTTCCAATATAATCCAAGAATGCATGCCAACAATCACGACAAAATTTCATAAAATGAACTTCACATAATGTCCAATGAAAGCATGCCAACAACATTAAAAATGCCATAGAAAAAACTTCCCATAAATTCCAAATAATGCATGCCAACAACATGACAACATTCCACGAAAGAACTTCTCATGAAGTCCAAATAATGCATGCCAATGACATGACAAAATGCCATAGAAAGAAATTCATGTAAATTCCAATTAATGCATGCCAACATCATGAAAGAATTCCATAATAACGTATTTCATACATTTTCCCAACAAAAGGATTCACGTAAATTGTTTGACAAAATGCCACAATCCATACTCACGTATTTATGCCAATTAAAATATTTCATACCAACTATTTGTCAAAATGTCTCAACACTTAATATTTTTAAATTTTTCAATCAAGAGATTGCACACCATTTGTTTGACAAAATGTCACAACATATAATCTTTTTTAAAATGCCAATCAAAAGATTGCACACTAACCGCTTGATATAATGTCACAACTCATAATCTTTTAAATATGCCAATCACAAGATTGCATACTAATTGTTTGACATAATGTCACAACACTTAATCTTCTAAATATGCCAATCAAACAATTACATACGAAATGTTTGACAAAATGTCACAACACATATTCTTTTAAATATGTCAATCAAAGAATTACACACTAACTATTTGACATAATGTCACAACACTTAATTCTTATAATTATGTCAATCAAAAGATTGCATGCTAACTGTTTGACATAATGTCACAACACAACATTATTTAAATATGCCATCCAAATGATTGCACACTAACGATTTGCAAAAATGTAGTGAACTAGCAGAAAAAAAATTGTAGCAAAGAAAACAACTATCTAACAACAAATTTGAAGCATAGAAATCACCCCAAAACACCATGATTTGTTAGCTAATGTTGTAACAAAACAACACAACAAATAACAACTAAACGCACCAATACTAACCGCTATAACAACCAATGTTGCAAAAAAAATGCAACAATAAATCAATTAAAAAAACAACACTTTTAGCAATAATAAATCAATGAAAAAAACATCTCTTTTAGCAGCCATTACAGCAGAAAATAACACAACTTATAATAGCTAAATCACACGAATGAATCTACAAAAATGCAACATTCTAACATGTAAAAATTCCGCTTGGAGATCAGTCCAAAACCCATGACTAAAATGTCAAGAAAACTTCTCTCGACACCCAAGTGAATAACCTCATTAATTTCAATTATCAAACAAGGAGGTAAAATGAAATCTCAGGCAGACTTGAGAGATCTGAAATCTATAATGCCCATGATAAAAATAAACACATTTTCCAAATACCCATGAAATCTTGATTCAAAAATATTAATACCTAGAATAGATAACCCAAATTTCTTATTACCTAAAAAGGGATAAAACTGAATATGCATTTATTTGTAAAATATTGCATAGATAAAGCAAGAAACCCTTGCCTGAAAGATTTGGAGTGAAGAAGACCAAAAACCCTCTGTGTTTTTCCTCTTTCCTTCTCTATTTTTCTTCCTCCAGCTTCTTAGCTCCACACCGTACAAAATAAAATCCCAAAACCTATTTATTTTTCTAGAATTATTTTCCACCACATTGCTGTAATAAAAATGGCAAGATCCCAAAATACATGCCCAAAATCAGCCCCAGATGGTCGTAATAACCTCCAACAAATCCTCTAGAATTTTTTTGACATAGTCTCCTCCTTTACTTCCTCCTCTCTTCACACCATACTAATCGGCAAAAATAAAAACCTAAATCTCCTTTATTCCATGGATTCCAAAATCCATTCAAATATCATTAAAATCAAAAATTCCACCACTTAGCTTTAGGCTAAGTTTTTATTTTATTTTTTTATAAAACTATGTGCAACATTCCACATGGAATGGTTAATACATAAGTTAATTCCAATATAACTCATAAGTCCAATGCCACAAAATATCATCACAACTAAGCACCAATTAAATGTCAAGCCCATTAACCAAGCCAAATGCCTTATACTAATCAAATGCCATGCATTTATTAAGGCTGATTCAAAAGCATCTAGATGATCTTTTGACACTCGGTTAGGTTACTAACTTACCATCGTAAGTTAGGCTTAGGTTAGATCACTTAACCTATATCTTAGGTTAGTTAGGTTAGCAACTAACCTTAAATAATATCACACCGGAAGTTTCCACAAACACCGCCAGTCACTATCAAAGTGTGACTAACGAAACATGAAAATGCAACCAAGAAGAAACAACCAAACAAGGTTTCATTTTTAATACAGAGTCCCAAAATTCGGGATGTTACAATGATGTGTAAGTAAGAATGAATCATCAACTATTAGTCTCTAGGCAATGTAACCCTATTTTTAAATAAATGCATCATTTTTTTGTTGTAATTGGTGGTTGTTAATATTTCTCCATGTAATTATTTAATTGGCTTGGCTAAAGGAATACTTTCATGACCCCTAACAATAGTTATATCACTGGTATCAAAATGAGGTACATCATATAAGAAAAAGAAAAGAGTAAGACATTAGTACATTAGATGGATGAATCTAAACAATGTGAAGCATTGCATGTAATGAGGACAGTCTTGATGGTTGCATCTAGAAAGAAAAGAGTTGTGGCAATAGAGGCAACCTACTTTTTGCAAAATATGCAAGACCAATGATAAATGTTGTATAGAAAAATTTGATAGTGGAAGTATACACAATTTAGTGTTTATGGAGATGGTACAAAATTTAGGATTGAAGTGAAAGCCACATCGGATCCTTATGATCTAACATGGTTGATGGAAGGAAAAGTAAGCATTATGCATAAACAACATGAAGTGGATACAAAGATTCACAATTTCATAGAAAAATTTTATACGACATTTTCCCAATGGATGCATGTCATGTAGTGTTGGGGAGGGATTGGAAAGTTGATTGAGTTTTTTTTTTATGATGGGAGAATAAATAGGGTTAGAGCACGAAAGTATGGACAAATTCATATTTTGAAATTGCTAAGAGGAAACAGACAAGAGAACACCAACAACATCATATGGTTAGACACTTATAAGAACATATCCTTTAGGATGGATGCATGGTAATGCAACAAAGTTTTGTGCAAATAAGATAAGATGGAGCATGTATAAAAATATAAAGAAAAATGGCTAAAAGAGGGGATGGAATGACAAGGGAAATATGCACAACATTATGGGATGATATGTCACTAAAACAAGGGTGCAAGAGGATGAGTAGCAATCATTTCTTCCTACAATCGGTGTGTAGAGGTATTTCATAGAGGGAAAATAGGTGGAGAAGGAAAGAAAAACCACATGCATATAGAATAATTCATCCCGAACAACACATGGGTAGGGTGTGAAAGATCAATGACCTTTTGGGTGGAGGAGATTAATCTATTACCCAACTATTTCAAGTAGTTGTAATCTAGGAATAGATCCGATGGCACATATGATTTTTAAGACCTTATTAGAAGGTCAAAAAGGAGGTTCTACCACCTAGCCCACCTAGATGAGTACCATGATCACACATTATATTACTCAAGGTGTATGATGCAAGGTCTAGTTTTCTAGATCATTTTCTTGTTCTTATGTTTTCACACAAGTTTTTTTGCAAAAATATCTTTGTAAGGTATGATGCCACCTACATTTGTACAAAAATTTACATTGCATTTTGTAGCTGGTTTTTGTACAAGTGTTGTAGTGTTTTGCATTATCAATTGCTACACACAAGTGTTGTCCCGAGGTCATTAGTCAAGAGTGGTTATGAAAATTAAAAATATTCAATAAGGTTCATTATATCTTGTTGAGCTTAAAACACCATTCAAAGTGGAACTAAAAGCTCCAAGTCGATATTGTAAGATTTGGAGACTTCAATATAATGTGCGAGAAAGTCACTATTTGTAATCTCGGTAATGCAACAAGATTTTTAAAGCTTGATAAAAAATATGTGTTCTACTCAAGGGCATGCATCTACCTTTAAAGTCACGAGGTCATAAGATTTGTATTGGGTAAACACATGAAGATTTAGTGATCAAGTGGGTCTATACATAGTCTTATGCATATTTGCACATTTGTGGTGCATAACTTTAAGGATTTCAATTTAAATAAACTAACATGTATCTTATATAATCTCATAATTGTAACCATTGAGCTGAATCAATTGCATCAAGTTGTGTTGTGATCACTTAGGCCCTATCTTACATAGAGGATTTGGGCACATTCAATATCAAATGGGTAGTTTGTGACTTAAAGACAATCATGCAACTATGTAGTTACTTCCACTTTGCTTTAAATAAGGTATTTGATTCAAGATAGGGAGGATATTGTTTGAACATGCAAAGTAATGCATTTTGGATATATACATTGCAAGTCCAAGGAAATTATGTTTGTATTGATTCGTTGAAGAAACACGGTGGTGTTTAAATTTTGTAATTCTGCAGAAATTGTGTGTGTTAGTAAGACAAAATCATTAGTGATCAATCGTAGTTGATGTAACCTTTTTGTTAAATAAGTACACCATTTTTGTTGATACAATTGGTAGTTTTTAACATTCTATTGTTTGAGAGACTTGACTAAAGGAATCCTTTCATTAGGACCTTCAATTGAAACTACATCAATTTGATGCCCCCTAAATTTTGTCTACTTAAGCCTTACACATATCCCTAGATTATGATTCACTAGTAACAACTCTCTCATGAGGTATAATTGACCTTTTGGGTGAGCACACCAACAATGTGTTCACATAGGTAAGTATCCCTAACCCTCATTGTTCCTTCATGTTGGTATAATTGATTATGTTTGATATATCATGTATTAGACTAGGATAGAGTGCCATATCTTTTCCTATTAAATTATATCCTTCAACCCTTGTTTATTATCCACCACATGGCATAAACCCTTAGCATATATATGTTATAGTTATCACTTGTTATCATTACTATTACAACCTTATAATTATAGTAGGACATCATCCCTTATCTTAGTCATAGGATTTGTAATCCTATTCTTTTGATACAAGTGCACATTACTATCTTCTTGATCCACAACTATTATGCCCCTTGGTGCTATCATTGGCTTGTATATTGGTCTTTGAACAATATTATATTTTTATCCCAGTTTTAAGATATAAGTAGAAGACCATTCTAGGAAAATCAATCAACACATAAAATAATGTTGGGAAATATAATTATTTTCTAAACATTATAATATAAACAACATAAAAGTATGATACTTATTATAACTAATAAAAAACTAATTATTTACAAAAGTTATTGCAATATTTAAATACCTTTATCATGAATTAATAGATCTAAGTGACAAAACATCTAGAGTAGGAAGCCTTAAACACCTTATAATGAGAATATTTTGAATGAGGTGAAAACTACATTAAGTCTCTTCACAATCTTAACATTCCATTCATACCATTCAATCAGATATAAACATTCAAAACATAGTAACACCCAACTAATGGATCAGAAATTCATGGAAAACTCTTGTTGAATCAAAGTTCATATATATCCTAGATAGATTTTGGTTACTCCCAACCTTGAGGCCATCTATTCTTGTCACTGGATTTGGGAGCCATCTACTTATTTTATTCTTCTTTTCCTTTTTCTTCCACATGTGTAAATATTTTTTTGTTTTGACTACTCTTTCTTGAATTGATACATTTGGCATCATCAATAAAGATTGTAAGGTGGAAAGCGGTTGCTTTTCTAATGCGAAGCACAACACTCGACTCCTTTGCAAAATTTAAATTCTCATATTTTTTCTAAAGAGATTCTTTAGAAATGCTTGTAGACAACATAGGGGAATGCCCATCCCATCTATTTTGAGGGTGATACCTCTGCATTCTTGGTGACTCCAGGAAGCTCATTTGGGTCTTTAGGCACAACTAGTTTCAAATATAAACAATAATGTTTATAATAGTGAGAAAATAAAATTGACTAAACTCAAACATCAAAATCAATTACACCTCGTGGCGGGTGATGCAAGTAGATCCCAAAGTGCTTAGGAATTTAGTTGCTCATGTCGTTCTCTTAGAACCGAGCCACCGACATAGTCACTCACCTAGGCACCGCCTGAGTTCAAGACTCGCCACCTCATTCCTTAGCTCGCACAAATAGGTTGGGGCTCACCGCCTTGGAAACTTGGGTGGAGTTCTCCACCTTAATCATCAGATCACTAATAGGGTTGGGGCTCTCCCTCTGCCACCTCTCAATAGGTTACATGACATCCGCCACCACCCCTACCTTTGCTAGAAAATTCCCTTAGCTCGGCTTAGTGATTCCTATGTGATAGGAAGCAGATCCCGAGGAAGAGCATGCGATATTTGGAAGAATCCCGACACTAGCAAGGATCTACCTGGTTCGAGGTGGCCAGATGATCAGGATCCACCTACTTCGGTCATGTTTGTTGCTACCTCCTGATTTTGTCTTTGTCTTTTGCCAGGATTGGTTTTTTTATTGTATCTCCTAAGGGTCGGCCTAATTTGACTTTTTGGTTTTCTAGGCTCGGCCTAGTTTGTTCGTGGTTTTGGGGCGTGCTCTCATACCGCCCACTTTTTTGTTGAAAGCTATCTTGTATCTTATTGCATTAATATAATATAAGATCTTTTTCATTAAAAAAACCAATTGCACATATAGTTGCTTGTAACCTACGATCGACTAACCAAATCATTCTACTCAGTGAATTATTATATCAACCAAGTGACGGTATTGATTGAAATCTTATACAAAACCAATCATTAATTGGGTAATTTTCCTTATTCTAAAATAATCATCTAAGTTCAAATAGAAACACCTTGATCATACATGCATCTCTTATCAATATTTCACCTTTGTGGATTTCCTTTCCTTATCCCATTTAGTTGTTAATAAAAAACCTACCAAAAAAGGAGCTTAAAAACCAACACAACTACTCAGTATATGCATCATTATTCCACATATTGATATATACATTGTATATATGATTTAAGAACCGACAATCTTTTGATACAAGCTATGGTTGTGAATATTTTCTTGTCCAAGTAGGACAAATTTTTTATGAATCTTGTTAATATCGAGGCATTCTCACAATGCATTTGCAATGATGTAGGCTCTAGTTATTAATATAATATTTTGTTGTTTTCATTATAGTTTATATGAGGAGGGTAATAAAGATATAAAAAAAATTGTAGCGATATGCTCGAGTATATATGATTTTATCCTAATTTTTAAAATTATCTTTTAAGGGGTCAAACAAGTCTTTATTAGGAGCCCGAAATTTAGGATAAACAAAGTATTAATGACCCGAATCATATATCGGTATTCTTAGCAAAATTTATTTCATTTGATACTCTAAGGTGTCCTACCATACCATTCAATTTCTTATATGATTAAGAGTACTAAATTTTCATTATTACTAGAGATGCTTTCTTTTATCAATTTAAATTTTAGGGAGGGAAACATTAATTTAATTAAGTTAATATTTTTACAATTTTGTATTTTTTTCTATGAAAGATTGGAACTTGAATATATACTACTTGAAGTCATACAAAAAGATACACAAACTTTTATATGTGAACCTTAAAATCATTCCTTCTAAGCGGTGAACTCTTCAAATAATAATCTTTAACATTGATGATACATACAATCAATTTTTAGACAATCGTACCATATAAAGAGTGATATGATAATTTACACAAGGTAAAGAATATTGAGAGAAGATGGTGGTGAGAAGACTTTAGTGGAAGACAAAACATTTTAGCATGTAGGGAATATTAACACTAACAATGTAGCTCGGCTTTTATGCTAAGCGAACTTTGGCTTAGTGGACTTAAATATTAATTCTAAATATATATTTTTAATGAGAAAATGGTAAGTATAGCTTTATGATGAAGGAAAATCTTTTGATTTTTAAGTTATTTTATATTTGAGATTGAATCTAACATCTTTTAGAAGGGTTCAACTTTGTCGGTGAAGATTTCGATATAAAAAAGTAAGAATTCATTTTTTTATAGAGATTTATTTAAGATTTGTAAAGTAATTTTGATTTTCATGATTTATTTTAGAAGTACACAAAAATAATGTTGGAGGAGCTTTACAAGCTTAAAAATCTTTAATCGAAAGAAGCTTCACATGTGTATGTGAACTTTTAAGCCTAGGAAACTTTGTAAACTTGGGAAGCTTCAAAATTATGTAAGTTTCACAAGCTTGAGTTAGCTTTGAAAACTTAGTTCACTTCACAATTGAACATGTCAAACATGTCAAAGTTTATAATTGTTGCTTTCACAATGTTTATCGAACATGTCAATTTCTTCAAACATGTACATTTTACATCAAATACATTGAGGTTCGATGTGGAAAGTAATCCTTTAAATTGCACCATTTGGCCCAAATTCTAATGTTCAAAATGACATGAATTTCAAAATAGGTTATATACATCAAAATTTTGACCCGTTTTAGGCATAAATTATTTTTTCCCTTTTCAACAACTTTAACATTGAAACTTTGACTTGTATATGCCAAAACTCTAATGTAAAAATTATAACATCTTTCTTTCCTAATTATTATATTTTTATCGGGATGCATCTTATATCAATCAATTAAGTACCAAGAAATACAAAATAACTACAAAGTAAAAGGTTGGTCGGTTGGTATGTACGATTCAATCTCCATGCCATAAAACACATGAATCAAAAAATTAAAAAAGGCCAAAAGAAGTGGCTACATATCAACAATATCCAAGAAGCATATTAAAATAAAAGAATATGAAATTCATGTACGGGAAATAAGAACACTCGAGGGATGTGGTGGATAATCCTTACAAGAAGGGTACCCAAACTGGAAGGCTCCTTGATGGAGACATCGAGCATTCCACCCATCTTGAACCAAATTTTTACCTTGAAAATCTAGAGACACCATGATCTCCAATCAATTGAAAGAGATCCAACCACAGTAGCACCTTACATTAGAGACACCCACCGAGAAGGTCTAACTACAGACTTCCCATGAGGAATTGGGCTCTTATCTCTCCATTGAGGATGAGAATTAGAGAAATGACCATGCATAAGTGAAGGGAGCCAATTGTGGGTATGAATCCAACTATGTATTGCGGTAGGAAGTGGAAATCCCACTAGTGAGGATCTAATGAAACATGAATTATGATGTTTTGTGCTTGGATCGGAAGACAAGAAATAAATATTATAATAATTTTATCATTAATTGAAAAATATTGAGATATAGAAACATTATTAACAATAACACCATTTATAGCTTTTAGAGTTGAAAGAAAATAATAGCTCTTAAGAAATTCTATAAAAATATTATGTATATTGACTATTGAGAAGAATCCCCAAACAAAACCTATAAGGAAATTACTTAGATAGATCATAATAATAGTAGAAATATAACAACAAAAGGCACTAAAATAAAGAGATAAGACGAGAATATGCAAGTATAAATGACTTAGCCACTTTGAAGGGGCAACCTACATACCTACAATAAGACTCAAATTCTCAATATGATGATTATCTCCAAATTAATACCTCCTATATATACCCTACTTATGATATGTAAACCACTTAGGTTGGCCTACTAAACATTGAAAAATATAAAAAAAATAGTAATGAAATGCTAAGAAATTATGTTAGCCACAAGTCATTTGTACATATCCCAATATGTGATGATTATCTCCAAGTTTTTACTTCCTATATATACCCTACTTATTCTATGTAAACCACTTAAGCCAGCCTACTAAACATATGAAAGAATAAATAAATTATAAATGACATACTAAGGTATTATGTTAGTCATGAGTATTCCATACATACCCCGATATATATGGCATAATATTAAGGGTGTACTATGCCCCTTCACTTCAAAGAAAACATTGTCCCAAATGTTGTTAATTTTTGGATGTTGTTGGGAATACTTCATCTTCCCATGATGCATATTCATTTTAAAAATTGTTCCACTTGATTAGGTAATCGATAATGACCCTTATCTTCAACCTCTTATCGTGTGTATGAAGGATTCCTTCAGTTCCAAAATGATTCGACCCTCCTTATAAATCTCAGTAACACTAACTAGGATGATTTTTTTATCTAATGACTTTATTCAAGTAAGAAACATGAAAGCCTTGATGTATTTTGGTTGAATGAGGAGCTTCAATATGTATGTCACACTACTAACTTTTTGTAACACTTGATAAGGGTCATAATATTTAGGTGAAATATTTTTATCCTTCTTCTATTATTTCAAGGACATTTTCTTATATGGCTATAATCACACAAAATAGAAGTCTCCATTTTTTCTAGCTATGGTGTTGATCAACTTATTACTTCATGTGGTTATGTGTCATTTCCAAATTCTCTATAAGGCTAGAGAGTACCACATGTTGGTGTTCAATGTACCCTTCAAATGATCTCACTTTAGGTTAGACCCTTAATGTAAAGGTGAGGGATGGTGGATGGTACCAATACAATGCAAAAACAAATACATTTCCGATGAGGTATGAAATAAAATGTTATAGGTCACCATTCTATAAGTGGAAGCCACTAAACCCATCTCTCCTATTTATTTGAATAAAATGATTGAAGATACCCCTTAAAACATTTTTTTACTACCTCAATCTATCCATCAGATTGGAGATGATATGATGAACTATGAGCCATTGTAGTACCCAAAAAATAAACATGAGAACAAATTAGTGAAAAATTGCTAGTAAATATAGAATTATGATCATTGACTATAATCTTGAGTGTATCGTTATCTTCTCAATTGTATCCCTAAGAGATACGATGATTATAATTGTTGCAAAAGGATGTAAAAAGGTACAAAAATAAGCATATCTGGTGAGGCTATCCAAAACCACCATGAATACACGTTTCCCTTCGTATTTTGGAAATCCTCTAATGAAATGAACATAAAAATCCTCTTACCAATGACTAGGAATAGATATAGGTTACCGAGGATGCAAGGTTTTAATAATTTATCCCTTGTTATCCCGACACACTAAGAATTTAGAACAAATTTCAGGACATCCCATTTCAACCTATCCTAGAATAAATCTTACTTAATTCTATGATAAGTTTTTAGGAACCCAAAATGGCCACCCAATGGGGAAGTTTGGAGCTTAAAAAGAACCTAAATTTTAACAAAGAGATTTATTGCATAAGTATAAGATATTCCTTGACCACAATGTGTCTCCCTTCTATACAAATGTTTATGAAACACTTGGACCATGTTTCAAATTCTAAATGAAAGTGTGGGTCTATTTTTCATTTTACCACTCTAATATTTATTTATCAATCCAATTTTCTTGTAATATGCAGGACATGACATATAACAATGCTTTTATGGACTCATCCCTCCTAGATAGTGCATCAACTACCACATTTTCCTTTCCTTTCTTGTAAATGATCTCAAATTCATAACCCAACATCTTTGTGACCCATTTCTATTTTTTTTTTTTTTTTTAAGAAAATATTAGTTGCTCCAAGAAGTATTTCAAACTATCATGATATGAATTCACCTTGAAGTGACAACCTATGAGATAGGGTCTCTATTGTTTGGTTGCACAAATAGTAGCCATCATTTACATCTTATAAGCTGTATTTTAATAATTCTTACCTTTGAGTTGATGAATCTCATATGTAACAGAGGAATCCCTCTTGCACGAGTATTGCACCTATGAAAAATGCTAAATAATTGCATTCAAAAATGAAGGTTTTCAAGAAATATAGGGTAACAAGAACTACGAGTGATATACATAACATTCTTCAACATCTCAAATTCTTATGTTTCTTCCTAATTTCAATGGAAGGAGTATTTCTTCAATAAATATGTGAGAATTTTTGTAATTATACCATAATTCTTCACAAATATGTGACAAGAACACATAAGCCCTAAGAAGCCCCTCGGGTTTTTTGTGGTTGTAGGTACCTTCCACTCCACCATGGCCTTGATCTTGTGAGGATCTACTTTTACACTATCATGGGAAATAGTATGGACCCAATTACTCTACCTCCTTTACTCCAAAATCAAACTTGTTAGGATTATCATAAAGGTGTTTCTCTTTAAGAGTTTCCAAAACTTGATTTACATAATATTGGTGTTCCTCCCATGTATTTTGGAGATTAAGGTGTCATCAAAGAACACTAAGAAATACATTTGTAGAAATGGAAGAAAGATAGAATTCATAACACTTTGGAATGTAGATGATGCATTCGTAAGGCTAAAAGGCATCATGGGAAATTCATAGTGGTCCTCATGTGTCTTAAAAGTTGTTTTTATGAATATCCTCATCTTGAATTCTAATTTGATGATATCTTGATCAAAGATGTAATTTTGTACAAAAATAATGCCATATCAACCATTTAACAAATAATCAATACCATGAATATGAAAATTATATTTTATTGTATTTTTTGACCTCCCTATAGTTTGGACGCATGCACCAAGTTTCATCATTCTTTCATAACATCACTACTAGGGAAAAATTAAGAACTCTAGATATGGTGAATGTTATTTGCTTCCAACATCTCTTGTATCAATTTTTAAATATCACTCTTATTTAGATATGGGTACCGATAAGGTCGAATGTTGATTGGTTGGATTATGGTACTAACTAAATGACATGATTATAATATATTTTGGGAGGAAAATACTTCAACATTTCCCCTAAAACAATTGAGTTCTCATTAGTAATTACTTGCATATTTGATGGTATAGGTCCTTGTGATTGTTTGGCTTCCATTGAAAATAGTTGTTCCACAAACCCATTTGCACCCTTCTTAAATGTATTTTATATTTAATGAGGTATCTAATTGTGGATATTTCTCCCATATCCCGCATAGCTCAAAATCCTTCCAACCATAAAGGAAACAGATGAAGAAAACTTATAATTTCATCTCAACGGCTCCCAATGTAGTAAGCCATTGGACCTCTAACATAATGTCTATGTCCCTCATGGTGTTGAACCTATTTTTTGTACTGTTTTAGACTAGTGAAATCATATCAAAGAAACTGAGTAACACAAAATATGAGAGGGTTTATGGTACCTCTGAATGGGATGATGATGGATACAGTACAAAAGTAAATGATCTTCCTTGCAGCGAGCTAGATAACCCTGCACAACAAAGAAATCTCAACAAAGAAAGGAGTAGTAGATAGATGGGTGGGTTTCTTGACAATGTCAGTCCTAAGAAGTGAAAACTTCCTAAGATGGATGTAAACACACATTTTGATAATGGTAAGTAAAATAAATGATGGATATGATATAACACAACAAGATATGAGATAAAACAAAAAGTTGAAATAATAGAGATAAAGTGGGAATACATATATTATCTAAGCAAGTGTAAACCAAATCAAATGTGGATGGGTCAACGGAGACTGACATCTTTGCAGAGCCTAGTTGACGATCGATTTAATAAAATATGAATATTTTATTTAAATCTAAATGTACAACTATGATATAAATGATATGCAATAAAATATGAATGTTAAACAACTTATTTGATTTTACCAATAAAAGGAAATGAGAGGGTAAAGTACTAACCTCAATTTTTCTTACCTCGTAGTGACCTGGGACTGAGTAGTGTGATGAAATAGAAGAACATATTGTTTCAATGAACCATGGAAAAATATAGCAGAGGTGGATCCGGCTAGTCTAAGGTTTCGGAGAGGGATGGGAGCACTTGTGGGAATCCCGGTCTTGTTTCTAGGCGCCCTAGTCTCGCAGTAAGAGGTCGAGACTTGGTTCGAGATATGACCATTAGGGTTTCACACTTGTTCTCCTTTTGTTACGTGTATGTCACACTTGGATCACCAAGGCACCTATAAACCTACAATGAAGAAGGCACTGTATAAATCTCAAATAAAAATCAAATCCTAAAAATAAAGATGCAAAATGAGGGGTCAAACTATCATCAACTGCCAAAATGGTGGAATTACAATTGAGCACTGCACTATATCTTATACCCAATGTATTTTTGTGTGCTTGTGTGTGTAATAGTTCTCCTAGGTCACTCTCACACCAACGACACCAAAGGTAGAGCAATAACTAGATAAAAATGCAAATGTGTGGATGGAATAAAATAGACTCTCCTTCCTTTGAAGTGTGTATGCAAAGTAATAACCTAAATGCAATCACTTTCTATATGTGGATAGCTATCCCTTGATAAGAATAGTCCACCCATATAATGGTATGCATGTTGTGTTTATATAGGGATCTTATATTCGAATTTCAACACTAATGATCTGACATGCCGACTAGTACCTCGGGAGATGAGAGAAAACTGAAAAATACCAACCTCAAATGCCAAAAATAAGATCAAACATAAAGAGTATAGGGGTGCCTAGGATGGACAAGATCACCTAGTGCTACTTTCTAGATGTGGGTGCTAGTGTCCAGAGACAAGTGACGACAAATGATTGATAACTTACTGACAGTGATCCCTGTGACTGACTAGAACTGTGTGTATAAGTGACAAGTGTGAAAGATAAAATCAAATAAATACCAACAAGACAAGTGGATGGACTATGGAATGGGTCATCAATGAATAATTTTCTTATGTAAGATCCATATATAAAACAACATACTTGATGGTATAATAATAGTAGTAAGTACGTGATTTTGTGTCTACATTTTCCCCCACTTTATGTTGGTGAGAAAATCTTGGTAACATAAAGTAGATAGAGATGCATACCTAAGAATTTTGGAGAAGCCCATGTCGTTGAAGTATGTAAAGAGTGTAGTAGAAGTACATGTTGAGTGAGAACATATAGCACAACAAACCATGGATCATCATGTTGATCCATGTGGCATGACGAGGGACGTGAGACTCATATGAGAAGCACTAAGAGAAATAGATGATGTTGATAGTGAATGATTGGAGATTGGGTGATTTTGTCACTAATGGAGATGTGATGGGGAAGGGAGTGATCAATTCCCAACCCGATTGTGCGTGTGTATGTGTGAAAAACTAAGGATTTGGGTGTCCTACCGCCAGAGGAAGGGTGTAGGGAGAGAAGTCTAGTGTCTCTCCAACTTTAACCACATCCTCAAAAGATTTAGCCACTATAGATGGACACAGATCAATTTTTTTATTTTAGATCCAATTTTTGATCAAACGTGATAACCCATATAAGAGAAGTATAGGAAAGGAAATGACATCTCATTGCCCCCACTCCATGGGTGCCACCAAAATTTATTGCTTCCATGTTAGGTCATCTAGAAGCAACCAAAAATGTAAAGTAATTTCCCATGTTAGGTCATCTGGGAACACGGTGATGTAACTCCCAAGTTAGGTCATTTGGGAGGATAAATGTGTTGTGTAATGTTGATTTGATGAATGTGTTGGTGAAATTTGTATTGTTACAAGTTGAATGTGTGTGATTGATTTATTGGTTGATTACTCATGGAGATATTTTACACTTGTTGCCCCTAGATTAGGTCATTAGGGGGAATCGTTAAAAAGTGATGTGACATATTATATGATGTATGAGCAGTTATTCAATAATGGTGTATTTTGAGTGCAAATCAATTGCATAGTGGTGTAAAGGGGGATTATAGGATGACCTCAATTGTATGCCCCCTTTTGGCAAAATGGGGAGTGATGATGAGAATGAACATTGAGCGAGAAAGTAATTGCGTAATGATATAATGATGAGTATGTGATGGATATCACAAAAGGTTATGTATATTGAGTGTAAACGATGGTGAATAGGAATAGAATGTGTGTGAAATGTGTATGTTATGGTAGTAGGTAGAATTCTGAAGAGAATTCTACAAATGAGACAAAAAATCAGAGTAGGTATGCTCAAGATATGATCGAAAACTGTGTGATGTGAATTAGTTGAGAGAATGAATGTGGCGAATGACCATAGTAAAGTGAATAATGGAAAGTTACTATAAATAGTAGTGTAAAAAGTGAATAAGAAACTCATTTGTCTTTTGTGTGAGTGTGATAGTGAGATTTGAGTGTGTGAGGATACGTAAGTCGTAAGTTAGAGCAATGCGACCGAGTCAATTCAAGATGGTGGTGATGGTTATGGCATCGTGTATGACGATGGAGTTGGTAAGCATGATTTTTTTCAAAAATGTGGTGATAGTAGTCATTTTGAATGAATTTTTGTGAAATTTGTATTTTTATTTTCTTGGCATTTTGGACTTGGACAAGAGTGGTGAAGGCACTAATGACCTTCGGGATAGGAGCACCCAGACATGGGCACTAGTGTCTTCTCAGGCACCCCAATCCTTCTTGGGTGCCCATGTCAGAGAGTGTGAGTTGAGTCTAGAGTGATGTAAATGTGAAAGTTAGTGTGTGTTGATGTTGTAGGTGAGTATGTTTGTATATGTATGATGCTCTAATGTTGTGTTTGTTGTTTTTTTTTGGTGTGTAAAGGGATATCCATTCAAGAGAGTTTCATGGAGGCCACCATTTGAGTACATTGCTCAGATTGGGGTTATCGGACGATGAGTGGGAGGTTCGGACCATGCTTTGGCTTGTGCAACA
This sequence comes from Taxus wallichiana var. yunnanensis, assembly GCA_018340775.1. Taxonomy (NCBI): domain Eukaryota; kingdom Viridiplantae; phylum Streptophyta; class Pinopsida; order Cupressales; family Taxaceae; genus Taxus; species Taxus wallichiana. The sequence goes on from CM031242.1 coordinate 667,702,825, forward strand.
TAGTGAGAATGGGGATGTGCCCCATAATATGCCTATGCTTACAACTCTATGTGAGAGGTGGTGTTTAGATACGTGTACTTTTTGGTTACCTAAAGGGGAGGTGACAGTCACACTATATAATGTGTATTTCATACTGCAATTACCTATTATTGGCGAGAGGGTATATGTTATGGTAGTGGATGATATGTAGAGAGACAGATGAGGGCTGCTAGGTGGTATTTTGTGGGGAATCAAGTTCCTGTCGAGGCCCATATTAGCCTAGATGTTATTCTAAGATCAGGGGTTCTACGATTGTGGAAGTTTATTTCCATGGTGATAGCGTCGTTGATTGTAGTGGAGGGTGGTGGTGTAGGAATCTTATATAAGATGCATGATATCTACCGCTAGATAGAGGAGGAGAGCACTAGGTATGCCTCGGTAATGATGTGTATTGGCCCTTTTTGTACAGGGATTTGTATAGGTTCAAGCAAGAGGACCATAGGGGTGGTATTGGAGCTACGACATTGTTACATGTATGGGCCTATGAGCATATTATAGTATTGAGGCCAGTTGGTGGGCCATGAGGAGAGTGGGCTAGACTAGATATATTTATAGGTAGGTGGGTTGGTATATAAGGTAGGAAGATGGACATAGATACATATAGATCTATGCTAGATTGTATGAGGCCAAAGTCCATTATATGGAGGTGATACTGAGACTACGGAGGATGGACGAAGGATGTAGTAGAGCTACGATGTGTACGTCATACCATGTGGTTAAATGATAGTTTTCCAAGGGTGGATGGGTTCTTTCAGGTTGAGCACATATCATGATAGTGTGACATGGCCCAAAACATGCTCCCATAACCATATGTATGGGTTAGAGCTATTAAGGCACCGAGGAGGGTTAGAGCGAGACCAGGGCCCACAAAAGGGAAGCTAGTACCTCCAAGTCCAGATGAGGAAAATGTGGCGATAAGTCGATAGATGCAGTACAATGTAGGGTGTACAGAGGCATACCGTGCATAGTGGGCATCACATTAGTGGGCATTTTTGTTTCAATTTTTGGTGGATGTGGCGGGATTGCCACTAAGAGGAGGAGGAGAGGGGCGGTACCTACCCTTGATGGAGTAATGATGACATTAGATGAGCGTGAGTATTTGTATAATTATGTTGTACAATTTATTATTTGATTATGTAATGGTCATTATTGTCTACTGAATTATTCTTATGGTTGCATGGGATGTGTATTGGTCATTGATTGTGGACACATATATCCATACATTGACAAGGAATGTGCCTATCGATATAATCGCAAGTGGAGGCATGTTAGAGCTTATAGATGATATTGTGGAGCACGATGAGGGTTGTCAATCCTCGCCATTAAAAATGTCAATCCAAGTTGGTGTCCAAAGGATGTATGCATTAAGAGAAGAAGATATTGGAAAACAAATCCTTTAAACACAATCCAAACTTGCATAAAATAAATCACACATGCAGAAATTGAAAGACACACTTGCAGAAATAAAGTTTGCATGAAAGAAACACACTTGCATGAATTAAAAGGCACACTTGCATAAATGAAATTTTCATGAAAGAAACACACTTGCATGAATTAAAAGGCACACTTGCATAAATGAAATTTCTGAATTAAAAATAAACACAATTGAATGAAACACCTGTAGGTTTACAACAGACTAAATTTTCACAATACAAAGATAAAAACAATACAACAAAATGAATTAAAGACAAATGAATAAACATAAACATAAATACACAGATCCATCTTCCTTGGAATGAGTGGCTAGCTCATTCCTTGGAAGAGGATTTAAATCATACTTTTGAGATCTTAAAACTACAGAATATTTGAGAGGAAAGAATAGATCTTTATTTCTTTGGAGAAAAGCATTACATATCTAAGTGTGGAAGGTTGCATTTATAATTTATGCATCCAACCAACTCTTTATTTTAGGAAATACAATCTGATCTTATATTTATTCCAATCCTAACAACTAAGATCTTCATCTCCACAAAATATGGAGAGAGATATATTATTGAAGTCAAATCTTATCTCACTTATTTTAAGAAGATTTGCTCCCAAATCTTCTCCTTGCTTTTCAGTAACAAGAATCATAATGATTTTATTCCTATACATTATTGGAAGAAGGATTTTTCTCAAAATATGATTTTGACTAAATAAATTTCTCAGATTTTCCATTTGACTTTGCTGTTTTTGATTGTGGAACTTTTGACGCTTGTCAAATACGCTTTTCCTCGGACTGCAGTTCACTAAAAGTTATATTTCTCTTGATTGGTAAAACCTGTAGAAAATCTGAATGAGGTTTTTGTTAAACACATTTCTATGAACAAAAACTCTCTCAGATTTTCCATTTGAATTTTTTGTTTCTATTTATGGAACTTTTAGTGCTCGTTTGATACACATTTCCTCGGACTACAGCTCAATAAAAGTTAGATCTATATTTATTGGTAAAACTGTAACAAATTTGAATGAGGTTTTGTTAAAAACATTTCTATGAACAAAAACCTCTCTCATATTTTCTATTTGAATTTTCTATTTCGTTTATGGAAATTTTAGTGCTCATTTAATACATGTTTCCTGTTGCATGACTCACTAAAAGTTAGATCTCTCTTCATTAGTAAAACCTGTAGAAAATATGAATGATATTTTTGTTAAACACATTTCTATGAACAAAAACCTCTCTCATATTTCCCATTGGAATATCTGAGTTTTCACAATCCCTCAAAAACTATCATTCCGTTGATGCAAGTTCTGGAACTAAATCTGATTTGTCCATGAATTGAAAATTTTAGAACTAACTGTCATTCAATTGATACAAGTTCTAGAACTAAATCTGTGAGTTAGGAACCAAACTTTCCCGGAACTAACTCGTGAGTTACGGAACTAACTTTGTGAGTTCTGAACTAACTTTGTGAGTTCCGCACTAACTTAAAACAACTATAACTTTTGCATGCGACCTCGGATTGAGATGATTCTTTTTTGAAATTACATAATTTTTCAAGAGGAATATGAATATGAAATCAGATCTGATTTTAAATGTACTTTTCATGATCAATTCCACTTTTCCCAATACTAGCATTATCTTTTCTTTATGGCCTGCATACACAAGACTTTGCATCTTTTCCCAAATAATCAATAGGATTAGTCAAAAAAATAGATAACAAAAGATTTATAAAGAATGAACAAGATATATATCCTATATTTTATCTTAAGAAAACTATAAGTTCCTAGATTACATTTAAATCCACTTTCAAAGGTAACTTGAAAGGACAAAATAATGGTAATTTATGGCCAATTTATGGCCTCATCAAGCACGCCTATTTGATTGAGCCAATGTTAATAGAATAATTGATGTATAATGTGCTTCCGAGTGAGAGGGATGAAGTGTGAGAGGATACACGGTGATCTAGAGAGGAAACAGTGGTGGTGGTCCTCTAGCATAGGATGCATTTTCTCATTTTGTTGAGTTATAGTGTCACTTTAGGGAGTAGTAATCGGCGGAGAATACCCTATTTCAGAGATGGATAGAGAGATACAAGTTACGTGATTAATGGCGTAGGGTGAGCGGTGAGGCATCTAGTTCTAGAAACCCCTATTTAGCATCTAGATCACCCATATCAACCGAAATCACTTATAATCAACTAAATGCACTCAATCGATGTATTTATTAAAAATATTAGTGTGTTATTATGATATTGAATGGTTGATGTTGGAAGTTAAGTAGTCATAATAACCCCATGTAGCTCCTCTTTCATTCCTAGTTTGATTATAAATGTAAAACACTAATCAAGCCTAAAAGGGTGAAAATATTTGATGAACCTAACTCTTGAATCAAACATCATGTCTTGAACCCCTCATTTCCATGGGTTCATTTCTACATTTTATCTTTAGACTCTTGTTAGCATATGGATTTGCACGCATGCAAATGACATGCAACAGTGTGGGAACGAAGTCCCTCCTCAATGAAGGTGAGTTTGCCTTTATTGAAAACCAAAACTGTATTTACATCTGTACATTCAAAATTGTATGTGGGGGGTGTTTTGGAACATCAATGGAAGAAAAGTGAATGAAGGAAATGGAATGAAATGAAAGAAAGGAGTGGAATGGAATGGACTGAAAGAACATGCAAGAGTTAGGTAAAAACAAAGCCTAATATTGCATGAAAAGAAAAGATGAATAACCAACACAAATAAAACGGAGTTTGAGTTAGCCAAACAAGAACATGCAAAAGGGAACACACATGAGCAAGTAGATAGTCAGAGCTTGATCACTGTGAACTAGAACAACTGATTACTAATGTTGACAATAAGATCAAAGATAATATTCGCATGCAAGATTCAAACACCTAACATCTAATGAACATAAGAACACCAAATGCTACAAGAGACAATGAATGAGACACAAAGTTCTTATTCTATTAACTCCAAAATGTTTTTCACAAAGAACACAAAGTTTCTTCTGGAAACAAAGCTTGCACAAAAGTATCTTCTTCTCCTCTCTCAAAGTCACCCTTACAAATGAGCCCCTCACTTCCTTTTATAACCCAAAAGTTGGTTACAAAGTAGTTAGGGTTTTAAATGCACATTAAATAGGGCACTTAAGCGACTTTGACTTTTTTCAACCAACCTTTAAAAAGTGACTAAAAATAGAAACCACTTAAGTTAAAGGGTCATAAAAGAAATGGGTACATGTGGACCCCACTTAAATGACTTGTATGCACACGTAGACATCTTAGTCAGCAATGTGCCACCTAGATCAAGACACCTAAGATCAGTGCCTTATCCATTGGGCCAAGAGTCCGCCTATCCCGATCGTACGAGAATGAACTCATTGACTGTGCTCTGCAATCCACCAAATGACAAGAGTGTTGAGCTTGAAACTTGAGCAATTCATCCACCCCTCTATCTGAGCAATATCCTGGTGTGAGAAGATTTGTCTTCATTCGTATTCATATTCACAATTCTCCACATGCTCAGAGTACCTTTCCATGGTGAATTATTCATTTGTCACGAGACCGTAGTCGTTACGCCACCTTGGTTTATCAGAATCCAGCTTCTGGTCTTTCGCCATTGAGAAGATCTCCAAGAGCCAAAATTGCAATTCACTGCCTGGAGTTATGTCCTTTGTCTTTGTCACCATCCCAAAGTGTTGATCTCCCGAGCAGAATTCGTGAGACTTCAGAGTCTTGGAAATCCATCTCCTTTTCCCCATTGTGAACGAGTGGTGTTGAAAAATCATCGAAGTGATTTATGAATTCGTTGACACACACCTTAGCGTAGTATTTGGTCTTTTTTGGAGTGATGGATTCTAACATTTACGCAATCGCTTCCAAGTTTATCACTATTGGCTTGATGACCCTCTTTCAATTCTTCAGGGTATCATGTAGCCAGGTGGGAACCTCTCTAAGTACCTCATTGTACATGGTTCTCATGTTCGTTGGGAATTGATCTTCATCACGCTGAAGGGGATCACCTTCGGGTGTTGCTGAAATTGGATCTTCTTGTTGTGAGAAAGATGTTGTCGCCATTTTCTCCATTTGTGATGATTCTTCAAATGCAGGCAGTGAAAGAACCGGATCATCAACTTTTGGTTGAGAAGTTGTGACTACTTCCACAAGTTGGGCTGGTATATTTTGAGGTACTTCATCAACGAGTTCCACCTCTAGAAATTGTGTGATATAGATTACAGGTGCTTGCGCATGAACCAATGCTTTGAATTATAGTGTTGTGTTGTTGATTAGGCCTGAAGAATTAGGGCAATCATGCAAAGACGAATGATGAGTGGAATGAGAAATTCTCGAGATGTGCTCCTTCTTCACTTAGGTGTTTAGACGACTCAACTCACGAATGAGCCTTCAATCATATCGCTCCTAGCTTGATTACGAGCTCATGCATTTTCAACTTGAATTCGAACTCCCATGGCGATCCATGCCCTTCGTGTCGTCTTACCTTCTTTCCAGAACCGAACTCCCTGAGTTCTTCTCTGGCTCAACTCACTTGAATACCGAGCTTAACCCGACATTTTTGAAAAGAATGGTTTTACCACAATGCTCACGGTTCTTCCTTATTATATAACACTTGTAGTAAGAATGTTTTGGCTTTGCCATAATAAGCACAATTGTCCCTTTCAAACGATGAGAAAATGCCATTACCAATAAAGACCTAATGCTGCCATGATGATGACCCAGGTTCAAGCCCTCAGCATGTCGATAGACACCCTTAAGACTGATTCTTGCTTTGCTGTCCCTCGGTATTTTGGCAGTGGATTCTGCAATCCCGGCTCCAATCAACAAGTTTCTCTGAACTTGGTAAAAGAATACTTTTTTTTATTGTCTGATTGGATGTACATAATGGAAGGGTATAAATATTGCCTATTGCCCTTAGAGTTTCTCAAAGAGACCATTTACAGGTAACAAGGATGTAGTACTAAAGCAAACCAACCGGTATTTTCAGAGTTGGCCTTCACATTCAATTCATTTCTAGGGAAAAGAATAAATAAAATGCTGAACAATATGAATCGTTTCATTCTGCACCGTAATAACCTTCATCAGGTCTCCTGGTAACACTCTCACTGTCACTTAATCGATTTTGATAAAAATGTTTTGAAGGAAAATCCCGAATTTGAGGATGTATTCGATACTGAGCAGATAACAACATAGTTGGTCGATCTGCTTGTTGGAAGTGACTTTCCAAAATGAAAAGGCGAGTCAACTCAACTAAAACTTTATCTCGTTCTTCTACTATAGCTGACTGTGGTCATTATTGTAGGATTGCCTGTAGCTTTCAGGAGCAAGTTTCTTAAGCAGTGCGCCGTAATAGTGCTGATATTGAACAAGATGAATAACATTCAACATTCCCCAGACTGTGTGTGTCCTGTCCCTGGCGCGTGAAGTTTCTTGAATGGGCGCGTGAAGTTTCTTGAGAGTATGGGTCGCGCACTGTTCCGTATGCTTCCTAAACTTTGCGTGCCTCGCACTGTTCTGTATGCTTTTTAAACTTCGCCCCAACTCACGAATGCTTGGCTGCGCTCCATCAAATGCTGCAACAGATGTATAGCAGGTGCGTATGTTTTTGTTTGCTGGCGCGGCCTGCATGGAAGACTGTTCTATTTTCTTTCCTTTCCCTCAGTGTGTGGACAGCGGTTTGGGCTGTGTGGGAATGAATTCTTTCTTTGCTTCTCCCAATGCACAGGTATTTGATTTGTCCTCTGGAAACTGTTCTTTATCCAAAAACTTGTTCTATTCTTTAAAAGACTGTTTCTTGGCCAGTGCGTGGGCTTTATTTGCATAATGCCAAACAAAAAATTATGTCTTTCTGAAGAAAAAGAAGCTTCTGACTTTTTCCACCGGGTTTGATGGAGGAAGTTACGAGGATTAATTCAACTTCCTCACATCCCGGGTAGTGGCTTAAGTGCCAGGGGAAATGGAAAAAGTAACGGGAAATTGCCAACGGGAATGGAAAAATGGGTTGGCAATCCCCGTCCAATTTCCCCATGTGGGAAATTGGGGAATTTTATGCCCGTTTGCCAATCCATGATTTGGCAATTGGCAGAGGAAAACCCACGTGCGGGAAATTTGAAAGAAATTGCCAGGAAAGTGGAAATCCGGGTTTGGGATGCCAACCCGGCAGTTGGAAACAAAAGCTAACTTCCCCGGCACTAAAACTTGTCGGATGAACCTTCATTTATATTTATTTAATTAAATACTCCTTAAGTGATTAATTTAATCAAACAAGGAGCAATTAATTAATTAAATATTAATTAATTATTTTAATGCGTTTTATAGCCTGGCGGGAAGAGTTCTTGCCCGAAAATCACGAAACGAAGACCGAAACGATCACAAAAATAAGACGATCGCAAGGAGTCTAATGAACCACGCAAAGTAATACTTTTCAAAATTTTCTAATTTTTAATTATTTAATTGTTTTTGACAATATTTGCGCAGTCAAAATTGGACGATATGACTCACACTTGATTCTATATATTATCTTCCTAAACTCTATCTACACAAATTTCCCTAGGGTTTCATGGTCAGTTCTACCCTTTGGTTCACTTTCTAGGGATTTTAATTACCAAATGACCTTTTTCTTATCTAAAAATAATGAATCTATTTTCAAATTCCTTTGAGTTTATTTTGAATTTTTACATATTTAACGAAAACCTCTTTTTCCCCAATTTTTAGCACAATGTTTGGAAATTCAAAAGTACTTTTTTAGTAATTAGGAATAATTAGAAAAACACACACTTTTGGAAAAATCCCTTGGAGGTTTTTTATTTCCTAAAATTAGATTCAAAAAAATCTCTTTTTGTTTCATAAAATTTAATTTTTTTAGATATGGTCGTTGTATTCCTTTGAAAATGATCATTTTTTGCTTAAACATCACTTTTTGGGTCTTATCCCCATGGTCTCTTAATTTTTGGCCCTCTATATGCTTATCCTTATTATTTTCTATCTAGTTTGGGTTCTCTCTCATTTTTTTGCCATCATGGTCCATGCCACCATTTTTCAAGTCTCCTTGTATCATTTAATTCAATGACACCCAACATGTAGAGATACTCTCACAAAACTAGTGCATAAAATCAAGCTCCCTAATAATATGACACCTTCCCATGTGAATTCAATTTTGGGTCATATTTCAGCTCCTTCTACTAGCAATGATGACACCTTTCATAAGGCTATCTTAGAGTCTATTCAAGCTTTACACCATGATTTTCAAGATCAATTTCAAGCTATGAATACCGAGATCACATCTCTCAAGTGTGAGATAACGCATCTAAAGGATTCTTCCAATGCCCATATCCATCATATCTCTACACATCACAATCAATCTAGTTCTAATACCATTGAGAAGAAATGTTATACACACATCATACATGATACATGTGCTCATACAAGTGAAGTAAAATTCTACATAGAGGCAATAATGTGTGTGTTCCATAAGGTCAATATCATTCATTAATACAACCAAAATCGAAGGAATTGTTAGTGTAGGTTATTATTTATCCTTTTATTTGTTGATTAGAATAATTCACGCACTTGTGTTATCTCTACACTTGTTGTGTTACATTTCTTAGGTGTAATAGTTGTGTTGAGTTATCTTGTCAATTGTGTTGGGTTAGCTTACTAATTGTGTGGAGTCAACTCTACTTCATGTATTAGTTAGTTAGATTTATTCACCACATTTTCCTCATATATATGTACATCTTATTGTTGAGCTAATATATGGAGAAATGTATTAATATGGAGCGTAGTATTGAGATGGGTCCATTTCTTATTGTATTTCAATTATCTTATTGTTCTTCATAATTTGCGGTTTTGTGTGTGTATGCTTAGTATTTCCTTTATATGATTCATGTCTCACACTTCTCATTGGTGTACTCTTTGATTCAGAAAATCCCTTGTGTTCTCAATAGGAAACAATTTACTTTGATAAGAAGGCTAAACAATATAATATCCTATTTTTTCTACACAATAAGCACTTAATCACTTTGTTACCGACTCATTACTATCCATAGTATCGGCTTGAATCTCAAATCTAGAACCATATTACCAAAATGGATCCATTCAAACAAAGATGATAATTGGGTTGATGATTAGAATTATGATAAAAAAATTTATAAACAACACAATAATGGATTCTATATATATCTCTACTTCTCTAAAATAGGTTGGGATAGATCCTCATCCACATGAAGGTATTAGTCATAATAAAAAAGATCCCACACCGGTTACTAATAAGGTGACACCTATTATGTATGGATGGAATTATAACAATAAAAATACTGATGATGATGATATGTGAATCTCCACATGCATAAGAACATTTAGGATAAATCCTAAGTTTTCTTCTAAAAATCCTTCTAGGTGCAACATGAAAAATAACCTCATGGATAATATTAATTCATCACTACTACTCAATTTTGATGACATAGATGATTTTGATCCTACCTACTATTGTGATGACTATAAACTCCCCAACAAAAAGTTTCCAAGTATTGATCCTATTGATTAAGAAGTGGACACTATTTCAGTATAAACATTACACATTTATTGGCATCTAGTTGTTGAGCATAAAGATGCCCAAATGAACAAGTATAATACCCCAGTGAATCCACCTCCTCATCCTCTTGATAAATACTTATGGTATAACTAGCGTGTCACTATTCTTCACATTTTACATAGCAACCCTTTATGCATCTAGCATTAAATTCTCACTCATAAAATTTTATTGTTAAGTAATCCTACTAATTGTTATTATATATTCAATCTTCATCCACATGCACCATTGTATGATACCTTATCCAATACTCAAGGGCATATCTAGATCTCCCTTCCTTCTTTTCCAAGAATAGGTTTCCTTGCATGCCCCTACATACTTTGGTAAGGGTCACATTTACAATATGTTTTCTACTCCTATTATTTCATACCTCTTCTATCATAATGGATTTCACACATTCACCATAATCACTTCCAACTGATTACAATGTTTTCAAGACACAATATTCTACTCACAAATCTCAATTCAAAGTCTTCTACTTCACGCACTATTCCTAGAGCTACTTCACCTCATTATTTTCTTATATTTTATTTGGCACATATCACCACTATGATATCCCTTGAATTCAAATCATAACTGAGGCCTAAGCCTCTATTTTCCTTGGTATCCACTCAAACTCTTAAGGAGGTTCCCATTGGATAATTTTCATGCATCATCTACTTCCTATACATAGCTATGCACTAGAAAATTCCAAAAACATTGATATCATTACAAACAACAAAAAAATCAAATATATTCAAAAACAAAAATGCAAGACCTATTTATTTAGCATACATTGTTAGCACTTTGCATTATACATGTTTTTTATCCTTTTTGTTTGATAGATAACATTTTTCTTCTTTACACATGTGTTCATGGGGTATATTGAGCATGATATAGAACATACAAATTGATACATGATTATAGGATCTATCAAGGTTCCTTACATAATTCTTCTAGGGGAATCCCTCCACATAATCTAGGTGTTATTATTTCATTATAGTACCTTTTCACTTCCTCATTACGCTTAAATATATGCATAACGTATTTTTGAATCTTTCAAACTAATAGGACTAACACATGTATCTTGTGTGGTGTTGACATATTTTGGTTTCATATGCTATTCTATATCACTTGTTATGTCATTTCATCACATTATAATACTCTAGTTTTCTATACATTCTTGTTAGTTGTGTGTGTCGTTCCTTTTTGCTACTCTAATTGTAGCCTAAGAGCCTTGTTTGTCTTGGGAAACTGTGGGTGTCCCATGTTTTTGGCATCATGCCTTTCTTGTGTGAAATTTCATTTCTTGTTTTCGAGGCCCAAAGGCCTTGATTGTCTTACGAAACTGTGGGTGTCCCATGTTTGTAGGCGTTAAGCCTTTTGTGTGACATTGTTTTCACTGTTATCTTTTCACTTACATATGCATTAATATTGTTGATTACTAATAGTTATCTTGTTGAAATTGTTGTTATTATTATTTTTGTTGCTATTTTTTCTCTTAATTTTATGTTATGATATCCACCATGCACATCCTATTTGTAGGTACATGTTCTTCTTGGTGGCCACCACATCAACCCTTCATGTGTTTTCTATGCAAATTATCAAAATTATCAGACATGGTTACACATCTATTCTTTTGAGCCACACACTCAAACTCTTCATTACATACACCTCAAGGGGTAATTTATCCGGGTATATATTCTACACCTAAAATAAACACAAATAGGTTTTGGACTCAAAGACAGGCACAAAATAGTAAAAATCACTCAGAAACACCATTAGATGTGAAAACCAAAAATGAAAGCGTAGGGTTAAAATCGTACAATAGGGTTAGGACCCTACGTATGTTCTTGACCCATTCCTAAATTTTTCCTTAAGGGGGTTACAAAAATTTTCTCAACATTTTCATATTTTCACCTACGGGTATAAGTTTTAGAACAATTTTAGACTCAAATGACCTAATTCAGATTATTTTTAGGGGGCATGAAATATTTCATGCCTTATTCTCCAAAACACTTTAGTTTCAATTCCAATTTCATAGGTATTGGGGGCATGTGTCACCTTTATCCAGCCATAAGTTAAAACATTTTAGTTTTATTCAGTTTCTACTCAATTGTGACACACATGGGGAAATTATGGGCCAATTCATTCTCTTTTGTACTATGTGTCATAATAGGAAAAATTAGGCCTAGATCTGTCTGCACTAGTGTGGTCCATGATTTTAGGGAAGGTAGTAAAGTAGCTAAGTTATTCATAGGTAGTCCTTCCTCTCCTCTTACACATAAAGGGGAAGATATCAGAGTTTTTGAATGAATTTGATATGTGGTCTTCTTCCTTCATGGGGTGCTTTGACTCCTCATTTTTCTTCTCTCTCTTTGACATGGATGTGGTGTGTTCCATACACCCAATACTACATCATCTTATCAGAATAATTGGGGACTGATTAACCCTAATCCTTCAACAAAGTTCAATAATCCAAGTCTCTAAGTACAAGCAAAAACGAGGAATCTTTCCCTCGAAAAATGAACATGTGTAAATTGTCTATCTTTTTCTTCTCTTTATTTTACTCTTACAGTTTCAAATTACATTTACATTGCATCTTTACATTTAAGTTAAAATTCAATTCTTTATCATGGAAATTTACTGCACAATGTGTTGTAGGTTTCATTGTGAATCATGCCAACACCAATAGAATGTGATATTACAAAACAAACATCAATCAAAGAAAAAATGTATCTACAAACATATGTATCTTTTTTCGTTTAAGTATGTAATTTCATTTCATACTTAAAAGGGGGGAATGTAGAAACTCAAATTTGGTATTTCTACTTTTTAAAACTATTATTCTTGACATTGTTCTCTTTCTCAAAAAACTACACTCTACCCATTCTCATATGGTACATCCGTAGGTCTCTTGTCTATCTTTCTTGATCTTACACACTCACCTTGACAGTTTCTAAGAAGTGAATGCATGAAACATAATAAGAAGCTCCACTTTTAGCTTCCAAACTTCACATTGCAGGTTTCCATTCTTAGGTTAAAAACATATAATAGGGGCAAAAATGTTTATATAGTCTGAATCGATTGAAGACAAAGTGTATCTATAAACATAGGTATATTTTCCTTTAAGTATGTAATTTCATTTCATACTTAAAAGGGGGGAATGTAGAAACTCAAATTTGGTATTTCTACTTTTTAAAACTATTATTATTGACATTTTTCTCTTGCTCACAAAACTACACTCTACCCATTCTCATATGGTACATCCATAGGTCTCTTTTCTAGCTTTCTTGATCGTACACACTCACCTATTGACAATTTCTAAGAAGTTAATGCATGAAATAGAATAAGAATATCCACTTGTCAACTTCCAAACTTCACATTACATGTTTCCACTCTTAGGTAAAAACATACAATAGGGGCAAGAACGTTTATGTACAGTCCTAAGCCTAGTGTATAGTCTTGACCTAGTTCACTTTGGTCCCAAACCTCCCATTACACACTATTATTTGTGTCACTTACTTCCTCTCAATCAGAATTTCCAACTTTATTTACCTTCGGAAGCATATATAAGCAAAATAAAATCACTTCACTTGAACTAAGAAGCACTCTTATGGAATCCTATTGAAAAATCCAACATAAAAGGCATTCAAAGGTCCCTATAATATGAAAATACCTTTGAACATTCATTAGGGAAACACTATTTACTGGTCCGATGCTTCCCACTAGGTCTAGGGAATTGATTCCCAAATTTGTAATCACTCAAAGTCACCAATTCAAGTAGATTGGAAAAGTAGAAACTCAAGTCGAGCATAGTCAAAGAAAGGATGTCAAATCTAATTACACTACAACTAGATATCACATACTAGGTGGAGAATGATGTGTGGTTTGAGGACTCTTCATAGTAGTTCCAATGTTAGAAGTGCAGGGGTTCCCAAAACCTAACTAATGTTTTTTTTGCAGGACTTCATCCATGGTTAGGGTTTGAAGGATTTAGTAGAGTATTAAGAGATTCTTGTAGTGTGATCGAAAGTGAATGACAAAAAATGACAAAGTGAATCAAATAAGTGGTAAAACCAAAAATTTATAGACCAAACTTTTGAGTAGGTACAAAACTATACAAATAGGTCAAAACCATATAGATGTTTCTTCCCTTATTGTATGGTATTCCCTAAGATATATTCATCTCACATGCTCATTTTCAAAGCACTATCGGATGTAAAAACCCCTATTTTAACATCTAGATCACCCAGATTGGCCTAGAATCACCTATAATCAGCTAAGTACACTCAATCCCATGTATTTGAGAGTTTGTATTGTATCATGTGTATTTTTGCAAGTATTAATGCATTATTTTGATATTGAATTGTTAATGTTGGAAGTTAATTATTCATAATAACCCCCTGTAACTCATCTTTCATTCCTAGTTTGATTATAGTTGTAAAACCCTAATCAATCCTAAAAAGGGTGAAAATAAGAAGAAAGTGAAATAAATAAAAATAAACCAAATATTTTTATTTCTAGAAGTTGATAGTTAAGAAACCCAAGGAATTTGAGAAGAGGCAGTTTACATATCCAAGAACAAAAGCCTTGAATCCAACATTCTTTAGAATAGTGATAATAAAGGACCATTGAATAGGTCATAATATTTTCAAATTCCAACTTTAGGAAGATAGTCCACTATCAAAACACATGATCCCATCCCATTTATTTCCAAACAATAATGATATTTTCAAGAATGTAATACTCTTTATTAGAACCTATTTTCTCAAGTTTGTCAATTACATGAAGAATTTAGAAGATAGAGCACTAAAGCCTTGGCTATTATCTTATAGGAGACGTTGAATAAGATAATGATCCTCTAACTAGTTATAAGCTCGTATATCTAGCTTTAGGTATGAACTTGATGTTACCTTTATTAATAAACTCACATAAGGAATGTTTTCCATAATGCTTCTCTGTATACATGTAATAGGTTAGGAGCAAAAAATGAGCAAACAAATTTGAAAATTCATAAGGAAATCCATTTATTCATGACAGGTTGTTCATTATCCATAGATTACATTTTTGTAAAAATCTCTCCTTTGGTGAGCGAGGATTCATGTTGTTATTAGGTAATGGTGTTAATTTTTTACCACATTGAGGAATTCCTATATATCTCTCTCCCACTCTTATGTCATCTCTTGCGGTTGGAACACTAACTTGTACCGATCCAAGAAATTATAAGATATTTTAGGTAGGATAGAGAGCTTATTGTGTGTGGTATGAATATATTTAATTTTATCTTTGGATTTTTATTTTGCATATATTTGAAAAAACATTAGAATCATAATCTCTAACATTGAGAAAATGCATACAAACATGAGTCTAAGCACCCTTAATAACATGAATTTCCACTAAATTGAACTGTGTTTATAGTTTTCGTAGATTGTAATTGAGGGTAAAAGGGGATACATTCAAAAATAGTAAAGACTTTATGAAATTATTTAAGTAGTACATATTCAACCCACTTATAAACCCATGTCACCTAGTTGGAAATATGGTGGAGGAAGGTAGATATGGCTAATCATGACATTCCACCACTAAATTTGGATATAAGTGTATAAGGGAGGAAGTGGTGCTAGGTTCCACACCCTAAAACTTAGTTGGATGGTTCCCATGTGGTGTAAAAGAGACATGTTGAGGAAAATCCAAGTACATAACCCATTAATTTGAGAAACTCCTAAATCAACTCAAAATTAATGTCTTTGTGATCATAGGGTACAATGTTTTATTAGATGGTAATAACAAGCCTACACTATGGAAATTGAACACATATTGCTTAGAAAACATGACACAATCAAGTATTTTTGAGAACCCATTCAGATCTAACCTATAATTCAACCCACAAAAACCATAATTATGAATTAAATTCCCTCAATTAGAAGAAAGGTTTTGTAAACCCCAATAGTTTAGAAAAAAATGTGTTTCATGTTCTTTATACACCATCGTAATAACATGGAACTCTCTTTTTCTGGGAGTCTCAATCATATTAATGTAACAACGTATGTTACCTTTTAATGTAAAACTTGAAGATTTTCTTAGCAAATTATAGATCTTAGTTTTAACATACCATATTCATATTAACTCAATTTTTGTAATACATTGAATTAGTTTTGTAGTTGTATAATTTTTACGGGTAATTTAGTTAAAGGCTATAATTTTCGGTGAACTCATATTTAATTGGTTTTAATAGTCAAACCTAATTATGATTTCAATTAAAATCTTCTAGTAATAAAATTGTGTTTAAATATGAATACTAATTTTATAGTCCAAAGTAATTTAAAGTTTCCATCACTATCAACTCGTACAATTTTCCTTTTAGGCACATGTAACATCCAAGTAAAAATAAGACAACTTATGAATTATTTTCCATATTTGAATAATCAAGTAAAAATAGTCATGACTTCCTTGCAACATCAATTTTCCAATAGAACGATTACATCAATAGCTTTCTCATTAATTAATTTTCATTACACATCAGCTAGTGCAACAATGAAGTGGTGGGAAACAAGCCAACCAATTATTTGAATTATTTTTGGAATTTGGTGGACAACACATTAATGGTGGAATTTAATGTATTATGAAAATAAATTCATATAAATAGTGTAATTACAAAAGTAAAATAGATTTGCATTGCAAAAATAAAACTAAAGTTGCAGAAGTAAGATAATTGTATTGAATATGTATATAAATTGGGTAAACTTTGTATAAGAGATGTATGCCGCATATCTTTGCAAATGAGAATGCGTGCAAAATTGGAAAACTATGTAGGAGAGATTTATGCCTTGTAAATATATGCAAATGAAGGTGTATGAAAAATAGGAAAAATCTATAGGAGATATGTATGCATTAAAATATGAAAAATTTCCACCTACAATTTATGTCTTTAAGAACTTTTGACTTGCAAAAAAAATATGTCTCCATTCGAAACCATCTACTTTATAAAAGAATAATACAAAAGATCAAAATCACTAAGAATACTAAATGAAAGGTTTCTTATGGGAATCGAAAGATCATCTACCATTGAGATAACATATATCCCCTTTGGGTTGAATTTGAATGGACACAAGTGGACAAGATCTAAAAATAAAAATAATATTATATTATTATTATTTTTATTACTCTTATTCTAAATGTTCATATGAGCTAGATCTTCTCTCGCATGACTCATCCAAATCATTTTCCCTTCCTTAAGAAGTAATGTGCCCCATTGCTCCTAGGGACGATTGTAATGTATGGGGTATTGCACATGGGAAAAGATAAATTCCAAAAGGATTTAATAAATTAAAAAATATTAAAAAATCATATGGAAAATTCATGTTTTTAGGGTAGTAAATAACTTGCTACAAATTTGTTCACAACTTTCTGCTACGAGGAGACAAAATCTAATTTTGTTAAATACCCATTTGAGGTAAGGGAGAGGAGCCAATAGTGGAGCATGGACCAATAATGGTGAGGGTGGATGTAAAGTCAAGGACTAGTACATGTACATTTTCCACTTAAAATTTGAAAAAAAGTAGCCAATAAAATGAATCACATCAAACAATCACACAATCAAATGATGCCACATAAGTGAAAAAATATGCATGATATAATGCCCAAAAAATGGTCGTTCCTAAATTTCTTTGTATGGAAAAGTACTTGATTTAAATACCTTAAATCACTTTCCATATAATATAAATGTTCAAAAAAATGTGTACATTAAAAATAAAAAAATCTATAAAAGGATTTTTTTCTTCAAATTTTATGGTATTTATGTGGGTGTTGTACAACCATCAACTTAGGGTGCACAACCATTGGCTCCTCTCCTTATCAAAGAGATCTTTCCATTTTGGATAGTAGAAAAATCTCTGCAAATCCATTCATAACTTATGCTACGGGAGATGAAATCTAATTCCATCAAAGACCCATTTGAGGTATCAAAGAGATATTTCCATTTGTATATGGAACTTATTTTGTACTATCTTGTTGAGTGAGGATATGCTGTTGAAACTCAAGGGATCCATGACTGTGTTGTGTGACATACCTTTGTTGCTTAAATTGATGATATCTCATAAAACAGAGGCAAACCGAGAATCCGTGAAAAACCCATTTGAGATAATGGAAAAATATTTTAAATAAGCTATAATAGGCTCCCTAAAATGCCATGTAGAATTTGTGACCTTTTTCTAAATTTTGTAGAGTAGAATTTTCCTCCATGTTGTTTATTGTTGTGATCTCATGATGGCCATAAAACTACGGGTGAGTTGAGAAAGATCTCAAATGATGTCACCCGGGATTGTTGATGTTATCAAAAAAACATTTTAACCATGTCATGGCCATATGAGGTTACAAGAATGTTGGATGTGAGAGAAATTTGAGTGTAGAGTGTCATGAAGGATGTCAAGGGTTCACATTTTTATTGAAAATGATGCAAACCAATGGACATAGTAAAATACACATTATGATGATCTTGCAATGACAACGAATGTCGGTTCGAGGTAGAAAAAACCTATAATTTCGGTGGAGCAACTGTGATGCTTACGGTGTATGGGCACAATTGTACTGCGAGAGTGTCGAATAGAGATTGGAGATCGCTACAATTATTTGAACCTTAAATTATACTTCAAACCCTTGTTCCCTAGAATGATAACTATATGGATGAAAATCGACACACAACCTTCAACCATACTCAACCTCTCAAAGTTGTCTTTGGGACAACTGATGTGGAAAATGTGGATGGCTAGAGGTAGCGAAATGTGGTGTGTAAAATGGGGTGAACAAGTTATAAAGGTAATACAATTCCCTTGACTCACAATATCGAGGATCTGCTCTTCAAGTGCAAGGAATGCCCTTCAAACTGAACTAGTCTCATGGATGGATCGAAAGAATAACCACATGGAGATTCTAATAAATATCAAGCTTTGCGAAATCCTGTAAATGGGTTGTGGGATACGTGGGATACTAATAGGTTTCTCGTAACGATTTCGAGACAAGGTCATAGAATGAATGAGAGTGAGGCGTGGTTTCACCAACTCTATTCTATGTTTTGGTATTTTCAAGATATAAATGAAATAAAAAACACAAAGCTACTAATCTAATAAAATAAACCTTTTTTGAGATTTTCTATAACTTTAGAGGAAATAAAGAAAGAAAAGGTTTTAATCTAATTAATAATTTTATGTAGGCAATTAAGCTGGATGTAGTTGATTGTCTATGCAACATTGTATCTAATCTAATTTAATTTAAATAAATCCTTTTTCCAATAAGTAATTGTGGATTTGTTAAATCCTCTCCTATCTCAAATACATGGGAAGATTGAAAGCTTTGAAGATTTTCTTCCCATGTAACTTCCTGATAGAATCTATGAGAATTTAAGGGAAATCACAATATATGACAAATTTATTATCTCTATGTTGGCAAAGAAAGATTCCTCTAGATATACTTCCCTCTAAACCCACAGGGATAGGGAAGGAATAATCTATCAACGAAACTCCTATGGAAGATGTAAAGCTTCTTTGAAATTGACTAAACTATTTGCAATGAAGAAACTAGATTTTTCTACTCTATTTGATATATATATGTGTACAATTCAAGAACAATAATATGAAGAAATGAAGAAAACTAACATCAACCCCAACCTAGAAATATAAAAGTAATGACAAATCCAATTGTGTTGTGCTTTGTCCCCTCATTTTTCTTTTCAATCTCTTGTGTTCATGTGAGTCCAAGGGATTGGGAATGTAGTAGAAGTAGTAGTGAGAAGGCGTTGGAGAAATGGCAGCTTGATAACATTCTAGTAGCAATGCAGGTGGAAGAGAGATAACACAAGTGAACAAATCTTGGCTATGCAATTTCTAACAAGAATGTGGTAGCTCAACAATACAAGAATACAAAAAATGATCTCGACCATTTTCTTGAGAACAAGCGATGATTTTATAGAAGGTTGGTTGGGATGTGCACTATCACACTTGGTAGCCATGGGGTGCCACATCAATAATGAAGGGGAAGTTTGAATAGTCAATTACAAATCACAAGTGGAAGAGGAGATTGCCACAAGTCACTCAAGCTTGAAATCAGCTAAAACGGGTGAGAAACATGCTCAAAAAGTGAACTTAAGTGAATAAATCACACGTCAATTCTTAGGTGAAGATTATGGAAAAATCACACAGACTGCCGCCCCATGTAGAGCAGAGGTTACGGGACATTGCCCTACCCGGGTAGTAGTTATAGGACTCTGCAACCGAGGGGGGCGGTAGCCTTGCAACTAAAGGTCAAAACTAAGTTGAAATGAAGTAGGAAGTTGCTAGAAAAGTGGGAAATGGCTAAGGTAAAATAGGTTACAAATATAAGTTGCAAAGATTTTTAGGAGCTCAAACACCTTTGGAAAATACATGAATCATCATTGGGGACCTTTTATAAATATTTTCTAACAATGTAGCACATGCAAATTTGGGTGCATACATATTGCCCCCTTGGAGAAGCATTTTAGGAGTATGGCGTTCCCAAAGTGGTGAGTTATAAGCTATACGATACACCCATGTGCTGAAATATCATCGTCTAAGCTCATGCTATCTCTGCAAGATGAAAGCAAAACTCAAGTGTAGATAGATGAAGTATTGGAAAATAAAGACTAAATCAAAATGATAAGAGGAATTACCATCTACACTTTGGGATAGAATTATACCGCACCAGCACTCTAGCTTTGTAAAGCACATACACTCAAAACAAGGTTAAAAAAACCATATATATAACAAAAGCCATTCATTTATACATACACTCAAAACGAGGTTAAAACAAAACATATATATAACAAAAACCATTCATTTTCAATTCATTTGCGCATATCCCCTTTAGTGATTTTGGAGCTCTGGACCCATGGTGACCGTTTTGAGTGAGAGTATAGTCAAAATGACGAGGGTGACAACATGATCATGGCTCGTGAGTTAGAGACCCAGCAATGAAGACAAAGGTTAGCATTTCTCAATTGTTTATTTTGAAACCTAAAATGTTGAAAATCTAATGCTAGGAGGGGATTATTTTGAAATTTCTTGTCTTAAAATGATCTCTAGGGTGTGTCCTAGGTGGGTTTAGCTTTTGTTTTATTTGAAAAGGTCCATTTTTGTGTTTTTTTGGTTTTTGGGTCAAAATGGATGGGTCGTCGATTTTAGACGGGACCGTTGCCCTGCGTAGGGTGGCGGTTAGAGGACTATTGCCTTCTCGAGTGGTGGTTACGGGACCTCCACCTTCTTAGGGTGTAAGTTACAAGACTTCCACCCTGATCGGGAGGTGGTCACAAAATCTTCACTCTAAACGGGGTAGAGGTCTTGTAATTGTAAAGACATTGAGCTAATTTAACCAAGTTAAACTAATATTTTTGGTTTTTAAGTTTTATATTGTTTTTTATGAGCTTTCCTATTGATACATGTCACTAACTTTATCTTTTTATTGTTTTTGAGTGAATGCGAAAGAGTTATACATCCATTGGAGCTAGGAGAGAGAGTGTGATTGGCTTCTAGGTATCCTTGATCAGTTGAATCATCTTGACATATATTTATTACTCCGGGTTAGGATATGGAGGATCGCACAAGTGCTACATATAGCAAAAAGCTAGCCATAGACTATGTGATTTATTATCTTATTGGGATGCGGACCAGAACACTTTTAAGTTTCAGGGAGTGAGGGTAGAGTGTACTATCACTCTAGAATACATCTACAAGATTTTGGTGTACTTGTGACTAGGAGAAGATTTACCCTAGAGAGTGTAGGGAACACAACTAGATCTAGACAGTGGGCTTCATACATGGGAGATGATGGGGAGCCAGTGGGCCCAAAGTAGGGTATAGATATTTTATCTGTGTCTACCACACTTATCACTACCTTACGCAAGGCCATCATTGGTATTCTAGCTTCACGTTTGGTGGGAGACAAGGGCGGGGAAATATATTGTATTGTTAGGATCCCATCATCATGCAGATTGAGTAGTATGGGAGGATCTTTTCTGGGGTGTGGACATTCTCGAGACCACATACCATGATTTATATTGTGTTGTGAGGCTATAGGGGAAATCCCTGAGCCACCCTACCTTGGTTATGATTTAGGTATATGAGTGGATCATTCCTTATCGAGGGAGTGGGTGTATAGGATCCTAGGGCTATCGGGGCTGCAAGATGGATTGGCTTGTCAGTTCTTAGAGGGCCACATCAGCCTATTTCTACATTGACGACAATTGATTTTATTGAGAGACCCTACCAGGACATGATTGGATTGTGGGGTTAGGAGGGGACCATACTAATTGCATGTGCTACCACCTCCTAGTTAGTAGATAGATTTGCGAGGGTGGAGGCCCACCCCTCTATCGCCGGAGTACCCCAACAATTTGGGCTACCATACGACAATGTTCTTCCTGTTATGCCTACCAATTATCAGAGTATTAGAGAGGCTCGAGATGGCCCTAAGGGCTGTCATGGTTGGACCATTGTGACACTTGGAGTATCTATCAATGTAGATAGGGTACCCATTCCTAGAGCACCCATGGCCCTTCTCTAGATCAAGACCACACCCACTCATAGTGGGGAGGAGGAGGAGGCCCAAAATGAGACAAAGAATGAGGAGGCCGACGAGGAGGTTGGATCAAAGGGGGCGGTGATGAGGAGGAGTATAGTGATACAAAGTGGTGAGTTACTAAGGAGATATCCATGGCAGAGAGAGAGGAGGTGGAGGTGGAGATGGAGACACTTTGGTTTCATATGAACCACTTTCTCATGAGGGAGGTGGTGATGAGTAGTCGTGATGGGACAGAGAGTTTCCTCAAGAGAGGGTGTTTCACAACAGATGCTTGCATCGGCTTCACCACCACCTACACCAGTTGATCCCACCTTAATTCTCAGAGATCCGAGTATGTAGATACTCTTCTCTTGACCTTGTTATCTAGAGATGTTAATAATGTTAAACATTGTACTTCTTTTTATTTTTGATTGTTTTCTAACTCATCATTGTTTTCTTTGTTTTACAACCACTACTGATGGTTGGTGAGATATTATTCATAAGGTATGTATTGATACCTTGTTGCTCCCTATAGGAAGACTCATGCATAGATTCTAGAAGATTCAAGAAAGCCTTTGCGGGTTGGATGACATCTTGACATTTCTACGCCTCTTTGGAAGGTCATTTGTGTAGATCTTGATTTCTCAAGAAAAAAATATTGCTACATATGAGATGGTAGAGAGGTTGGCAAGGTGGAGTCACTCATGTAGTGAGGCAAAGACTAGAGATTCTACTCATGGTCACTCTCATCACTTTGAATTCATGACATCGTAGCCACAGCAGGAGTCCCAACCATATCTGCGCACCATCTTTGGGTTCCCGGAGAGAGGGATAGGTCGTTGAGCCTTTATTACTTTGATACCATTTTATGAGGCATATATATGATTTTTACTCCTTGTGAGTGTTTAGACCATCCCTAGAGTGTGATGATATTGTACACAGACTTGACTCATTATGATATTCACAAATATCTCTTTTTGGTTTGGCTATCCTTTGCATAGAGTTAACTTCATTTATGGCTTGCTTCACTTGTGTACTCTTATATGTTTTGAATATTAGACTTTAAATAATTTTCAGAATATATGTAGTGGATGATGAATGCTAAAAGAATGATATATTATTATTATTTTTTTGTATGTTGATATGTGATGATTATGCAAGTACAATGTAATGTTGAACTTTAGTTTTTCAAGTAATGTACAATACATCCTTTCATTTTAGATATACGTGATGAATAATGATATGATAATAAAATGAACTTGCTTCAATCCTAACCCAATGCAACCAATAAAATGCGAGGTCTCAACATCGAGAGCCGGGAAGGATGTGAATTGCATGGTTTTTATAGAGATGGAAATGGTGAGAGAAAGACAAATTTTTACATAAACCCAATTAGGAACCCAATCGGGAAACTACAACCTAGCCTTGCACATAATTTACAATATAGCCTAGAATGTGATTTTCTTGCAATTTTATCTAGAATTAGATCTTTAGATGACCTCTTGATTGAAAAAATCTAGTTTTAAAGGTTTTATATCTCATGGAACATACACATTTAATTCATTTTCCTTGGGATTTTAATATATTGAAAGCACTTTTTATTAAATGAAATTACTTTTAACTTACTAATTTATTTGTATAGACCCCCTACACCTTGCCCCATGCTACTAGTAGGAAGTATGGGCTCATCACCAAGGAGAAGGCATAGAGGAGTAAGGGAACTTTCTTCATTTAGGAACCTCATGCCACTTGTACAAGATGTGGGCTCAACACTTTGAAGGTTGGTGGGGAAAATAAGCATGTAAATGAAAATTTTGATTGATTTTGACATGATATATACACTTTGTTTTATTTTAAGTTTCTAAATTGTGCTTTTGGGAAGGAGAAATTTCCCCTAGCCTTAACCCCACACAACCAAGAGTAAGATGAAAGGGCTCAAGACCGAAGGTGAGATAAGTGAACAAACATCTCGGGTGAAAATGTTTAGAATGATTTTGCTACCAAAGAGGTTTTTGGGGAAACATATGACATCATGAATCTTCTAGAACAAACTATGGCAAAAGACAACTATGTTATGAGGAAGTTATAGGAATAATCAAGTATGCAGACCTTGGTAGGATGAAAATATCATGGATATTTTAAGAGATGTGCTTTGAATGACTACCAATGCTTTCAAAAAAATTGAAAGTTACTTAAAAATAAGTTCCTTGATTACAAATTTTCACAGAATGAGCTAATAGATGATAATGCAATGAGGATGCAATAGTATACATATGGAAATGCAAATGGATCATGCGTAGTATCTTTTTAGGTGAAGAGATTTGATGGATTTTCCAAATTCCTCACCTTCTAGTGTACACAGGTGATATGCCCCATTCTTATAGTCCTCTATGACTGATATGGGCCCAACCATTTGGGCTTGAATTTCCTTCCCTCATTGGTTTTCTTGTCTATCTAGCTGTCAAGTATTAATACCAAATCTCCCTCACATATTTTGCATTCGTAGACCTTCTTGTTATATTGTCGACACATCCGGTCAGCGTAAGCTTTATGTCACTTTTCAACATTAAGCCAATCTTCATCGAAGCTTTCCAACTCAGAGATGTGTGCCTCACGATAGCCTCCTTCTCCTAAAATTCCTTGTAGTGAAATATGGAGACTGGGTATTTCAACTTCAAGCGGTAAAACCACTTCCAAACCGAATACCAAAGAATATGGGGTTGCACTGTTGGTGTTCTTACTTATGTTCTGTAGGCCCATAAGGCTAGGAATAACTTTAAGTGTCATTGCACTTGTTCTCCTTTCTGAGCTTTCAGGAGAACAAACTATAATGTCTTATTATTTTCCTCAGCTTGTCCATTGGCGAGGGTGATCGAAAATCATATTTAACTAGCAATTGTGCACACACATAATTTTTCTTTGTATTGGTTTTCTATGTAAAAATTGAGCATTATATCCTTTTGTATTTTTAATAAAAGAATTAAAACTACAAGTACTATGCAAAAATATAGAGAAATGAAGAGAATTCACCAGCAATTTGACACAAAGCGTGATAATGGAGTTCGGCGCTTGAGGCCTATGTCTCCTGTCCGGTTGAATGGGACCGATCTATTAAAATATTGAAAATAATTCTTTACAAAGAATTCTACAAAATTATGACCTTCTCACAGTCTTCCTCTATCAAAAATAATAGGGGTTTCTTTTTACTTCTCCTCAAAATTCCACTCCTAGCTCAAGTTATGAGCATTTCAATAATTTACACAAGTCCCAAATGCCACTTCAAATACAATAAAGCTCCTTATATAATGTTTCCCAAGAAGTGGCACAGCGGTCAAAGCTCTTATATTTTACCATGGAGATCAAGGTTCAAATCCCCCCATATCTCCACTTCCTTCTCCTTATGCGGATTTTAAGAGGTTTATCCCACATTGTGGGTGCGCGAATGAAGGAAGACATTTAATAATGTAAAGGGGGGTGGTTTTGTATCCGCTTTAGAGCCACTTTTGCTGTGTAGATTGGTTCGGTTGGCCAATTTATGGAAAATGGATATGCATTGACCTTCTTAAGTGGAGTTTAGGCACCTTATTCAATAATGTTTATGGATAAATATAGAGGAGGTTTAGCAAATAAATGTGTGGAATATGGAAAATAGTTATGTAATGCATGGCATTTGGAATTGGTCTTGGTTTAATATGCACTTATCAATTAGTCCCACATGCATAGTAAAAATGAAATTAGAGGCATATATATACACAAGTTGGTATAATGATAATATGAGAAGGAGGCCAAGACACCCCTCCATAATCAAGTGTGTCAAACCTAGCTGAGGGCCCCCAACTAGTAAATAGCGGGGTCCATTTGTCCATGAATGAGTGTCCAAGACCAGCATCCCAAAACCACTTTTAGTCTATCACATAAATTTTCCACGTGTCACAATATGATTGAAACACTTGGCGAGTGTGCACATGTCCAACCTGCACAAAACCCCAAATTTTGCCAGTTTCTGAAAATTTCAGCGGGCTATAACTTTTGCAAACGAGCTCTGTTTCCTGCAAATGAGATATCGACGAGAATCATATAATTTTTCTCCATGCTTTAAAAATGAATGCAACTTATTTTGAGAAGATCTTAGATTGGTGTTTCTCTATGAGAATCCTCTGGATCATTCCTCCCCACTGAGAAACTTTTGGACCCAAAAGATAACTTAATTGGTGAATAGGTGAGGGTATTTCTCCCTCACCTTTCCGGTTTCCATCCATTTAGCCTTGTTCGGATGATTTCCTTTGAACCCAACACGAAGATACTCAATATCACCCCTTCACAAAGTTCTGACCTTCCTGTCCAAAATGATGTCTTCCTACAACTCATCAAGATACTCAGGAGCAAAATCATCAATGGAAGGCATTATGTTAGCATCATCATGATCAACAATCATAGGTGGTTCATACAATCTTAAATTCTCAACATTTACAATTGAGTAGATTTGCATATATGGAGGTAAATCCAACCAGGAAAGTGTTGTTACCAATTTTTTCCAATATTTGGAATGGACCATACCATATAGGTTTCAATTTTTTACCTTCACCTGTCAATATTTCCTTACTGATGTGAAGCCAAACTGAATCACCAACTTTGAACTTGTGATCAGTTCTATGTTTATCATGCCTAACTTTGTACTTAGCTTGAATTTTCTCTAATTGTTCATGGACATGCTGATGAACCTATTGTATTCTCTGCACAAATCTTTTAGCCTTGTCAGAATCACTTGAACCATTAACAATAGTTTCATGTCCATAATATACATCTAATGGAGAATTAGGTAGATATCCATAACAAGTCTCAAATGGAGACTTCAAAGTAGAAGAATGTAAGGCATGTTGCACATAATATAGATGTTCATCCCATAACTTAGGATGTTTTCCATAATAGCCTTTAAGAAAATTTACTACCGTGTGGTTTCTGGCCTCTATTTGACCATCAATTTGTGAATGAAAAGTAGTGCTCTTTTTCATTTTTGTGTCCATTAACCCCATAATGTTGACCAAAATTCCCTAAGAAATCTAGAATCTTGATCAGATATAATTGAAGTTGGTAATCCAAAATGAACCCAAACAAACTAAAAAAACAAATGTGTAGTTCCCTCACCAGATTATTTGTTTAGTACATGGAACCAACACACACATTTTGCTAAAATGTCCCACTAGCACATATAAGTAATCATGTTTCTTCCGTGTCATGGGAAAGCCTCCTAAAAACTCCATGGAAACACTTTCCCAAGGCCTTGTCGAAATAGGAAGAGGAGTGTAAAGTCCTAATTTCCTGTTACTTGGCTTGCTTATGGCACAAAGAACACATCCCTTAATATACTGTTTACATGTTCATGCATTCTAGGCCAATAACACTATTTTTGTAAATGTGCAACCTGTCTTACTAACACCAAAATGCCCCTGAAATATGAGAAGTATGTGCTTCCCTAATCATATGCACAAGTTCATTTTTTGGAATACAAAGTTTACGAGAATGAAATAACAATCCTTCATGCAAATGATAATATTTTTCTCCTACTTGTTTCCCACTTACTAGATCCTCATACACTTCTCTAAAATCAACATCATTTACATATTGTTCCTTGTAACTAACATGAGCCAAAGAACTATGCTGTAAAAGAATAGATGCTACTACCACTGGTGGTCTAGATAACATGTCGACAACCTTGTTTTGAATAACTTTTTTATACCTGATTACAAGATGAAATTGTTGCAAAAATCCCTTCCACCGAAATGTCTAGATTTATACAATTTGGTTTGTGTTTGTAAGTATTGAAGCGGTTGATGGTCAGTATGTGTAATTTTTTCTTTTCCCATTAAATAATGCTTCCACTTTTAACACTTTGAACCAAAGCATACAACTCGTATCATAAGTTGGATAGTTTCTTACCACACTTGTAAAGGTTTCGAATGGTAACACACGGGTCGTTTGTTCGCATCAAAATGCCTATCATTGCGTAGTCACTAGCATCCTGTCTCAATCTCAAATGAATGTTGTAAATCTGGAAGTGCCAAGATCGAGTGGTACTTATCTTCTCTTTCGAGTGTATCAAAGGTATTATGTTTTTTTCCTCCCCACCGAAAGACCTATTTAATACTTGTCAAAGCATGCAAAGGAGATGCAATATATGAGAAGTTAGCAATAAATTTTCTCGATCGAACCGCACCTAGAAAACTCCTAACTTCCATCACATTAGTGGGTCTAGGCCATTTCACAATAACCTCTATTTTTGTAGGATCAATTCTCAATTCTCCATTTCCTACAATATAACCCAAGTAAATTAAAGATGTTTTTCCAAATTCACATTTTGACATCTTCAAATACAAATTCTCTTTCCTTAGTGCATCTAAGACTTTACGGATGTGTTTAACATGTTCATCCCATGACTTACTAAAAATAAGAATATCATCTAAGTAGACAATAACGAAATTATCAATGAATGGTCTAAAGATTTCATTCATAATTCTCATGAATGTTGTTGGTACATTGCACAAACCAAAAGGCATCACTAACCATTCAAACAATCCATGTTTCATTTTAAAAGTAGTTTTCCAAACATCACCTTCTCGTAATTCTTACTTGGTGATAACCACTTCTTAAGTCTAACTTAGTGAAATAAATTGCATTCTTTAATTGATCCAAGTAAATCATCTATTCTAGGAAGAGGGTAACAATTCTTTATAGTAATCTTATTTAAAGCATGGAAATCAACACACATTTTCCAAGTGCCATCCTTCTTAGGAACCAATATAATTGGTGAACCACATGGGGATGTACTTGGACAAATTATACCTTGAGCCAAAAGTTCCATTACCTATCTCTTGATTTCCTCATTCTCTACTATTGACAACCTATACATTCGATATTGGGAAGAGGTGCATCTTGAAGCAATTGTATCTCATGTTGAACCCCTCTTTTGGGAGGTAGACCTTGTGGATCTTGAAAAACATCATCAAAATGAGAAACAATTTTTAACAATTCATCCTTATGTTTCAGATCACAAGTCTCAAAAGCCATCTCATGTTCTTTCTCTTTGGCTTTGACTACCATGAGCACAAATCTTTTGCTTGAGTTTACAAGCCTTTTCATTTGACCTGCAGTTACCAAGGATAGATTATTCTTTTCATGGTGAGCTCTAACAATAAATTCAATTCCATCGTTTACAAGAAAATATTTATTTTATTCCCTATATAAGATTGCTTTCGATCATACAAATAAGGACTTCCCAAAACCACCCCACAAATATCCAAAGGAACTACATCCAATTCAACCTCATCTATAAACTTGTCTGTAATGGAAAATTTGAAAGTACAAGTTTTAGTTACCTCTGATTTTCCATCATCACAAACCCAACCTAAAGGATAAGGCTTAGGATGTGGTTTAGTTTTGACTCCTAGTTTCTTAACAACCTCCTCGAAATTAGATTAGCTTGGTATCCACTATCAAAAAGAGTATCAATTTTCGTATGCTTTGAAATTACTCTAATGTGGAAAAGCTCATTCCTTTTCTTATCATCATGTATAGTTTGTTTACTAGAAGAAGATGCAACATTTGTAGTACTATTGTTGGAAATTGAAAGAGTTGATTTACCTTGAAAACTCATATTTTGTGATTTTGGTTTCATCACGAATCGAATCGAACCAAGATCATGCACTATAGTGTTTGTTTTTTTCTTTTCCTTTCTTAACCATCCATTTAGGCTTCTTTTCAGGATGTAATTTCCAACATTTAGACTCATCATGGTTTTTTTTACAATGATTACAAAATGGTTTTTCATCTTCCTTCTTAACAGTAGAGTTTGTTTTATGCTTACCCTTTCCTTTTCCTTGTTCTTCGAACCTTTTCCTTTAGATTGCTTGTTCTTTTGATTAAAAGAAGATAAAGAGGAATCCTTTGTCATTTTCCCTCATGCTTCCAAATGGTTTGCTTGAACACATACTGCATCAAGATTAGTAGGACCTAAAACAAGTATCATATGAATTAGATAACTATGCAATCCACCAATATATTTGAGCAAAGTGTTTTTTCCGTGTTTAGGAAATTCCCTGAATTAGAACCCTTTTCCTAAATTATTGTGTGTATTCTTGAACACTTTGTCCCTTAGTTTGTCTTGATGTTTGTCAATCCATCATAGCTTGTTGCTTATAACCAAGAGGATAAAATTGTTGCCTAAGATTTGAAACAAATTTAGTCCAAGAAGTGATTTCTATACCTTTGGTTTCTTCTACTTCATGAAGCTTACTCTCCCACAAAATGAGTGTTGTGCCACCCATCCGAAGAGTTGCCAGATGAATCTTTGCTTTATCATCAACAATTCTTTGAACCCTACAATATACTTCTATCTGCTTGACCCAGTTATCCAACTTCTCTACATTTAGCTCTCTAGTATACATTGGCAATTCAAACTTTATATCTAACTTTAATGAAGGAAAATCAGATTTTAAAGGGTCTCTTTTAGGAATATCAGAACTAGAGCTTTCTTCTTTCTTACCTTCTCTAGTTCCCTTTTCCCTTTGTCTATCTTGGTACATTTCTTCCACCATTTCCTTCATTTGTAGGAATGATTGATGAAATTTTTCTTCCTCTTGATCCGCCATTGTAGGACTTCGAGATCGTCTGGTACCAATTTTGGGATCTCCTTCAACTAACTCTCCTTCACCCTTCTTAGATCGAGACCTTGTTAACATCCAACACACAACTTGTAATCCAAAAATAGTTAATCTGAACCAAAAATTAGTCAAAACCAGCTCTAATACCAATGATCTGAAAATCAAATTTAACTAGCAATTGTGCACACACACAATTTTGCTTTGTATTGATTTTCGATGTAAAAATTGAGCATTATATCCTTTTGTATTTTTAATAAAATAATTAAAACTACAAGTACTATGCAAAAATATAGAGAAATGAAGAGAATTCACCAGTAATTTGACACAAAGCGTGATAACAGAGTTCGGCGCTTGAGGCCTACGTCTCCGAGGTCCAGTTGAATGGGACCGATCTATTAAAATCTTGAAAATAATTATTTACAAAGAATTCTACAAAATTATAACCTTCTCACAATCTTCCTCTATAAAAAATAATAGGGGTTACTTTTTACTTCTCCTCAAAATTCCACTCCTAGCTCAAGTTATGAGCATTTCAATAATTTACACAGTCCCGAATGCCACTTCAAATACAATAAAGCTCCTTATATAATGTTTCCCAAGAAGTGGCATAGCGGTCAAAGCTCTTATCTTTTACCATGGAGATCAAGGTTCAAATCCCCCATATCTCCACTTCCTTCTCCTTATGCGGATTTTAAGAGGTTTATCCCACATTGTGGGTGCGCGAATGAAGGAAGACATTTAATAATGCAAAGGGGGCGGTTTTGTATTGGCTTTAGAGCCGCTTTTGCTATGTAGATTGGTTTGGTTGGCCAATTTATGGCACATGGATATGCATTGACCTTGTTAAGTGGAGTTTAGGCACCTTATTCAATAATGTTTATGGATAAATATAGAGGAGGTTTAGCAAATAAATGCGTGGAATATGGAAAATAGTTATGTAATGTGTGGCATTTGGAATTGGTCTTGGTTTAATATGCACTTATCAATTAGTCCCACATGCATAGTAAAAATTAAATTAGAGGCATATATATACACAAGTTGGTATCATGATAATATGAGAAGGAGGCCAAGACACCCCTCCATAATCAAGTGTGTCAAACCTGGCTGAGGGCCCCTAGCCAGTAAATAGCGGGGTCCATTTATCCACGAATGAGTGTCCAAGACCGGTGTCCAAAAACCACTTTTAGTCCGTCACACAAATTGTCCATGTGTTGCAATATGATTGAAACACTTGGTGAGCATGCACATGTCCAACCTGCACAAAACTCCAAATTTTTCTAGTTGCTCGAAAATTTCAGCGGGCTCTAAATTTTGCAAACGAGATATCGACGGAATCGTATAATTTTTCTCCATGCTTTAAAAATTATTGCAACTTATTCTAAGAAGATCTTAGATCGGTGTTTCTCTGTGAGGATCCTCCTGGATTAGAGGGTAATAGAGAGAATCAATGTGGTGCCTTATCTTGAAATTTTCACATAGCTCACATACTTCTTCATTTTTGAAATATGTTCCATTATAAAAGATAATGACTTGTGGGACCCCGTACCTACAAATAATCTAGTTCAAAATGAACTTTGTAATTACACTTCTGGTATGGTGGTAAGAGGCATGGCCTCTACCCACTTTTGAAGTATTAAATGGTCGTGATTATAAAATTGTGGCCATCTGTTGTGACAAGGAGAGAACTTCCCTATCAAATCTAAGCCCCACGTGGAAAAGGGCCATGGTGTTGCAATCGGTTGTAGAGCTTGGGCAGGTATATGGATCTCATGAGAGAAATCTTGACACTTATGACACTTGCGCACATACTCTACCACATCATGTTCTAATGTAGGAAAAAAATTATCCCATTTGATGTATATTTCTAGTAGTGGCATGACCTCCGAAGTGATTTATCTGACAGATGAAAATTGACATGCAACTTTCAATCGCACTCAACCCTTGAGGTCATGCCAAAGAAGCTGATGTTAAATGTGTGTGGCTAAATATAGGAGGATCAGTGACTAAGATCTAGTAGTGTGATCTCCTAGTAGTTGAGTTGGCAAAGGGGAGATTTAGAGGCTATGAATGGGTATTGTAAATTCCCTATGGTTTGTTTGCCTAATTGGATCTCAATGTTGAACTAGTTTGAAGTGTCCAAATTAACTAAGATGAAACTAAAAATCTATGTTATTGAAGAAAGGGAAAATAATCTAAACAAATCAGAAAAATTGAAATATTACAATCACAAACAACAATTTGCTTCTATTCTAAATAATTATAATATTTCTACACTAAAACTAAACAAGTGAGATAACCTGGTGTGGTTATTCACCCGTGTTGAGTGTATTGAAACCAAAATAACTTAAAACAATAACTTCTCCAAATGATCTATGATATGTAGAAAACCTCCTATAGATATTCTCTCCTTCAAATCCACAGGGATGGGAAGAAGAGGATCCGTCACCGGGAGCTGCTATTAATGGTTTAAACCCTCTTGGAAATTAAATAACTACTTGAAAATGGAAGGAAATTGATTTCTACTCTATTTGATGTGATGTAACAATGATAAATTACAAGAATGAAGGAAAGCAAACAACAAATCCAACCTATAATTCACTTAACAAAGGTAAATCTAGTTGTGTAGTAATTTGTCCCCTTAGTTTATCCTTTCTTTCTCTGTGTGTCCATATGAGTCTAAGGAATTGGGAATGCAAAGGAAACAGTAGGAGAAGGTGCTTGAGTAATGGTAGCTTGAACTAAATCTCGTTGCAATGTAGGTGGAAGAGAGATAACACAAGTGAACAGAGCTTTTCTATGTAATTTCCAACAAGATTGTGGCAGAATACTATACAAGATACACAAAATTCTCAGCCATTTTCTTGAATACAAGCATTAAATATATAGGAATTGGATGGGATGTGCCTTCATGCACAAGGCAGCCTTGGAGTGCCAAATCATTGGGTGAAGAGACAATTCAAACTAATTAAATCTATTTAAAAATAGAATAGGGAAGGAATACCATGCAATCAAGACTATTTTTAGGCAATTTGGTTCACAAACGCACCCTAGAAGTTAAGTTAAGTGAAATCACATGTGTTAAAATCACACATGAAGAGTTTCTAGAAAAAGTGCGTAGGACCACCGCCCTACGCAAGGCAGTAGTCCTAAGACTAAAGGCAAAAACATGAACAGAAATGAGCGGGAACCTAGAAGAAAGTGTGGAAAAGCTAAAGATGTCTAGGCTACAAATATACATTGTGAATGGGTTTAGGAACTCGACACATTCTGAAAGGACATGAATCATCATTGGGGACTTTTGTAACCATTTTTGACAATGTAGCACATGAAATTTTGGGTGCGTACATATTCCCCCCTCAAATAAGCGTCTTAGCCATGAAAATGTGAAAAACGTAGATTCTGAGTATGGCGTTCCTGAAATGGGGAGTTAGAAGCTATTCCTAACACTCCGTGTGTTGGAATGTCGCCATCCAATCTCCCACTACTTGTAAAATGAAAAATAAGACTCAAGTGTAGATAGATGAAATATCAAAAAATAAATACTAAATTAAAATGACAAGAGGACTTACCATTTGTGTGGGGATACAAAAATATACCCACGCCAACGCTTTAACCCTACAAACATATGCACTCAAAATGAAGTTATAACAAATATATATATATATATATATATATATATATATATATATATATATATATATATATATATATATATATATATATATATATATATATATATATATATATTTTCCAAATCCATTTTCGCATATTGATTTGGTGATTTTGAGCTCTAGGCCCACGATGACCATTTTCATCAAAAGAATAGTCAAAATGTTTGTTGTGAGATTGTGATCATGCCTCCATGAGAAAGAGATTGACCAGCACGGTCTCAAGTTAGTTTTCCTCACTTGTGTGTTTTTAAACCTAAAATGTCAAAACGTCAAAATATTTGCCTAGGGGGGATAATTTTTGAAATTTCTTGTTTTAAATGAGTCTCTAGGGGGCGCCTATAGGGTAGTCTTTTA
Organism: Taxus wallichiana var. yunnanensis; assembly: GCA_018340775.1. NCBI lineage: Eukaryota > Viridiplantae > Streptophyta > Pinopsida > Cupressales > Taxaceae > Taxus > Taxus wallichiana. Next base: position 667,738,129 of record CM031242.1, read on the forward strand.
TTTTGTTAAAAATGGTTTATTTTTGAATTTTAGGGTAACAAACCCATATGTCGAATCGGTTCAGATCGCCGCCCTACCAGAGAGCGGCGGTCTTGAAACTACCACCCTATACCGAGTAGTGGTTTTGAACATAATGACCAAAATTCATGCTAACTTAATTTTTTGTGTTTTTAACATTTTGTTATGTTTTGATGAGATTTTTAATTGAAATATGTTACTAAATTACCCTTTTTCTATGTTTTCTGTTAGGAATATCTATGTTGTAGTGTGAACATAGAATATTATGTAAGTGATTATATTATCTAGGATAATATAATATGTGTTGTAATAATTAATTACATTATTGTAAATGTAATTATGAGTGGGTGAGTAAATATTGTTATGAGTTGTTGAGTAAACAAATCATTAACAATATTAGTTTTGTGAGAAAACAAAATCTCACGTAAAATAGCATGGAGTTGTTTTAGGAGTTATGTGTGGAGATATTTATGGAGATTATATCTCCTTAAATATAGGAACAACATCTCCTATTTAAATGGATGTAATACTTCCTATGAATGTAGCAAGAATAAAGAGTAAGATTTCAAATTTTCTTTATGCAATTATGATATTAATTTTTCATTTGGTAACAGAGCAGGTTTGATGCAAGAAATTTCAGTGCTTTCATGATCAAATCTGTCTCAAAGAATATATCATAGTTTTTTTTCGGATGTGGGTTTTTCTATAATTTTTTGTGCAGAATCATGTGCTGGTCAAGAAACTACAGAAGAAATTTCAGTAGAACCCAGAACGTATTTTGGAAGAAATATGGATTTTACTATGCAGCTATCAAATTAAGCACATCAATTCTTCTACTGAAAGTTTTCTCCAATTTTCAATAATGTTGAATTGTTAATACAAGTTCTTGACTTGCTTGGAGGTTAAAAGGTATTCAATATAAAATTTTAAAGTACTTGATTCAATTTTGTATTTTTTTATCAGTATTGTATAAAATAATGGAGAAACTAAATCTGATTGAAAAGTTTGAAGGACAAGATTTCCATACATGGCAACTACAGATGCAATTACATTTAATAGAAAAGGATCTATGGGATGTGGTGAAGTCTAATTCAACTCCACCCACTGGAGGAAATGAATTGGCAAAGTGGAATGCAAAAGATTAGAGAGCATTGGGTACCATTGGTCTGGGCTTATCAAAAGCCTATCTACATCATGTGGATTTCACAAAATCTGCAAAAGAAATTTGGGAGTCTCTTAACAAATTGTTTGGTTCTGAAGCTGAAATGGCAAAGACTACATTGAAGCAACGCTTGTACGGGTTGAAAATGGAAGAGAACTCAAAAATGGCAGATCATATAAGTAAGTTTTGTTCTTTGCTAAATCAACTAGCTGGAATTAAAGAACATGTAAAAGATGATGATGCTAAAGCTATTCTTCTTAATAGCATGCCTAAGAGTTACTCAAATATTGTATTTACTTTGAGTAAAATTACTATTAGTCTAGAAGGAGTGATTTCTACATTGTTAGAACAAAGCAGTCATGAAGAACATGAAGAAGTACTATATGTAGGAAACAAACCTAGCTCCTCATCTAAGAAGGAAAAACATAAACCAAAGAAGGTTCCTTCACATGGAAAAATAAAATGCTTTTATTGTAATGAGATTGGGCATGTAATACTGAACTATAAAAAGAGAGCTCAGGATCTTCTTGATGACAAGATAGATCAGAAATCCCTTCTAGCTGAAGTAGAAACTGATTGGGAAGTCTACTCAACTGATGAAGAACTTTCATGTCCTAGTGATGAGGATTTCCTATGGTAGACTCTTTTCTTGTTGGAGGAAGGAGGCAATGGAGGAAGGAGGAAAATCAACGTCCTCTCGTCATTCACCAACAATGGGGTCAGACAGATGTGGTGATATTTTATTTCAGTTATGTGGTGTGTTTATACACAAGGGGGTGAAACTAGTTTCATGTTTTGATTTTAATGTGTTCACATAGACTAACAACAGTTCCTGAGTGTCTATTTGGTGTGGAAGAAGCAAACCGCTGACTCACCTTACGGGGAAAATCATCTATGACGGTCCTCGACTATTATACGGTCCCCGACCGCCATACTTGATGGAAGGTACTTCATTGGAAGGTGATCAGTCGATGAAGATGTTCATACGACAAGGATGATCATTAGCAGAAAGATCCAGATAGCAAGATCCAGTAGCAATGGCTACTCCGACAAGTTTGATGTTTCCAAGAGCTCTTACCCCATGTTCACACTAAGGGGCGAATGTTAGGAATATCTATGTTGTAGTGTGAACATAGAATATTATGTAAGTGATTATATTATCTAGGATAATATAATATGTGTTGTAATAATTAATTACATTATTGTAAATGTAATTATGAGTGGGTGAGTAAATATTGTTATGGTTGTTGAGTAAACAAATCATTAACAATATTAGTTTGTGGAGAAAACAAAATCTCACGTATAATAGCATGGAGTTGTTTTAAGAGTTGTGTGGAGATATTTATGGAGATTATACCTCCTTAAATATAGGAACAACATCTCCTATTTAAATGGATGTAATACTTCCTATGAATGTAGCAAGAATAAAGAGTAAGATTTTGAATTTTCTTCATGCAATTATGATATTAATTTTTCATTTTCATGGATGTAGAAGAAGGAAGAGTATATCCGTTGGAGTCGCAAGAGGGAGTGTGACTGGCTCCCAACGATATTGGATCAGTTGACTCATTATGAGACTGATACTCTTCAGAGAGTAGGCATATGGAGGATTACATGGGTGCCCCATGTTACTCATGCCAATCACATACTATGTGACCTGTTCTCTTATTGGGATGTAGATCGGAATAGCTTCCAGCTTGTCAAGTACTAGGGGTGATTAGACAATCACCCTATAGGATGTGTATTGTATTCTTGGGGTTCTGATACTAGGTAGATGGTTGAATTTGGAGACAATAGGATCTAGAGCCATGATGACTCTATAAGCCACTTATATCGGGATGTCACATTTTCCTTTATGTTGGGCCCCTAATTTATCTTCCAAATCTTAAGGGCGCGTAGGCACACATGGCTGGAGGAAGTGCAAAAGTGAAGGCATGTAAGGCAAGAGTTCAAAAAGGATTCTGAAGAACCCGGGGACGTGTGTGCTTTGCGTGAAGAACAATTCGGGACTTAGCCATTTTTGGCCTTTGGGACAGAACACATGAAGAACGTGTTCCATTTGGATAAGGTTCAGCCTAGTGATAGGGTGTCCTGGAGGGAATATACCTTGCGATAGAAAGATCCAAAAATTTAATCATGACATGGAGAGGCATGCGCCCGAGGCGACCCACACCTTGACACTTGGGGCTAGATATGAGGCTACAGAGGAGTTTGTTAGAGCTCAAATGCCTATTTATATGCACACCCTTGGCAAAGAAGAGGAGGAGAAGAGAGGTAGTAGAGCTCTGTAGAATTATTGCAAGAACTATGGGATGAAAATGGGTACATGAATTCAAGTAAGGATGTAATGGGGAAATGGGGAATGAAATTTTTGTCTTGTGAGAATACATGTATGGATCCATACATGGTGCATGACTATGGTCTACCTTCTGTAATCTTTTATAAGTAACACTATGAATGAATGTGATAAGGTTACCATGACAAATGTATTAAGACTATTTCTCTGTATTACCTGCATATTTCTATTGTACTTTTGTTCTTATATAATCGTGAATCTTACTTGAATGGTTAAGTATAGTAGTGGATTTACACCTCTTAGTTCTATTATTTCTATTGCGCGCTTTGGTTCTATTATGACTGAAGGGGTATAGAAGTCATCCTGAGCTCTATAGCTCTTCATGTCTGTTAAATCACTAAGTCAAGAATCATGAACTATGCCTTCCACTAGACTCACATAAAGAGAGACTCGGCTCCCTCTCGTGCGCCTTAGGTGAGTGCCCAATGCTCAGCTGGGTGATAGGCGGTGTGCATGAGGTTCCCTTGTTCTTAGTGGGTGAAAAAGTGACTACATCTTGGTTCCATTGCTCGGGACCCTCTTTTTGAAGTTGTAGTGGAACATGGCATATATCATGATCTCTACAAAAAGTGATGACGGAGTGCTTAACACTTGAAGGTGTTGAAAATTGGTTTACTAGCACGGAGGATGAATTCACTCAGAGATTTAGTACCAGATCTAGATTTGATACATGAAGATGGGTGGAAGACACTCTTTATCATGAGTTGTACAAAACCTTCTTCGATGTTTCCCAGTAGAGTTATTCGAATGGCTCTCGGCTTATACATCTAGATCGGGGTGGCATTATAGATCACACCCTTGGACCCAAGAAACATATTAGAACCTACAAGATGCTGATCTAATGTGGACCCGTGCTATAGATCATTGGTGGAAGGGAGTATTGACTAGCTACACTCTGGAATACGCCATTTCCATGTATTCCTGTCTAGAAGTTGTTGAGTTTGAGTTCTTGCGAGAGCCCAAGGGATCATTTCTGTGTGTTATTCCCCTTGCAATCAAAACCTTGATGGTAACCATGGGTTTAGAGGCATTCCCTATGGCTGGCTAAACCACCCTGAGTGCTAGGCGAGGAAGCTAGGTTGGGGAAGGATGGCTGATCTGACAACTAAACAGGAAAGGGAGGAGAGGCGAATCAAGTATAATGAAGTGCGTGAAAAGGAGATCGATAGACAAGTGCGGGATTATAAGTGGGTTATGGAGCTAGACATGGTGGAAAGGAGTTGAGGTTCACGTGGAGGATGTCGAACCCGAATAGTCTATAGTACCCCATCTTGGTAAGCGTGGAAGAGAAAACCTTGCAGCTTTTGATGAGAGTTCGTCGTGTAGAGAGAGAAGAGTAGTTAGCGTGCATTTGATCCCACCTAACAACCAAACCTTGGCACTTGGTTTGTTTGAATGAGGGAAAAGTATATTTGATCCATTTGATATCAGTGGAAGCAACCGATTGGTGCCTAAAACATACAATTTCTTGTTTAGGACTTCTATGGCTTCACACACTATTCGGTATTTGGTGGAATGTTTGGGCAAGGCATGTATACGGCTGGTTTTGGAAGTGTGTTAGGAAGTGGTGGAGGAACTACGATTGGGAGTGGTACTAGTTCACAAACTATTGACACGTAATTCATGGAATGACAGGAGAACTCAGCATGACAAACACAGCCTGTACACCTAACATGTAGGAGGATCTGGAGGTGGAAGTAGTGGAGTTGGTGGCTCAGGATCCAGTGGATCTGGCGGAGGAGGAAACACTAGAGGAAACCAAGGGACTAGATCAAGAGGGAAAGGGCCTCAGCCACCTCCTCAAGTCTTTTTGAGATGTCTCTACACTTTCCAAATTACAGTGGAATAGAAGATGCCGTGGAGCATGTGCATAAGTGCGAGATACTATGGTGCACTAAAGGAATCATGACCCAGGCTCGAAAGGCCAGTCAATTTGTGACGACCTTGCAAGGATGTGCACATAGTTGGTATAGAAAGTATGACCCTCATCAGATTGTTGTGGATTATACCGCACTGAGAAATGCATTCTTGGTGGAATTCCACATACCTAAGTTTGAAAAGAAGAGCATTAGCTCTCTCAAAGAAATCTAGCAGGGAATGGTAGAGAGCATGCATGAATATGATGCACGCTTTAAAACTCTATTGTCTAAGATGTCTTATAATAGCCATCCTTCAAAACATGCTTAGTGGTTTGTTAAAGGTTTGATCATGCCCTTTAGGAGGGCCTTATCTCATAAAACATTCACGGACCAACGCGAGGCATTGGAAGTCGCTTTACTTTACACATTGAAGTAGTTTGTAGTGTTGACATTGGTGTTAGTCCATTTTGGAGGCTCAAATTTCTACCATGACAAATCAATTGGAGAAATTTTCTACCAACACGGTTCTAGAGATTCGCGGAGGGATGTGGTGCACGGATTGTAACATGGAAGGACACACAAAGGATAGTGGTGGGATATGTACTCGGAAGGTGGTACGTGCCATAGCAGCAAAATGTGAAATGTGTCACGAAGACCATAATGTAAGTAGGTGCCCCCACATTGAGTGCACGATCCATAAAAATGTATCTTGTTATTATAAGATATGTACCTCAACCACACATGACACCAAGGATTATAGATTGATTGAACATATTCATGAGGCAATTGATCTTGTGTGTGCCAGGACTAAGCATTGCCGTGTAGTTCCAAAGGATATGAATGTCGGTATGAGGAGCACAGAGATGGAGATGTGCGTGGAAGAGAGTTTCGTGGAGGGTTTCGTGGTCATCGTAACCACGGAGGAAGAAGTGAGTTCTCGCATGGGACGTGTTTTAATTGTGGAGCCACATACCATTATAAGCGTGAATGTCCAGATCTTCTACAATGCTCTGGTGTGGAAAAAAACATAAGTACAAAGAATGCCCAGAGTTGTACGAACATATGAGTTAGCAGTATTGGAAGGATAAGGGCACTACCATGGTGAGTATTAAGAAGGCTGACATGTAATGGCTTCCATGAGTAATATGTGAATCAGAACTAGAGCCTATTATGGTAACAAGGGTGGAGTCTTCATGTGTAAAAGAAGCACCTAGGCAGAGACCTCTGGTTTCGAGAGAAGTAGTACATGGGAAGTATCCAAACCTGGCTCACCAGAAAGAAGTTTACCAGAAACCATGGATGTAATTGAAGTTTACAAGGGGAGATCCAATGCTTAAAAGAGCAGACTAGAAAGGATGAGTAAAGGAGAACCATAGAAGCACCAAGGGATGACTTGGATGAGGTTAAGGAGGTGTGTAAACTGCTAAGGCAGGAGAATATTATTCCCTACTAGGGGCATGGTTGAGAGAAAAGGTTCCACACAGTCGGGGAAGAACACGAAAGGTAGATCTTGCATGTAAACCTCCCACCTCACAACCTTGATTATGACAAAGAGATTACCCTGAACGCAATAGTGGATGGATGGTTGCTTAGTAACATCCTCATTAACATAGACGCGGAGGTTAATGTTCTCACTTTGGATTCCTAGCATCAAATGGGAAGACTGCATTACAGCCATCTTCAAATGTGTTGTATATGGAAAATAAGACAAAGGCAATGCCCATAGGTGTCTTGAAGGATGCAACCATTACAATTCAGGGGACTAGGTTCACTAGGGATTTTGAAGTCTTGGCGCTTGCCGAGGTAGATAATTTCCCAGCTCTACTTGGGCGCCCGTGGTGTTATAAGAATAATGTAGATCTCCGGTTTAATAAGGGGTACATAAGATTTGAAAATAAGGAAGAGCGGGTAGTTATACCGCTAGTTTATGGGAAGTCCACCCCCTATACTGAACCCCTTGGGGAGGAAGTCCTGGACAAAATATATGTGTGCTCCATAAGGGATCTAGAGACCATCCACTCTACTGAAGGAGTCATCCAGTTTGATGATGCTCAATCATCGTGATACTACCCGTATAGCATGCGATAATTGGGCACATGGGACTTATGAATTGATTAGGTGACATTTGAAGGGGTTAGTAACCAAGGTAACAATGTCACATACAATTCAAAGTGCCCGGGAGGAAGGTAATAACAAAGTATTCTAGGGATGCATACCCTGAGGTATTTTTGAGAGAGATGGAAGCTCACTAGAGGGAGGACAAGTGACGAAGTGTGCTAGGTTATGTTTTGATAGGCACAACAACAAGGTGGTGGGCCGCGCATAGTGAAAACTTGTCGAGAATGGTGCAAATTTTGAATTGCACTCACTATCCGGTTCTCGAAAAGCAACATACCCACCACTATCAGGGATTACAATGGAAATGGACCCACCTCTTCCCACATCCAGGAATGTGAGAGGGTCTGGGGAGAAGGTGCGGAAGCTTTACCACCCTCCCTTTGGGTGCACAAGCTATATTTGACACTACAAGGTTGTGCGCATGCTTGGTATATCCATTTTGAAACACGCTACCAAACAGGAAGTTGGCAGGAATTAGTGGCTGACTTGGTTCACACTTTCGAGTACCAAAGTACCAAGCAACTAGTTGATGAGGCGTTGCAGACTATCAAGTGCCTCACTCTGGGGGATTGCGCCATGGCAAAAGATAGGTTAGTAAACTTACTCGGTGGACCTAGCTTAGAAGTACGGTTCGAAGAGGAGGAACAGAAGACATACAATTCGAGCACGCACGTGTTTGAAAAGGAGAAAGGAAAGATGGTATACCTTGTTGATGGAGAGGAGATAGAAAGCCTGAATGTCGACCATTTGGTTGGAGCACGCAAAGTAATTGACAGTGCAGATGCATGTGCGCATGCGTATCATGAACCACTCAAAACTAAGAAAGTTAACATTGGCTCGAAAGAGGAGCCCAAGGAGGCTATCATGGGGGACTACTGGTCGACAAGGAAGTATCAAATATCATCGATCTCTTATGCGAATTTGAGGATTTATTCCCGCGCATATACCATGAGTTGAAAGGTGTCCACCATTCATTGGGGGAAATGAGGATAAAGTTGAAAGATGGTGTGCACCCGGTCAGGAAGAGGCCTTACAGGATGAATCCCAACATGCACGTAAGGGTTAAAGAAGAACTAGACAAGATGATAGCATCCGGTATCATTGAGGCTGTGGAGGAATCAGAGTGGATAATTCCAATGGTGATCAGCATAAAGAAGGATGGGCGGATTAGGATATGTGTGGATTACAAGGAATTAAATGTTGTTTGTATCATAGATCCTTTTCCCACCCCCTTTACTGAAGAGATTTTGGAAGGAGTTACTGGGCGCGAGGTCTATTCCTTTACTGAATGGATTCTCGGGATATCACCAAGTAAGGATTGTCAAGGAAGACCAAGAAAAGAAAACTTTCATGACCGAGTGGGGAAGTTTTGCACACGGTCATGCCCTTTGGATTGAAGAATATGCCCACTGTATTTTCGCGCATAGTGGTACAAGCATTTAAGGACTTCATCCACAAGTTCCTTCAAGTATATTTGGATGATTAGAAAGTGTATGGATTAGTAAGGGACCATTGTGATAACTTAAGGTTGATGTTTGAAAGATGTCGGCAGTTGAGGATCTCCCTCAACATCAAGAAATGTATCTTTGCGACTCCTTTTGGAACATTATTGGGGCATATCATATGTAAAGAGGGATTACTGGTGGATCCCGAAAGGTTGCAGTTATTGTGGGGTTAGGGGAGCCTGCCACCACAAAGCGTTGTGGCATGATTTCTTGGACACATTGGGTACTACAGAAAATTCATTAAGGGATATGCCAAGATTACCACACCTTTGGAAATATTGCTTAGACACAAGAGTGCCTTTAGTGGGGAGAGGCGTAGCAGAGGGCATTTGACACTCTAAAAGAAAGGCTTATCACTGCACCTATTCTACAATTCCCATCATGGGATAAACCTTTCCATGTCCACGTGGGTGCCTCTAGTACAACAATGGGAGCATTTCTTTCTCAACCAGGAGAGGGGATTGTTGATCAGCCTTTGTGTTTTGCAAGTAGAAAGTTGACACCAGCAGAACAAAATTTTACAATGACCGAGCACAAGGCATTGTCAATGATCTACATGCTTCACAAATTTAGGCAATATCTGCTAGAAACTCCTTTCATATTCTACACTAACCATATGGCCTTGAAGTATATGGTAAAAAAGTAGTGTTACAAGGGCACATATGTCATTAGGTTCTTCTATTTCAGGAATTTGAATTCAAAGTGGTGGTAAAACCAGGAAAGAACAATTGTGGGCTAGATAATTTATCAAGGATTGATTTGGGAGAGGATGTGCAGAGTATCGAGGAAACCATGCCGGACACACAACTATTCGAGTCATGCGGTGTGCACCCTCAGAACTAGATGACATTGCTATCTTTCTCAAGGAAGGTGTGGCACCCGAAGGGATGAATGTTTTGGAAAGGAAAAGATTAGCCATACGCGCAACTCCCTTCATGTTGATCAATGGGGATTTGTATAAAATGGGCCGTGATGAGGTTTTGCACCGGTGTGTATTAGAACATGAACGCGTAGCTATAATAGAAGAGGCCCATGGTGGGATTTCCCAAGGACACTATGCAGGTAACACAACCACGTGCAAGATCCTAGTCAGCTGGACTATGGTGGGAGACGATTCACCTAGATTGTAATTGAGTTCTACAAGGCCTATGACCACTTTGCGAGTGCCTTGGAAAACCTGGAAAAGGGATGAGATACCCGTTGTGCCCCATCGTCGGGGTAGAGCCTTTTGAAAAGTGGGCAATAGATTTTGTCAAACCAATCTCACTAGCTGCGCAGAGGACTACCTTGTGGTATATTATTACCTGTACTGATTATCTGACAAGGTGGGCAGAGGCCGCACCCACTAGGGATTGCACCGCAGCCACGACTACTAGATTTTATGGGAGAACATTATTAGTAGGTATGGGTGCCCATTAAGTTTAACAAGTGATAGGGGCGCTCACTTCTTAAATGAAACAATTAGGATTCTATTGGTAGAATTCATGGTAGCCCATCACAAGACTACCCCTTAACACCCTTAGGAAAATGGGACTGTAGAGGCATTTAACAAAATCCTTAGTCCCACGTTGACTAAGATATGTGATGTGGGTAGGCGGGATTGGGATGACAAGTATCATCGTATTATTTGGGCTTATAGAACAACGTATAAAAGGTTGAACAAGGCCACACCATTTCAACTGGTGTTTGGCGTGGAGGTTGTTTTGCTGGTTGAATTCATACTACCTTCGCTACTTATAGCACGTGCAGGAGGGTTAGACGATGAACAAGCATTGGAAGAAAGAATTGATGAATTGATAAAGTTAGATGAAAGGCACCACGATGGAGCCAAATAACTAAAAAAGATAAACAAAAGGCATGGCATGACCGCCACATTAAGAAAAAATAGTTTGAGGTTGGCCAAATGGTATTGCTATATGATTCAAAATTTCTACGCCATCCTGGAAAGTTGAAGGTGCATTGGTTGGGTCCTTATGTAATTTCATACATCCTTGATTCGGGCGCGTGCCAGTTACAAGTCGTTGGATGGAACAAAATTACCTAGACACTTCAATGGGAGTAGGTTGAAGCCCTACTATAAATAATGCTTCTTGGTGTTTGTAAATAAGGTAGTTCTACCAATTAGTTTAGAGTTTCCTTTTATGCTTTTCCTTTCTTTTTTCCCTTTCACGTTGTTGTCTTGTTTTGCACCTTGGGCGCTGGAAACCTTATTAATTTTTGACTTATGAATGCGCAGAGGACCGTGCATCGATTTAGTGTGGGGTGAGGTGGTTAAGAGAGGCATGAAGTTATTCTGTAGGAAGATTGAGTTGGTAGACCGTTCAAACTGGCCCTGTTGAAAAGATGCATTAGGAAGATAGATGGGTGGCAAAATAAGGTTACATGGGAAATCCATGTACAAGGAGAAAGTGCAAAAACACGAGGTAGGAGAAAGCAAGAATCATGAGGATGGAAGAGGTGCCTTTGGCACTGGTAACACACACGTAAAAGTCTTCTATCAAGATGGATTATCTACGTGCCAGAAGGTTGGAAAAGTTTTTTCGTAAGGATTGGGAATGGGTGAAAAATGTTTCGCTCAAGAATTGGGCACGTGAGGTAAAGCGTTGAAGTCAGGTTTGTTTGAAAACACTACATTAAATATTGTCGTATGGTGGTAGGTAGCCTAGCCTTTAATGCGTAAAAGTGGGAAAATCTATAAATACAAGGATGGGAAGTTCATTATTTTACTTTGCGAAAACAAGGAGAACAATTTTCTTTCAAGAGCTAGGGTTTGAGAGCTAACTCGTGCGAAGGAGAATCTTAGAAACTCACGCACAATCATCAGGTTATCTACAAACCAGAGCGAAGTGATTCACAGGTGTGAGGAACATTGGGAAAGAGTGCCGTGATCAAAGGAGGAAAGTCAGAAATTAGGGTTTGAACTCTAGGGCACGGGGCGCATGAAGAAAACTCTCAGACAACTCGAAAGTAACCAGGGAATGAAAGAAAAGGGTAAAATGATGGCCACAAAACCAATTGATAAGCCTACAGTACAATCTAAGAAGGGAAAGGGTAAGGGAAAAGGAAAGAAGAGAGAAGATGAAATCCCCTTGGATACCAATGAGGAATGGTACTCAGAGATGCAATACCCAGATGGGGTATTGCTAGGGAAAGAGTGGGAGTCCCACATCAGATCAGATGACCATAATCAATTACAATCACCGGTCAAGTATAATTGTGAAGGAAATGGCGTTAGAGCTGGTGCGCCCCACAAACAAACGAACACCTGACGGGATGCCGATCTACAATGATGTAGTCAAGGTGAAAATGGAGAAGGTAGGGATCCTCCAACTTTACGAGTTACCCTACTTCAGGAAGCCTGAGCACCTGTACCAATGGTTAATGACACGCGTGCACGAAGATTTCTTACGCTTCGGGGTGCAAAATGTGCATAACTCCACAAGTTAATCTCATACTTTACAGCCCGAGCCAGTAAAGGGGACACGGTATTAGATGACCTCCGGAAACCATTACCACACAAGGGGAGGGGCTAACTTTTGATGAGGTGAGCACCTTGGTTGGAGACATCTACACCAAAGTGCAGTGCGAAGGAAGTCGGCGCTTGAAGTGCGGCGGAGGCCGACCTCCGAAAATTTTCCCCTTCTTCTCCTTTAGGAAATTTTCCCCCTATTCTTTTCTTTTTCCCATTCTTTATTTCCTCCCCCCATTCTTTTCCAAGGCAAGGCCTTGCATTCTTTTTGTACTACATTCTTTGAGAAGGTTCCCGAGGGTGGAGAACAGGTGAAGTGTGGGGTAATGTTGGGCCCCTAATTTAGCTTCCAAATCTTAAGGGTGCGTAGGTGCGCATGGCGGAGGAAGTGCACAAGTGAAGGTGCGTAAGGCGAGTTCAAAAGGCTTCTTGAAGAACCCAGGACGTGCACGCCATGTGAAGAACAATTCGAGACTTAGCCATTTTTGGCCTTTGGGACAAAACACATGAAGAATGTGTTCCATTTGGATAAGGTTCCAGCTTGGCGATAGGGTGTCCTAGAGGGAATATACCTTGCGATAGAAAGATCCAAAAAGTTAATCATGACATGGAGAGGCATGCGCCTGGGGCGACCCACACCTTGACACTTGGGGCCAGATCTGAGGCTGCAGAGGAGTTTGTTAGAGCTCAAAGGCCTATTTATACACGCACCCTTGGCAAAGAAGAGGAGGAGAAGAGAGGTAGTGGAGCTCTGTAGAATTACTGCAAGAACTATGGGATGAAAATGGGTATTGAATTCAAGTAAGGATGTAATGGGGAAATGGGGAATGAAATTTTTTTCTTGTGAGAATACATGTATGGATCCATACATGGCACATGACTACGGTCTGCCTTCTGTAATATTTTATAAGTAACACTATGAATGAATGTGATAAGGTTACCATGACAAATGTATTAAGACTATTTCTCTGTATTACCTGCATATTTCTATTGTACTTCTATTCTTATATAATCGTGAATCTTACTTGAATGGTTAAGTATAGTAGTGGATTTACACCTCTTAGTTCTATTATTTCTGTTGTGCGCTTTGGTTCTATTATGACTGAAGGGGTATAGAAGCCATCCTAAGCTCTATAGCTCTTCATGTCTGTTAAATCACTAAGTTAGAATCATGAACTATGCCTTCCACTAGACTCACATAAAGAGAGACTTGACTCCCTCTCACGCGCCTCGGGTGAGTGCCCAAAGTGCTCATTGGGTGATAGGCCGGTGTGCATGAGGTTCCCTTGTTCTTAGTGGGTGTAAAAGTGACTACACTTTGGTTCCAAGAAGGGGATGAAGTTATGAGCCATTTCTCTCGCTCCCATCCTACTATCCACAAGGCCATCATGGGTATCTTGGCCTCGTGGTTGATTAGGGACAAGGAAGGTGATACACTACTTTATTGTTGGGCTCCCATCATCACGTAGATTAAGGCATATGGTCATATCTATCCTGGGGAGCAAATATACTTAGCAATACCTATCATGACATGTATCATATTATCAAGTTATATGAGAAGTCTTTGAACCATCCCATATTGGTTATGAGCTGGGTGTATGAGCGGATCATCCTCTATGGGTGGGGAGTGTAATTACAGGACCCAAGCACCTGTCGGGGCTGCTAGATGGATGGTTATGATAGTTCTCGAGTGTCACATCAGCCAGTGGCTTCCTTGACCACAACAGACATGGTGGCCACTCCATACCAGGACATGGCAGGATTGTGGGGATAGGATGGGACCACAGTGGTGGCTTGTACCACTACCGACTAGTTAGTTGATAGGATAGGGAATATTGAGAGTCACCCATTTATCCGAGTTCCTCAACAGTTCAGCCTTCCTTATATTGATATGCTTTCCCTAGTGGCACCTATGTACAAGACCATGAAGGATGCCCAAAAGGGCCCTCGCAAATATCCTGGGTTAGACAATGGTTATTCCGGGAGTGCTTATTGCATTTAGGTGAGTTGTTCATACGTGATGGGAAGTTGGTGCCACTCATGCACCCTTACTCCAGATTGAGGCCGCACCTTCTCATAGTGGAGAGGAGGACAATCCCATAGATGTGGACTCTAACTCTGAGGAGTATACATGGGATGAGACCAGAGAGGATTCATTTGGAGAGGATACTGGTGACAAGGGGTTGGGTTTTAAGGATGGTAGGAAGCTCACATGGAGGAGGAGAGTGATCCTGAGTGGCATGATACTTGGGATGTTATGAGAGTGGAGTGGGAGGAGATGAGCTGCAGAGGAGGAGAAACTTGTCTCTGAGGGACCACTTCCTCACAACGGAGAGTGAAATGATGATTTCGTGATGGGACAATGTATTACTTCTAGTTTTGGGAGGCCCCACAACCATCAGCAGTGTAAAAACATCAACCACTGACCCTACATTATTGCCTGGAGATCCGAGTATGTTGATCCTCTTCTCTTGACCTTGTCAATCAAAAATATTAGTTGGTATTTCTTTTTGTTTTGTTTTTGTAACTTTCTAACTCATCGCGTTTCTTCTCCTTTTTTACTTGTAGTGACTTCACGGGAGTGGTTAGAGATTATTCAATGGGTGTGTATAGACACCTTTCTAATCCCCTCATGGAAGACCTAAGATGAGATAATCGAGGATACGGGACAACCACTTACGAGATGATGACACACCGTGTGTTTGCACCCATTTGGAGGGTAGCGGAGGTCATGAATTCTCTCCATAGTTAGGTTACCGTGTATGAGATGACTAAGCAATTTATGAGATGACTAAGCAATTTATGAGGTGGAGTTGCTCTCATAGTGAGACCACAACTAGTGGCTA
Source organism: Taxus wallichiana var. yunnanensis (assembly GCA_018340775.1). Lineage (NCBI taxonomy): Eukaryota > Viridiplantae > Streptophyta > Pinopsida > Cupressales > Taxaceae > Taxus > Taxus wallichiana. Next base: position 667,753,462 of record CM031242.1, read on the forward strand.
CCACCACGAGCACTCCCACCATTCTAGTGCATTCTCATCATTGTAGCCATGGTAGGAGTCCTAGATGTAGTTGTGTACCATCTCAGGGATCCCATAAGGACTGATAGGCCATTAGGCCTTTTATTTCTTAGTTGTCATTTTTTGGGCGTTATATGTTTTTTTGTATTTCGGGCTCATTCATGAGCATTTTGACCATGCCTAGTGCATGATGGCATTGTACACAAACTTGATTTATTATGATATATATATATATATATATATATATATATATAGACAAAATCTTCTTTTGGTTTGGTAATTCATTGTATCTCGAGTTGACTTCCTCTTATCTCACTTCACATGTGTACTGTAAATGTTTAGAACTTCCGTTTGTATATGTTTTTAAGAATGTATGCAATGGATATGAATGCTACCGAGAATGATTTTTTTGTGTTTTATAATGTTGATATATGATAATGCAATCACATTGTAATGTTGAACTTTAGTTTCTCTAAGAAAATTTTGGTACTTCATATATTTTTGGAAAAACGTGGCGAAAGAGTGATATGATAAGTGAATGAACTTGCCCCACTCCTAACTCCACACAACCAATAAGATGTGAGGGCTCAAAACCAAGAGCCAAAAGGGGAATAAGCTATAAATTTTTATGAATGGTAATGATGATAGAAAGACAAGGATTTGGAAAAACCAAATTGAGACACTACAACCTCATTCTACTCAAGTTGCTTATAGTTTAAAATGTGAAATGATTTCTAGTTTATCTAGACTTAGATCTCGTAGATGGCCACTTGGTTAACAAAATCAGGTTTTGAGGTTTTAAAATCTTTTTGGAATTTGACCATCTAACTAACTTTGTTCGATTTATGATTTCACAAAGCATTTGAATGAACTATTTCAAACTTTCAAAATTTTCAAAGATACCCCTTACACATTACCCCATGCTACCAACCCTACGCACATGGGTTCAAATCGGGTTTATAATAGAACAACTACCAAAGACGGTTTTGATGGGCATCATTTCAATCTCAAATTTCCCTTCTTCATTTGTTAATTCTATCATGTTTACACCTATACCTAGGTCATCGGAGGAAGAGATTGTAAAATTAGAATACTACCCATCACTTGTGGTTCAAATGGGAGGAAGATCGGATCATCGTTCTCTAAGAGTTTCATAATTTCGATGTGGTCTTAGTGGACACTTTTTCAGGGAACAACTTCAGCCTTCACTCACCCGGGGTGATCGGGACTAACCCTTTTGATGGAGGTGGTTTGTTCAATTGATTCGCAGGAAGTTCATACTCCGTATGTACTCCTTTCTTCTTTCTAATGTTTTCTAAGTGTATATCGAAGGGCTTAGGATCCCTCGAGCGATGAAGACCTTCCCTAATGGAGAAATCTACTCTTCGGAACAAGGTAAAGGGGAAATCCTTCATTCGATGAAACCAGGTCTCTCGAGGATCATGTTATAACTTGTTTACCTACCAATAATGTAAAAATTTGTTAAGATGGTTTTGGACCAAGTGTGACCTGGAAGAACTATGGTTCAAATCGAGGTTCCTTTAAGACTATTGTACCACCATAATATGTTTCTTCTAAAGGAACAATTTGTCTCTCCATGTCCCAACTTCTGCAAGAAAGAGAAGGGAACCACATTTACAATAGCCCCATCATCAATCATGGCTCTCTTAATGCAATTTCTATAAACCTAGACTTGTAAAAATAACGTAGAATGACCTCTTTCGGTAATTTCAGCGTCAAATGACATCTTATCTATATCGAAAACAAACCCAGTATCCCTATCATTTTGTCAAGGAGGATGTATGTCAAAGTCAATATGATTTATTTAAGCATTAGGAGGTGGCGTAACATGGATTAGATGACCAATACCTAGTGCATTGAGCAACTCAAAATGATGCATAGGTGAATTCTTCAACAAATCTAGAAACGAAATGTGCGAAAAGGTCTTGTTCAAATATGATATTAAATCATAGGCTCCTATTGGTTTTGCGATTGTAGGAATGTCATCCTATGGGAAGGAAAGATTGGGTAGGGGTTATGAAATGTACTCCTTCATCCGAGTTTTTGCATTAATTTTTGGCTTGACCTCTAGCTCGACTAACCCCAAGATTTTTTTATTATCATTTGAAATAAGGTTAGGAGAAATATGATAGTTGTCAGAAGTTGATGCTTCATGGTCATTGTTTCCTATAGGAATACCCTTGTTTATATTTTGAGGATTCACTTGGGAATCCCCAGGGCATTTAGGGATTGCATTTTGAGGTGTGACAGGTTCGGTATGACTAGGTTACGAGTTTTTTTTAGGATTTTTTAGGAACATGTATAAAAGGAGTTGCTTTTGGTTTTTGGGAAGTCTTAGCAAAAACTTGTTGCAATCGGGGCAAGTCCTATCATCATGACCTTGAACCTTATGGAAAACACATTATAAGTTTGGGTGGTAATCTCTTGGCCTTTGATAAGTGTCTTGCTATTGTTGATTATAACCTCGGTTGTAGTTTTGGAACTGATTGTTATAACCATGGTTTATTGCCCCTTGTCTAGAATTTTGATATTGGTTTGGGCCTTGGGTTTGATTTTTCTTTTGTGGTGGATGATTTACATAAACCGTGTTGTGTAAGACGTAGTGTTAGGGCCTCTTTGATTTCCTGAGTTTTTGTTATTTTTATTGTTGTTGGTGTTACTGTTGTTTGTAAAACTAGTGTTTTTGCCTTGATCAAGAAAGCACTATTTTGGAAGCACCATGATTGCGATTCACACCCTTAGGTCCCTAGTTGTTGGTACCACTATTTTGATAATTTGCGTTATTTTCATTTGGGGATACCAATTTCCCATTGGGACCATAGATCTTACGCCCACTATCAATAGTGGTTTGGTCAATTCAAAGTGCACCTTCCAAAACTTCCTCATAACTATGGAAAGGAAACTTTTGGACCTCTTCCTTAGTCTCTTGATTGAGTGAGTGAAGGAAAAGATCACAAAGTTTAATCTGGTCCATGTTAGGCACACTTGTAGAGGAATAGAAAACTTGGCACCATCTCTAGATGAAATGGGTGGCATATTCATTTTTCTCATGTCTAATATGCAGAACTCCCTAATCATCTTTGTACGCAATAACTTGTTCATGTCAAATTCTTTGATGAACTCAGAAACAAGTTATTTAAAGGAATGTATAGAAGCTTCTCGGAATATGGTAATACCAATCTAGTGTGATTCCTTCGAGATTCTTTGGAAATATCTTAGCCACTATAACATCCCAAGGAAGTAATTCCCCGATACCGATGATCGTAGGCCTTGATATGAGTTTTGGGGTCTCCTTATCCCTTAAATTTTGGAAGATCGGAAATGGGTGCGGAAGCATGACAATGGGAATTCAAGAGGAAGCAGGTACTATAGACACCTGTAGTTTGATTAAACACCATTATGGTGAATTCAGATCTATCTAACTCCTCTTCTGACACTCTTTTGGTTGTATTTCCTCTATTAAACTAAGGCTATATTCTCTTCTTTACCACCTTTATTAGCTCCCTAGAATATCAATCCACTTCATTGGATTGATTAGGCCTTTCAGAACCCTCCTAGAAACCTAATTTCTCTCTAAATAGGATTAATTACCCTCTAAACATGGTTAGCTAGTCTTAACCATGATCAACCTCTCTCTAAAACTAGTCAAATCTTACTTTGACTTGCTAATTAACTTGTTGACTCCCTTTTAGTCCCACATGCACCAAAAAGCCTCCCATTTCCCAAATGGAAAACTATAAATAGCCTACTACCCCCTCTCATTTCTAAGAACACTTCTTCCCTCTAACCTAAACTATAGTATTATTGCTAGGATTAGGACCTTTTATTGAGCTATTTGCTTTTTTTGCATTTCTATCACATAACATGGAGTAAATGGGAAGAACCATTGGCCTTGAAGCCATTAATGGTGAGATCCCATTCTCTTGAAGCATAAACTGATTGCTTAGATCCTTTTAGGTTCATTTACTTTAAGCTTTCAAGAATAGAGGTTAACTTCATTTGTTTAAATTGCTTGTTTACTTCAAGTTAATGCATGCAAATAGGATTCCTTGCTCATTTCTTATCATATGGTCCATTGAGGGGATTTTTTGCACAAAGCTTTGGGGTTCTTGAGTGTTTCTTACCCCATTTCAATAGCTCTTGCAAAACCTTTCATTGAACACATTTGGCACATGCCCGGTGGGACACTTATGTCCATCCTCCATTAATGGAGGTCTTTTGAGTTCTTCAAAGTTCATTTGCAAGTTTTTTTAGTTAAAAAAACTTGTTATTTGCTCATTTCTATTTCTAACACTAGCTAAATCATGCTTATTTGCATATGTTTTGTGGGTTTGAACTAGAAATAGGATACTTTGACTAACAACTAACTTGTTTGCTCTTAAAAATTTTTGAATCCATGAGTTTTGTAGGTTTTTCACAAGGTACGCGTAGGTGTTGTAAAGGGGCGTGTCCATGTTGAAACCCTAGCATTCCCATCGAATAGGCATGCACTGTCTGGATGTACTTATCATTAACAAGTTTTTTTCTCTGGGAAGGATGCGCACACGTGTCTCTCGTTGGCGGGTCGGTGTCTCCGTCTCTCTGGACGTGTCTGTGTAAATAACCCCACTATGTAAAAAAAAACTTTTTTTTTATGCTTGGGCATGTCTCTCCGTTGAACCCTAAGCATCCATGTTGAGTTCAGTACAAGTGTTCTCTCTCTCTCTTTCTGACGATGCGCATCTGTGTTTTTTGGTATACTGTGGATTTTACTAATTTTGTTTTGTAGGCATATCCATTGAGTTAGGCGCATACCCATTGCCTAGGGCGTGCTGGTGTCGGTTTGGGTGCGTGGCATCTGTGTTAAAATTGGAAATTTTTCTACAGTCTGTAAAATCTATTTTTTTGATCTTTGTTGCAAGTTTCTAGGACTAACAAATTAAATACAAGAGTTTTCTTTGGTATTTCAGTTTGCATAGTTAAGTGTTTTGGTTCTTAGCTTGAACTAGGTTTGTAAAAGTGTGTATGCTCTCTCCTCGTGCCTTCAAAAGTGATCTTGGAGATCAGAAACACTTGTACAAACTTGTATCAAATGTTCAAAACACTTGTTCTATAAAGGATAAAGTAAACTTTCATGTGATTTAGTAGGATTTTCACATTGTGTATGCTCTTCCTTCATGCCTTTTGGTGATCTTAGGAATCAAAAGCAAGGTGTAAAGTTCTCTTTCTTGACATCAATCTACATGAAACTAGAAAATTACTAAAACTTGTTGTCTATAGGACCCAACGCTTGTAGAAGAAAGGCATCAAAAAAACAAGACACAAAACTTCTAATACACGTGTTTTATGTAGGTTGCCAAATGGTGTGCTACTTAAAACCACATTTAAATTAAAAAAGATAAAAAAACACACCACTTTCATCACACTGTATTGTAGGTTTTGGAAAAGGGTACGTCCCTATCCGCTTAACTGGAACATAACCCCTTTGGCATAACGCCTTAAGCTACAACAATGGGGGTGGTTCCAGGAACCCTAAAGTAATCCACCGTTGAGTAACCTCGTGGATGAAACAGGAAGCGCTCGCTTACCCACTTGACTAGTTTTTCCTTGTGAGTTAGTGTTACCGGTTGTCCATATGGTGACCCCAGTGAGAGTACACATGGATGCATTTATTTCCCATTGTGCTTGAAGGGGGTAAAGTAAAGCCGAGATACTCCCAATTTAGTCATTGTGACTTTTTGGGTAAATCGCTGCTCGCTTAAGACAACTTTGTAACACCTAGTTGAGAGAACTTATTAAGGAGGCCATTCTGTCTTGGAGCCCACTTTGCTAGTCCATTGTTGCATCAAGCCATCATGAAGTGACAACTCATTTGGAATCTGAACCTTGTTTTTGAACAAGGAAAAGAATCCTTGTAAGTTTGATCTAAGTGTCTTTCATCACAAAATTAAACTACGTCCCACTTTAGCTCAATTTTATTCTCATTTTTGGATGAGGTGAAACTCTGCCCAAGTGGCACTTAGTTTGTTTTCATCTTTTGATCTATACCCTTGCATTCTCACCACCCATTTTTCGGGGTGAGAAAGGTGCATACCTTGCATGTTTTTATCAGAGATAGTGCTCACCACTTTTTTGTCCATTTACGCCCATCCATGTTTGTGGTTGGGTTGTTAAACATCTAAAGTGTGTAGGTACATTTTTCGTATCTTTGATAAAAGTCCTTCAATCTTGATTTCAAGATCATCTTCACCACTACGTGAGTTCGATTCATCATTCATCTCTTCTTGAGTTGATAGTTTTGTTCGCATTCTAGTGCACAATCTTGGTACTTACATCGTGTTCTCATTTTTTATGAAAATGGTATAAGTCCCTTTATTGCGTGGTTACGCTGCTCACACAATTAAAAACTCCTTGTTATACTTATCACTTGGTTTCAGTTTTGACGTCATCTGAGTCTTTTTGAAAAGTGTCGATAACACCTTATATATATCATAATAAAGTTGTCATGATACTAACACCTTGCTTTGCTTCGGTTAATGTATCACGATGACATTGTTATGCTATATCTAGTCGCGACTTCCATTTTTAGAAGGTTTAGCTTTCATCGGCATTCAAACTAGTTTTAGTATACCTCATCGAGGGACTGCGTCAATACCGCATCGATACTTAGGCCTTGTTAGAATTCTAACTTGACCTACATATTGATACGATATTGTCACTATCTATTTTAGGGCATAGGCTTGGTAACAAAAAAATTGAGTGATCATTACATTTAGGTGTGCATATGAGTGTTCCTTGATAAAAAAATGACTACATAACACTGCATCTAGGATACACTGTGGTATAGTTCAAACATCACCTTGAATGGCTTGCAAAAACCATACACTTAGGGGTCACGCTAGCTTCATACAAATGTCGGCTAGTAATGCCTAAAATCACAAAGATGGAAACCAAATCAAATGAGCATGACTTAGGAGAAAACCCTTTTGAAACCTTCCCATTTAGTGGAAAAAATTTAGCACCTCTCTTTTCTCAAGTCAAGGATGGAGCCATTAATTGACCATAGTGGAGAAGAGTCAGACTCTTCCGAGAGAACAACAGAGATTAGACCTAGGTAGATTTGATGAACTCCTATATTATAATAAAGATCAAGTACTCACAAGAGTCTTAGAATTAGGAGCTAAACTTCCACAGAGTGTGAAGTAGAAACTAAGGTCATTAACCCTAAACTAGGAGAACAAAGATTCCTCTTAGACATAGATAATCCTTTTGATGTGGGATACGCTTCCACTTTTGGGCAACATCATGCCACTGTCGAAGGGGACCCATCATGAAGACCTCACTATAAAGCTTCACGTAAAGTGAAAATTGAGTGTAAAGCTTCCCCTCCTCCCAAATTTGATGAAGAAGAGGACCCTCTGGTTGAAGAGGAGATCCTTCAAAAATAGATCTTGAAGTTGAGCTAGAAACTAGCAAACTTAGGCTCTTCAAGAAGAAACATATACAAAGACAAAGACAAAAATAAACCTAGTGAGTTTCACTTTGATCCACACATGGACCATACCTTTAAAGTGACTCAAGTACAAAGACCAATGTCACCTACTAAAGAGCAACTCATTCAGAAAGAGTTACAATCAATGAAAAATATGCTTACTACATTACAAGAGGGAAATGTAGGTCAGAATAGAAAATATTCGTATGAAGAACTATGCCCTTACCCCTTTGATAAGGACATGTTACAACAACCCTTCCCAAAACACTTTACCATTCCCAAGTTTGATAAGTATAAGTGCAAGAGTGATCCTCGTGATCATATAAAAGACTTTTACATGGCTTGCCAAGAGGTCGCATATAGTGATAACTTCTTAATATATGAATTTTTCCTCACAGCCTAGGAGCCATGGGATTGGAATGGTTCTATAGCATACCCAAGGGCTCCATTACAACGTGGCCCGCATTTAGGAAAAAATTTATGGACATTACTCCTATAATATGGAAAGTGACATCACAATGAATGATTTATGCAATACAAAAAAAAACCCAATGAGACCTTTTGCAAGATTTTTACAATGATGGCGAGGGTTAGCAAGTCGTTTCCCTTGTGCATTACAGAAAAATAGCTAGTGAGCATATTTGTTCCTAACTTAAACCCAAAAATAGCCTTTCATTTATAGATGCACTGTGGCTCAAACTTTAAAGAGGTCATAGAGAAAGGTGGTCAAATTGAGAAAGCCCTCATTACAAAAGGAATGCTTAAACCATTGTTAAAGACAAACATGAAGCCAAATCCATAGACAAACCAAATTCTTTAATAAGAACAAGCATGTTGTTGGTGATGGCATTACGGACTCCAAAAGAGTCCAAGCCATAGACATGCCCACTTTTAAAGCTTTCACAAGGACCTCATCCCAAAGCACCTACTAAACATACGTTTACATCCTTAACGGAGTCCTTGTCTGCCATCCTAAGACAATTAGATGATAAAAATGGTGGAATATCCAACTATGATGGTACCATACCCAGAGGATGCTCCAAAACCTGGTTGGTTCAAAGACCATGAATATTGTGACTTCCACCGTGTTAAAGGACACAAGACAGATAGGTGTTTGAGACTGCGTCATTACATACAAGACCTCATCGAGGAGGGAAAGATCATTGTGGATTCTCCCCTGAATCTAGAAAAGGTCCAAATGAGAAAATGGGTATCTACAAAGAACCTTTTCCTAATCATGCAAGATAAAAAGAAAAGGAAACAGATCACGGGAAAACCTCCAATGACTATAGAACTACCACTTATGTTTACCCTACTAATGATAGTCCTTTTGATTCTCTCATAGGATGTATTAGCTCATCTAATGAACAGATCAACACTATCCAGATTTTAGAAAAAAATTGCGCAGTAGGGATGAGACGTGCTCGCTTAATCATACCAGATCCCATGCCTATCCCTCAGGAAGGTCAGTATAATTTAATAGATCAGTTAGAGAAAACACCTGCTAGGATATCTATTCTCGATCTCCTCAAAATATCTAATGCCCACAAGAACATATTGTATAAAACATTGCAAAATTTAGGGGTTTGATAGATGTAGATCCCACAAACCTCAAGCCATGATTTGCACCTAGACTCCAATGATCATATTACTTTTGATCACACTGCAATCCCACGTAACAACCTAGAACATAACTTACCCTTATATCTCAAAGTGGTGGTTACCCATCACAAAATCAAGAGGGTACTTGTGGATGGTGGATCTGGTCTAAACATTTGCACTTTGAAGTTGGTTAAGTAGCTAGGCCATTCAGAAATAGATCTGGGAGCTAAGACTATCACAATCACGGCTTATGACAATGAAGAATGAGAATCAATGGGTACTATAGTAGTTCCCATGGAAGTAGGCCCAACTTGTCATGACATGACATGTTCCATGTCCTTGACTTGGACCTTCCATACAACATGCTCTGGGGCACCCATGGATCCATGCCATGCAAGCTATTCCATCAAATTTTCATCAGTGCATCAAGTTATGTCATGAAGGTCAAGTGGTTACCATTTTGGGTGACCCAGAACCATTCACACATTATAGGGCATTACACAATTTTTCTCGTGTGGCTTATGAGTGTCCTTCGGTGGATGTTGTTGTCCCCTACAAATGGAAGCTATGAAAAATAGATAGATTTAGAGTCCCTCACACCTTATAATCAAGACTTTCCTTCATTAGTCAACCCATTCTCTTCATGGGAGGAAACGTCGGAAAAATATGGCCCAAGTGAGCCATTCACTCTTGAACAGCTTTGTTAATATCAGATTTATCAAGTATCTCCCAGAACAAGGGGTAAGCCTTATTTTTAGTTCAAGAGCACTCGGGAGCAAGTGTCCTAAACCATTGGAAAAAAATTTTGTCCATAGTGGTCTCCTATCTGAGGAGAAAATGTTAGAAGATCCTACCAAGAGTGCCAGAAGGTACCATGGCTTCATGCCATCAAGCACCCCAAGTACATCAAAGGTCACCGCATGATGTTTTTCATGGGCTATAGTGGGTTTGGATGTGGCATTAATGCACAAGGCCGGCTAGAGCCTATTCCCATCCCTCATTTTAAGTCAGATAAACATGGCCTGGGATAAGGCCTCATAACACTCTACCCTCTGAGAATGATGCCACCTCTGAACGAATGTGAGGATGTTTCATCTCATTCTGATAGTGATGCGTAGATTCCCAATGTAGCCTCTATGAGGATCTTGCTTCCACTAACCTATTCCCAGATTCAGTGGTCCTTACCTTATCCGAATCCATCCCCTTAAACAATTATCAAGTAGCCCTTGTATATCCTAAACTTATAGATTGGGATCAACAACTTCACGTGCCCCTAGACTTCTTTGAAAATGATGAGGCATTTGTAGAGTTCATGGGACTCAGGGATTCTATTCCAGCTGGGGACCACAAGAAAGGATTTGCAATTCAACTAGACACCTGTGCATACTTCGGGGAAGAAGCAGAGATGTGTGGATGTTTGAATAAGAAGATGGTAAGTAAGAGTACAACCACTTCGAGAAACTGGAAAAAAGGATAGATGGAAATCTCACAAAGTGACAAACTCTTTGAAAAACTCATAGATAAACAGAATGAAAAATCTAAAGATGAAGTAGTTTATCCATTTAAAGATGATAATGAGCTACCGCAGGAGGTCGATCTTACTCTTCCCCCTGATCCTACATGGATGGAAGATGCTTCTAAGATGCTTGTTGAGGAAACAATCAACGTCAACATTGGCTTAGAAGAGCAGCCTAGAATGATAAAGTTGGGGGCTTCACTCTCAGCTCAGGAACAAAAGATCTTTGTAGAGCTCTTAAGAGAATACATGGACATATTTGCATGGACATATGTAGATATGCCTAGTTTGGACCCAGAGCTAGTTGTGCACAACCTCGTTGTGCACCCGGATGCCAAACCCATCAAGAAAAAGTTGAGAAAGATGCATCCTAAGGTGGCACTCCTTGTCAAAGAAGAATTGGAAAAACTGTTAGCTGCTGATTTTATTAAACCCATTGACTATTCAGAATGGATCTCTAACATAGTCCAGTATAAAAGAATCCTATCGGCATAAGAATCTACACTGATTTCCATGACATTAATAAGGCATGTCCTAAGGATGACTTTCCCCTACCTAACATTGACATGATAGTTGATTCCACTGCTGGTTATGAAATGTTGTCCTTAATGGATGGATTTTTAGGTTATAACCAGATATGGATTGCAGAAGAAGATCAACATAAAACAACCTTCATCACCCCTTGGGGACATTTTGCTACAAAGTCATGCCTTTCGGGCTCAAGAATGTTGGGGCTACTTATCAGTGGGCCATGATTGTTATCTTCCATGATATGATGAATGACATCATGGAAGATTATGTTGATGACATCCTAGCAAAATCCAAGAGTAGGGGAGAGCACCCTGAAGTGTTGAGGCATATTTTTCAAGCATCTGAGACTATAAGGTTCACTTGAACCCTAAGAAATGTGTCTTTGGTGTTTTATTAGGAAAGCTCCTAGGGTTCATTGTTTCACAAAGAGGGATTGAAGTGGACCCTGCTGAAGGTTACGACTATCAGAAATGCCACCACCTACCACTCTCAAACAACTAAGGAGTCTACAAGGAAAATTAGGCAATCCATCACTTTATTTCACAACTTGTGGATAAGTGCCACCCCTTTACCCATTTACTAAAGAAAGATGTTGCATTCAATTGGGGACCTGACTATCAGAAGGCCTTCACACTACTAAAATAGTACTTGGTCAGCCCACCTGTACTCATGCCGCCTACCCCAGGTGAACCTCTCCTCTTGTACATTTCACTACCCAGTTTTTTATTGGTGCACTGCTTTCCCAATATGACTTAGACCATAAAGAGAGAGAAATTTACTATCTCAGTCACACCTTGATTGCATGTATGAGTTGAATTACCCCCAAATAGAAAAGGCCTACTTGGTAGTTGTCTTCACCTTCCAAAAGCTTCGCCATTATCTCCTGAACAATAAAACCAAACTCATATCCAAAGTTGACCCTCTCAAATACCTTTTATCCAAACCTACCCTCATAGGCCGAATGGCTAATTGGATCATTCTCTGAGTGAATTTGATATTGAGTTTGTGAATCAGAAATCCTTGAAAGGACAGGTATTGGTTGATCAATTGTAAAAGCCTCTCCGGGAATGGAACCTTTGTGCCTAGATCTTCCAGATGCATCTATGATGTATATTGAAGAATCTAGTAGAATGGTAGGTCCATTTTGATGGATCTTTCACCTTCCATGGATCTGGAGTAGAGTGGTGCTCATCACTCCCACATAGGTGATGTCATACCAAGAGCATTCCGGTTGGGATTTCCATGCACTAATAATATTACAGAGTATGAGGCACTCATCGTTGGCCTCAAGCTAGCTATTACTTGGAACATCGACAACTACGAGTCATTGGAGACTCTCAACTTATCATTAAACAAGTTAATGATGAGTACAAAGTTAAAGATGAGAAGCTCATTCCATATAAAAAAAAGATGGTGAAACCCTGAAGGAGTACTTTACACAGATCATATTTGAGAAAAACCAAGGTCACACAATAGATCCATGGATGTTATGGCTACTATTGGGTCTCTATTATGCATTCCCCTCAGGAAAGTAAGATGCCTTTCTTTGTAGAGCATTTACAAGTGCCAACATATGATATGCCAGAGTCATGTTTGGCATGTGAAGTTGTTGGTCCCTTATCCCCCTGGTATGATCCAATCTTTTGATACCTACAAGATGGCACTTTTCCACCAGACATTACTCATTCTGAAAAGAAAGCCCTTATCACCGCATAGCCCATTATACCCTCCTAGGAGGCACCCTTTATCATCGTGGCTATGATGGGAATCTGCTTCGTTGTTTGGATGTTGTTGATTCTATCCATGCCATTAAGGAAGTACATGGTGGTATTTGTGGAGCACACACCAGCGGCATGGTCTTAGCTAAGAAGCTATTGAGAGTAGGCTATTATTGGCCTACCATGGAATCAGATTGTTGTAACTTTGTAAAGAAGTGTGAACTATGCCAGAAATATGGAAACTTAATACATGTGCCAGCACAGGCCTTGCAAGCCTATTGCAACACCTTGGCCATTCTCTAAATGGGGCCTGGATCTCATAGGGAAGCTCCATCCTTCTTCTTTAGATGGTCATACTCACATCATCACTACCACCGAATATTTTACCAAATGGGTAGAGGTTGTCCCTCTTACTTATGTCACCGGTGTGCACAAATTTCAAAGTTCATCATGAACCATCTCATCTATGCCATTATACGGGATCCCTTCAGCCATTGTCACTGATAATGGTAAATCCTTCAAAAAAAAATGGTTAAAACCTTGTGTCAATGTTTCCATATCCAACTCAAGTGGTCTACCCCCTATTACCCCCAAGGTAATGGACAGGAAGAAGCTACTAATAAAACCCTTGTATGGATTATGGAGAAAATGGTCAGTAAAACCGGTTCGTAATTGGCACTTACAGATACATCCCGCCCTCTGGGCCTATCAAACTTCCATCCGCACTCCTACTGGTGTGACCCCATATTCACTCATCTATGGCACTGAAGCCATCATACCTCTGGAAGTGGAGCTTCCTTCCCTGAGAATATCTCTCAGAGACTATCTTGATAAAGATGAGGACTACAGAGAGTTGCTCGATTGATAGAGTTGGAACTATTAGATGAAAAGCGTATTAGAGCGCTCAATCACCTGAAAGTATATTAAAAGAGTGTCCAGGGGATATAAAAAATGCATCATTCATCGGGAATTTGATGTAGGAGATCTAGTTCTAAAAGAAAATCAGAAGAACACCATCAAAGACAGAGAAAAGAAAGGTAAGTTTGAGGCTAACTGGCTAGGTCCTTATGTAGTAGTTGCAAAGTATGGATCAGAGCCTATAAACTTGCATACTCGGATGGTGAAGAGCTTCCAGAACCTATGAATGCCATGCACCTCAAGTGGTTCTACACTTAAGCATGATGAGAATATCAGATAAGAACTAAAAAATAGAAAAAAAAAGAAAAAAAAGCAAAAAAATGGAAAATTGAGAAAATAGTAAAGAAAAAAGTAGGTCATCCACATGTGAAAACCACGCAATTGTGGCACAGTGGGTAGGTCTTTGGGTGAAAACCAGTTTTCGGTGCTCAAGGAAGATTTCACCGATGCACAAGTCACTCTTATAGTAGGATGGGTAATCATCACCACTTTCTAGATATGACTTCCTTTGCTAGGTCTAGGAACCCTATTAAAGCCACCTTTTCCGAACCGTGATCTGGCTTATTTTCTCTTATATCTGCATGAAGGACATTGCCTTTGCATACTCCCATCTAATGTTGAGGGCACCTTCACATTTTCACCTTCTCATACATACATGTGTGGCATTTTACCTTTTGTATATTCCCACATCACGTTGGGGGCATCCACGCTTCTTTGTTCTTGTACATTACTTTTAGAACATGACCTTAGAAAATGCAAAAACACTTAGAAAAGGATACACAAAAACCTAAACATTAGAAAATCTCCCTTTTAAGGATGAAGCTATGACAACCACACAACGTTGTCTTAGAAAACAATGTGAACAGTAGCCTTAAAAACTTATCTTTTTAGATAAACCCAAAAACATTAGAAAATATATCAATGTTGTCCCAAAAACAAGGTAATGATTTAATTGCTTTTAGTTGTTGGTTTGTATAGTTTTGATTGTGAATACCTTTTCGTGTGATGTTGTGACTTATTTTCTTAGCATGGGTTGGATCTTGTTTGAAATAATTATATATGGCATTTGATTCATTTGTAGCTTGTATGCATTTATTAGGGTTCATTTTACTTACTTAGATTAAAATGTCAATTTGATCTTTTTAGTATGCTTTTATCAATTCATGTGTTTGCATCATAAGTTGTGTTGTGTTGTATAGGTACAATTGTTTAGCTTTGTTAACTTTTGCTTTTTCTTGTATATTTGTCTCTTGCATAGTTGTTTGTTATCACATCTATCATCTATCATTCATCACATATAAAACATCATCTACTACATCATATATACAAAAATGCTAAGTATAACATCATGCATGTATGCTAAGCTAATCATCACATATCGTATCATCAATGGGGGCAAGAGGGGTTGCGCATAATCACAAATCTATCCCCCCCACACCAATATCATCTAGTATCATCCCAAGTGCTAGAATAAGAACTCAGAAACATCTCATAAAAATCTAAAAACATGTGATACTCTCTATGGATATATCATCAATATGAAAGCATGAAACATACACATCTCTAAATCTAAGGTATGTCACATACATAGAGGAAAGGGAAATCATACATCATGATGCAATGATTACAAAACAATAATCAATAATCATACAAAGCATAATCATAGTATAACATGACAAAATCATCATCAAAATGTCCATATAATACATGTATAATTGTCCATGTCAATACTCAAATGTACATCATCGATACAATATGCCATCTAAAAAGGGCATGCATCAAAAAGAATCGAGCCTTCATCAAGAGGCATCATCAAAACAATGGTACATAAAACTATACATCAAAATCAGCCTTCATAAGAGGCATATATACAATACATCTATACAAAAGGAGAAGTAAAGAAGCTCAAGCTCAACCACAGCTCTCCCTCCCCTTAGGGGCTCTGGGACCATGACCTGGAGGAGGATGGAAGAGTGGTGGTTGTGATGGACCAACACCGGGGGTATCACCCTTTACTGTTGGTTGGTTGTTGTCTGTCACCATTGCACTGCTACTCTGCAATGGGCTAAAACTGATCTAATCTAACGAATGACCTGATCACCGTGACCTAGAGCTGTCGCGTGCACTCACATCTGACTACTCAAAAGGAACCACTGCTGCTCTCTGACTGACCCTAAAATAGCAGTCCTATAATATAAAGCCTCACCACCGGATCTCATGGCATCACGTATCAAATCAACATCTCCAAAAGTGATAGCTCCTATAAGGTGGCATCTCACTCACCTATCAACCTACCACTATCAGCCTGAGCATGTCTAGAAGCAGCGCCTCTCGATCTCTATCTATGGTAATAACCTGCACCTGGGCTCATGCCTGATCTCTCTATATAATATAACCTGTGACTGTGCCTGGGCGTGGTCCCTCTGAGCAACAACCATCACACTGGGTCTGAGACTGATGTAAAAGGCTCAATATCTGAGCCCCCTGTGTGGCCATCTCACTAATCTACGACTCTGCCATAGGGTACTATCACTACCCCTGAGTGGCCTGTGCTCTAGCCTGATCTCTCTCCAATGTCAAAATATATACCTGAGCATGTGCCTGATCTCGCTCTACTGTAAGGGGCATGTACATGTGCCTGCTCTCTCTCTCTCTCAGACCACTGTAATGAATCGAATGAAATCACCACCTATAACTAACTTTGTTGAAAGGGCAGCCAGCTATCCACATCACCCACCACCACCCCCTGAGAGCATGAGGTGGTGGGCCCTGCTCTAGAAGTACTGCTTGAAGAGGGGTGTATATCCCCATTGGAATGCCTACTGGGGAAACTCTATGTCAGCTTCCCTGAACACCTATCTCGGCCTAGGCCTGGGGCCCTGTCCCTGTGGCTGTTGTAATGTTGGACCCTGTCCCCTACCCCTCGACATACTGGTGTGAGTCGGGACCACCATCATCATCATCATCACTATCATCACCACCAATGACTCCACCCTCGCCACCACTAGGAGGCCCCACTGGAGGAGCTCTCACACCGGCGTTATACGCCACCCTAGAAATAGTCAAATGGACATGGAAGCACACCATGGTACCATGGCATGCATACTCAGGTGTAGTACCCGGATCTCTAATATGTCTCAGTGGCACCCACATAGTAGGTACCACCTGTAGGAAATTGGCCAGTGCTCTATCTCGGGTGATCTATGGACCCATATCAACGTACTCTCGGGCCCTATGAGCATACCACCTATCTGGCCCAGGAACATCTGGGTAATGCCAAACTACCTCTGGCACCGATCCACCCTGTATAACTCCCACATATAGTGTACATTTGCCTAATATAAAATGCTCCACTGTGGCAGTACTGAGCTCTAAACCATCCTCGGGCCACTGGAAATGTCTGTAAGGCCTCCAAACCATGGAAGCCTGTTGTAACTCATCAAGCTCATGGTGATAGTGATATGCATCCCCCATATATGGCCGCACATCATCCCCTGTCGGGACCCAACCCATCGTAGAAGGCTCCTCGGGAGCCCGAACTCTCAAAACACCTAAGGGGTGACCAATGGCAATATGGTCCCATGCCCAAATCTAAAGCAAGTGGGCTGGTCCTACCATCTTTTGATGGTAGTAGGTAATCAAATGAAGGTCCCAGTATAGATGTGCTAGAATGCACTGACCCCAGTAGTAGGTCTCTCCCTCTACCAAACCGTGTATCACTCCAAGGAGGCCAAGTGGAAATGAAGCACCGGTCTTGTCAGGGAGTAAGACTCCACTGACGAAAGGCCATCATATAAACCACTACTCGGTCTAGCTCTAAGTCCTCAATACACCGTGATAGCCTAATGGTCATCCCACGCCGTGGTATCATCTGGGACACCAAACAACTCTATGATATATCGTTGAATATCAGTCAATGGCTCGTAGACTGGATAAGCTGACCCTAGATCGGGACCCGCATAATATGCCACACATCCTCAAGAGTAATCGTGATCTCCCCGGTGGGAGCCTGAAAGCACTGACTCTCACTATGCCATCGCTCTGCTATAGCTATCAAAAGGCCATGATCTAATGTGATCTGGGGCATCTCACCACATGAGCCAATCCCGTAACATATAGAAGGTTGTCCAATGTCACTCTATCATCATCATCAAACTGGGCCTCTATCATCGCTAGCTGACCATATCACTCACGGGTCTATGAGGATGGGTAGTATACTACTGCAAACAAGAAAACACACATGTATCAATTAACATTTCTATCTACTTCTATCTAAAAATTGTTGGTAAATCACCATTCTTCTATCTTATTTCCTAAAAAATTTCACTTTCTTCTAGTTTGTCTTCTTTTCTCCTTGGCCATTTTTCCGGAAGGGTGTTTTCTCCCTTTTCGACACATGTGCACCTCTCTCTCCGATGCCTACATGCCCATCCCAATGCATACATGCATATCACCATCTATGCTTTTGCATCACGCGCCTTTTTTTTTTTCATCACCCATGCCTGATGCCTACATGCACCCACTGACGCTGCATGCGCTCTCTCTCACACATGCATGCACACGTGTCCCCATTTCCCCACCCAAAACACGTACATGGCCCTTTCGATGATGACATGTGTCCGCATCCCTTTTTTTTTCCCTCAATGGATATGCGTGTATATCCATTTTTTTCGATGGATATACATACATACATGTTTTTTTGGTTTTGATGCATGCACACATGCATAATCATCATGCACGCGTGCATGTGTGCATATGTCAAAATTCTTCTACCTAGCCTAAAAATCCCTAAAAAATTGCATTAAATGCATAATTTACAAGGAGGGATAGGCCACTCACGTAGGGTCCATCCATTGGGTTGGCTGGGTCTCGCATGAACTCGGATGTGATCTGCTCATCTCCTCTGCTCGGTAGTCTCGCCATCTCACTCTAGGGCTGTCGCTCTCACTCGTGGTAAAAATTTGCAAGAACTCTGGTAGAAATGAACTGATCATGATTGATTTACCCCCGGGTGGGTATATTAGGCTGTCGTGATGCCCCAGGGCATGTTTTCTCCATGATCATTCTAGCCCTTCTTCTATCCGCAAGATGATTATTTTTCTATTAAAATAATTATTTTTACTCATTTTTTTGCACATTGGGGTGCTTAGTGTCACCCTACGGTCACTTCTTCATTACACTGGAATGATTTACACATTTTTAGTGTCATTTCTTATCATTTTTCTTCTTATTTTTCCTCTATTTTCACCTATCATGATGATTATTTTTATTAAATAATTATTTTTGGCTTGTAATTCTTCTCGTCGGGCCACATTTTCTGTGCCCTAGTGCCTTTGCCTTTGCCTTTAGGTAGTTGTGCATATTTTTAGGAGATCTTTGATCTCTTATACAAATTCTGCCGACCAATAAAAAAATTAAAAATTGTAAAACCATTTAAAAACCAAAAACATTGAAATACTTCGAAAATGGACTAAAAATTGGTAAAATGCTCATTTACAGCTGAAATATGTGTCTCTCGCATGGCACTCATCCTATATCTTGCTGACATTTTCAAATATTTTGAAACAATGACTCATGGATCATCTAAATCTTCAATCACATCTACAAAAGCTATGCTTGCTTACTTTCTGGTTTGTACTGGGGCACTCTCAGTTGCCTGGTACTATTTTCGTCATGCACATTGCTTTTTCATTGGACCCAAGTGTCCTCCATCTTTTCCCTTGCATATACACATTTCTTGGGGCATCATCCTTCACCCTTGTCATTTATCAGAACATTTGGGACTACATCTCGATAACAAAATATTTGTGCAACTATCTTGAACGTTGTTGGTTTAAGTGTGTGTAATTGTACTTATTTCCCTGTTAAGTGAGATTGTTTATTTCTCGTATTGCATTGCATTCATGTATGTTGCATGGAGTTGGCCATTTTTTTAGCACAGGGATGGTTGTTTGTATTTTGGATTTTCATGTCATTTTACGCCTCATCGTATGCTTACATTTTAATAAGGACCGATGATGAGGATTCTAAGCAAAATGATGATTATGTATTGTTTCTATAAAGCATTGGTTTGTGGATAGCTCAATATCCCTTTTTTACTTTCTCATCTCCTTTCTTCTCGCTTTCTCTCCTACTTTATTTTTGATCATCGATCGAGTTTCTCCATCACCCCATCGACACTCGAGGGGGCATCCTTCATCCTTCATCCTATTAATTTTTCTTCTACCCCTTCAAAATTTTCTACTCATTTTACTTGTCTACTTTCTTTGAAGTGACGTAGCTTACGTCACCCCAAAGAGGGGAAAATGTAGACACTGTAGTTTGATCAAAGCACTATTATTTCCCTAATATTTCCCTAGCTAGTCCTCTTCTCTCACAAAGTTGGCAACACCTCATCAGTTAGATCTATCTAACTCCCCTCTTATGACACTCTTTTGGTCGTATTTCCTCTTGTAAACTAATTAAATAGGTTATAATAACCTCTTCTTGGCTAATATTCTCTTCTTTACCACCTCTATTAGCTCCCTGGAATATCAATCCACTTCATTGGATTGATTAGGCCTTTCAGAACCCTCCTAGAAACCTAATTTCTCTCTAAATAGGATTAATTACCCTCTAAACATGGTTAGCTAGTCTTAACCATGATCAACCTCTCTCTAAAACTAGTCAAATCTTACTTTGACTTGCTAATTAACTTGTTGACTCCCTTTTAGTCCCACATGCACCAAAAATCCTCCCATTTCCCAAATGGAAAACTATAAATAGCCCTACTACCCCCTCTCATTTCTAAGAACACTTCTTCCCTCTAACCTAAACTATAGTATTATTGCTAGGATTAGGACCTTTTATTGAGCTATTTGCTTTGCTTTTGCATTTCTATCACATAACATGGAGTAAATGGGAAGAACCATTGGCCTTGAAGCCATTAATGGTGAGATCCCATTCTCTTGAAGCATAAACTGATTGCTTAGATCCTTTTAGGTTCATTTACTTTAAGCTTTCAAGAATAGAGGTTAACTTCATTTGTTTAAGTTGCTTGTTTACTTCAAGTTAATGCATGCAAATAGGATTCCTTGCTACAGGAACATATGGGGTCCCTTGATATGGCATGTAGGGAGCGGGAATGGCATATGGGTCCATCTAGGGAGTTTTTGAATACATGTACATGTAAGGTGGGATAAAACCAGGATATGGACTAGTGGGCATAAAACTAGGGAACATCACATTTCTTGTTGTGGTGGCATTCGAGAATGCACTTCCAGCCAATCCTTGCATAGGATAAGCTTGAGAGAAGGATGAAGACTCATCTCTAGTGTGTCTAAGCCTATGAGAAGATCACCTGGATTTGAATGAACTATATAACCTTGTTGTACATGATATTGTGTTGGTTTCCCATTGGAAGGGATGTATCCTTTGTTGTCAACTGGATACCTTGTGTTCTTCCCTACTACATGAGTTGGTTTTGAAGTCTGGGAACTTTCTAGTTCTCTAATATTCCCTAATAAAGTAGAAATAATATCATTGGGAGAGGATTGAGTCCCTTATTGGGGTGCCTAGGGTGTAGGGTTTGATTGAGCAGGCTCATGATACCCCGTCATGAATTGTTCGGTGTTACAAATTTTGTCTTTCTCGAAGTAAGAGTATTAGGATAGGAATTTGAAATATCAGAGGCTGTAGCCTTCATTCTATCCAAATAATCATCTATCTAACAAAGAGGATTAGTTATTCATGTAAATATATCATCTTCTGTTGATTGCATGAAAATGTGAGGTCTTGACAAGACTCTATGGTAAGAACATGTTCCATTTGTGATAACAACGTGGTTTGCATTAGGTTGATTGTATTGCATGTTTAATGGTTGAACAACCTCCTCCATCCCAACATAGCTAATGGGGTTTGAAGTGTAACTAGTAGAGGTTTGGACGTTGCTGTGTAATTATTGCCCCATCTCGAAAGAGAAGGGGATTTTGGTTGAAAGTTTGTGTAATATCTATCGAGCCAAATGGCCCACAAAACTCTCTTCCATACATATTTTAGAAAGTATAAAATACCTACCAAATAGGGGAAGAAATGGAGAGGTGAGGTACTAGCAATGAAAGAAAGGAAAAAGAAGGAATTAATCCTTCACATCAAGTTCACCAATTTGTATAGATGAAAACTTACATCTGACCTTCAACCGCACTCAACCCCCAAGGTCGTGCAGGAGCAGCCGATGTTGAATGTGTGTGGCTAACTATAGGAGGATCGGTGACTAAGATCTAGTAGTGTCATCTCCTAGTAGCTTAATTGGAAAAAGGGATATTTAGAGGCTATGAGCGTAACGTAGATTCCTATGGTTTGTTTTCCTAACTTGATTTCAATGTTGAACTAGTTCGAAGTGTCAAAATTAAATAAGATAAAACTAACAATCTATCCTACTACTGAAAGGGAAACTAATCTAAACAAATCACAAAACTGAAATATTATAATCATAAACAAAAAAATCTTCTATTCTAAATAATTATAATATTTCTACACTAAAACTAAACAAGCGAGATAACCCGGTGTGGTTATTCACTTGTGTTGAGTGTATTGAAACTAAACTAACTTAAAAAAATAACTTTTCCAAATGATCTATGATATGTAGACAACCTCCTATAGATATTCTCTCCTTCAAATCCACGGGGATGGGAAGAAGAGGATCCTTCACTTAGGAGATGCTATTAATGATTTAAACCCTCTTGGAAATTAACTAATTACTTGCAAATGAAAGGAAATTAATTTCTACTCTATTTGATATGATGTAAGAATGATCAATTACGGGAATGAAGGAAATTAAAAAAATCTAACTGGAATTCACTAAAAAAGTTAAATGTAGTTGTGTAGTAATTTTTCCCCTTAGTTTATCATTTCTTTCTCTATGTGTCCATATGAGTCCAAGGAATTGGGAATGCAAAGGCCTTGTAGGAGAAAGTGCTTGAGTAATGGTAGCTTGAATTCAATCTACTTGTAGTGCAAGTAGAAGAGAGATAACACAAGTGAACAGAGCTTGGCTATGTAATTTCTAGCTAGGATTGTGGTAGCAATACTATGCAAGATACACAAAATTCTCAGGCCATTTTCTTGAATACAAGCATTGAATATATAGGAATTGGTGGGATGTGCCTTCATGCACAAGGTCGCCTTGGAGTGAAAAATATTTGGGTGAAGAGGTAGTTCAAACTAATTAAATCTATTTAAAAATAGAAGAGGGAAGGAATACCATGCAATCAAGACTATTTTTAGGCAATTTGGTTCACAAACACACCCTAGAAGTCAAGTTAAGTGAAATCACACGTGTTAAAATCATGTATGAAGAGTTCTGGAAAAAGCACGTAGGACCACCGCCCTGCGTAGGGCAAGGGTCACGGGATCACTGCCCTACCTGGGCAGCGGTTTTAGAACCACCGCCTGCACTGGGCGGTGGTTTCAGAACCGCCACCCAAGTAGGGTGGCGGTCCTAACACTAAAGGCCAAAACATGCATAGAAATGAGCGGGAAGATGGAAGAAAGCATGGAAAATCTAAGTAAGGATGTCTAGGCTACAAATATACACTGTGAATGGGTTTAGGAACTCAAACACCTTCTGAAAGGACATGAATCATCATTGGGGACTTTTGTAACCATTTTTGACAATGTAGCACATACAATTTTGGGTGCGTAACGACCTCCAAATAATCTACTATGAGATTCATAGAGGATACTTTTAGATTCTTCCTCTTCAACACATCTTAGCAACATTTCATTGAAGGCTCTATAATAGAACACTTGTTCTATGATTATGTATAGCTATGATACGCATTTGTCTTCTTTGTTGCGATTTTTCCCTTTAAGGTACGCTTGGTCCATAATAACATTAATAATATCATAATACCATGGGCACATAGAAATGGGAGGCTTGGTTTCAACATAGTATATGCATTCATCAGGGAAATCCACATCAACTAAATCCCTAAATCCAATGGGTTGTCAGCTAACTAGTCTGCAATGATTTTTCCTTTGACGGACTTTTGGTTAACAAACGTTAATTCGAAGTCACCCATCGAGTCATGAAATTTCCAACTTTCTTAGATAAAGAACCTTGTGTTAGAAATGACTATAAGTGATATGTCTTGATAATGACCCTTATTTCTTGGTTAAGCATGTAATGCCTTAACCACTTTGTTGTGAATACTATAGCAATACATTCTTTCTATCTACATATAGCATGTCTCATAGTCGAGCACCATACGACTGATGAAGTAAACTACACACTCATGTTTGTCATCATCTTCTTATGTTAGAATGCATGATAATGAGACATTTGTAGCATGTGAATTTAAATTGAGAGGGTGATCGATTTGGGAGGCATAAGCATGGGAGGTGATTTGAAGGAATCACTTGGTGATTCAAATGCTTCATGACACTCATTCATCCAGATGTTGGAGAAATCATTTTTAATAAATTGTTTATTGGAGGAATAGCAAAGGTTAAATCAAGAATAAATCTTTGGATTGCATCGAGCTTTCCGATAAAGGATCTAATTCCTGATTCATCTGATGGTGGGATAATTTCTAGAACCACTCAGATTTTGGCTACATCTACATCGATCCCTCATGAAGAGATGATGTATCCCTGTAATTTCCCTCCTGTCACACCAAATACACATTTTCTGGATCCAATGTAATGCGATATTCAATTAGACGAGAGAGGATGATGTGAAGCACCTTGGGGTGATCACAATGCTTTCTATCCTTAGCTAGAAGGTTGTCAATGTAAGATTCCACAATCTTATGAATGAGATCATGGAATATGTAAAGTCATTGCCCATTGGTAAGTGGCACTAGCATTCTTGAGACCAAATGGAATGACTGTGTAGTAATAAGTTCCCCAAGGAGTGATAAAGGTCATATTTTTCTGATCTTCCTCGGAGATCCTAATTTGATTATACCCAGAAAATCCATCCATAAGGGACAACAACTCATAACTAGTTGTTTTCATTAACGATAACATTGATGGATAGTATTTGGAAATCATCCTTGGGACATGCTTTGTTTGTATCCTAAAATTCAATGCAGATTTGAATTTTTCCATTCTTTTTAAGAATGGGGACAATGTTGGACACCCACATTGAGTAATCGCAGTTTGATGAACCCCACCTATAGTAGTTTCATAACTTCCTCTTTGACCATTAGCACCACCTTTAGTTTCATAGGTCTATATTTTTGTTCAATGGGCTTAGCATTAGACTTTGTCACCAGGTTATGAAATACAACATGTGGAGAAATTCATGTCATTTCTTTGTAACTAAACATAAAGGATTTTGAATGTTCTTTAAGAATCTTCATGTATATTTCTACTTCTTCAGGAGTTAGCGAAGAACCTAACTTCATAATTTTTGGGTCCTCCTCCATCCCGATGTTAATGTCAATCATACCTTCAATTAAAGAGGCATTACCCTCTTCAAACTTAGGTGGGGCTAGAGGTAGTTCTAACTCCCCTTCCTCTTCTATCTCACAAATATCAAGGCCTTCTAAGGAAGAAGGGTCCATCGTGTGATCTCTAAAATAGGAGGAAGAGTGAGGAATGAGAGTAAAGCCTCTCTTATGATGTTGGGGATGTAAATCCATATAAGTGTTAAGGTACCCTAAGATAGCCTCATCATTTTCTACATAATCTAGGGTAGCAGGCTCATTCTCATCCTTGATGTATGCTAAGATTGGATTGGTTGGCATCTTGTAAACTAAGGGTTCAACACAAATTGAATTTGTGAAGTTCATATCTTTTAACTCTTTTCTTGGAAAGAAGTGAGAAGCAGAAGTAGCTATCAAATCCGTGATAAGGTTTTGTTCACATGGAATGGCTTCGATTGAAATGAAGTCAAAACCTTTAGTTAAGTTGAGCACAACAACTTTATAGAGTTGTAAGTGTTCCTCTCTAGTCTCATATACCTTTGAAACTTGATTAGAAACTAGTTACGAATCACCCAATAATCTAATGTTACAAGCACCAATCCTTTTGGCTACTACGAGACCAAGAAGGAGAGCCTCGTATTCTACACCATTATTTGTACATTCAAATTTTATCTTGAAGGAAAAAGGCATGACATTCCCCTAAGGAGAAGTGAGGATTACAAATGCCCCAATGCTAGAGTGGCATTTTACTTTGTCGAAATTAAGAGTCCAACAATTCTTGGGAAGATTGATGTTGGATCATTTTTTATATCTTATTCCTTTGCTTCGAGACTTCAACCATGAAAATTCCATCAGACGGAAGAGATCCAAGTCCCGAGCATGCCCTATGCCCATGGAATCAAATGGAAGGAGAATGGGTAAATCATTCTCCAACAACTCGACAATATTTGTCGTGGTTCCTATTGATACCATCTCTACATCTGTGAAGTTTCATCCTTGGTGCAATAATTCCTTGATCAAGTGGTAGCTTCTAATTCATTGTGGGAATTAGTTTTTATCAGTGTTGAACTCATCGGCTTTTTCAATTGGTTTAAAAGGAAGATAAAACTTAAAATGCACCCAGGTTTCTTCTTCGGAGTTAGATAGGTGTATGTTAAATGGATTGAGTCACCTTGTGCAACGAAAACTTCCCCAAATGTAGGAATTTTACTTCCTAAAACAATGTGGAAGGAATCACCTTCATGTAATGTATCCAAGGAAAGCGAGAATCATATTATAGTTAGTTTCTGGTCTATAATATAAAACTCTATATGCACCGTCTTGGGCCCTATGGTAACTGGAAGCACTATGGTTCCAATTAATGTTTCCTTGAGGCTATCATACCCTCTTAGTGTGTTTCTTGTCAAAGAGAAATTGGTTTCTCCATAGCCTAACTTCTAGAGAAAATAAAAGGGGACAATGTTGATTGCTGCCCCATCATTGATCATTACATGCTTTACGTATTTATTGTGAATACAAACCTAAAGATACAAATTCAAATCACCTCTATGTGTTAATTCAACATCTATGGGCATATTACTAATGTTGAATATGAATCCAACATCTATTTCTAGCTACCAGGAGGATAGACATAAAATTCTATGTCATTTAGTTGTGTACTTCCGAAGGAGGGGTGACATTGATCAAATGTCCAAGATCCAATGCTTCTAATAAATCAGCTTTCTAAGTAGGGGAGTTCTTCAACAAATCCAAGAAGGAGATGTGAGAAAATGTCTTTTTAAATCATTGATCAAGTCGTAGGCCCCAATCATCTTCGAAAGTGTCTCACGAACATCACCGATATAGATGGGTAAATAGGAATGGGCTGCAAAGAGTAGTGTCAAGTTCTTGTAGCAACGATTATTTGGGGTCTGTTTTCTAACACTACTAGACCCACTATCTTAGTTTGTTAGCAACCATCCAACGGAGGTGCCACCAATGGGTTTGATGAATTCAAAGCTTCATGATCATTATTTCCCATCGAGGATACCCTTGTTTGAGCCATTGGGGTCTAACTTATCATAGTTAGGGCACATTGGAATGGGATCGTTAAAGATCTTGAGCTATGTGTTTCGAGTGGATACAAGCCCTTGAAAGTATTCTGAGTTGGTGCTGTAGGATTCACTAAAAACATCTCAACAAAAAGCTACATTTGGTCTTCTGGTAAGTGATGTAGGAACTTGTTACAGTATCGACAAGTTCTTCCATCATATCCTTAGACCCTATGGAAACGCAATACAGGTCAGGATCATAATCCCGAGGTCTTTGGTTTGTGTTTTTTTACAGCCTAAAGTTCTGATTGTTATTCAACTATTGGTTATTGTAATTAAAGTTCGGAGGCCATTTACCTTTATTTTGATATTGGTTTTGTACCCGTTTGGGTATTGGTTAGGGCCTTGAGCCTGGACTTGTTTTTGTTGTTGTTGGGGTGGAGTATGATTGAATTCCACCGTAATGATCACAAGAGAAAATTTGTTACTCCTTTGATTGTTACCATTCGTGTTCTTTGTTAACGTTATTTGTACTCTAGGTGTTAACAACATTTGGTTTCTTTTCTTGATCTATAACACCATAGTTATTGTTGAGGACCTCAGGTCCTTGGTTATTGTTTAAGTTGTTGGGATAACTTTGATAACCCTGATAGGGAGTGATCAATCTCCCATTAGATTCATAGGTCTTTTGACCAATGTCTATTGCCACCTGATCAATGTGGATAACACCTTCCAGACCTCTTTGTAACTTCTTAGAGGGAATTTCAAGACCTCTTCCTTCATTTCTGGTTAAGAGAGTGAAGGAATAGATCACATAGCTCCATCTGATCCATGTTGGGAGCACCTACTGAAGAGTAGAGGACTTACCACCATCTCTAGATGAAATGCACAACAGACTCATTGTGCTCTTACTTTATATGTAGGAATTCCCTTATTCTTGTCCTTAGCAACTTGTTCATGTTGAAAGATTTGATGAATTTAGACACGAGTTATTTAAAAGAATGTATTGAAGCCTCGGGTATCCTATAATACCAATCGAGAGAGATTCCTTCAAGATTCTTAGGGAATATCTTTGCAACAACTACATCCCATGGGATCAGATCTCAAATGGCAGTTGTGTACACTTTGATGTGCACATTTAGATCTCCTTCCCCTTTAAATTTAGGAAGGTCTGGTAGAGGTCTTGGGAGCATAATGCTCCATATGGTGAAGTCGAGGGCTCTTTAAGATATTCAGAGTAGGCCCACATTGCATAAGACTCAACCATTGATGATCCTTGTTGGTGAGGCAGAGGTGGAATTTTTGTTGATATGGTGCAACGTAAATGTTTGTATGGGCATAAGAAGTCCCCTGTGGCTGACCATATGGACTAGGAAAGAGTACATGTCCCCTATGGAAACTTAGAATACATGTGTACATATGGGGAACATTTATCTAGTACATGATTTGGAGGAAAAAAGCTAGGGAACATTGCATTTCAATTTGGGAAGCATTTGAGAATGCACTTCCGACTAGTTCCTATTGAGGGTATCTATACGTATCATGAGGGGGAATACCCAAGGTTTCCAATCCTATGAGAATATCCCTGGGGCTAGGAATGACCATGTAAACTAGAGGATTTGGCACAGTAGGCACTTGGCCATAGTTTTGTAGATGATGGAGAACCCTTCCTTTCCCATAATATGAAGCGTGAGTAGCTCGGGCAAGCTTTAATTATTTAACCTTGTCCACCAATGTCGAGATGACCTCACCTAATGATGGCATGGTGTTCTATTTTAGTGCATGTTGTTGAACCTTGTTAGGTTATAAAGGAATGTGATATCCTACTATAAACTATTCATTTTTTTGCCACCCCTCATTAGAAATGTTTTCTATTATGGGAGGGGTAGAGGTGTTATTCTGAAGTAAGACATCAACATGTCCTTGCACCCTATCTAGAGGTTGATTCATATTTTGGAAGCATTGCTTGCTTCTGGCATAACGCGCTAAGTACTCGCCGCTAATAATGGGTGTTGATCAAACTACATACTTGATTTGTGTCTTGAAGAAAATATGAGGAGATGAGCCTAACTCTCCGGTGAAAGTCATATTGTTAGAACTTGAAAGTTTAGGCTATTGTGTATGTGTAATTTGGTCAATTTCCTCGATCTTGACCGAGGAGCCATTGTTGGTCCCTTGAGGAGGAGGATTTTGAGACAGGGAGATGAGTTGAGTAGTTTCCCACCCACATAGATAGTGAAGCATATTTGATAGTAATATGCTTCAAGACCCAAAATGGGTCGGCCATATCATTCTTTTCCTGACATATAGGGGGTATATGAATACTCGTAAAATAATGGGATAGGAGAAGATGGATGAAATAAATGTAAACGAAAATAGACTAGCTATTCACATCGGGTTCACCAATTTGTATAGATGAAAATCGACATGTGACCTTCAATCGCACTTGACCTCCAGAGGTCATTCCAGATGGGACAGCCAATGTGGAAAATGTTGATAGCTATTGGATGTGAAATGTATGTAAAATGGGGTTAGCAAGTTATCAATGCAAAACAATGTCCTCGACTCATAATATCGGGATCTACTCGTCAAGTGCAAGGAAGGTCCTTCTAACCTAAACTAGTCTAATGGATGGATCTGAAAGAATAGCCACATGGAGACTCAATTGATATCAAGCTCCATGGAAATCCTTTCAATAGGTTGTGGGATGTGTGGGAAACCAATAGGTGCCTCATAACAATTTCCAGAAAAGTTCATGGAATGAATGAGAGGGAGGCATGGTTCCACTAGCTCAATGGTAGTATATCCAGAGTGGTCCAAAATGCATTGGCTCAATGAGATTCCTTGTTTAGAACGTTTAGTTTTCTAATGATATCTGGTGGAAGTGGATACAACCTAAAGACTAATGAGTGTAATATTGTTTCTAGGTTTAGTTATTCATTGG
Source organism: Taxus wallichiana var. yunnanensis (assembly GCA_018340775.1). Taxonomy (NCBI): domain Eukaryota; kingdom Viridiplantae; phylum Streptophyta; class Pinopsida; order Cupressales; family Taxaceae; genus Taxus; species Taxus wallichiana. The sequence continues at coordinate 667,783,642 of CM031242.1, forward strand.
ATCCTTGTGGTTGGGGAACCCATGGATCACAACCTTAACTCTTTGTGGTTGGTCCTTGTATGGTCATGTACATTTAAACTCTATTGCTAGGGGTAGTCAAGTATTCATAGGCCTTTTCATCTGCGATGTTCAAAACATTTAATTGTTCAATTTTCTCAGTGTACCATGCTGGTGTTATGAGGACAAGAAGACAAAGTCTCATATCTATGTTTGTGATTAAGTCGGGACCGTTCAATTGTGGTACTCGTGGATCACTTACGTATGTGTGTTCTTGTTGAGGACCATTGATGGTCATGTGTTGCAAATGATCTATTTTAATTTAAGCAAACAACAACTAATTTAATTGAATTGAAACTATTCTATGTTTTTGGTATTTTCAAGATATAAATGAAATAAAACAACACAAAGCTACTACTCTAATAAAATAAATGTTTTTTTGATATTTTCTAGAACTTTAGAGGAAATGAAGAAATAAAAGCTTCTAATCTAATTAATAAATCTAAACAGGAAAACAACCGAATGTAGTTGATTGTCTATGTAACAGTGTATCTAATCTAATTTAATTTAAACAAATCCTTTTCCAATAAGTAATTGTGGATTTGTTAAATCCTCTCCTATCTCAGATACACAAGAAGATTGAAATCTTCATAAGCTTTTCATTGACATCCATATCCTTTATATTTCACCTTCCTTATACAAATAATAGTTAATTTTTTGACACGGTCCATGAATAAAAGAATTGATGACATTTGATTTCATTTGACTTCATCCATATTTAGAAATTATTTGAAACCATATGCATCATCATAATAAGAGAACCTATCTAAGGGAGTTCTTATTTTTCACAATAACATTCCATTATTAATAATACTAATTCCTAAACCATCAATCATTCTAAAGTAGGATGAAATAATTTCTTCCATCTATATGATGTTGACAATTCTTTTATATGGTTGATATTATGCTTGGAAAGGGCTTCTAATTTAATTAATAAATCTAAATAGGAAAACAACCGGATGTAGTTGATTATACGTAGTAACAATGTATCTAATCTAATTTAATTCAAACAAATCCTTTTTCCAATAAGTAATTGTGGATTTGTTAAATCCTCTCCTATCTTAGATACACGGGAAGATTGAAAGCTTCATAATCTTTTCATTAACATCCATATCCTTTATATTTCACCTTCCTTATACAAATAATGAGTTAATTTTTGACACAGTCCATGAATAAAAGAATTGATGACATTTGATTTCATTTCACTCCATCCATATTCAGGAATTAGTTGAAACCATATGCATCATCATAATAAGAGAACTTATCTGAGGGAGTTCTTATTTTTCACAATAATATTCCATTATTAATAATATTAATTTCTTAACCATAAATCATTCTAAAGTAAGATGAAATAATTTCTTCCATCTGTATGTTGTTGATAATTCTTTTATATGGTTGATATTATGCTTGGAAAGGTTTTGTTTGTTTTAATTTTTGCAAGATAATCCCATGATAAGGAATACTTTTAGAGATCATAATGGATAGATTTTTGTCCATAACTTCATCAAGCAGAGGACACCTTATCTTGAGCTAGCACAGACAAAAATGAGAAGTAGTATCAACATACATCAATCATGAGTTATTGAACCAAGGAAGAATAAATATCAACAATTTTTCTACATTTGGAAGCAGTATGAGGATGTATTCAACTTATTGCTAATATTTCTCATGTCATCATTTCTCAAAAATTTCAAAAAAAAAACCAACAATGAAAACCCTTAAGCGTTGTTGGTGGTCTTGGTTTGAAAACCAACTTGCTGGTGGACCAAGTACTAGAAAAAGAGCCTTGATTAGAAAACCAACTTATTGGTTGATCAAGGGAAAAAGTTAAAAAAATAGAAAATTTGGCGGCAAATGGCGGCTTTTCCAAATAAGCAATAAAGTACATGGTGCCTACTTTTGTGCTCTTGTTTCTCAACATAACATGACTACAATTGTATCATTATTTTTCCCAACATTTTTCACTTTTTTTCAAAAGGAAGAAGCAGTGAAGACTAGAGTATACCAAGGTATTTTACTCTTCTATTTTAGTTTTAAATTTACTTGTAAGTTTTTTCATTACATAAGGATCCACTTTTACATCACATGCATAAGATTGAGGATGAAAAAGAAGGAAAAATAATTAAGCATATTAAAAACATCTTTTGGTATATGATTTTGAAAATGGAAATTTTCCTTCAAAGCCTACGTTGGAAAATTCAAAAACAACAAGATGTGTTATAAGAATCCTTTCTATATGGATTCATTTTCTAAAACAAGGAAGAGAAAGGAAACCAAATTTTTTTCAAAAAAATTTAAAAAAATGTCGATATATCAGAAACTATCTCCACAAGAACCTACTCTCACAATTAAAAAGACGAAGAGTAAAAGCAAAAATTCCACACAAGAACCTACTCTCACAAAATAAAAGAAGACTATAAGAAAAATTTCACACAAGAACCTACTCTCACAAAATAAAGAAAAGAGTAGTAGGAGAAATTCCACACAAGAACCTATGCTAAAATATATCAGGAAAGATAATAGAAAAACCTCCACACAGAACCTACTTATGAGTCAATGTAAAAAAAAAGACAAGCAGCAAGAGGGGCTCTACACAAGAACTTGTGCTTCAGAAAAAGAAAGCATAATGGAATGCATGAGGAGATGCATGAAATCAGGCATGGGGGGATGATAAGCCCAAAAATGGCCCATTTTATACAAGATTTGACATGATTTTTCCTTGCATATTTACAATGGATCTAAGTGTAATCTCCAAACTTATGGTTTATTTAGGATGAAATAAAGAGTATACATTCTTTATAATTCATTGTTATCTTTCTATTAGCTATTTCTAATGATTATTGGGAAAAAGATGTCAATTTGTGCATATGTAGTTCATACTTTTCTATAATTGTGGAATAAGGAATTTTGAGCATTAAGCACCAGCTACAACCAGCCTTAGAATATCTTTAAAATCTCTCATATCATCTCCAAATATTGTTATTTCATCATTGCATTAGCTCCAAAAATGTTCTAAATGATTCTATGAGTGGCTCCTTAAGCATATGTTTGGGAAACAATGAAAAAAATAGTCATCAAGAATATACCCAAACCCAAATTTGATTACATATTCAGATTCCTCTCGAAAAATTATGCAAGTTCAAATAAAACATCTTGATTTGAGTTCATATGCAAAATTTATAGTCATTTTAAGAATGTTTCGAAGTCTTCCTAAAATGCTCCAACTCGCTTCAAAGTCTCTTTGGAAAACTTCAAAGTCTATTTTTAATGCTCCAGTTTCTCTTTGGGATCATTTGAGTTGATTAGTATAGCTTGAAGTTGGATATTAGATCTACGAGGATGAATACTAGAGTTGCAAAGATAAGCATAACTCCAAGGGTGGCATTGTTATCTATTTTTGGAATTCATTCTAAAAATAGATATTTCTATAAGTATTTTATTATTTGTAAAATAAATAAGAATCAATATTCATTTTGATTCTCAATAAAAGAGTCGGATTGTTAGATAAGCTCTCTCCATATTTTGTGGAGATTGATGCTTTTTAGATAGATTGAAATCTTAGTTGATAAAGATGTATTCCTTAAAATAAGGTGGTTGGAAGCATGGAATTATAAATGCAACCTCCCACACCATTGAATGTAATATCCATTTTCTAATCAATTTATTATGAGGTTTCATTCCATCCATCTGTAAATAATGTAGATTAAAATCCTCTTCTGAGGAATGAGTTGGCCACTCATTCCAAGGAAGATGGACCTATATATTTATTTTTATTTTCCATTTTATAATTATATTTTTGTTGTATTTTTATTTGTGTTATGTAATTATTTTTGTGTTGTATAGCTTGTGATCTTGCGGGTGTTTTATGTGTTTATTTTCAATTCAGCAATTTAATTTTCTACAGTGTGTTTAAATTTCTTGTAATATGTGTTTTTCATTTCATGTAAGTGTGTTTCCTTCAATGCAAGTGTGCTTCCTTTCCTACAAGTTTGTTTTCATTCCATGCAAGTGTGATTTTAATTTCCTACAAAGTGTGATTTTTAATTCATGCAAGTGTGTTTCTAATTCTTGCAAGTGTGATTTTATATTTCTACAAGTGTGGATTTTGGTAGAAGGGACCATTACTAAATATTTATTTCTTCTTTTGCATATAGCCTTCAGACACCACTTGGATTGACATAATTAATTTTGGGGATTGACGAACTTCATCACCCTTAACATGGAAACTAGGAAGATGTACATAATTTCCCATATGTTAAGTTGTGGAGCATGTTTTGATGTGTGAAAGTGTTGAAGACTTTACACTAAGAGTATTATACACTTTCCACGGTTGTCTCGCGGGGTTCGAGAAGATGATGGAAGATCAAGGGTTGATAAATTCAACGGGAATAATTTCAGTCTTTGGAAGATGTAGATGGAAGATTACCTTTATCAAAAGGATCTTTACATTCCATTGTCTGAGAAGGTGAACAAACCTCGGCAAGACAGATGCGGAATGAGATTTGTTGGATAGGAAGGCACTTGGGACAATCTAGTTGTGTCTTGCATCTTCGGTATTATTTAATGTTTCGAAGGAAAAGACTACAAAAGAACTGATGGATGCATTAGGGAAGTTGTATGAAAAACCCTCTACCTCTAATAAGATATTTTTAATGAAAAAGTTATTTAATATGAATATGTTTGAGAATGGTTTAGTAGCAGATCATTTAAATGATTTTAATACGGTTGTAAATATGCTAGCTTCCGTTACAATAGAATTTGATGAAGAAGTTAGAGATTTATTAATTACGTGCTTTTTACCTGAGAGTTGGAATAGCTTGGTAATGGTGGTAAGCGGCTCGGTTCCAACTAACTAAAATTTGAAGTTTGAGGATGTTGTAGGGGTGATTCTAAGTGAGGAAATGTGAATAAAAAGTTTTGGGGAATCTTCTACTTCAAGGAATGATTTGACAGTGGAAACTAGAGGGAGACAGAAGAATAGAGGAAGTCGTGGAAAATTGAAAGATCGGGCAAGGTCAAAATCTAAAATCAAGATAGTATGTTGGCACTATGGAAATTCTGGGCATGCAAAGAAGGATTGCTAGGAGCTTCGTGACAAGAAGAAACAACAGGAAGAAAACAAGGAGGAAAATGTGGCAACGGGTAATGTATGTCAGGATGCTTTGATTCTTTCTTTGCACAATATTGTTGAATCTTGGGTTTTAGATTCGAGGGCTTCTTTCCATGCTACTCCACATAGGCATTATTTTGTTGATTATGTTCAAGGGGATTTTGGGCATGTTTTTCTTGGTGATGATGAGCCTTGCAATATAGTTAGAAAAGGATATGTTCGGGTTAAGATGCAGAATGGGAATACATGGCTATTGAAGGATGTCAAACATGTGCCTACTTTAAAATGAAATCGATATCAAGCCAGTTGGGAAGTGATGGTTGTACTGTGATATTTACAATGGACTCTTGGATGGTTATCAAGGGTTCTCTTTTGGTGGCAAGAGGTAAGAAGGTTGGAACCTTGTATTTAACCACTTATAGTATTAATGTTTGTAATTTTATGGCTTGAAGTAGATACAACATTATGGCACTATAGGCTCGGTCATATGATCCATAAGGGCATGGAGATCATAAAGAAGGATTTTCTCGGATATACAAAAATAGGTTTGGATCATATATGGGAAACAAAAGCGAGTAAGGTTTCTCAAGGTTGGACCTACAAAGAAAGAGAGTAAGTTAGATCTGGTGCATTTCGATATGTGGGGATCGGCTCAAGTATCATCTCTTGGGGGTTCAAGTTATTATATTACTTTTATTGATGATGCAACAAGGAAATTTTAGGTTTATTGTATTAGAAATAAATCTGATGTATTTGACACTTTTTTAAAATGGAAATCCTTGGTAGAGATTGAAACAGTCTTAAGCTAAAATGTCTTATGTCGGATAATAAAGGCGAGTATGTTCTAAGAATGGAATCCACAGGCAAAAGATGGTTCCGGGAACTCTAGCAGAAGAGAATGAGGTGTCAGAAAGGATGAACAGAACAATAATGGAACATGCTAGGAGCATGAGGTTACATGCAGGACTGCCTCTTTCTTTTTAGGAAGAAGTGGTGAGCACAATTTTGTACTTGATAAACAGAGGACCCTCAAGTGCCTTAGATGGAGGCATACTTGAGGAGGCTTGGTATGGTAAGAAAGTTGATTATTCATTTCTTAGATTCTTTGGATGTGAGGTATTTTTTCATATAGATAAGGATGATAGGACCAAGATAGAGGCTAAATTAGAAAAATGTACTTTCATTGGTTATGGTTGTGATGACTTTGGATATAAATGTTGGAGTATTAAAGATAATAAAATCATTCGATATAGGGATGTGGTCTTTAATGAGAAAGACATGTATAAGCAGAAATTGTAGGAAAACAAGGAAGAATCCAAGAAAGAATATGCAATGGTAGAGGATCTTCCGGATGGGAAAGTAACACATGAATCAGTTCAAGAACCTCCTCAACAGGAACCCCAAACTTCTATATTGAGGAGGTCTTCTAGGATAAGAAGAGAACCAAAACATTTTTCTCCTTCTCTTTATTATTTATTACTCACTGATAGTGGAGAGCCAGAGAGATTTGATGAAGCAATGCAGGTAGATGCCATGAAGAAGTGGGAGCAAGCCATGGATGAGGAGCATCAGGCTCTCATGGAGAACCAGACATGGGATTTGGTGAAGCTACCTGAAGGAAAAAGATTATTACAAAACAAGTGGGTGTTGAAGTTAAAAAAGAAGGAGGAAAGAAAATGGTTAGTGGTCAAGGGGTTTGTATAGAAAAAAGGTATAGATTTTGATGAGATTTTTTCTCCTGTAGTCAAAATGACTTCTATTAGAACTATTCTAGGAATAGTTGCAATAGAATACTTGCACTTAGAACAACTTGATTTAAATACTGCATTTCTCCATGGTGATTTGGAGGAGGAACTATATATGCAGCAACCAGAGGGCTATGAGGTCAAAGGTAAAGAGGAGATGGTGTGCAAACTAAAGAAGAGATTATATGGCTTGAAATAAGCTCCACGTCAATGGTATAAGAAATTTTATAGATTCATGATGGAGCAAGGTTATATTAGATGTCATTCGATGATTGTGTGTATATACAAAGAAATTTGAGGATGGCAAAGTTATATTATCCCGTGTATCGTATGTGGATGACATGTTGGTTGTAGGTAAAAACATGTAGGAAATAAAAGTACTCAAGAAGAAACTAAGTGAATCCTTTACTATTAAGGATTTTGGGGTAGCCAAAAAAATCCTTGGTATGAGGATATCTTGGAATAGGAAGGAACAGAAGCTGAATTTATCTCAGGAAGAGTACATTAATAAGGTCTTTGAAAGGTTTAATATGCAGGATGCTAAACCGGTTCAGACTCCTTTGGCAAGTCATTTCAAGTTATCAAAGGAGTAGTGTCCCAAGATAGAGTAGGAGAGAAACCAGATGTCCAAGGTACCTTACTCATCAGCGGTTGGTAGTTTGATGTATGTCATGGTGTGCACCAAGCCTAATATTTCCCATGCAGTGGGAGCGGTGAGTAGATTTATGAGTGATCTAGGTAAAGATCACTAGTAGGAAGTAAATTGGATCCTTTGGTATTTGAGAGGGACCATGGGGATAGTTTTGTGCTATAGTGGATTAGACACCACTTTGTGTGGTTATGTAGATTCAGATATGGCTGGAGATGTAGAAAGTAGGAGGAGCATGATAGGTTATGTTTACACTGTAGGTGGGACAAGTAATAAGCTAGACTTCACGGCTACAAAAGTTGGTGGATTTGTCAACCATGGAGGCTAAGTATGTTACTACCACAGAGGTAAGAAAATAAATGATTTGGTTACAACAATGCTTGAGGATTTAGGCCATAAGCAAGAGGAAGGAACGTTGCATAGTGATAGTCAAAGTGTTATACATCTAGCTAAGAACTTTGCTTTCCACTCTAGGATGAAGCATATACAGTTGAGGTACCATTTCATCAAGACATCTTTAGAGGAAGAGAATTTGAAGCTGGAGAATATTCATACTAGTAAGAATCCTATAGACATGATGACCAAGGTGGTCTGAGGAAAAAGCGAAGATGTGTTCAACTTTGGTTGGTCTTCATGGAAACTAGTGAAGGGTTTAGAAGCTTGCTCGAGGAGGAAAATACTCTCTAAGTGGGAGATTTTTAGGTTGTGGAGCTTGTTTTTATGTGTGAAAGTGTTGAAGACTGTACACTAAGAGTATTATACACTTTCCACAGATGATATATCGAGAAACATGTCTTTCTAATATGGGCGGAATTTTTGACCCATAAGTTTATAGGATGGTTTTGTCCCATGGTTTTAATACCTACGGTTTTGTAAAATTGCTTAAGCGAGTTTTCTACTTATGTGGTTTTATTTATATGGAGAAAAATGATGTAACATTGTAGATGTGTATGAATTTGGGTGTGAATTCTGTAGAGTTTGTTGATCATAGCTCCAAACAGATCTGGGTATTGTATTAAAAGAGCGGTGACTTGTAATAAAATCTAAGCAAGTGATTCTTGGTAGACGTATCCCAAATTGGGTGAACCACATTAAATATTGTCTCTTTTTGTTGTGTTATTTTTATTCTGCACTTTTATTTCAAATCTGTAATATTTTTTGCATATGAGTTTCTATTGTTGCGATTATGTGAGGGACACATCCGCATATTTTATCCCTTATTCCCTAACACCATACAAGTAATATGATGAATCTTTACAAAGCACATTGAGAATAAACCAAACAACAATAGACAATGGTTTTGGGACTAAGATTGGTTATCCTTATCCAAAACTCTAGGGGTTACTAAATCAATAACAATATGGTCTCAGTAAACCAAATGAAATTTTTTTGTTGATTTGACGAACCCTTATAGGTCATTTATTTTTTATCGAATTCACCCTGAAATATATCAACTTTAAGTAAATACAATGCAATAATAAGAACCACACTACATAAGGGTTGATAACGGAGTTCGACATAATGCCTACGTCTTTAGGTTTGCAAACTATTTGAGTTTATTATACAAAGTACAAATAAACTTTATGGTACTATAATGAATGTTCAACTAAACTGGTGTTCTAATCGGTCCAATAGATCTAGATTAGCCTTGGAAGCTTAGTGCTTAGTGCTCCAAAGCATAGTTCCCGATTTGACACCTCCTATTGACCTTCACTCCGCTGCATGGAAAAATAACCTCTACACGGTGCTAAGTCGAATAGTGTCTGATGTTGAATTCCACTTTGTTGCACAGAAATATAACCTCTACACAAAATTAAGTCTCTAGGCTGATGACGATGATTATATTCCACTCTGTTGCACGGCCTCTATCTTTTATTTAGAGCTAAGGTTAGCCCTATCCTTGTCAATGAGATCAATAGTGACTATGACTCTCCTCCATGGCCTCCAAGCAACTAACTTGGAGATACGCCCAATGTCGAGAATCGAGTTTCAGTTTGAGAGTATGCTTCTCTAGTGCTACATTACATCCATCAACTTCACGATGGCATCCCTGAGCTCCTACACAATAATATTTAGGCTTCAAATCAGCCTTTACAATTTTGATGAGTTAAAAATCATAACTTCCACTTTACAATGTTCCTATATAATAATAGGACTTATTTTCACCATCATGCCTATTAAAAATTATAATAGGTCTTCTCAATTCTTCATGCCTATAATAACATAGGTCTTACATCTCCATAATTCCTATTAAATAATAATAGTAGGTCTTATATTTTCTCACAAAATATTTTCCCAAGCCCATCACCATGTTATTCCTCCTTAAGCCTTAAAACACTCGTTCAAGCCTCAAGCTTTGCATTTAAGAGAGGAAAACTTGTTCTTCGGATGGCGTAGGGGTGGGCTTGTTATAGGCTTAGATGGCTCACTTATGGTGAATATAAGCCACATCCTCCAACTATGCACCAACGCATGGGTTAGGTGATTTGGTTGAGGCATGCGAGTTGGGTGGGGGATGTTTTGGGTTTGACTCCCTTGCCTATACTTTTAGTCACTCCCATCCGCTACATCTTTGGCCACGTAACATTAACCCATGCTAACTTGACACATTTTTGTTTTGAATTTTTTTACCACATGCCATGTTGGCCCATCCATGTTGTTTCCACCCTCGATGTTGAGCCTACGTGTCTTTTCGGGCCCTCCACGTTGTTCATCCGCTACTACTTTTTGGGCAGCTATCACGTCCATCGGGCCACGTTTTTTTGGTGGGGATAATCCCGCATTCATGAGAGGTGGTTGTGTTGAATCCTTTTTAAGTACTATCTCAACCCACCTTACTGGTGGCTTAGGCCATGTCGGCCATTTGCACACCGATTCTTCAACCCAACTCACCCAATGTTGACTCACCATTACCTCTCCGAATTAGCTCGCTAGTAACTCGGTGCATGATTCAATTGAGTAGCTCACCCTTATCTTGGTGCATCAATTACAATGTGTAGCAATGGTGGTGTTCCATGTGGTGGGTGAGGACCCACCACGTGTAAAATTCTCAGATCAATTTTGTGGCAAAATCACAAATATCGGTGGTAAAGGTGCTCCTCCGATAAAAGAGTGTGTCGACCCTAGCTAAGGGCCCCCAACCAACAAATAGTGGGGCATACTCATCTAAAATTGAGCGTTGAAGACCGAGTTATAGAAAAAAATCACTTTTACTTGATTTAATTTTTCCATGTGTCACAACATGATTAGTCAAGAGCCCCCATCTATTCTTTTTCTAATGACATCTTTCGTGAACTGTATCTTACTCCAATTGAGTCTATTTTTCACATTCTTTTAGGTGATAGAAAGATCTTGGATTCTATTTCCGTCTTGTGAGATTTCCAAGAGGTTTTGGGAAACTCCATTCACTTAATTAACCTCTAGATCACAATAACACAAAATTCTTTTAGAATTCCTAGGGTCTAAAGGTGCTTAATTGAAACCAAAGTGCTACTACATATCCAGATCAACATAAGAAGTCAAACTTCCTAAAAAAACTTTCAATCACCCAAACAATGGTAATAATAATAACTATAATAGAAATATTTGCACTAACGAATAACCAAATGTCAACATAGTCAATTTTAATTGGGTTCCAAATACCAATCTAAACTATAACACAAACCAAAACCAACAACTAGTTGAGAATAGGAGCAGAGAAGGACAATATTATAGTTTTTAGCGGGATCTTTGATGAAATATAAATGTACGAGAAATTGTGGAAATTGGAATAACTAACAATAAGATGCAATATGATCAAGAACTCACAAGGTAATAATGGCTCCAAATTAACTAAATGCTCCATATGATATAATGATGTAAGTGATCTACATATATAAGAGGAGGAAAGTACAACTACTACCTAGATCAGTGGTGAATAAATCTCATTAACTAATACTAGCAGTAGAGATTTGACTCCACTCAACTAGTAAGCTAACTCAACACAACTGGTAAGTTAACTCAACACAACTGGTACATCTAAGCAAGTGTATCCCATGAGTGCAGGGAAACTCTAAGTGAGGTGGAATATCTTGAGTAGGATAATAAAAATAAGCAAGGAAAATAAATCATATACTATCTTGGCCCATAAGCACAACTTAGTGGCTACTTGAAAAAGGAAAGTGGGTCTCAAAGTAAATAGGCATGATGAGTTACCCACGTATAATGCATCTCTCACAAAGATAGAGTAAAAGGATATTGGGGTGTGGAGCCTATTTTTGGTATACGGAATCAGCATTGAAGTGTTAGAATTCAAATGGTTAAGTTTGGAGACGTCGGGAGCATTTTGCAATCGTTTGTTGTTTTTCATGATGTGATGTTGCTATTAAGTTGTTAACTACGAAATTTTTTTCTGCCATGGGAAGTTGAAATATTATGACTTTCAAACGTCTAAGGTTGGCTTTAGAACTTCTTAAAAGGATTGTAATCCTATAAATAGAGGTGTTAGGGGATTCCTAATGTATCAAAAATCAAGATTAATATTGGGTATCTTGAGTGATCAAGAGGTGATCAAGGTTGAGAAATTGGGTGTCAATTGTGCCTTAGATGTGGTTTAGCATCTTTGGGAATTCTAGTGTGAGTTCATGAGTGATTTTTACAATTGTAATTGAGAGAATATTGTGATAATAAAATCGAGCAAGTTCTTAATGGACATAGACCATATTGGGTGAACCACGTTAAATCTTGTCTTGTCTTCTTTTATGCATTGTTTATATATGTTGTTATATTTTGCAAGTTCATTTATGCTAAATAGTTTCCACATATTTTGCCTCTAATTCCTAACAATTGGTATCAGATCTTTGGTGATTTTTACTAAAGTGGTGAATCGCAGAGGAAATTTTATCTTGAGTGGGAGCTATGGTAGATGAGGGCAGATTAAGGTTTGGTTTGTGGAAGATGTATATGGAGGATTACTTGTATCGGAAGGACCTCTGTGTTCCTTTGGCTGGAAAAGAAAAGAAACCTACAACCATGTAAAATGAGGATTGGGAGTTCTTTAGATAGAAAGGCACTCGGGGCAATTCGATTATGTCTTTCATCTTCGTCATTCAACTACTTTAAACATATCGTAGAAGAAGACCATGGAAGGTCTCATGAATGTGGTGTGGGAAGCTATATGAAAAAACCTGTGCCTATAATTAAAAAATTGATGAAAAAGTTATTTAATATGAAGATTTCTGAGAATGGTTCTATTGTTGATCATTTGAATGAATTTAATATGGTTGTGAGTATGTTAAACTCGGTGAAAATTGAATTTGATGATGAGGTCAGGGATTTGTTGATTTTGTGCTCCTTGCCAAATAGCTGGGACATCTTGGTTATGGTTGTAAGTAATTCAGTCTCTAATAATTCAAATTTGAAGTTTGAAGATATGATAGGTGTGATCCTGAGAGAGGAAATGCGAAGGAAGAACACTAGGAATTCTTCTACTTCTAGAAATGATTTGATAGTGGAGAGCAGAGGGAGACAAAATAACACAGGGAAAGGTAACTATGGGAAGTCGAATGATCACGGAAGGTCAAAGTCCAAGAGCAAGTTGGAATGTTGGCACTGTGGGAAGGTTGGTCATGCTAAGAAATATTGTTGGGCTCTTCAAGATAAGAAGAACAAGGAGGAAACTAAGGAGGTAAATGTGGTAGTAGGTGATGTTTGTCAGGATTCCTTAATTATTTCTTTAGATAATATTGTTGAGTCTTGGGTGTTAGATTTAGGGGCTTCTTTCCATGCCACCCCACATAGACATTACTTTACTGATTTTGTTCAAGATGATTTTGGACATGCATATCTTGGTGATGATGAACCATGTAGCATAGTAGGGAAATATTTTGTTTGGGTGAAAATACGAATGGGAACACATGGCTACTTAAGAATGTTAGGAATGTGCCTAAGTCGAGGTGGAACCTAATATCAATGGGTCAACTGGGTAGTGATGGTTGTACGGTCAATTTTATAGTGGATTCTTGGAAGGTTACTAAGGGAGATCTTGTGGTTGTAAGAGGTAAGAAAACTAGTAATTTGTATTTAACTAGTGGTGTTGATTATTGTAATTTAGTTTCTGCAGATGGATATGTAACCTTTTGGCACGAGAGACTTGGTCATATGAATCAAAAGGGCATGCAGATTCTAAAGGACAAGTTTCTGGATTAAGGGAGTTAGATTTATACTTCTTGAGGAATGTGTTTTGGGAAACGGATGTGGGTGAGATTCCTCAAGGTTGGACCTACCACGGGAAGGAGGTTAAGTAATATTTAGTGCATACAGATGTATGGGGCTAACTAAGGTAAAATCTATTGGTGGTTCATGTTATTATTCTAGTTTCATTGATGATGCAGCTAGAAAAGTTTGGGTATATTACATTAGAAAGAAATATGATGTGTTTGAAACTTTCAAAAGATGGAAAGCCTTGGTTGAGAATGAAATAGGTCTCAAGTTGAAATGTCTCAAGTCAGATAATGGAGGGGAGTATTGTAGTAATGAATTTCTTTATTACTATTCGGTAAATGGGATCCTTAGGAAAAGGATGGTTCTAGAGACTCCACGGGAAAATGGAGTGTCAAAAAGAATGAACATGACAATCATGGAGTGTGTTAGGTGCATGAGGTTCCATGTAGGTATTCCACTCATGTTTTGGGAGGAAGCGGTGAGAAAAAATATTTATCCGATTAACAACCCTCTATGGCCTTGGATGGAGGTATACTTGAGGAGGCTTAGTCTAGTAAGAAATTTGATTACTCATTTCTTAGATTATTTGAATGTGAGTTATTTGTTCACATTGATAAAGATTATAGGACCAAGTTAGAGGCTAAATATGATAAATGCACCTTTGTTGGATATGGTGAGGATGACTTTGGTTTTTTGTTTGGAGTCTTGGGGACAAGAACATATTTCGGTCTAGAGATATTGTCTTTAATGAAAAAGTCATGTATAAAGATCAGTGCGAGAACAGAAAGAGGAATTAAATAAATAATGCACACCTTTGTCGGGGAGGACATTGCAGATTGAAAGGTGTAAAAGGAGCGGTTCAAGTGTAGCATGTTCTGACATAGCTAGTTCAGGAACCTACTCATCAGGAACCCCAAACTCCTGAGGTGAGAAGGTATTCTAGGGTGAGAAGGGAACTTGAACATTTTACTCCGTCTTTAAATTATTTATTTCTCACTAACGGTGGAGAGCCGAGAATTCTTTGAGGAAGCGGTGCGCAGAAGGATGTTAGGAAGAAGTGGGAGTAGGCCATGGATGAAGAGCATAGATCTCTTATGGAGAACTAGACTTGGGATCTAGTGGAGCTACTCGAGGGAAAGAGAGAAGTGCATAATAAGTGGGTGTACAGAATCAAAGAGGAAGATGGAGGAAGAAAAAGTTACAAGTCCCGAGTTGGTGGTTAAGGGATTTGCACAAAAGAAAGGTATAAAATTTGATGATTTTTTTTTCTCCTATTGTTAAAATGACCTCTATTAGGAATGTTCTTGGTTTAGTAGCAGTGGAAGACTTACACTTAGAGAAGTTGGATGTGAAGATTGCATTCCTTCATGGTGAGTTGGAGGAGGAATTATATATGCAACAGCCACAAGGTTATGAGGACAAAGGGAAGGAGAGGTTAGTGTGCAAATTGAAGAAGAGCTTGTATGGCCTAAAACAAGCTCCACGGCGGTGGTACAAGAAGTTTGACATTTTTATGCGGGAGTAGGGTTACTTGGTGTCACTCAGACCATTTCATTAAACATCAAGAATTTTCTTGATGGTATTTATATTATTTTGTTCCTGTATGTGGACAATATGCTTGTTGCGAGGAGGAACATGCAAAAATAAAGGTACTCAAGAAGAAGTTAGGTGACTTCTTTGCTATGAAGGATTTTGGGGTAGTAAAGAAAATCCTTGAAATGAGAATAACTCAAAGGGAAGGAGAGGAAGTTGTTATTATATCAAGAAGAATATATAAATAATTTCTTTAAGAGGTTTAGTATGCGGGATGTTAAACCGGTTGGTAGTCCTTTGGAAGCTCACTTTAAATTATCAAAGGATCGAGTCCCAATTTGAGGAGGATAGAATCTAGATGTCCCATACTCATCAATGGTTGGCAACTTGATGTATGCTATGGTATGCACTAGACCTGATATTTCCCATGGAGTGGGAGTAGTGAGCAGGTTTATAAATGACCCAAGTAGAGAGAACTGATAGGAAGTGAAGTGAATCCTTCGGTATTTGAGAGGGACCATGGGAGAAACATTGTGTAGCTATGTATATTTAGACATGATGAGATTTAGACAATAGGAGGAGCACAACAGGTTATGTATTTACGATTGGTGATACAACGGTGAGCTGGGTTTCACAGTTACAAAAGGTTTTGGCTTTATCATCCATAGAGGTTGCATATGGTGTTGCCACAAAGGCAAGCAAGGAGATGATTTGGCTACAACAGTTGCTTGATGAGTTGGGTCATAAGCAAGAAGTTGGGAGACTACACAGTGATAGTCAGAGCGCTATTCATTTAGCGAAGAACTCTACTTTCCACTCTAAGACGAAGCACATTTAGCTGAGATATCATTTCATCAGGGAAACTTTGGAACAAGATAATTTGAAGTAGGAAAATATTCATACCAATTAGAATCCTACGGATATAATGACCAAGGCGGTCACTAGGGAGAAGTTGACATGGTTGATAATGAAGGGTTGAGAACTTTTCTCTATGGAAACAGTCTCCAAGTGGGAGATTGTTGGGGTGTGGAGCCTATTATTTGGTCTTATGGAATCAGTATTGAAGTGTTGGAGTTTGAACGGTTAAGTTTGGATACTTCGGGAGAATTCTACGATCGTCTATTTTTTTCGTGTTGTGATGTTGTTAAATTTTTGTTAAGTGCGATAGTTTTTTCCAGCCATGGCAAGTTGAAATATTACAACTTTCAAACTTTTAGGGTCATATTTAGACCTTCTTAAAAGAATTGTAATCCTATAAATAGAGGTGTTATTGGCTTCCTAATGTATCAAAAATCAAGAGTAATTTTGGGTATCTTGAGTGATCAAGAGGTGATCAAGATTGATCAAGGTTGAGCAATAGGGTGTCAATTGTGTCTTAAATGTGGTTTAGCATCTTTAGGAATTGGTGTGAGTTCATGAGTGATTTTTGTGTAATTGAACTGAGAGAAGACTGTAATAATAAAATCTAAGCAATTTCTTAGTGGATGTAGCCCACATTGGATGAACCACGTTAAATCTTGTCTTGTCTTTCTTTTGTGCATTGCTTATATATGTTGTTATATTTCTACAATTTCATTTATGCTAAATAGTTTTCTACTACTCTGTGATTTGAGGAATTGTTTCCACATATTTTTTCTCTAATTCCTAATAAAGGAGAAAACCTAGTGGGAAAAAAACTCCCCCCAAAAGAGAGGCAAGAAACTCACTCAAGAAAACTAGAGAAGAAAAATAAGTGGGTCCTAGTAATGTCTTAATGAGGTATCCACATACAATGATCATCCCCAAAGTAGAGATAAAAAAGTGAGGACAAGAAGGTCCCCTAAGAAGAGTGTCGATGATGTGATCCTCCACGTAAAGATTGAAGAGAATCTTCTGCCTTTGAAAAGTTTACTTTCCCTTAGGAAGGACAAAAATGAGCACTAAAAGTCGACCCACTCCTTAAAGGAAGAAGAATCACTGAAATACTTTGATCTCTAAATCTATTTTGTAACTAAAAGGTGTTATAGGTCTGGAAAAAGTGTGCACAAAGACAATGGGAATGCCATTGTAGTATACATGTCATAGAAATAAAATGGTGGGGACCCAATAACCCTCACAAAGGGATCCACAAGAAGAGGTGGATCATGAAACATCTCTGAAATAGTGGAAGTGAAAAATGTCCCAAGGTGGGAACTCCCAACGAGAGAGATGAATGGGTCCTCCAAAATGTGTGATGGATCAATCGAGTATATTACTATAATGAAACACAATTGGAATCTACAAATAGAAAACTCAAGTCATGCGAGATACTCATCCTATAGGGTTTCTCAATGAAAGCAATGTATCGACAAGAATGTATTAGCATCACAACATGAAGTAGGAAAATAATCTGCTATGAAGAGTTGTAGGAATTCCAAAATGAAGCAATGTTGTACTCAAAGGTAACAACCAATATATGTGGAGTGTCATCAATTGAGAAAATAAGATGTAATGGATAACGAGAGGAAATGGTCACATGTATCTCGGAGGAAGGTTCTCCAAAGTAGAACATTGATACGGAGAGTAAATGGAAGCATGAGCAAGGATGGAAATGAGATCTGTGGAGGAAATAGTAGGGAGGGTGTGATCAATAACAAGATTCTATGGTGAATGATCAACATGGGAATCATGAATCATAAGTAGCAACATGTACAAAAGAAAATTTAATGATTAAAGGGATGTGAGAAGGGGGAAATCTAAGGTGGCCCTAAAGTGGTCCAGAGAAGCATTGCTCTTAGATGGTGAAACAAGGTTACCATGTAGTTGTCAAATAATGGTCTAAATAGTGAAATGGCACTCAATGTGCTCAAGTAAATATAGTGTATCCCTAGAAATAGTAATATCAAGAAGGCCATAAACCTCATCATTGTGGTTAAACAACTCATCCTTTTATAAACGCTAATGGACTCAAGAACAAAACCATGAAGGTAGGGTAGCAAACCATGCACGGCAATGATTGATAATGTCTTCCTTCCAAGATAAAATTTTCCCATATTCGAGCATACGGTAGAATTGTGAAACTCCATAATATAGATTAACCCCAAAATTATCCCAAATGGCACTTTATAACTTAGTGTGAAAAGTACCAAGTCCCCATAGATTTTTACAAGAACCCCTTAGAATGTGGTACTTTATAAATTAGGTGTTTATAAAAATAAATGAATCCATCATGTATATCACAAGAAAACATGCACTTTTGACCAAAACACTTCTCAAATCTGAGCCATCGATCAAAAGTTATGACAAATACAATTTCCGTGAATAATGGCTTATTTAATTAAAATTTTGCTAACTCATTAAAAACGCCTGAAATGATAGGAAAGGGTGTCATGCATATAATCATTAGAACCAGTATAGAATTAAGAACATAATTTTTTAGCTTGTGAGGGGGAATTACCCTCTAGCCAACTTGGGAAAAAACACATCGTCTTCATCGGGTGAAGATGCAAGGTTTAAAAACAAGCAAAACAATAATAATACCTTTTATAATGTCAATGATATTATTTTTATACCAAAAACATAATAAAATTGAGCCCCCTACGTCAACTCCAAGCACCATAGGTCGAGAAAGCCTATTATTACACATAACAACTAAAATCACTTTAACCCTCCCTTTACAATACCATGCAAAACAAAATCCACCTTGCCTTTGAAAATGAGCAAGATTTCTAAGTTGACCTTGTTGATTGGTCAAGGTGAATAGAGTTGGAAGTGATAAAACTAAGCAATATCGGGAAGGTTGGTGAGTTGGTGAGGATTTTTGAGTGATAATAAGTTGAGCCATATAAAAATGATTTCCCATCGAGCTATTCAAAATGCCCCTAATTCGGGAAAGCAGGTAGATGAAGCAGGGGGTGGAAATGGTGCTTGTGTTAGGGATGAGTAAGGTTTGGATCAGTCCACCAAGCCAATGAACTAAGCGAGATGGGCCAAGAAATGGTTGATTGGAGGGTAGCGCACAAGTCGAGCCGAGGTTACACTAGCAAGTGAGGAGGACCACATGGCCGAGTCGATAGGGAGAGACCACTATCGAGGCCAAGCCGAGTAGATATTGAGGGTACAAAAGCCATGTTTTGTGTCAATGATGCACAATTTTTTGGGGCATGTTCCCATCCAAGATGCAATGCACGGGGTTAAATGAGCATATAGATCTCAAACCAAAGATGAGTCAAGCTGGAGTGACTATAAAGGAACAAGGTCACGGTGAAGACAAATCCAACTAAAGGGAGACATCGGGGCATAGTACTATGCGTAGTTGATCAATTGAAGGATGATGTGAACATGGAAAAGTGAGAAATGGTGAGAAATGAAAAAGAACCCAGATTTGGGATAGTGTCATGGCCGATATGGTTCACCATAATGTTACTGAGGCAAGGTCATGCCCACCAAGACCACCATGAAGGAAAGATCCACATAAACCATTCAAACAACCCTTGAAAACTAGTAAATATTCTAAATAGTATGCTAAAAATAGTGGTTCCACTAGATTCGGTTCATGAGATAGATACTTTAGCTATAAAAATCTTAGAAAATTCCCCACAATTTGTTTTGTAAATTTCGTGATTTTGGAACCCTATAATTTTGTAAACCCTCAACTTTTCAATCTGCAAACACCAAAACTCATAACCGCACTAAATCAAGATAGAGTCAAATCTATTTGAAAATGAACTATCAATCACCCAAAAGAACCATTTGAAAATTGTAAATAACTCAAAGAATGGAAAATGTTTCACGAGAATCAGCTATGATACCATATTAGACTTTTCGGGAGGATCTCAGAATTAAAAAAGCGAATGTATGAGTAATTTTAGAAATCAAAATAACTAACAATAAGATGCAATATGATCAAGAACTCATAAGGAAATAATGGCTCCAAATCAACTCAATGCTCCATATCATAGAATGATGCAAGTGATGTACATATATAAGAGGAGGAAAATGAAACAACCACCTAGATCAATGGTGAATAAATCTCACTAAGCGATCTTGGTAGTAGATTTGACTCACACACAATTAGTAAGCTAACTCAACACAAATAGTAATCTAACTCAACACAATTGGTACACCTAAGCAAGCATATCCCATGAATGTAGGGAAACTCCAAGTGGGGTGGAATATCTTGAGTAGGATACTATAAATAAAGTGAGGAAAAAAATCGTACACTAATAGCCAATACCAAAACAACTCTAGTCCCAATCAGGGTTATCCCAATAAATTTGACAACTTTCAACCAGTTGTGGATCAACAAAACCATCAACCCCCAAATTATGACTCGACTTATTTTTTCTACTTTATAATGTTAGATACTACCACATGTAGAGAGTACAATAGGCTTGTCTAATGCCTTAATATAAACCAAAGGAAAGCCTTCTATGAGATATTTTTAGGGGAAACAAACATTAATGATAAAATAATGGCTTACATGTGCCCTATTGCACCCCATAATTCTCATCTAGGTATATACCAAAATCCCTTCAAAGACCATCAGCAAAATGTCATTTCGAACAACATACAACTCAATAATCAATAAAAATAATGAAAATTACCTCCACTGCAACCCCAACAACAACCACCACAACAACAAGTCGTAGAACTAGTTGGGAACCATGGCATCAAGCTTTAACCTCTACCATGATTAACCCTAATGTGGCCCCACATTTAATTACATCGGGGTAACCATGCATAATTGGCATTGTAGAGCTAGAAACGGATGAAGAATCTAATCTCATCACTACGACCAAAGAGTATCAAACTCACAATTCCCCATTGTAGGCCCCATTTGAAGTGCATAACAATGTGGTTACTACACAACTAGGGAACTCGATATTTCCACTAACCTTGCTAAGACATTTTCACACATTTCATTTTTAGATCTCTTGAAGAACTCCCCAACTCATTGACTCTCACTCTTAGATGTCATGGGGCTTATACATTTATCTTACATTACACCCCACCAAAGGCACAAGTTAACCATATATACATGGATATATTCCCTCTAGGTGCCATAAGGAGAGACACAAGCTTCTTCTTTGACCTAGGTCATTTACCCGTAGATGCGAAAATCGATAGAAGAAGAGATCTTGCTCTCCACTTACAAATATGGATATATGAAAATTTGGTAAAGCAAGCTATGGTAGATGATGGGAAATTATTAAGATTTCCCATTTTCACTTCTAAAAATTTTGGTATGGTGAGACCAATTGCTCATCTACTTGACACACTCTTTGTGGGTATGATAGTCTCAGGGACACTTCAATTGGCACCATCATTCTACCCATAAATCTTGGTTTAAATACCATCCTTACTAAATCCTATGTCACATACCATGAAATGAACCATAGCATGATTTTAAGATGGCCATGGATTCATCAAATGAATGTAATCCCTTTGACAATGTTTCTCGAGATCCATTTCTTACATCTAGGGAAGGTTATTGGAAGTGCAATGGATTGAGAGGGGGTGAATCATTCCATTTAAAACTTTAACCAATTCATATTTACTTACTTAAACTATAAACCATTCATTAATTTGTTCTTAATATTTAATCAAATCGACATAACCATGAAAGAGACACAATAACACAAGATATATGGGAAACCCTCAAAGGGAAGAAAACCCACTAAAATCATTGTTGATATTACTCATAGCCAAGACTCAAGTGAATATTGCACATCACAAGAGATTTCTTTAGTGAGGTACCAACCCCACAAGGAGCACCAAACCCTACAACCTTGTTTATATAACTCACAATAAGATACTTGCATGAATATGACTCATTACGCAATATTATAATCATAATATCACTAAAGATATGTTACAACAACTCAACTGGTGGTGATCACAATATTCAACTCCAAACTCTTTCAAACACACTTCAAACCCTCATTCCTTCAACTCGATCAAACTTGACTCAATATGATCTCAAACCCTTGCACACAAGCTCTATGAAATTCCTCATTCTTTCATAAACTTCCTCAACTCTTAAATGTTGCCTTCATACATGTTTCACACTCTTCCTTAGGTCACACTTTTTCCCTCCTACGTGGCTACTTCAAATTTGAACTCAAACATTCACTTTATACCCTTATCTTCTCATAAACATAAGGGAGGTTGGTTATTCATCATTATTTATACCAATATAACTCAAAAATTTAACAATAAACTCATGCACATTCATAAAATAAACCCATGTAGGTTGGTCATGCTCAAATGCACCAAACTAGCTCAAAAAAACTCAAAACTCCATCACCATGCTCATCAAAGTCTAAAATCATTATCATCATGATTATTCAAGATTCTGAATTCACCACACATATAAAATATGACATTAAAACACCATCCCTAGTCATTAATTATTTTTACCAATCAAATTCTTCATAACACACTCAATAAGGCTCATATCCTTCTCAAAACAGTTGTTTCTAGGAACCAGTCTTCACTTATGGACCTCAAGAACACACCAAAACACATAAAATATGGAATTTAATCACTCATTTGAATCCCCATAATCTATATATCACATCCATTCCTGATAGATCTCATGAAACATCCATATGTGCAAACCACACCAACTTTCCTCTTCACCAAATTGAATTGCCTAAAAAGTAATTTTAGAAACTCAATTGGTTTGCATCCTTTATACCACTTTCAATACCTAAAAATTCCTTTAATATGAAAAAAATTCATCCCTATTTACTCTCCAACTGATATCAAGCATCAAATAATCCATCTCATACCTCTTCTACCTCAATCTTTTAGCCTGAGCAAATTTGTCTGAGAAACAAGCAATCTTATTCTTCACAAATCAAGTTGGATGACCCATCAAATCTTATATTCATGAGACAAACCATATACCATTGGAAATCCATCTTAATCCTATTTCCATAACATCTTACATTTCCTTCCAAATCCAAGTGGAAGGGCCTTTAACCAGGTCCATCTCGAAAACTGCTCCAAAACTACCCCAAAACTACCTTAAGACAGATTCATAAATAGGCACACTTTTCCCTCTAAAAGATCAACCATGATCTGAAACCATCATGAACATCAAGTAAAACTCCCAAGCTAAAAAAAAAAATTCAATTATTTTCATACCTCCTTGGGACAAATTTGTCCAAAACTAACTTCTTCATAAACATGCCTTTTGAGTGGGGTCCACTCATCACCACATGCTCTAACTTACCTTTTTGTAATATAGAGGAGTCTTATACAACCTCAAATCATTATACTATCATAACCAATAAAATCTAGGCACCTACCATAAATTTATTCTCCATCCCTCTTGACCTAGGGTTTGAAAGCCATAACAAAGTAGTTTACCTTCTTAACATGTTCATCATATTTGACCTCATTCCAACTCTCGAGATATTTTTAACTTCATGCCCCAACATCCCTAAAAGACTCAGATTCCCATTCAAATTCTACATGTGCCAACCAAGAGCATTTCACTTGCTTAGAGTTGGAAATAGCACTCTCAAGTACCTCATTTCACCAAAAACATCATATCTTGCAATTTTCTCAACTTGAAAAACCTGAAATTTTTCCCACAGCATCATTACACACTCTAATAACATATCCAATCATCATCATAGATCAAATATCTATTTATCTCTCTAATCATCATGACTTGCATGACTAGCCCTTAGTGTTTTTCATGTTATAGGCTATGAAAGAATGAACCAACACTCTGAAACTCATCATGAAACCTCTACAAACTATTTCTACATGTTGAATATCATGTGACATACATTCTTGAGTGTTTCCAATAGCTCACATATACTGTAATTGACTATCATGCCTTATTAGGCCTCTAAAGACCAGGATTAGGCCTAGTTGCACCATAATAAAGTATACCAACGCCATGAATCTAATTCCAAGCACTCTAAAAGGACATAACACACCTGATACAAAATTTATCACACTTCTTTATGCTTTTATGAGCTCATATACCTCTGCACCTCATTCTCATGCACCATTTGGCCTTTAAGCATCTAGATTAGGTCTAGATGAACACCTTCAAATCAAGCTCAAACCTATACCTACAATCCTCCACTTCACTCTGCATATCCTTGACCTTCACCACATGCCATAATAACATTATAATAAAATATAAAGCATTCATTCCATACTCAAAGAAACTAGTTCATACTCACGAAAGTAAGCAGTTCATACTTCAAAGCAAAGAAAATATTTAGACAAAAATACTACTCTGAAGCAATCCATAAAACTCAAGCATTCAAACATACTCTAAAGTAATCCATAAAACTCTGAAGCATTCTATATTTCACCTTGAAAGCACTCATACACCTCTGACACACCATACTAACCATGTTAAGCTTCATGACAACCTTTATTCATCTTAGGATGACTCAAACTATGACTATGCACATTGAAACATGCTCCAAAACACCATAGGACTTCACCAAACTGGACACTACCAATCAACCTTCAAAATTAACACTGAAAGACACCTCATGGATACTGATATGACACCTACACATCCTTTTCCATCAATGGACTTGATATCAATGACAACACTAAGACACAATGGCCAACAATATCCCCTTTGTCATTGATGGAAACCACCTTCAAAAACATTGATGGTAACCAACAAGACCAAATCAAAACTACAAGACCTCATTTCCATGTTTCTAATGTAACTCTCCCCCTTTGACATCTATGACAAAAGGCTGTTATGATGACTCAACATGGAAAATGACAACACACAATATGACACAATGGAAATAGTGCACAAATGACAAACTTGCTTGACTTGGAGACTCCCCTTGGACTATACTTGCTCTTTTTGATCTCAACATCACAAAAATGATCCATGGACCTGATATGATCATCAAAAAAGATCTCCTTGATTTAATATCCTCCAATTTTATCTTCAACTTTTTCATATTATACCATTCTAGTATTGTACTCTCTTTTCTAACCTCTTTCAAAGCATTGAAGTCACTATAACAAACCTTGAATTGATGCATACCACTCATACACATGCTAACAATCATTTTGAGCATGAAACAACCTAAAACATCATTCTCACCTCTTCCTTGATCCATCTTAGTTGATGATACTCAAAGTAAGCATTAACTCTTAACTCTATAATACATTAGTTCGCATGAAACAAATTTTAGGGCTGAGATACCTAAAAACTTCTTTAGACCAAAAATACCAAACTTCTGATAGCTAAATAAGTCCATAAACAAGATAAAACAACTCCTTATAACTCCCCTAGGTTCATGTCATCTCTATCTAACTGAAAATGTAAAAACTAGCTCACATACCTTTCTTTCATGCCATGGAGATGGCTCAAACATATCATCACTATCCTGAAACACTTTTTCAGTGTTTTCAACCTTCTTTCTAAGCTAATGAGGTCATCTTGATCATATGACTTACTCTCCTTGCCACTATACTTGCAAACATCCATTACTCTGCCTTATTGGCTCTTCTTGACATCTAGATCACTTGGGTCATTACAAGCTCCCCTGCCTCAAGAAGCTTCCACGGTCTGTAGCACACCATTTTCTCTCTTCAAGTTCATTTTACCTGTCATTATGCAACTTAAACAACTATGTAGACATGATACTCTCCTAGCTTCACCTTGTCTTTACACAAGCTTTGTCAATGCACATGCACATATAAAATTGAATAGGCACTTTAAAGTCCTTTTGACACTTAATACATTTTTTAATTCTCAAAAATAGCTCCCCTACTTTAATAAACCTAAATATCACTATTACAAAATAAAAACATGCTATAATGCACTTGATAAGATGCATCATCCACTTTGTTATGATCCGAGATTTTGTCTTGGTTTTACTCTAGTTTTGGGCTACACTTGGACTATACTTTGTTTGGCTTTGGGTTGGTTTTGTGATAATAACACTAGCATATAGACCCAGATAACACACAGATGGTCATGACCCATACGCAAGCTTCTCACAATATATACCCTTCTAAGAAACTCATTTTCACTAGCCATTATACTTACCTTCCACTTGACAAGTCCTAATCAAACTTATGCTTTTCTCCAAACTTCATTATGCATATGCATAATTCTCAACCCTTGAAATTCTATTGTAAAGATTCCTTTGACCTCAAATGATCATAAACAATATTGACATATGAACATACCTAGGATGTATGATTCCTTTTTCATATGATATATGTGTTTCATATATTCATGCAACATTTGTTCGAGTATAAACACTTGACAAGCTTGGACTAGTGACACTTATGATAAAATTATCTTGATGCATACTAACTGAGAGAAAAACCTTTTACACATTACTCTATTCTCTTTACATGACACAACAACTTGACTCCATAACATGATAGACTTAGGACTACTACTTTCTTGTGTCACTATTTTCATACTTAGACTTTGACATGCTTTACAAACCTTGATCATCATGCACAAAATTATCTTGGTACCTTGATATATCAACCAACATCTTAACTCATAGATTTCATATCATGACTCATACTTGGATTAAGAGAAACTCAATACAGATCATGACCATACCTTTAGTACTTGATACATTGTTGTACTACTCAAGAACTCAACCTACAAACTTCAACAGTGGCAACACAAACTTGAAGACATGATTGTATACAAACTCAAATACCTTTTGATAGTAACCATACAATTTTCACTACTTGAATCAACCAAATAATACCACAAAAGCACACTTTGAAACCATGACAACATACCTTGACAACTTGATGACATAGTTTAACTTCATGACAACAACATACTTCAATAGTTAGCTCCCCCTCTTCTCAATGCTTCATATGGATCAATATACCTCTAAGAAGCCTAGTAGAGGCATATATCATCATGATGGATATAGAAAGACTTGAAGATGTCCCAAGCCTTCTTAGACACCTGAAAATCATCTTTATCCACTTTTTTTTTATCTGACCTATGAGACATGCCTTGATGTGCATCAACATCTAATCTTGATGAGACCTCATTTTTCCTCCTAGACCTGCTCCCTATCCTACATATTAGGACCTTGAAACCTCTTTCCTTTCTTTTAGATTCATAAAAATCTCTAGAAACATTTCCAAACCTATTATAAATGAAAGATACAACTCTACTTCTGCCCATATAACCTTTATTTCCCCAACTTTGAATTGAAGGCTCATGCAGACAATATCTAGTAGTATGTCTTTCTCATGACAATTATAGCATGCTACATTCTTATCTTTCACTCACTCCTCTATCCCTCTAAAGGTTATTATCACTAGAAAACCTCTTATGCTCCTTTTATATATGCCCAAAACCATTACATGTAAAACAATAACCATTGAAATATCTTTCATTCCTTGAGGAATTAGCTTTCCTAATAGGCTTTTTCTTCTCATTTTCTTGGTGGAGCTTTCCTTCTTTCTTTCCTTGAAGCTTATTCCTTCACCATCCTTTCTTGGAATGCCATATTCTTTCTTCATCTCTTTGTCCTTGAAGTCATCCTTAAATCCCAAACTTGTTTTGTCACCTGTTGATTTCTAATTGCTCAAGATATCATCAAGAGTCTTAGAAATTTTCTCAAACTTCTGAAATGATTTTGTCTTCTTATTAGCATCAAATAACTCTCTTTTAAGAATAATCACTTCTTTTGTTCCTTGGAAAAATTTTAAATTCATGGTACTCATTTACATTTCAACCTTTTTTGTCCTCATATATATTTTCAGTTACATCCCAATGTTTCTCTTCAAGCTCATGAATTTTTCTTTCATATTCTTTGACTTGAGTCTTTAGCTTCTTGAAATTCCTCAAGCATGCTTTATCTCAGCTTGAACACATGCCAATTCAGTCTCATAAACATCTTCTTCTTCTTCTTCATATATTGCATGTTGTCACCAAATAGTGTTGAACTTTCACTCATAGATCTCATAGCATATTTGGTCATGAATAAGACCTCATCAACAACCTCTTCATGCTCTAATTCTAATTCAGAATCAGATACTCCATTATCAATGTTGTTATCCTCATATGAATAACACTCTTCCTTTGTATATAAACTATATTTTGATTCTTCTTCTTATAATCATACTTCTTAAAATATCTTTTACCTTTGTTAAACTTATTAGCCTTCTTGTCATCTTCTCCATCACTTTCTTCATTCTCATCCTTGTGCTTATGAGGAAATTTGTTTGCAAAATGGCCTACCTTACCACAATTAAAACATTTAAAAGGAAGATCTTTCCTTTGTACTTACCTGATCCAACTTTCAGTATTCTAGAAATCATGGAAAATAACTCATCATCATCCATCTCATGAGTAACATCATCATCATTATTCTTCTTTCCTTTTTCTTCCTTCTCAACATTGAAGGATATCTCCTTCTTGAAATTTTATCACTCTGAATCCTCATATCATATGTTGTTAGGGTTCCATGAAACTCATCCATTTTCAAGAGAGTTAAATCATTTTCCTCTTCAATAGAAAACACTTTGGAATCAAATCTAGAAGTTAGAGACCTCAAAACCTTTTGAACTACAACCTCTTCCTTCACTTCTTCAACTAGACCTTTCATGGTGTTGACAACCTTGTCAACCCTAAGAACGTATGCATCAATAGGATCATCATCACTCATATTCATCCCTTCAAACTGATTTCTAAAAAATTGAGCTTAAAATCCTTACCTTGGAATCTCCTTCATACAATACCTGAATTTTCTCCCACATAGCCTTTGTTGATTTTTAATGCATCACCTTTACAAGTTTAGGTTCAGCTAATCCACACATGATGCATTCATATCCCTTGAATTGTCACTACACAACTTCTTGTTTGCATTACTTGTTGGAGGAGTTGTAGGAGTAGTATAACCATCCACCATTGATTTCCAAATATCAAACCCTAGAGACATGATATGAGTCCTCATCCTTAGACTCCAAAATCATAGTTCACTCCATCAAAAAATGGTGCCTTCTTTGGAAGAAGAGCCATCTTGTTGACTCACCATTTTTGTGCTTCAAGGATCTCCTTTCAAGTGATCAAACTTCTCCAAAATTACATTCTCTGATACCAATTGTTGGAAGCACAATGGACTGAGAGGGGGAGTGAATTAGTCCATTCAAAATTTTAACCAATTCAGATTTTCTTACTTAAACTATAAACCATTCAACCATTCATTAATGTGCTTAGCATTCAATCAAATCAACATAACCATGAAAGAGACACAAGAACACAAGATATATGTGGGAAACCCTCAAGGGGAAGAAACCCACTAAAAACTTTGTTGATATTTCTCACAACAAAAACTCAACTAAATATTACACATCACAAGAGATTTCTCTAGTGAGGCACCAACCCCATAAAGAAGCACCAACCCGTAAACCCATGTTGATATAACTCACAACAAGAGAACAACACAAAATTTTTAATCATAATATCATTTTGAAATATATGTTGTAACAACTCAGTTGGTGCATGGTGATCAAAGATTCAGCTCCAAACTCTTTCAAACTTGGAAAAAACTTGACTTGATATGATCTCGAATCCTTACACAAAATCTCTTTAAATTCTTCATCCTTTCACGCACTTCCTCAACTCTAAAATAATGCCTTCATCCCTGTTTCACTCTCTTATGGGTCACACGTTTTCCCTCTTACTTGGCTAGTTCAAATTTGAACTCAAAAATTCACTTTATACCCTTCTCTTCTCATAAACATAAGGGAGTTTGGTCCTTCATAACTATTTTTACCAACATAAATAAAAAACATAACAATAAACTCATGCACATTCATAAAATAGACCCATAGTTTGGTCATGCTCAAATGCACTAAACTAGCTCAAAACAACTCAAAACCCCATCACCATGCTCATGGAAGTCTAAAAACATCATCACCATGATTATTCAAGCTTCCAAATTAAGCACACATATCATATATGACATAAAAACACCATCCAAAAGTGTTAATTATCTTGCACAAATCAAATTCTTCATAACACACTTAAGAAAGTTCATATCCTTCTCAAAATAGTTGTTTCCAGGAACCATTCTTCACTTGTGGACCTCAAGAACACACCAAACACCTCAACTATGGAATGTAACCACTCATTAGAATAAATTGATCTATCGATCACATCCATGATTTTAGAGCTCATGAAACATCCATATGTGAAAACCACACCAACTTTTCTCTTCACCAAACTGAGCTTCCCAAAAATTAGTTTTAGAAACTCAACTGGTTTGCACCCTTGATGCCACTTTCAAGACCTATAAATTAATTAAATAGGAAAAAAATTCATCCCTCTATTCACTCTCCAACTGATATCAAGCATCAAATAATCCATCTCATGGCTCTTCTACCTCAAAATTTTGTCCTGAGAAACAAGCAATCTTCTTCTTCAAAAATCAAGATTGATGACCCATAAAATCTCATCATCATAAGATAAACCATATAAAATTGTAAATCCCTCTAAATCCTATTTCCATAATATCTTACATTTCCTTCCAACTCCAAGTGGAAGGCCTTCAACTAGGTCCATCTCTGGAACTGCCCCAAAATTGCCTTAGGACCAATCTTCATAAATAGGGAACACTTTTCCCTATATAAGCTCAACCATGATCTAAAATCATTATGAAAATAAATTAAAAATCCCAGGATAAAAACAATTTCAATTTATTTCATACCTCATTTGGACAAATTTGTCCCAAACTAAATTTCTTCATAAACATTCCTTTACATGTGGGGTCCACTCATCACCACATGCTCTAAATTACTTTTCTAGAAATATGGAGGGGTATTCTACAACATCAAATCATCATAATAGCATAAAAATCAAAATTGGGCACCTAACATGAAGTTATTCTCCATCGCTCTTGACCTAGGGTTTCAAAGCATAATAAGCAGTTTACATTCTTAACATTCGTTCATAAATGTTTGGGCCTCATTTGACCTCATTCCAACTCTAGGATCTCCTAAACTTCATGCCCCAACCTCCTTGAAATACTCAGATTCCCATGTAAAATTTTCATGTGCCAACCATGACCATTTCACTTGCTTAGAGCTGGAAATAGCACTCTTAAGTACCTTGTTTCACCAAAAACATCATATATTGAAATTTTATCAACATGGAAACCTAAAAAATTTCCCACAACATAATGAAACACCATAATAAAATCTCTAATCATCATCATAGTTCAAATATATCTATATATATCCAACCATATGACTTGCATGACGAGACTTCCCCTTAGGGTTTTGTATGTTCTAGGCAAAACAAGATGAACCAACATTAAACTCATCATGAAACCCCCTAAAATTTATTTCTACTTGATGAATATGATGTTGCATACCTTATTAAGTGTTTATAAGAGATCACACATTCTATAAGTGACTATCATGCCTTATTAGGCCTCCAAACACTAGGATTAGGCCTAGTTTGCACCATGACCAAGTAGACCAACCTCATGAATCTGCTTCCAAGCACTCCAAAAGGACATAACACACCTGAGAAAACATGTATCACACTTATGTATGCTTTCATGAGCTCATATACCTCTCCACCTCATTCTCATGCACCATTTGGCCTTAAGCATCTAGACTAGGTCTAGATGAACACCTGCAAATCATGCTCAAACATGTACCTACACTCCTCCACTTCACTCTGCATATTCTTGAACTTCACCACATGTCATAATAACATTATAATAAACTCTAAAGCATTCATTCTAGACTCCAAAGAAACCAGTTCATACTCTGAAGTAAATGGTTCATACTTTGAAGCAGGATGTTCATACTTTAAAGCAAATGGAAAAGACTTGAACAAACTCCGAAGCATTCAAACATACTCGAAGCAATCCATAAAACTCCAAATCATTATATATTTCACCTTAAAAGAACTCATACACACCTCGACACGCCACACTAACCATGTTAAACTTCATGAAAGCCTCTACTCAACTTAGGATGACTCAGACTATGAACATGCACACTGAAACATGCTCCAGAATACTATAGGACTTCACCAAACATGATACTACTAATCAAACTTCATAAGTAACACTAAAATACACCTCATGGAGACTGATATGACACCTACACACCATTTTCCATCAATTGACTTTACATCAATGATAACACTAAGACACAATGGCCAACAAAGGCCTTCGTTTCTAAAGGTGACCCTAACTCGTTTGACATACTTCATGTTAATGCTGAGAGGTTTTCATGAATCCACTTTCATCATGACTTACTAGAAAATGATATATGAACACCCACATCTATAGAAATAGTGAAGAACCATGTCACAAAATATGATGTTGAATATAAACCTACTTTCTTAGCTCTTGATGCCCCTCATGCTAAGAAATACACATGGAAGAGAGCTCTAATTAAGGGAAAGGAAATTCCCATTACCCAATATTTCTAAATAAGAAATAAAAAAATTCCTGAAGACCACTACAAAATCATCAATATCTTAGAAAAGGACTCACCTCTCGTGTTTCCTTTTTACCCAAAAGAGCCTTCCATTTACCTACTTGAGAATGAGAAAGATCAACCTTCACTAGCCATGATGGATGATGTGAACATGGTTAAAATCAGCAATATTCAACCTCTACCATATATCCTATATTATGAACCTCTTCTTGAAGGAAACATATGGACCATGTATAACAATGGAGCCAAGTGTACTATAGGGGTAGGGGCAGGTGTACTCTTAATTTATCTTGGAAGAAGGATTTTACCTTTCGATTTATCCTCGATTTTGAATGCACTAACAACACAACTAAGTATGAGGATTTATTGATTGAATTTATCATTACACACATACTTGGTATTCGGAGGCTATGGATCCTTGAAAAGTCTCAACTTATCACCAATCAAGTGGAAGAAGTCTATCGACCAAATCTGAAAATTTAAAACTATATAAGAATGTTTCCCAAACATTATTTAAGGATTTCAATTCATATCTATTGAATCCATACCTAGGATTTAAAATCATCTAGCTTATGTCATTGTTACTACTTTTGCATGTTATTACCCTTTCCATGGGATTCATGAAGCTAATTTTGTTGTTTCTAAAAGTGTGGCCCTCTTATCAAGAAGAAACTCCCACCTGAAATAGGTGTAGTCAAACTAGATGACCTTGGATTGTTAAACCTTGATACAACAAAGAATTATGAAGTTGTGTTTTGTTGTGCTTTATGAAGCGCACTATTCCTAGGAAAGGGAGAATTCCTCACTATAGTATTTGCTACTAAATGTTTGGGACACGGTGTCCCAAAATTTCACCTCGAAATACGAGACTACCCCATGTAAAAAAATCATACTTTTAAAATAATGGGTCGTTTTATGTTTTAATTGCCATAAAGTGTTTGTTTTATGTCAGGATATTCCAGAGAGTCATATAAGCCAATTTCGCCAAATACCCAGATGCCCAAACTCGTTATATTTTGTCGCTGGGGTTTTCCTGTGGGAAATTTTTATTTAATTATTTTAAGCCCCGTTTGAGGTAAATTGTACTCGGTTTAACCCTGTTGAGGATTTACATGTCAATATTCCCATATACCAGTAGGGTTTCCACCAGGAATGGATCTTGGGCTTTATCTGTGACTTCTGGCAACATTTTGTGTTTTTGGTATTTTTCTCGTTTTATTTTCTATGAAATTTCTCTAGGTCAATTCCTTTGCCGGTTCAATTTGTTTTCTTACCTAGAGTATCTGGAGATCATCTACAAATGTCATGCTAGAAGGAATTTTCCACATGAGGTTTGGTTCTCTCTAAAAAGACGAAGTCATGCACAGAAAAGGCCTCTTCTAGGCAGGTCACATTTTTGGGAAAGGAAGGTTTTAAGTGAATCATGGGATTTTTGGTAGTAGCATGCAGGTGGGAATTTTGTACCTACCTAGCAGGGTACTTTTTCCCATGTAAGCAAAGTCACTTAAGTCATAATGGGAAAATTAGACGTAGCAGGCAGGCGGGAATTTCTTACCTGCCTTGCAGGGTGAAAATTCCCATTGTGAAATAAAAGAAAATCACTTAAGGAATTGATGGGAATTTCTTACCTGCCTTACAAGGTAAAAAATCCCATTATGAAAGTCAAATAGCTTAAGTGGATCATGGGATTTTTGGAGCTGCGGTGCAGGGTGAATAATCCCATTGGAAATTGACTTGTTAAAAATAGAAATTACCTATGCAAAAAAGTGCAACCCCTTTTGGAATAGAAGGATAGCTTTAATTGCATTAATTAATTCATTCTATTTCCAAAATGGGCGCCAACATGAGGAAAAGTCAACACAAGAGAAGAGTATAAAGGAAATTGGAAATAGAATTCTAAAATTAAATAAATTTAATTTATTTAATTTATTTAATGGCAGCCATGAGCATGCACAAAATAGGCGCCCAAATTGAAGAGAAAAGCATGTTTATTAATTAATTAATTGCCAGGAATAGGAGGGGCAATAATTAATTATAGAATGATGAAGGTTATATAAGCATGGGCTGCCATATTAATGAAGTAATTAATTCTTTAGCAAGGAAGTGCAGCCCAGGCAATTTTGGCGCCCAAAGAAGGAGGAATTTTGCTTAGAGGAAGGTGTTTTCACTACTGAAAAGCTTCAAAGTTTGGCACCTAGGTTTAAAGGAGCTTGATTTAAGTCTAAAAGATTATCTGCATAGTGGTATAGGTGCTTAGGTGAAGTTGACAAAATTCATGCTTGCTTTGCATGCAAACAAAGCCTCAAATTTTAGGGTAGCGGGCTTTATATATGTAGATTTTTATGATTAAAATCAAGTGTTCATGTTCGTATTCGTTTTTGTCCAATTAACTATAGGTATTCATTACATGTACTTATATAATTGAAAGAGTGTTTAAATCAATGTCGGATACATTGAATATATCCTCTGAATCGAAGAAATCCTCATATCGCACCTAGGTTGTAAAGAATTTTGGTGAATAAAAAAGAAAAAGAATTACTTAGACAAATACGAGAGACCCGCATCTCATTTCGCAACCTAACCTCACCACCTAAACCTTACACAATTATTTATTAATTATCTTATAATTAATAAATCCACATCGCCTTACCTGCCACCTCATCATGACCTAGGCCTAACCCTAAACTAATCTAATTAAGACCTATAACTTGGTCTACATCCACACCCATGACTAATGACCCCTTTCTCGCACCCAAAACCGACCTTCTAGTCACTTGACCAAGCCCGCAACTAATCCCTCGAGAGAAAAGGAGGGAAAGTTGGCTATTTTACTAAAAATAGCCCACTTTGACTTGACCGATACCGGTTCCTACTCGACCGCCGTCGGTTACGTAACCGCCATCGGTTCCCTGTAAATGGGCTCCCCTAACCAGAAACAAAGGTCAAAGGATTTTTGGATCAATCAGGATCATCATAAGCGATAAAAAGAATCTGGATTTTACTTGAGCCAAGCAAGTGAAGAGACAAGTGAAGAGACAAGAAGAGTTTCAGAGAGAAGGAGACCAAGCCCAAGATCGCAATTGAATAATCAGAGCCCTGTGATACTCAGCTGATCATCGGGAGGGAGATATCTCATCTTCTGGGTGTCAGGCCATCCTACCTGAGTTCTGCCTTTGTCATCACGCTTTTGACCGCATCCTCACAATAACCAGTAAGTAATATCTTGCATGTCCTCTTTTATAACATTTCTTAGACTTTTGAATCACAGCCGTCATTAATCCATTCCTGGATCTACTACCCAAAGAACACATCACATCTAACTATCATTCATCTACCCTCTCATCACCCCGTTACCTAATCCCACTCATTTACTAGCCTTACAAACATCACAACCACCCTACAACCGACCCTCACCAAGAGCCCCTAAAACATAGCCCCACCGATATCGGTTAGAAGAAACTGCATCGGTTATTGTGACTCAAAACGTAAACCAGCCTTTCCCCTACTGTTTCAACGAAGCAATTAAATTGTTATTTTACAATATTTCGTGTTAATTCATATTAGCAGGGAACGACCACCTTCAAAGGAAGTGTTATATTTCCTCGGGCCCAAGGTAGTTCCCTCATTTATTGTCTAATCAAAATCTTGTGGTCTTGTGTTCTTATTTGCAGGTAGTCCTTCCAAGACAAAAAGGAGTTCTTCGCAATCAACCTGATCTCTCTCTACGGTACGCGCACACCATCTCGACATTCAACAGGTATTCCTCCTAGCCCTAACCCTTATCTGTTTTTAAAAGGAATGAAAGGATAGAAGCAACTCTATTCCCAAAAAGCTGAAACATTCCGAGCGAAACATTTTGGCACGCCCGGTGGGACCCATTTCAGGTTTCTGTTTCTCTTGTTTGCTTTCATTTAGGGAGCATACTTGTTTTTGTTTGTTATATTTAGTAAAGGAATTTGTCTTGCTTTTCCTAGTTTTGCATTAGTGAAAGTCATCTCTTTTGCTTCATCGAATATCATTTTCGATTTGGGTTTAAAACACGTGCATTGCATTCCTGCTTGTTGTTTTCAATTCTAGTGAACATAGATTAAGTAATAGGTCGTACACGTGGGGGTGATATCCACAGTATTGACAAGAAATTAATCTTACTTTCACCGCACAACACATACCGAATCACTTCATAATTAACACAATACTCAAAACATCCCCTTTTTTCCGCAAAGTATTCCTCCGCCCGATTGAGGTAACCTTATAAGCCAAAACAAACTTGACATTTCCTCTAAGTCTTTTTTTAGGATTTTCGACATCATTTTACGTCTAAAGGCATAAGCCCACGAAATTAAAATTAACCCTAGGGTTAGTCTCTCGGATTTACGTGTGCATCTTGTTTGTTTTTAGTTCTGTTTTCTCTGTCATACTCTGTCTTCTGTCATCACCTCGTAACAATTGATAAATGTACTAAGCTTTGTTAACAATCAAGTCAAAAGAGCTTCTTATATTTTCTTATACTAGTCTTATTACACCGATATCGGTTAATCGACCGACGTCGGCTATAGTCTAACCGACATCGTTATTCGACCGATATCGGCATTATCTTTTTTACAGCTTCGACAAACCAAAGAACCTACCAATTTCACCATTCTCGAGTCTGTTTCTTGTTCTCGATAGATTCAAACCCTACCGGGTACTCTGTCCATGGTTGTTATCACTGGAAGCAAGCCGCCGCCATGGTTTCACATGCCTCGCTCTCGTGCCTTTCCCGAATCACCCCTTCACATTCTATAGGGAACCCTACGGACACCAAAGTGAGATCCCCAAAATTTCGTAGGAGATAAGGAATTTGCCAAATTTCTCGGATGCTAATCCTAGCACTGTACAATACTATTTGTCTCATGCCCCTGACCGTACGCCCGATGGTCAACTCCTTGTTGGCATGCCTATTAGTATAGCTGCTCATTTAGCTCCCACTCCGCCTGATAACACCGCCTTGCTTCCTGCATCTTTAGCCCCGTCTCCCAATCCGACGGCTTCAGAGGTTCATACGACACAGATTGGCTTTCCTTTGGTTAATCTTGGACCCCACATATCATTACCACCGCTCCGCCTCCTACCTCTCTCTTGCAGATCGCTCCGTTCATGACTTCTCTCGCCACCTATCCACATGAGCTTTCCTTCTCAAGCTCCGCCTACCTTTTCATTCCCATACACGTATCCTGTGACCTCAACATCTTATATGGGACATCCCTATTCAGTCGCCTCAACATATTCATCCTCCATACCTTATCAGCACTTAACCTCACCGTTGTCTAGCGGAGGCCCTTGGCCCAATTTGCCTCCGTTTACCACAACCGCACCATCATCTCATCCAACCACCGATTTCATCAAACAAATGATGGACAAAATGCAAAATCTGGAGGCTTCTGTTTCGGGAAGTCGTAGCGCCTTGACATACGAGCAAGTTTGTCGGGAGCCTATTCACCCTTCTGTCCCTCTTCATTCATATCCTCCTCAATGGGAATTGCCGAAATTTACTCATTTTAATAGTAAAGAGGATCCTCAACAACACTTGCGATCATTTAGACATGCTTGTTATTTGATTGCTCATGATGATGCCTTGTTACTCCGCACCTTTCCCATGTCCTTATCAGACCCACCTTGAGTGGTACAGTGCTTTAACCCAGCACTCAATCTTCTCTTTTAACCAACTAGCCCAATCTTTCTTGGATCATTTCTCCATTAACATTGCCAAGAAAGTATCTATCACCGACCTCTATGCCATCCGACAATTTGAAGACGAATCTATCGCAGATTTCGTTGGACGACGATGGCGGGCCTTATCAACCAACTTACATATGCCTTGCCTCAGGCTGAACTTATCAAACTTTTTACGCGGGCATGCGCTAAGCACATTTCTCCTACCCTTCAAATTCAAACTTTCCGCACATTTGACGAGGCCTTTACCATGGCTCTAAACTAGAAATTCGAGCCTTAGAAGAAGAGAAATTGTGGTCGCAAGCAACAAAACCCCAATTTCGAACTCCGATTCCACCAACAAACCAAACACCACCACTCCTCACACATCCACTTCTTCGAAATCAAAAGGAGTTGTCCACGCGGTGATGGTCAAATCTCAAGCACCGTCTAATACCCCGCCAAAAACCACCTATAAGTATAAAGCAGAGCCCATCAACTACACTCCCTTGGGAGAAACATATGGTGTAATATTGGAAAAATTGCTTAAAGCAGAGCCATTACCTTACCTCCCGTTAAACCTCACTCCGGGTTTGATTCCACTCGCGCTTATACCTTCTTCGTACAAAGAAAATGACTTCAGAATTTCCACCACGTAAAGGGACATAGTCATGAGAACTCGCAAGATGTTGAAAAACATAGTGCAGAAATGGTTGATGCGGGGATATAGCCTCGATAATCCTAACGCCCCCGCTAACCGAAATTTGAAAATCTTCAACAAACCATTCCCGAATCACTCTTCCAATAAGAACATAAACCAGATATCTTAGCCGAGGAGAGTGTTCATGAGATCCATGCAGCTTCGATTCCCACCAAAAGCCTCTATCGAGAAAATTTTGAATCAAGCCTCTTCACTGACCCAGGGCCCGAACCTCCTTCACCACCATCAAGCCAAAGCGAAATCATTCCTTTACCCATAAAGGAGTTAATCGCCTGCAGTTCTCTTCTAATAGATGAGTCTTCTTACACCACATCCCTACAAGATTGCGAGTGGATGTTATCTAACTATCTATTTCCCAAACGTCCCTTTTACCACTTCACTGCACAAGAGGAAGGCTCGCACTCCTTTTGTCATCCTTTAGACGAGAAACCTCTTGCACCGACATCGCCAACTTCTTTAACCATGACGGATCCTCTCAAACATGCCCTCCTACCTATTAGTTCTTCATCGCCTAAATCTTTTCAGCGACCGGTTGACCTCTTAACACCTATTGATACAGTGCCTCATCTACCCCCTGTATCACACCCACAGTGGACCGGAATCACAACCCACCTTTCTTCCATACAAAAATTCCAATTCACACCTGAAGACTGTTACTCTCCGGAAGATAGACGAGTCCTATGGGAACGTTTGAGTACCCCTTATTCTACTCAAATGCAGATGACCGATACAGACACCTCTACCATATACCCGAAGTGTTTACAGAAACTCAAAATGCCTATGTCCTCATCTCCATCCCCCGCATCTCTACCAAGTATCTCATCCACCTCTATTAGCCTAACCAAATCTTCCCCTACACTTGGGACCTCGCCAATACCCAGTCTAACACACCCACCTAAGCGGCTAGATTTATCCAAAAATAAAGCCGCCCCTCCACTTAGAAGACAAATTCAATCCGTGCCTCTATCACAATTAAAACCATCATCGTCACACCTACCTTCCATATGGGACCTCATCCCTCCACCTCGCATCAATATATCATACCTCCTGCGTTTTCTTTAAAACGACCTACGCCTTCTGCACCCATACAGAGATCTAAGGGTATATCAACACTGTCACCCCACGTATCCTATCCACCCATCAACCCTAAACAAATTTCATCATCAAAGGACTTGTTTTGCCGTCACTCCTCTTTTTCCGCCATTGTTTCTGGATACCACGTTATCTGGAGCCTCATCATCTAACCAACCTAAACGTAGCTCCCGCGCCAAAGAAACCACGTTTAGTTAAAACCACATGTCAACACCCCTTGGCTAAACCACCACCCGTATGAACCAACCATGCCCAAACATTACCGAAACCTGCTCAATCAATACCCTCATCCTCCTCCGATTTTGACCCACTCAAAGGATCTTACGCCAAAATCCTTGCTATGTTGGTGGAGAATGTGACCATTTCTCTACCCCCACTTAGACCTTATGACCCGTCTAAACCTCGACCTATAGGTTATGATGAGTCTAAAATCTGCGCTTATCACCGCACACCAGGACATGATGTGGAGGGATGCAAAGCTTTAAAAGCCATCCTTCATCAGTCACCTCTCTCAGATAGAAAGGTTAAGAAAGACAACTTACGAAGGGAGAGACCTTTAGCTTCAATTCCCTCTCCTATACCACCTGTCCCCGCCTCACCAATATCTATCATTATTACAACCCCACCTCTCGAAGACCATGATTTATCCTGACCATCTTCATCTCAGGTCCACGAGATTAATATGATTAGTGCTGCTACTCGAGCGTAAAAACAACGAGAAAGCGAAAGAAAGCACACTGCGGCCTCTCTTTTCTCCGTCCACCATCCCGATCGCACCACCACCCAAAGTGGTTATTCGTGGACCCGCCTACCCCGTCTCTAATGGAATTGCCCACCGAAGCCATGATCAAACAGCCTTCACCAATCACCTGTAAAAATGACATCGTATGATCTCATTCAGACTTTCAATCTCATCGACAAGCTCTCATTGAAATCCTTCAAGGGATCGAGGTCTTACCTAATGAAACCCTACCTGTTACCTCCATTCTAACACCCAATCACATTGCTTCCCTCACCAAACAACCTACCACCCCAACCACTTCTTCTCTCTCGTACAACAAGCCGCAGCAGTTGGCCTCAAGACGAAATTGTTGACTTTGGTATGTAAGATCCCGACTCGCTCTTTTCATCTCGCTTACATCCGGGACATTCTGTGCACGCCGTGTTATGATCGACGGGGGCGCTAGCCTAAACATCATCTCTTCAAAAGCCTTCCAACAAATGAATATCCCTTCTAGCTACATGTGTGCCAACCCCATCATGTTGCGGTCATTCAATGATGCTATTACCTCTACCTTAGGCACCGTGATCCTTAACATTCGTGTAGGACCACGTACTTTACCCGAACTCTTCTATGTCCTTGAGGGAGAGTTCCAATACAATATATTGCTAGGTCGCCCTCGATCCGGCTATGGGATGCATTCCTCAACCTTACATAGATGCATAAAATTTGAGTACGAGGGGAAGTCCTACACCGTAAAAGCTGATCCTCCCCCCTTCAAAACCTGCAATATGTTATATCGCCCTAATGATGTGCTTGTCCCAATCAAGACACCCATTCATCCAACCCAACCATCCACTTCAACCACACCTCTACCATTCACTTCAACAGCACCTACACCTTCAACCCAAGAAATCACCGTCGCAAAACCACTTCCCTTCCCGCAGCTAACATCCCAACCGCAGACCCCTTAGTAGATGTTTTTCAACGCCTTACGCTGGGGGAGTATCGCCTATATAACGTTAGTTCTTTCCATACCCCACAGGAGTACGGACAGGTACATGCACATCCTACCTATGACTGGCGTGGGGGAAGTAATCCCCACGACCACCTCACTGCCGCACTAACCTAACATATGGGGGTGTCGACGCATCTTCCATTGCCCCTGAGCCTCCTCTTGGTGTGGTTCCTTTCCAATCTGATTTTCAATACCTGACAAATCATCATTTCGCCCTCACCTTCTTGACTCGCTGTGCTTGGAAAGGCTTTGGTTTTGGTCTTTATGAACA
This sequence comes from Taxus wallichiana var. yunnanensis, assembly GCA_018340775.1. Lineage (NCBI taxonomy): Eukaryota > Viridiplantae > Streptophyta > Pinopsida > Cupressales > Taxaceae > Taxus > Taxus wallichiana. The sequence continues at coordinate 667,825,875 of CM031242.1, forward strand.
AGGCCGACATACGATCATCCCCATCACTACTCGCAAGCACAATGATCGTAGTGGTCTCGGATTTCCGGGAACACTTACACCGAAGGAACCTCGTGTCAGTTGTCTTCTGGAAGATGACGACGTCACCCCTACCGAACCATCATCACCCATTTTTCCTTCATCACCCACAGAGTCGATAGATCCCGAATCTATCCCTCCTAACTTTTTTTTTTCATAAATGCTATCTTCCTAGGTCCTCTCACTTATCAACGCGATAATGAGGACCCCTCTTCTATCCCCCTTCTGTATCTAGACATGATTGAAGAGGACTCACCTTCAATTAACGTTGTTGAGTGCCAGGATGATGACTCCATCCTCACTTACCTTGGTGCGGATGACTCTTATATTCAACGCGCCTTACCATCTGAAACTCAAACCATGTTGAACGAGTCTACTATAGAAATCAACATCCACATGGAGGAGGATCCTCACATTGTGAAGATCGACAATCCTTAGCGCATCGTAACAGTCGCCTTTACTACCTTTTCTCCGTACTCGCAACCAAGCTTTCGCTTGTCTCTACGCCGACATGCCAGAATTGATCCCGACATTGCTGTCCATAACATTACCTCGAAACCCGATTCCAAACCAATTAAAAAAAATTGAGAAAATGCATCCACGCATTGCCCTCTTGGTCAAAGAGGAGCTTCAACGACTCCTTTTCGTTTCCTTCATCCCGCCTATGACTATCCTCAATGGATTTCTAACATCGCACTGCGCACTAAAGCGACGGGGACTTCGGATATGCACGGATTTCTCGGGATCTTAACCTCGCTTGCCCTAAGGATGACTTCCCCTACCTAGTATTGACCAACTTGTTGATCTCATCGCGGGCCATGAGATGCTCTCTCTCATGGATGGCTTTTCAGATACAACCAAATTTTGGTCGCTCGCCGATCAACATAAAACGCCTTCATAACTCCTGGGAACCTTTTTGTTATCGTAATGCCATTTGGCCTTAAGAATGCCTTTGGTGCAACCTATCGCCGGCTATGACCTACATTTTTCATGACATTATGCACACTATCCTCAAGATTACGCCGATGATCTTCTTGGCAAATCTAAACATCGTAGTGAACATCTCGATGTTTTAACCATTATTTTTGATCACTGTTACAATATTATGTCCGTCTTCAACCAAAGAAATGTGTCTTTGGTGTCCTTTCGGGAAAACTTCTTGGCTTTATCGTCTCTTTGCGTGGCATTGAGGTCGACCCATCTAAAGTCAAAGCTATCCTAGAAATGCCCCCACCTACTAACCTCAAACAATTGCGTAGTTTACAAGGTAAGCTCCAATCTATCCGACGTTTCATCTCTCAACTCTCAGATCGATGTCAACCTTTTCATCACCTCCTTAAAAAAGACATTGACTTTCAATGGAGCGAAGAGTGCCACCAAGCCTTTGAGGCTCTCAAAGCTTATCTCTTGCAGCCACCCATGCTTATCCCACCTCAGGATGACCGCCCTTTCTACCTTTACCTTTCCGCCACCGACCACGCTGTAGGGGCCATGCTTGCACATCGTGACTCCGAGAATCGCGAACAAGCCGTTTATTATATAAGTCGTACTTTGGTGGACTATGAGACTAGGTATACACATGTAGAAAAGTTGTGCCTAGCCCTATCATTCGTGGCCACCAAACTCCGACACTACCTCCTGAATCACAAAACTTTCGTCATCACCAACACGGACCCCATCCATTATATGTATGCCAAACCCCATCTAAACCAACGCATCGCCCGATGGCTCATGCTCCTCGCCGACCTCGACCTTGAGTTTGTCCACCAGAAATCAATCAAAGGACAAACCATCGCAGATCAACTCGCGGAAGCCCCTCTACCCGGGGCACAATTTATTAATTTTAATTTCCCTGACGAACTCATCGCTACTCTTTCCCTCAGGGAGGAGTCGTATCCAATGACCCTCTTCTTCGATGGATCCAAATGCCAGCGCGGCGGAGGAGCCGGCGTTGTTCTCATTCCTCTCGACGCTGAGCCTATGCCTCTTTCCTTCCGACTCGATTTCCCCTGCACTAATAATACTGCGGAATACGAGGCCCTTGTTCGGTCTCCGTGTGCGTTACACTTAGGTGTCAAATCTATCAATATTTTCGGTGACTCTCAATTGGTAGTCAATCAAGTTATGGGCATCTACCAATGTAAAAATGAGGAACTTCAAAAGTACAAACGCTACGTGGATTCACTTCTAGCCTTATTTACTCACTATTCTATCCAAACCATTCCTCGCTCCACTAACAAATTTACGGATACTATGGCTTGCTTAGCCTCGCAAATTCCAACTTCATCAATCGACTCGACATTTTGTCTTGGTCCAACAACTCTTTGCCCCATCTTACTCAATTTCATTGTTGTATGATAAATAATGTGTCTCGCTAATTCACAGGATACCCGGTATCACCAATTTCACGACTACCTTACAACCTCTGTTCTCCCCCCGCCCTTACTAGTACCGCAAACGCGCTTTTCTTAAACGCATTTTCGTTATGTTATGTCGTTATGGGGGACTCCTTTATAAACGTGGTTTTGATGGCATCCTCCTTCGATGTCTAACGGCGCGGAGGTCACCTATACCATCCAACAGGTCCATGACGGTATTTGTGGTGGACATTTTAGCGGCCTTGCCGTGGCCAAACGAATCCTTCGCCTAGGTTATTATTGGCCTACTCTCAATAACGATTGCTACGAATATGTTAAGCGTTGTGTTATGTGTCAACAACATGCCAACCTTCAACATACTCCTAGCCACCCGCTACAGGTCGCCCGAGATCTTTGGCCTTTCTCACAATGGGGTTTAGACCTTATTGGTGAGATTCATCCATCCTCTTCGCAACGTCACCGATGGATAATCACAGCAACCGAATATTACACAAAATGGGTGGAGGCTATTCCGCTCATTTCAACTAAAAAAGAAAAAATTGTAGAGTTCATTAACCACCACATTATCTGTCGTTTTGGTGTTCCTCATCGCCTGATAACAGATAATGGAAAATCTTTCAAAAATAGGTTGTTGCAAGACCTTTGTGACAACTTTGGTATCAAACTTAGTTTCTCATCACCCTATTATCCACAAGCGAATGGACAAGCCGAATCTTCTAATAAAACCCTAACCAAAATTCTCATGAAAGTTGTCAATGAGTCCGGAAGAAATTGGCACGATCACATCCCCTTTGCCCTCTGGGCTTATCGTACTAGCATTCGTACCTCCACTAATGCCACACCTTTTTCTTTGGTATATGGTACCGAGGCTGTCTTGCCTCTCGAAATACAAATACCTCCCGTAATATCTCTTCGTGATATTCTCACCAACGATGATTTCCGCCAAGAGCAAGTTAGCCCAATTGGAGCTTCTTGACGAGCGCATCTTACGCTCTTGATCACCTTCAAATCTATCAAAAACGCATCAAGTGTGCTTATGATAAGCGACTTCATGAGCGTACCTTTAAGGTTGGTGATCTTGTCCTCAAAGAGAATCAACATGTAACCAAACTAGAAAAGAGCAAACGTGGAAAATTTGCTCCCAATCGATTGGGCCTTACATAATCACTCACACTTATGGATCGTGCACTTATCGTTTAGCTTCGCTTAATGGTAAACCGAGCTCGAACCCTTAATGCCTTGCATCTTCGACCTTTCTACTATTGAATTTAGTGTTATATCACTTCTTATCTACCTACCGCTCGTCCCTTGAGCTCATTTACCGTTACATACACTTTGTTTCCTACATCTTACAATCAAATCAAGCTCACATAGTTTGATTCCCACCTCCCTTAACGATGCCTTCCTTTTTAGTCTAGTCCATGACTTCAAAGTATTAAAATGACACATTCTTAATTATATGCTTATGGGATTTTCTTGAGTCAAACTTTCTACCAAACTAGATGCTTTACGCCAAAAGGACATCTCGGCTCTCTAAATTATATATAGATCGCTCCTCAAAGGACAGCTATATGCCAAACTATTGCTACTATTATTATATATAGACTGCTCCTCGAAGGACAGCTATGCACTAAAATCACATCTGCTACTATAAATAGATCGCTCTCCTCAAGGACAGCTATACACAATCAATTTTTTTATCGAAGCTTCTCGCATTGATCACCTTCGTGAAGACCTCAAGAATAATACAATCAATATCCTGTAGACTTCCCGCATCGATCGGGTCTATATTCAAGAAAATAAAGCCACCTTCAAAAGAACTTTTGAGTCATGGACTTGTCTATTTAGGGTAGGTTCTCTTTCGCCGTAACACTCACTTTGTAACAAGTTCTCTTTACTCAGCCTATACCATCCACCTCACCTCACCATTTGTTTAAACTCAAGGGACGTAACGTACACCCGATATATTGTGATATATACAACTCTTTTCACCTATTGACTTCTCGCTCTATGCACGGTACCTAGGGGTTCAAGCTCATCCCGCATTAATATGTGGTTTGTTTAGCTCTTTTCAACTACGGAGTAACTTTTTCCTCTTTGACTCGAATCTAGGATTATGTGTTGATCTTAATCAGGACATGGTTCCCTACCACTTGGGTAGGCTAACTTTCGCTTCACTTCTACCTATTCCAAAATCACCAATTCATTACCAACACCAACAACATTACCCTACCAATATCAATATCAATATTTTTACCAACCAACAAATTGCCTAACCATACCTAAATTGCCTGAATTCACCTCTCCCTGGTCTTAAGGGAGAACTACATCGGTCTGAGGCCCCTCCTTGCTTTGTGCAATGGGCTATGTAGGCAGCACTTTGGAGACATGGGGTCTCCCAAGGTTAGCTCGACCATCTCCTACCATAACTTATCATGTGTGGTAAATATAAATATTTTTGTGTATTTCTATTTTAATCACATTCCTCTTTATCCTTTTTCAAAACACCGAAAGTCAAAACACAAACATTCTTATTATTATCGTAACTCAAATCAACATACATATTCAGTTTTATTTAGATGTTAAACAAATACATCTTCTCTATCATCGACATGCAGGTCGGCATCCTTATTTATTCTTATACCTCGATAACATTTATTTAGACCCTCACGCCTCATCCCGAACCAGGTGATGATCATGATCGTCGACGCCTCTCGCCGGGCCTCTCTGTCCTCAAAGGTACCATGGCTATTGGTACCGCCCACTGATCTACCAATCTCTCCTGTAACATATGAATACGCTCCCTCGCATGGAGGTATCTCGCCTCTAGTCCCTCTGCCCGTGACTCCGCAACCGCTAACAATCCTCTTGCCTCATTCACCTGCGTTTGGAGCTGATGAACTAAACTCTGCAGACGATCTCTCTCCGCTGTAATCACAAAGCTATGTCGACGATCACGCACCCTCGTAGCTCATTACCCACCATAATCTATAGGCCTCTGCTGCCTCGCATCCATTACCCCGCGATCGGCCGCTATCTCCTCTGGCCCTTCTGGAGGTGTTGGCCGGGGAGGTGAGAATGCTCCCTCGGCATCGATCCTCATATATGGTCTATAAGCCAGGGGTATATCCTGCACAAATCCAAATTGTCGCCGCACACGATCTAGAGGAATCCTCTCATACTCACCTGGCCTGTGCCCCGCGATCCACCTCAATCGCTCTACACCCCTCAACTCCTCCGCTATATTCTCTGTTACCATATAGTTCCCGTACGGCCTCCAACAGATATCCGCCATCATCACCATCTCCCATACCTGCCTATAATACTCAATGTCACCCATCACGGCCTGGGATCTTGCCTCTTGTTCTGTCTGGACCCATCGTCTGAATCCCAACCTCTGCACTCCGGTCTCTCCCGACTGGATGGGTCGGCCTATTGGTCGCACACAAACAATGTGCTCATAGGCCCAACAATGTAATAAAAATGAACAATCCAAAGGTCGTCCCGTGATTTCGCTCTACACGCCCATAAACCCTCAGATAGCTCCGCCAATATGCAGTGCCCATGCAAAAGTCACGTTCCTTTCTATCATTCCCAAATAACACACATCAATGCTTTTGGAAATCTTCCCCATCCGCCTCGTAACGCATAATATCCTACCGCTATCATTAATATCACTGCTAACCTTGTTTCCTCAGGGTGTGCTGCATACATTATACCATACGTGAATGTCAAACCTCGCTGTGTCAAATCTCGTGCATATGGACCAAATACTACTGTTATCACTCCCCGTGCCGCGCTAGGTAATGCCTGATATACTGGTCTTCCTGTAATTGGGAGTCTCAAAATACGGAACACATCTTCCAATGTCACTGTCATCTCCCCTGTTGGCAGATAGAAGGTATTCCTTTCTGGATTCCATCTCTCAATCAACGCCTGTAACATAGCATGGTTACGTGCGATTCGTGAATAATAGCGGATTCCACTTAACCCCAAACGATTTATCAATGTCCATTCAGCTGGTGTTACATCCGCTCGGATTCGTGACAACAGCGCTGGCACAGTATCGTTCATCCTGAACCCTGCCTCCGCCTGCACACATCAAAACGACACACAGCCAATCAATAACTCAAATTCCCAAGGGTTCTTTCTCACATTCTGGAAATTCCTGCAGTAACCGGCATCGGTTTTAGATAACCGGTATCGGTTCCATAACCGATACCGGTTATCTTAAGCCGATATCGGTCAATATCGACTTTACACACCCTACCTAAAAACACCACCTATGACAATAATTTGATCGTTTATCCCTCTCTGTACATACAAACATACCCGACACTCCTGACTACCTTCCCCATCACATTCACCCTATCCCGAATCATTGCCTATCACCTTTTCTTTCTCATCTCTATCTACTTAATCTCCATCATACTATTCACACAACATGCAAGAATCAAATTACAACCACGACGTTTACCTCTTGGGCTGCAGCAGCTTGAGATGGCACTTGTCTTCCTTCTCGTCCCTGCCTGCTGGACGCTTCTCCTCATTCTGCCATGTTCACCACCCTCTTCAAATCTAACTTACCGTTTTGCCTTCTGAATCTCAGCTCACATTGATTTTCCCTGTCTCTTTTCTCCTTATCACTCAATTCTCTCATGCAATTACCTGTCTCAGTAGTCAAAAAGCGTCGCAGTCGCGTATTTAACTTGTTGCATGACTCTAAAAATAAGAATGCTTAAAATAAGAACTTAAGTTGCCAACCCAGCAGTTCTATTTTTAGGGAAATAATTCTTCCATAACCGATATCGGTTATGTAACCGATATCGGTCATATAGATACCGACATCGGTTACACAACCGATGTCGGTCATATACTCTTCATTTTTGCAAATTTTTGTGGCGCCCGTCCCTTTTTCCTGCATAAACAACACCATTATCTATAAATTTTTCATCAAATCCATATCTCATCACAATTTCATCAACATCATCTATCCATATCACAAAAACAACTAAGCCATCAACAAACAATATCAAAAACCATCAATCTATACACCATTTGGATCCAATTCAGCAGCTACATACATTCAATTTCACAAACCAACAACACAACACATCAAACATTTCATAAACACAACATGTCAATTAAACTCATCATTTATATATACATACATACATCCCATCAACAAAAGACATCAACATCATTAATATATAACACCATGTAAATCAAACTCATCATACATTAAATATCACAAACCATTTTTCAAAACACTTAACACATTTTTACGCACAACAAGTGGGTCAAATCATCATATCTATATATATACAAAGTTTCAAATATACAATGTGCTCTGCAAAGGGACCTCTGTGAGCTCATACTAATACAAAGCCGCACGCAGCCGCAATAATCATCGCCAATAATCTCAACTCGGCTCGCAGCCTGGTCTCTCATATCAAAACATACTCGCTCGCAGCCAGATATCAATCAGATAACCCGTACTCGGCTCGCAGGCCGGTATATACAATAAATGAATGAATGAATAAATGAATACATAATATCTAGGCACGCAGGCCTCTATAAACATAACCGGTTCGCAGACCGGTGCCCATATCCAATGAACCAATACAAAAATATGCAGGGACCCCTCAGCTCTCTCCACCGCCTCTCGCTCGCCTCGCTCGCTGATCCCTCGTGCCGCCTCTCGCCTCGCCTGTCACAGACCCACCGGCTGTGGCTGCACCTCCCTGAGATCTCTGGCTCCGAGAGGTCTCTGCTCTATGTGCCGCATATGGTTGATAATCAGCCCCCGGAACTATCAAGAATATCTCGATAAGACGGCCTCCGCTCTAGCCTCCATATAACGATCTCGAGCCACCGTAGGTGCTGGGGCTGGTCCCCTGACACCTAATACCAAAGTGCCCGTGCTCGTGCTGCTTTGGCTGGTGGTGTGTGGTGTGGGTGGTTGGGCGGTGCACATGCTGTCGTGCTGCGCCTGGTGGTGCTGCGGCTGTGGCCTGCACCCACCCGGTGGTGCTCGTGCTATGCCTATCTGTGCTCTGGGTTAACTACCCCTCGTAAGACACCTATTCGTGCTGGCGGGCAAGTAGTTGCCCTCGTAATAACTATACTCGGCCCCCGAGCTAGTCCCTCTCGCTCTAATGCCGCTAAGTCTGGGCCATGCAAGGGCTGTGTTATCCTCGCAGCTCTCTCTCCCGCCACCATACTAAAAATGATCCGCATGCTGCCCTGGCGCCATCCACGGATCATCTCGCCTCTCTGCTGAACCTAACTGGGTCCATAGGATGTAGTGCAGTAATGGAGCTCTACATCATCCCTCCAGATCGAGGGAAGGGAGGTGGCTCATCCTGCCGTGAGCCCATTTGCCCGTGCATACCCTCTGGGGTATCCTCTCATACTCCCGGCCTCGTCCCCGCTATCCGTAATGTATACTGGATCCATCGCAACCGTGATCGGGCTCCTCCACGGGGGTGATGACCTCTATACGGTCTCCATACAATATCTACCGCTGTCAGGCCCTCTAACATATGTCTGTAATAAGTGACGTCCCGCCCTGCAAGCACTGCTCGTGGCTGGCCCACGACCCCCAACCACCTCTGAAAGCCGTATCTATAGATGACTCGTGGCCCCCGGTCGCCTGGGCAGCCCCTATCGGGTCTAATGCATATGATATGCTCATATGCCCAACAAAGTGTAGTAAAAACGCCGAGCAAATCCCGAATCGCTCATCCGTGATAGCCCCACAGCCTCTCAGTATAATCGCACTGTATACTGGTGCCCAAGCATAACATGTGTGCTCCTCCACCATCTCATGTAGCACCCCCATAAGCACCCGTGGAAAGCGGCCTCCCTCTGAGTCTGGGAGGGCGAAGCAGGTGATCCCGATCATCATCAGCACGGCAAGCCGTGTCTCATGGCGGTGGGCTCGGTACATATCCCCATACGCGATACTCACGCTGTGATATGTCAGTAGCGCAGCTGCATCCCCGAATACGTGTAGGATGCTATCCATGGCTATCTCAAAGGTCAACTCAAAGATCGCTCTCCATCAATCGGTAATCGAAGGATGCGATACACATCCTCCAATGTGATGGTCATCTCTCCAGTCGGGAGATGGAACACATTGGTCACCGGATCCCATCTCTCGATGAGGGCGACCATCAAACTGTGATCCCTGTCAATCACTTCAGACACTGGACTCGCCGAGTCCCACTCGCGCATGATACCCCACTCGCGCAACGCTGCGGACACGTGTGGCCGCATCCATCTCAACAATGGGGCATCTGTCCGCATTGTCACCGCCGACGTGCCTCGCAAAACCAACTCACTACATTAGCCCTACTCTTTATCACAACATCTACTTATACCCTCTACACCCACCTATCTTACCCTAAAAACCTCTACGATATCCCCCTCCCTCTTCACACCCAAACAACAACCTAAACCATACCAAAACACTCAAACAATACCAAAACACAACAAATCATACCAACATCATACCAACACACCCAAACAATACCACAACACCCCCACCACAACCCAAACCATACCAAAACACCTAAACAATACCAAAACACTCAAACAATACCAAAACACCCCCACCACAACCCAAACAATACCAACACAACCCAAACCATACCAAAACACCTAAACAATACCAAAACACTCAAACAATACCAAAACACCCCCACCACAACCCAAACAATACCACAACACCCAAACGAACAACCCAAATAATACCAAAACACCCAAACAACAACCAAAAATTCAAACCAACAACAAAACCCAAACCAACAAAAATAACTAAGGACCGGTACCGGTCACTTATGACCGACACCGGTCCTCTTCACCGATGCCGGTCGCTATACGACCGACACCGGTCACTCACAAAACTCCGTCCACCAAAAATTTCATGACCGATGCCGGTCGCTTAGCGACCGACATCGGTCGCTGTAAAATTCCGGAGCCGAACCCCGCGCGCCCCCCAAATCCATTTTTTCCTATTTCTCCCTCTATACCCACCCAAACACCCTAAAAACCTACCCACCCAGCCACCTTGGCCTATTTAACCTATCTACCCTCTCCTTTTTTCAAATCATTTCCATTTATTAATTATTTTATCAAAATCTAACATTCCTACCCAAAACCCAAATACAGCATAATATACTCAAATCCACACAATGAGGGGTTTCGAACCTACCAGTATGACGACACGTCATCGTGGTGGGATGGGTGGTGGTGGTCCAGCTGGTCCAGCACCTCCTGCTCCTCCTGGCTGTGCCATAGCTCCACCTCTCTCTGGCTGGTCCTCCACCAATCAACTGCTACCTCCTACTCACTCGGGCCCACTAATCACTCACTCCTCCACTCAAATAGCGCCACCTCAACCAACAAATGCTCCAATCTCAATAATCCACCTCAGACAACTCAAATCGGTTTTCAAATTGCAAATGTGACAATGACAGGCCGTATTTTTCTTTTTATAGGTTTTTGACCTATAACCGATATCGGTTTTATTATGCCCTAAGGAACCGGTATCGGTCCCCTAACCGATATCGGTCATAGATAATCGACATCGGTTTTATTCCAACTTTTCCCCCAATTTCTGCCCCTATTTACTAATCGCCCTTTCTCACAAACATCGCCTATATCAACCTTTGCTGCAACCCCTTTGTTAACCCATTTGGCCTGACCCAAGGCCGTAACCAACCAATTTGGCCCGACCCAAGGCCTCACCCCAACCATTTTGGCCCGACCCAAGGCCGCAACCCAACCATTTGGCCCGACCCAAGGCCTCACCCCAACCATTTGGCCCGACCCAAGGGCCCCAACCATTTGGCCCGACCAAGGCCACAACCCAACAACTTGGCCCGACCCACGGCCCTCACTCATCAATCAGCCCGACCCAAGGCCGTACCACTTAAATACCTCGCCCAACATCAACAACATACACTTTTATCCACCCATCATGTAACTTTTGTTCACTCGAGCTCACCTGTTCATGTTTTAGCATGATTAGGGTCCTTGACTTGATCTGTCGACCAACTTTGCCTAGACTTAGACCGTGACGTTTATCTCAACCAAACCAACCATTTGGTACTGCCGAACATGCCCAAACGTTCCTATACCTTACCCGTTATATACCCTGGAGCTACTTCCTATGCCTTGGATACCAGGATTATATCACCCTTGTTTGGATAAACTATCGACCTTTGCCTATGCATTGCTGGTTTGCTCGTCAAATCATGTACCCTAGTCGCACTAATGCATTTCCACGTGCGTCTGCTTCTTTGGACCTACCTCACCACCTCACCATCATCTCCACACCATTTACCCTTTATCAACCCTATCCCTGATTTCACGCTATCTCAATCTGTGATAGATTTGAGGGGGATTACCTATACCCTTAACAGGGGAAACCACTTCATATTATTGTCCGTGCAGCTTTACAAAACAAACTACACGACAATAAGGGGCTAATGTAGACACCAAATTTGTGTCTTACGACCCCTTGTGACCCGCATCTCATTTCGCAACCTAACCTCACCACCTAAACCTTACACAATTATTTATTAATTATCTTATAATTAATAAATCCACATCGCCTTACCTGCCACCTCATTTTGCCACCTCATCATGACCTAGGCCTAACCCTAAACTAATCTAATTAAGACCTATAACTTGGTCTACATCCACACCCATGACTAATGACCCCTTTCTCGCACCCAAAACCGACCTTCTAGTCACTTGACCAAGCCCGCAACTAATCCCTCGAGAGAAAAGGAGGGAAAGTTGGCTATTTTACTAAAAATAGCCCACTTTGACCTGACCGATACCGGTTCCTACTCGACCACCGTCGGTTACGTAACCGCCATCGGTTCCCTGTAAATGGGCTCCCTAACCAGAAACAAAGGTCGAAGGATTTTTGGATCAATCAGGATCATCAGAAGCGATAAAAAGAATCTGGATTTGCTGAGCCAAGCAAGAGACAAGTGAAGAGACAAGAAGAGTTTGCAGTGAAGGAGACCAAGCCCAAGACTGCAACTGAATAATCAGAGCCCTGTGATACTCAGCTGATCATCGGGAGGGAGATATCTCATCTTCTCGGTGTCGTGCCATCCTACGAGTTCGAAGTTCGCTTTGTCATCACAGTTCTTGACTCCTTCATCTCTCAATAACCAAGTAGTAATATCTCGCATGTCCTCTTTTATAACATTTCTTAGACTTTTGAATCACAAACCGTCATTAATCCATTCCTGGATCTACTACCCAGCAACACATCACATCTAACTATCATTCATCTACCCTCTCATCACCCCGTTACCTAATCCCACTCATTTACTAGCCTTACAAACATCACAACCACCCTACAACCGACCCTCACCAAGAGCCCCTAAAACATAGCCCCACCGATATCGGTTAAGAAGAACCTCAGATCGTTTATTGTGACTCAAAACCAGAAACCAGCCTTTCCCCCTACCTGTTTCAACGAAGCAATTAAATTGTTATTTTACAATATTTCGTGTTAATTCATATTAGCAGGGGAACTGACCACCTTCGAAAGGAAGTGTTATATTTCCTGGGCCCAAGGCAGTTCCCTCATTTATTGTCTAATCAAAATCTTGTGGTCTTGTGTTCTTATTTGCAGGTAGTCCTTCCAAGACAAAAAGGAGTTCTTCGCAATCAACCTGATCTCTCTCTACGGTACGCGCACACCATCTCGACATTCAATAGGTATTCCTCCTAGCCCTAACCCTTATCTGTTTCTAAAAGGAATGAAAGGATAGAAGCAACTCTATTCCCAAAAAGCTGAAACATTCCGAGTGAAACAACATCTCGATTGCTAAAATTCATCATGGAGTTGCTAAGTCTTATCACCCACTATCTAGATCATCCGAGATGTCATGGGAAGACAATAATCCAATTTGGATGCAAAGTTCATCAATTATTGTCAAGAAGATTCCAGCACAATAGGTGGTGACTACTATTAGCATATTGGATGCCAAAGAATGAGATGGGAAAAGCATAAATTTGACTATGTGGGCATAATGAACAGTAGGTACATGAAGAATCCCAGATCTCCATCCAAGTTCCTGAGAACTCTTCCACGATCCAATTTGGTACAAGAGGTGGGTGACATTACTAAATTGTTATGCGGGATAAATGGCAAAGCTAAAGCTCACAACCTCTACTCATGGATGTATGCCTTCATCAGGACCATTGAAATCAACAAAGTAGATTGTATAATAAATTAGTCAAAAACCATTAGTGAAAACATCGGTGAGTAGCTTCGGAATGTGAGGTGGACTTATAGCTTCAAAATGAGTTCATATTTGGTATATGCAAAGAACTTCACGGGGTATCTTCTCTAAGTGGATAGACGTGGTGTGCTCTCCAAGTATCCTATTTTTGAGTACTATCCACAACTTCTTTGTGCCCACATGCAATAAATATTATAAGGTGGTCGATGACGGATTCTTCTATGGATTCATTTGTAGGATGAACGGTGATCTAAAGGCCAACAGGGTAAGCAAGGAAGCTTGGGAAGCTTTGTCCAGATTTAGCGAGTATCTTCATCTAGTTTGTGGACTTTACATACATCGGTGTCACCGGATTTTGGGAGAACCAGTCAAGTTACCCAGATATCCAAGTGATAGATTGGTCATCATGGAGTTGAGCAAATAACTTGTGGAGATACATGACCTACAATCGAAATGGCACAAGTCTAAAAGATTTTTCTCGATCACGGTGGGCTATTACAACTATCGAGCATTCATAAAGCCCGAGGAATTGAAGTGAAGATGCTATCTCGAGTATGAGAAAGAGTTCTTCCCAAGACGGCTCAACTTCGATCCATATGGGGTGGCAAGGAATACAATCTCCTAGGAGTATTTGCATGTGCATTCATTAGAAGATTTATGGATGAAGTGTAGAAGCAAGTGTGAAGTTAGAAAGAAAGATTTCAGCACGTTATCAGCGCACCAAGTGTTTGACTTTGGATTAGCATGGATACTGCGGATCTTAAAGATGATGGGCCTATGTTACTTGATGCATACCATCAGATGGGAGGAGATAGAGCTATACTTTAGGAGAGCATAGGTGGCTGTCATACGATCGAGGAAAGGTTTATCGTCATTCTGGTCAACACTTCAAATCTAGTTTCTTTGACAAAGGGATATTGCCTTGATGAAGCATTGATGAATCAGATCATAGGCAACCTTAGCACAAGATATTCCCTCAAAAGGAAGCATGAAGGAGAAAGTAAAGAAGGCCTGAAAAGATTAAAGTGCACAAAAAGTCTCATTTGAGGGAGAAGATCACTTCTACTGCTATGGTGTTAGTTCGACTTCTCCAACATCAAGTACTTCACCGACTGTTGCACCTCAAAGAAGATATTGTCATTCCTCCATTGAATCTAGAAACATTCATCTTTTCTCCTCACCACTCCATTCAGCACCTCTTCCTAAAGAAATGCTGAAGTTGTAGATGGTAGAATTTGAAAGAGCTTTGTCTTTATACAATACAGAGGATGGTAGCCACGACACTATAGCAGTTTCGGATGGAGAGGAATCAGAGCATGAGATGGTGGTACACTCAAAAACTTCTCATTCTCCGAGAAGTAATTTCTCAGAGTGGTTGGCTTCATAGTTAGTTCGAGAGGCTAGAGGAGATCAACTTGGAAGAACATGACTTATAGCTACTCCTAAGTTTGGGCAGAAAAGATAGAAAACCTAAAGTTGCTAAGGTGACTTCAAGGTTGATTATTGAGGAGTCGGGGTAGAAGTTCATTGAGATGTCGAGCCGAGAAGAATGGAAGAAGAAGAATGAGCTCACGGCAGAAGATATAACAGTGACTAGAGTACCCATAGGTCAAGCCACCACAGAAGGATTGAAGCAAGACACGTAAACATTGATAGATGCTTTATTCCTTAGGCTTGACAAAGAAAAGGCAGAGAAAGTTGAACTTCAGAAGCAGGTGTCTCGGTTATGACGAGATTATTTCCAAAGTTACCAAATCTTCCGATCATCCAATTTCAACGCAAAAAAGCGGTGAGTGATCATCTGATGCAGGAAGTGGAAGATGCAAGTAACCAGATTAAAGCTATCGACGAATGGAAGAGTCTAATCATTCACCAAGATTCTGTACAACTTAGAGAGAAGCCATCCCGTCTAAAGGTTATGAAAGATGCATCAGTTTAGCTGAAGCAATTGGTGACAAGCACAATAGATATGAACACAATTGCTAAGAGTAACCTGAGTACTTTGGTTGAAATAAATAAGCTGCCAAGAGAGGTGTTGATTGCAGAACGAATTGTGCCTGACAAATCAGTTGAGAAGGGGAAGCAACTTGAGTTTGCAGTATCTTTCCACTTGGAGATCTTCAGAATTATGCTGAAAAGGATGCAGGCACTTGAGAGTATGGCATCATCTTTACCAAAAAATGTCATTACTTTCACCAATGAGGAAGTGGTCAGGAACGTTTCTTCATACACAAGGACCATTCCTAGCAAAGTGCCTGATTCCTTGGAGGGATCTCTTCTGATGGTACAAGAGAGAATTGATGGAGTTGTTAAGCCTTTCACGATGGATTCCATCAGTAAGTTGGTAATGTTGCAGTCATATATTGAGAAGTTCGGGCCTAGCTTGAAGGATGTGGAAGCATGCATCGGGGTTTTGAACGAATGTCTTGCTGCAATTGGGACGTAAAAAGAAGTTGTGGCTAAAACAGATGGGAAATTACTTGAATTACATGTTTGATAAGTATATTCAATATCAAAAAAAAAAATATGTAGATGTTACGGTTGGCGAATATTTCTTCTTCTTCTATTTTCCACGTTCCGGATATAATTGTAAAAATTTAAAGTTATTGGTCTTAAAACCATTATTTTAAAGTTATGTGGAACGATTCTATAAGTTAAGTGATAGATGTTTATAATTTTGACTATGGATCCGGATGCATGTCACTTGGAGAGGAATTAGAGGAAGATGATTACAGATGTTATCTTTACTTCTTGCTTATGTTCTAGTTCATTGAGTTTCCCATTTGTAATTTCCTTCTACATTCTATAAGTAGAGGAAGAACCTTCGGGTTAATGATCGAATTTGTAAAGCAAAGCGTTCTTGTGTTCTAGACTTTGTGCTGAAATCCTTGATAGCTATTTGAAGCAAAGGAATAGAAAGGAGCATATTTCCGGAGAACTTTTTGTCACAGTGCATTTTGTTTCTATCTTTTTGTCTTAGATCTACTTATAAACTTTGTGTTATTCTAGATCTAGATCTGAAATCTTCCTTTGCTTATAATTATATGTGTTAATATTTATTGGTTCTATCTATGTGCATGCAATCAACTCTGTAATCTATTGATTGGGTTACACATATTTCCTCTTTCTTTCTTTTGTTTTTATCTTTTCCTTCTTCATTAGATATTTCCTTTCTTTAACAGCTGCTTACTTGCTGAAAACTATCATACAACTATGGTTCATGAGCCGTGCATGGTTAAATTAAAACCCCTAAATAGATATCTGGCATATTTAATTGACAAATCTTAGATGAGAGCCTCACCGGTAAATGAGGGAGATTTATCTCATGACTACCTAGGTTTTCAGCTATGCAAAAATCTAGCCAACAAGACATTACATGATAAAAGAAGAAACTAGGGTAATTGTCAAATCTCAAGGGTTGCAAACTTTCCTAAGACAACCAACACTCTCTAAGAAATATGGTCATCTAATTACACTCCTCGATGAGTTATAGTTTATGTATATCAATAAAAAATAAATCAAGGGGTATATTTTTGCCGATTGGTTCGTAAAAACCCCTTAAAATCAAGAAATTTAGTTGACCTTAAATTCCAAGATGAGTTAATTTGCTATATAGAGGAATTCAATGTCACTTTGGTGAAATAATTTTTCATGTTGCAAATTATGTGTTTCCACCAACACGCATGCATACCCCGATTTTTTTCATAAAGGAGGCTCTCATTATTGAATGTAAATTGGTTTAATCTTATCTAAATGTTGTGGGGTGGCCAAATAGACTAGGGATCACATAGGAACACTTCATGAACCTACAGAAAAGTTGTTATTGCATGGGGAAGTACAAGGGAGGAATTATCAGCAATGAGGGTTAAAGGAGAGAAATTAGGAAAAGGAAGGATATTGTTGTGAGTATGTAATAAAAGAATTCATCATATTTGGAGTAGTTGGAGTAGTTCATCATTCAATTAGAGGAAGAAAATAATGCAATTAGTGAGACTGATAAACCAGAGACACGTAGTTCTTTAGGTTCATCTATCAAGGACACCAAGTTCCTTCTTGATAACTATATTTGCAAATTTGTAGGAAAGAAAGAGAGTAGAGCAAAACATGATCAATGGAAATGGAAGAAATGCATCTTTTATTTCTTGTGTAGTGGTGATACAAAGCTTCACAATCCATAATTTCTACCAAGAATTAAACTTTCCAAAAACTTTTGGAATGGAGAGGTCATTCCATTTTATAGCCTTGTGAATTGTCTTCTCATATACCCCCACATGATCCTTAAACTTCTCATTCAACTTGTGACTTTACATCTTCCTAAGAAGTGAGGAAAATAAGTTCCTTTTTATAAATCAAAGGGACTTTTACAATTCAACTTTAGAAAGTCACTTAAGTGAATGAGACAAAATACCATGATTATGTACAACAAAGAATTAAAAGAAAGGGAGAGAAGAGGAGAAGGGAAAAGGATTGACCGATCAATTGAAGAATCTCCCTCGATGTATAAATTCTTGATCTAAGGAATGGTGGTCATAATCTCCTCCTTCTGCAAGATGCAAAGACACCTCAGACTGTCGAATGAGTGTTTAGAAACATTTTTGTGAGACCTTATTATGTGAGCTTGATAAAAACATGGGAATCAATCATGATTATGCATCCTTGATCTCATAATGAGAGTGGGGATCACTCTCTTTCTCCTTAGGCTTTCACAATTGTCATTCATGATGCAAAAACCTTTGAATGTTTTTGTTATTATCTCGCACACTACATTGCAACATTGAAAACTCTATATTTACTGACCTACTAGATGTGAGATACTTAAAGAAGAAGGATGAGCTCTATCCTAGCTCACTTGAATCTCTAAACTCACCTATCTCTCCCATCTCACCAAGCTCAAACTCAACCAAACTCATAAAGCTCAATGATATCAACTCAATCAACTCACCGAGCACACCAGTTCACTTTGATGGTATGATGATAGTTTTAAGACTATATTATGAGCATGATGACATAATTTTATGATTAAATTATTTCTTGACACCTTTCAAATTATTTCCATCTACACATTGTCTCGACTTTCACCTATTACGCCTCGATATGCTCCACCTTGCTCCCTGGACACAATTTTGATCAATAAGATGCTTCCAAGATCCTTATGGACATTTTAGTTTCCTTGTTTGAGCTGCAATACAACCTTAGGACCCGTGAAAATTCTAAAAAGAAAATTCATGAGTAAAAATGGAGCCATTTGCAACTCTCTACACGCAGAAAAACCGAAACTTTCTATTTTTGGAAGGTGGGACCAGGACCTACTATTTTGGGATATTCTTCCTTTTTCTCAATTTTGATATTTCATAGCCTATGGAACATTCAATTCTCCTCTAATGATGATGCTTGACCCCTTTTCAGAAAGTTTCTATTTTTAGCAGTTGTTTTTTTACTTTTTGCTTTTTCAGAAAAATTGTTTGTTTTATCATGTTTGTCATCTTCATTGCTTTTGGATGCTTTGAGTGATCAAAGCTTACAATTTTTATTTATTTAATATTTTTAGCATGTGGAAGAACTGAATAATTTTTATTTTTTTAGTATCTATAAATTTTGGTTTTGGTTTGCAACAACTTCATTTTTGAATTCTGATCTTTGTTTGTGATCCCGCTCTCCATTTTTTGTCGTGTTCCAACAACTAGAACTCTCACAAATCAAAAGGAAAATTCCGGGATAGAGGATTTTTATGTTTTTATTATGATGGCAGCCATTAATGGAGTCTCTTAGCTTGATGAACCAGGTATGATGTATCGGAGAAGCACCATGGATCTCGTTAGTTAATAATGCACAAGTGAATAAATGAGATGTGAATTGTTCCAAGACAAAACAAAGAAAGCATACAAGACTAAAAATTATGAAAATACAAGAGATATAATTACAATAACACATAAATATCTCCAAATCAATACTATCAAATATAATAATGCAATAGATATACATATAGGTGGTGAATGTGTTACCTCCTCCTATAATCATGGAAATCTCCACCTAGAGTAGCGGTAACCAACACCTAGAATGGTGTAGTCAAGTAGTAACCAAAACCTAGAGAACGGTGTAGTCAAGTGGTAACCAACACCTAGAATATTGTATTCAAGTGTACACCTAAGAAATAATATCACATAAGTGTAGGGAAACTTCAAGTGAGGTGGAATATCCCGAGCGGAGAATACAAATAAAGTAAGGAAAACAAATCCTACACTAACACCCCCATAAGCACAACTTAGGTGGGAAATGAAAAATTAAAGTGGGTCCCAGAAACAAGGCATGATGAGCTACCCATGTATAATGTAATCTCTCATAAGATAGAGTAAAAGGAGAAAACCCAACAGGAAAAAAATCCCTCAAACTAGATACATGAAGAAGTGAAGAGGCTATAAGGCCCCCCGAAGTTGATAAAGTTGCTAATGTAGAATACACCCCAAGAAGATGTTGTAGATGTATGAACTTTGTTGATCGAGAAAACTTGATAGAAATCACACAAGAAGTCCCACGCGGGAAATGGGCCAAGTTTAAGGTCACGAATGGATAGGAAGAATGCACACACGGAGCGAAGTTTAGTATTCGAGGACTTAGCCAATTTTGAGCATGAAGACCTATTTTTAGAAGAGGGTGTCGAACACACCAACGATGCAAATACGTGCGTGCCATACATTGTCTATCTTTGGAGGATTGAATCGAAGCGTTTTGCATGGAGACGAGCTAAGAATAGGATTATCACTTCAATTAACTGTAAGAGGTCTATATATAGAACACTTACATGTGTGGCTATGCATGTAAACGATGCGTGGCTATTACTAACATGTGGCCTATTTTTGGAATAAATAAGTGGTGAAGGGAAATTCCCACCCTATATATGTAGTGAATTACCTCTGAGAGAGAGAGGACAGATATATAGGTATATGCAGAGCATAAGAAGTAAGCATAAAGAGATATGTGCATATGACTGGATTACTGTATTAGATCCATGCGTGCATCGATATAGAATGCCATTATTGTAAGGAGATTCTATGTTTATTAATAGATGGAAGTTATTGGATGAATCTAAGTGTCATTCCTGTGTGTAAATGAGTAGTGCATGTTCTTTATTCAATCATGATTATTGTTTAAGCTTTTTCTTTCATAGATCTTAATATGGCATGCATTGTAGAATGGTGGATTAGTTATGGATCTATATGTTTCTTCCTTCATCACACTAACATCCTACTACAACAACCCTAAAGAGGGACCTGGTACCTTTGTGCACTTCGGGTGAGTGCTTAGTCTAGGCTAAGTGATGTGTCAACGTGTCTAGGGTGTTATCTGGTAAATTCTAGGTTGCATCATTGGTTCCGTTGCGTTGGGACCTCTTTTTCACATTTTTTCATGATGGTTCGCGATGAAGACGTACTAGTTAACTCTAGCAAGTATTGAGGAATGGATACACAACCTGGAGGAAGAATATGCACGACAATTCAGCATTAGATATGAGTTTAATGCACACACTTGGGTAAACAGAATATGTATGATGACTTATATGATATCTTTTTCACCATCTTTCCAAAGAATTATACGAGTGGCTTATTGCTTATGCTTCTAAGCGAGAATTGGAGGTATCGCGCACTTGTCTAGACATAGGAATAATTTCAAGCCCTTTATGATGCTGATCGATTTGGACTCGCACCTTTGTGGATACGTGGTTTCATAGTGTTCTAAATAGTTATATTCTGGAATATTCAATTTCGACGTATTCTTTCTTGGGAGGTAGTTGAATTCCAGTTTTTGTGGTATCCTATAGGAGCATACCTACAAGGTATTCCACTAGTGATCAAGATCTTGATGGTAACTTTGAACCTAGAGATTAAACTGATAGCTAACTAAACTTCACCATACATTAGAGGCGAGGAAAAGGTTTGGTGAAAGATGGCAGACCTAGTGGTAGAAGGAAAAGGCAGCTTAAGTATAATGAGGTGTGCTTTAGAGGGAGATAGAGAGAAGCGTACTATTGCAGAAAGTATGGCATTGAGGAGAGAGATGGCTTGTGAAGGATTTGAAGCTCATGTAGAATACATGGAGCTAGAGCATCAAGAACTCCCCCATCTTGGAAAGCATGACAGAGATCCTCCCTTGGCTTCACATGAAGTGTGCCAAAGCCACTGAGACTACCAGGGCATGGGTGTGCATCTTAATCCACCCAGTGACCTATCCCTTGTGCTTGGTTTTCCGGTATCTAGTACGATAAGTAACCAACGAGCTAACTTGGGAAGTAGGAGAGTAGGAGTAAGTTAGGGAGAAAGTACATCAATGGCAGGACAAACGACTTCAATGTTATTTGGAGGAACATTCTTAGGTGCATCATCCACATAGAATGTAAGCGCGTAGAATGTTGGATTCACCTCTAGAAGTGGAACTACCTCACAAACTATAGGGGTTCAAGTATAGTACTATTGTTAGAGCATAGGGGAGTACATCTACAAGTCCTATTCTAGCTACAGGTGGAGGATCAAGAGGTATAGGTGGTTCTATTTCTAGTGGATCTGGTGGTTCTAGAGGCAGAGGAAACATAGGAGGTTCTGGATCATGTGGTCAAGGCCCACAACAACCACAAAATATCTATATGGAGATGTCTCTTCATCTCCCGGAGTATAGAGGTATAGAGGATGTTGCCGAACATGTGCATATGTGTGAAATATTATGGCGTGTGAAAGGGATCATGGCTTCTGAGCATAAGGCAAGTCAATTTTCTACTACATTACAAGGATGTGCACACAGTTGGTATAGGAAGTTTGACCCTGATCAAACTTGCATGGATTATGTAGCATTAAAGGATGCTTTCTTAAAAGAGTTCTATATCCCGAGTTTGAGTAGAAGAGTATCAGCGTGCTCAAAGATATCAAGCAAGGCACTACTGAGAGTGTACATGAGTATGATGCCCATTTTAAGACACTTTTATCTAAGTTGTCTTATGATATTCATGCCAGCTAGCATGCACAATGGTTTGTTGGAGGATTGATTACACCATTTAGAAGGGTGTTGTCACATAAGACATACATTGATCCATCGCGCAAAGCACTGGAAGCAACTTTGTGTGTTGAGGAAGTTGGGAGCATTGACACTGGTGTTAGTCCATTCTTAGAGGCACATATTACAGCTATGGAAAAATAGTTAGAGAAGCTATCAACGAATTCAGCCCATGAAACGTGCTCAAGGATTTGGTGTATAGATTGTGAAGTGGAAGGTCACACCAAGGATAGTTTCCCTCGCAGATCTATACATTCATTATTGTTAGACTGTGAAATATGTCATTTAAATCATGATGCTAGCCACTTGTCCTTTGTTACAAAGTGCATGATAAGGAAGAATGTATCCTACTTTTACAATATTTACCGATCCATGACCCATTATACTAAGGATTGTCTATTGATTGGTCAGATCCATGATGTTATAGACATTGGGGTATGACAGACAAGTGTAATGGATAACTCTAAGGACAAGAACAAGCACCAGGATCGAGATCATAATCAATCTGTGCTATAATAGGAATGAGGTCCATTTTGAAGGAGGCCATGGAAGAGGATGTGGATATCAAGGTGGATATGGAGGACGGGGCCTTGGTGGAGGAGAAGTGATTTTCCTCAAGGAACATGTTATACATGTAGATCCCCTGATCATTATAGGTGTGAATGTCCCTAGAATGTTACATGTTCTTTCTGTAGAAAGAATCATAGCTATGAGGAGTGCCTGAGACTTATATGAGCATCTCAGTAAATAGCATAAGTAGGAAAACAAAGGCATAGGGATGGTTAGGATCTAATGCGCAGAGGAAAACTAGTGGATGCCCAAGATAGCACCAGATTCGAGGCCTTAACTGTGAAGATTACCACATGTCAAGGGCACGCACAAGAGAGGCATCGTACCAGAAGCCTACAATCATTAAGGAGGAGGTTCTACATGCAAGGTACCCAAATCCTGCCCATCAGAAGGAAGTCTATCAAGAGACCATGGAGGTCCTCATAAATCTTCAAGGTGAAATACAATGTTTAAAAGAGTAGTCCAGAAAGATGGAACAGAAGAAAGAAGCAGGGAAGGTCCCCTCTGATATTGATGACATCAGAGAGGTGTGTAAAATGTTGCACCAAGAGAATATTATTCCATTATTAGGGAATTGGTTGAAGGGGAACACTCTGTGTGAAAACATTGAGAATGAACGGTAGATCCTACATGCAAATATTCCCCCTGATAGCATTGACTATGATAAAGAGATCACTCTGAATGTTGTAGATGGATGGTTGTTGAGAAATATTTTGATTGATACAAGTGTGGAAGTCAATGTGCTTACTTTAGATGCATGGGTACAAATGGGGAGACCTCCATTACAACCATCATCTAATGTGTTGTTTATGGCAAATAGGACTAAGGCCACTCCCATAGGATTTTTGAAGGATGCATCCATAACTATATAAGGGGCCAAATTCACTAGGGATTTTGAGGTATTAGCACTTGCAGAAGTAGACAGTTTTCCAACCTTTCTTGGACACCCTTGGTGTTATGCGAATAATGTTGATTTGAGATTCAATAAGGGGTATATTAGCTTTGAGAACAAAGAGGAAAGGGTTGTGATACCTTTGATAGATGGGAATTCTACACTATATGTTGAGCCTCTAAGTGAGGAGGACTTAAACAGAATCTATGTACGTGTTATTCAGGACCCAGAGGTCAATGAGCCATTAAAGGAAGGCATCCTACAGTGGGAGGATTCTCACTCTATTAGTGATACTATGAGTATTACTTGTGAAAATTGGGCTCATGGTACATATGAAATAGTAGGACACGAGGTAAAAAGCGTGGTTGCGCGTAAGAATGGACTTCATTCTATTCAACAGATAGGTGGCGTAGTACCTTGGTATACAGGAGCAGAAGATCTTCCTATATTTTTGAAAGCCATGGAAGCACAGTGGATAGATCAAATTAAGAGAAGAGACATGTTAGCATATGTCTTGCGTGGGACAATAGTGCGCTGGTGGGTAGTTCATAGAGATAATCTTATGGAGTGGAAGGAGATCAGAATTACCTTATCTACTGGTTTGTAAGAAGCAATGCACCTATGCAGATTTTCACTTATAATGGTGATCAACCTATTCAGCACCACATTCAGTAATGTGAGAGACTCTGGATAGCAGGACAGGAAGCATTACCACCTTCACTCTGGGTGCATAAATTGTATTCCACTCTACAAGGGTGCGCATGCGCTTGGTATGTATATGTAGAACTACATCGAGAGACTGGAAACTAGAAAAATTTGACTATAGGAATGATCCATACCTTTGACTACTTTTCTTCCCAACCTCCAATAGAAGAGGCATTAAAATTTGTCAAGTGGTTAACCATGGGAGATAGTGCAAAGGTGGAGGAACTCATATAGGAATTAATTGGTAAGACAAAATCAGGCACGCGTTTTGAAGAAGAAGGAGAAGACTCCATATTGCTTGAACGTGCTTTCCTTGAGAAAGAAAAAGGAAAGATGGTGTACATCATGGATGATGAGGAAGTTGAAAACCTAGATATTGACCATTCACGGGGTGCACGCAAGGTCTTGGATAGTGTAGATAAGGATACGCGTGCATACCATGAACCAATGAAGACAAAGAAGGTCAATATAGGATCGGAGGTTGAGCCTAAGGAGGCCATAATTAGAGACTATTGGTCAGACTCGGAGGTGGAAAAGATTATTTAATTATCACAAGATACCATGACTTATTCCCTCAAGGGTATCATGAACTTAAAGGCGTGCATGAATCACTTGGGGAAATGAAGATAAAACTTAAGGAAGGTGCATGTCCAGTGTGAAAGAGACCTTACAGAATGAATCCTAATTTGCATGAAAAGGTAAAAGAAGAAATTGATAAAATGTTAAAATCTAGAATTATCAAGCCCCTTGATGAGTCAGAATGGGTTAGTCCAATGGTGATCAGTATCAAGAAGGATGGTAGAATTTGAATATGTGTGGACTACAGGGAGCTAAATGTTGCATGTGTAATGACCCATTCCCTATGCCATTTACTGAGGAAATACTAGGAGTTACAGGGTGTAAAATATATTCATTCACAGATGGGTTTTCTGGTATCATCAGGTTAGGATTGCTCAGGAGGATCAAGAAAAGACAACTTTTACTACTGAATGGGGTATTTTTTCCTATACTGTGATGCCTTTTGGATTGAAAAATGCCTGTTGTATTCTTGCGCATAGTTGTTCAGGCATTCAAATATTTTATTCACAACTTCTTACAAGTCTACCTCAATGATTGGATAGTATATGGGCTTGTTAAGGATCACTGTGACAATCTGCACTTAATGTTTGAACGGTGCAGACAATTGAGTATCTCTTTGAACATCAAGAAGTGCATATTTGCTACACCTTTTGGAATACTATTAGGACACATAATCTGCAAGGAAGGATTGCTTGTTGATCTAGCTAAGGTTACAGTCATTTTAGGGTTAGAAGTGCCTACCAGTCAGAGCGAGGTGCATGGATTTTTAGGTCACACAGGATATTATAGAAAATTCATAAAGGGATATGCAAAAATTTCTGCACCTTTGGAGGAGTTACTGAAAGGAAAAGGTACATTCTATTAGGGAGAATTACAGCAGTGTGCGTTTGAAACATTGAAAGAGAAACTTACTACCATGCCTATCCTACATTTTCCTTCATGGGAAAACCATTTCATGTACACGTGGACGCTTTTGGCATGGCCATTGGCACAATATTAGCTCAACCTAGAGAAGGTATTGTCAATCATCCTATCTTCTTTGCTAGTAGGAAGCTGACTCCTGTTGAATAGAATTATACAACTACAGAGTGCAAAGCTTTGTCAATGATCTATGCATTGCACAAGTTTCGACAGTATTTGCTAGCTACACCATTTGTATTCTATACGGATCACATGGCATTGAAGTATTTGGTGAACAAACCCATCTTACAAGGGTGCATATGCAGATGGGTACTCCTATTTCAAGAGTTTGATTTCACAGTTGTGGTGAAGCTAGGGAAAAGTAACTCTAGACAGACCCCTTATCTAGAATCAACTCAAGAGAGGAAGTACAAACAATTAAAGACACCATGTCGATGCCCGATTATATAGGTTACTGACGCGCCATCGTAGAATTAGAAGGCATTGTTGTCTTTCTCTCGAATCGGTGTAACACTAGAAGGAATGAAGGCATTAGAAAAGAAACAACTTGTTATACGCATGGCACCATTTATGTAATCAATGGTGACCTCTACAAGTTAGGAAAAGATGAAGTACTACACCGTTTTGTATTAGAGCATGAATGCAAGGATATTATGGAAGAATCCCATGGTGGTATTGTAGGAGGCCATTATGCGGGTGATGTGATTTCCGGAAGATCCTACTTGCTAGATTATGGTGGGATACATTGTATAAAGACCGTAAAGAATATTTTAAGGTGTGTGACCATTGTCGATTGCCTAGGAAAACCAGAAAAAGAGATGAAATTCCACTAAGACCTATTATCAGTGTAGAACCATTTGAGAAATGGACCATTGACTTTGTAGGACCTATTTTACCAACTGCATGTAGGACTAGATCGCATTATATCATTACTTACACATATTATCTCACACGGTGGGCAGAAGCAGCACCTACGAAGGACCGTACAAAAACCTATAGCAGGTAGGTTTCTATGGGAGAATGTTCTTACAATATATGGATTTCCTTTAAGTTTGACAAGTGATAGGGGTACACACTTTTTAAATGAAACCATAAGGATCCTATTAGATGAGTTTATGGTTGCCCACCATAAGACTACACCTTACCACCCTCAGGAAAATGGAACTGTTGAGGATTTCAACAAGATTTTGAGCCAAACATTGACAAAAATTTGTGATGTTGGAAGAAAGGATTGGGATGATAAAGTGTCATTTGTTCTTTGGGCATATAGAATAACTTATAAGAGATTGAACAAAGCCACACTATTTCAGTTGGTGTTTGGCGTAGAATCTATTCTCCCTATAGAATTTATGTTACCTTCTTTGTGCATTACATGCACTGGAGGTCTAGCTAATGAGCACACTTTAGAAGAGTGGATTGAAAAGATGATTTAGTTGGATGAGTGACAAGCCATAGCACATTGGAGTCAAAAGCAAGAAAAGGCTAGGTAGAAAGCATGGCATGACAGAAATATAAAGGAAAAAGTTGGTGGTTGGACAAATGGTACTTCTTTATGACTCTAAGTTCTTGCGCCATCCAGAAAGCTCAAAGTACATTGGTTGGGGCTGTATTTCATCACTTACATACTTGAATCAGGTGCTTTCCAATTAGAAGCACTTGATGGAACATGGCTACCTAGTTATTTTAATGGGAGTAGGTGAAGCCCTACTATAAATAAGTCTTCTTGGTGTTTGTAATAAGGAAGTATTGCCATTTAGATTAGGTTTTCAATTTTGTCTTTCCTTAATGTATTTCCTTCATTGTCATTATGATTTTTCAATTTAGTTGTTGTTATTGTGTAAATAAGCGCGCTTGCATGCATGAAGCTAATTAATACGTGAAGAATGTTTATGTGCAAAGGACTGCACATACTTTTAGTGTGGGGTGGTTGGAGTTATCCAAGTAAAAGATTGTGGGAATTGAAAGGTGAAAGGAATAATTTGTTACGGGTGTGCTTTAAGTCAAAAGAAGATTTCTTCTCAAAAGTGACCAAGGATGGAGATAAATGAAAGGATAGTATAACATGAGGTAAGCAAAGGCCATGATAACTACCAGGAGAAGGTACAGTGACGAGGTACTTAGGTGTAAGGGCATGCATCGAAGAGAATTATGTGACCAAAAGGTAAGAAGGTTCGCTAGAAGGTTATAAGCTGGGCGTGAAGATGTACCACACGGAATGAACGAATTTGGTCAATGAATGAGAGGATATTTGGTACGTGAAGGAGCTTTAAATGCATCAAAATTTGAAAAATTATATAAGGATGGGATGCGAATTCATTTTTATCATTGCAACTAAGAGTATTTGAGGAAAGAGCTAAGTGCAAAGAGTCGAGTGATTGGGTTAAGGTGTGAAGGGTGTGAAACCAAGTGTGATAAACAGATCTGTGTGAAAAGAAGCTTGCATCCTTGATGGTGAAGGGTTTGAGTGAAGAAAGGAAAAAGAGAGGAGTTAGGGCATGAAGTTTCCACCTAGGGCACAATTGAATTGAGCTAGGGTTTGATTCACAAATTGCAGAGTTAAAGAGGAGATGATTGCAAGGTAAAAATGGCACCCAAGAAGTATTAAATAAAGTAGACCGGGCTTTGGACAGCGCATAGCTCTAGAGGTGCTTATCAACATAAATACCTGGAAGAAACAATGAGGTCCAGAGAGCAATGAAGGATGAAACATTGGGCCACATAGAAAGATTGTCAATGGTTAAGTAGAAGTACAAGGCCACAGCGATGAAGAGACAAGAGCCACACAAGACTCAGCTGGAAGAGCTTGGGAAGCTCATTATGTAAAATATGGATCTTAGAAGGAATAATGACCTCAATGTCTAGCATTGTGTTGGTTCTACAAAATGAAAAAGGGGAGATTGCGAGGGATGAATTGGAGTCCATTGTTGTGGACATTCCAGAAAAAGTAGAACAAGCACTCGCTGAATGGTAGGCCTTGGAGGCCGGAATAAAGGAGGAGTATCCAGAGTTGATACTTCAAACTGATATAGAGGAGGCTGCCTCATAAAACTTCTTTATTCATCTACATTCTTTCATTCTTATTCTTTCCATTCTTTTATTCTTTACTTCAATTTTTAGAGATACCCATTGTCGGGTGACAATGAGATTAGTGTGGGGTAATGTTGATCAGAGAACACTTGATAGAACTCACACAAGAAGTTCACATGGGAAAATAGGTCAGGTTTAAGGGCATGAATGGATAGGAAGAATGCACACGCGCAGAGCAAAAGTTCAAGCATTTAGGACTTAGCCGATTTTGAGCATGAAGACCTATTTTTAGAAGAGGGCATGCGAAACACACCAATGATGCAGATACGTACGTGCCACGCATTGTCTATCTTTGGAGGATCAGATCGAAGCATTTTTCATGGAGACAAGCTAATAATAGGATTTTCACTTCAGTTAACTGTAAGAGGTCTATAGATAGCACACTTGCATGTGTGGATATGCCTGTAAATGACGTGTGGCTATTAATAGCATGGCCTATTTTTGGAATAGATAAGCGGTGAAGGGAAAGTCCCCACCCTATATATATGTAGTGAATTACCTCAGAGAGAGAGAGAGAGAGAGATATATATAGGTATATGCAGAGCACAAGAGGTAAGCATAAAGAGATCTATGCATATGAATGGATTATGTATCGAGATCTATGCGCACATCGGTATAGAATTTCATTATTGTAAGGATCTTTTGTGTTCATTAATAGATGGAAGTTATTGGCTAAATCTAAGTGTCATTCCTGTGTATAATTAAGTAGTGCATGTTCTTGATTCAATCATGATTATTGTTTTAGCTTGTTCTTTCATAGATCTGAATATGGCATGCATTGTAGAACGGTTGATTAGTTATGGATCTATATGTTTCTTCCTTCGTCACGCTAACATCCGCTACAAAGAACCCTAAAGAGAGAATGGGTACCTTTGCGCACTTTGGGTGAACACTCAATCTAGGCTGAGTGATGTTCCGGTGCATCTAGGGTTTTATCTGGTAAATTCTAGGATGCATCAAACTTTCTCTCAATGAAAGGTTTGGTGAAGATTTCAGCATCATGCTCTAAATATCTGGAAGAATAAAAATCGATGACCTACTCATGAATTAATTCCCAAATGAAGTGTATGTGAATCTCAATTTTTGGTCCTTTGATGAAGGACCAGTTTCCTACATATCTAGATGGTTCTCTAGTTGTCACAAAAGATGATTATAGGCTTCCCGGTCTAGATGCCAATCTCGGAAAAAATCCCTTATAGCCAAATAACATTTTGCTTCTTTCTTGACCAACCTGATAGGACCGAAACCCAATGAGAAACTCGTAGCTTCAAGTGGAATTACGACACTTATTTTTTCCAAAGATAATCGATTCTACGTAGCTGACCAAGTCAATTTTTAAACTAACCCTATAGTGAATCCCATATCTATGTGAGCCCTTAATGTAGTGCAATATCCTCTTAGTTACTTTTAATGCATCTCATGGGTTTCCTGCATGAACCTCAAAACAATACCAATGGCATAGGAGATATCAGGTCTAGTGTGAGTCAAGTAAATAAGGTTGCCAACAAGTTGTCAATACAAAGTAGAATCAACCAAGGGTGTGGAATAGTTAGCCTCAAGCTTAACTCTAGATAATAATGGATTCAGAGATGGCTTATAGTCATCCATGTGAAACCAAGCTAGAATATCAAGAGATTACTTGGGCTATGCAAGATAAATCCTCGAATCATATTATGTGATATCAATGCTAAGGAAGTAGTGTAGTAGACCCAAGTCAGTCATGGCGAATCTATCCTGAAGAGTTGTCTTCACTGCTAAGATAGATGATAAAGTACTCCCAGTGATCAAAATGTCATCAACATGAAGTACTAGTATCAGTAATGAATCATCCTATCACAATAGATATATATTAGGATCCGAATGACACCAAGTGAAACTAGAATTTAGGAGGAAGAAATCCATCTTGGCATACTAAGCCGAGGGGCCTGATTGAGGCCATAGATGGATTTCCTAAGTCTAAAAACTAAGGATAAATCCTAAACAAACCCTTGTGGTTTCTCCATGTAGATCTCCTCATGTAGGTATCCATGATGAAAATTACTCTTCACATCCATATGGTGCACACTCCAACCATGTGTTGCAATTAAATCAAGTGTGATTTTAATCGAAGTCAACTTGGATATAGGTGCAAAGGTCTCGAGTAGTATATGTTGGCTACCGTGAAAACCCTTGGCTATTAACCGAGCCTTGTACTTATCAATTGACCCATCTGCTATAAATTTTTTCGATATATCCTTTGGCATCAAACCATCTACCTTCCATTATGAAGTGAAGTCAAATCCCAAATGTGATTATTGATTAAGGAATTATATTCCTCATTCATAACATTATCCACTCGTAATGTATGCATGATGCCTCTCGGAATGTCTTTGGATCTATCACTAAAGCATAGAAGGCATGTGGCCTACTATGATAGTCTTCCCGAGTATGTATGTCATCCTCTAGATCCCCTACCCAAGTTCTTGTAATGTGAAGTGTTTTTCTAGCCCAAAGAGGTATGAAGTGGGTAAGTCATGTGTCAAATCATCATCCTCTGAAGTATGGCTAGAAGTAGATGAGTATTGATCCTCATTACTTTTCTCACTATTAGAACTAGAAGAAGTAGAAGAATCGCTCTGGGGACTTGTTGTGGATGATTTGAATCCTCATACCACTCATCAAAACTAAGTAAAGCTAAAGTAGATGGAGAATCATCAAGTAAAGAGTTAACGGGACTCTCCTGAAACATAACACTTCTCTCGATGAATGAATCATGAGTATTAGGATGGATAAGTCTAAATCCCTTGACCCCCTCTTGATACCTAATAAAGATGAAATGTTTGGATTGAGGCTCTATTTCATTGAATTTATTTTTGGGAATGTGTGTCATTATTGGTGATCTGAGGACCCTGAAGTGCTTAACTTTCAGTTTCTTGTTGCGCCAAGCTTTAAAGGGAGTTATACCCTTCAAATCTTTGTGAGGAACCTAGTTTTACATATAACAGCACAATTGACGACTTCTACCCAAAAGTGTGAAGTTAAAGATTTAGAGTGTATCATACAGTTTTCCATCTCTTTCAAGGACCTATTTCTATGTTTGTCATGCCATTCTCGCTAAGGAGTGTAAGGCATTGTTCATTGTAGATCAATACCCTCTTGTGGTACAAAATTGGTCAAATATGTTGCTAACATACTCCCCCATTATTTGTTTGAAGAACTTTTATGTGTTTCCCATATTGTTTCTCAAAGCAAGTCCCTTGAAGTATCAAAATTAATCAAACACTTCAAACTTTTTCCTAAGGAATTAGACCCATGTATATCTAGAAAATTAGTCTATGAAGTTGAGAGCATATTTGGCCCTCGTGAAAGAAGGATGAGGAAAATCCCCTTTGACATCACTTTGAATCAAATCTAAATGTGTTGAAGCTCTCCAAGCTTTTCCTTTTTCAAATTTCTCTTCAGGGTGTTTTCCAAGAGCACAACCCTTACAAAGTCCCTTTGAGAAATGAACTCTAGTAAATCTTATAACCATGTCATGTTGACTGATCTACTCAAGGTAGTGGTAGTTAAGATGGCCAAACCACTCATGCCATAATCTGCTAACTCCATTTGAATGTCTAAGTAGTGTAGTAGGGGAAACATCAGATGAAAAGTGTGAGAAGGTATATAACATAGATGGTGATCTGGCCTTCCCACTACTAATTTAGTGTCGCATTTATATAACTCCCTAATCTCAAATAAATCTGGATGAAATAGGACTCTCATGCCCTTCCCTTTATGATTCATCTAATACATTGTAAGAGATTAGTTAAAAGTGAAGGTACACTCAGAACATTTGTGAATGTTCTAGCTTCAAATTCAATAGACCCTCTCCCTGAAACTGTGGCTAGAGTATCATCACCCAAAGTGATGGAGGACATGCTGCAGGGATCTAAGGAATAAAATTCAACCTATGATGAACCCATGTGATGTGAAGCACCGAATTCAATAACTCACAAAGGAGTACATGAGGATGCAATCTGCAACTAGTTCCTTTCCCTTATGTTTCTCTTTATATTTTTCTTTTTCCTTAGTAGATTATTGGGTTGATGAATATTATTTTATATATTCGGGGACCTCTATGTTGTTCTTCTCAAGGAGATGACCGAGGTGGTCAATCTTCTTCTTCATACATTTTTTTATCATTGTTCCCAAGTTTATTGTAATGCGCACACTTAACCTTTTGCTTCTTAGGTTTTCCATTTGAACTAGAGGTTTCAAAGTGATAGACTTGGAAGAGGTGGTGGATTTTTGTTCTTTCTTCTTTTCTAGATCCTTTCTCTTTTTCGTCTTCTCTTGGTTACTAGAGGATTTATGTTTCCCACTCCTGGAAATGAGGGTTTGAGGTTTAGATGACTTCAAGGTTCCCATTTGGCTTAATTTTTCCTTCTCTTTAGTCAAATTGGAAATAAATTCATCTAGATGTGTCATAGACCATGTGGATCCAAGAGCCCTCTTAGTAGCATAAAATGTAGAGACAAAGATAGAGTAGTCAGGACCTAGTTTGGCAAGCACTGAAAGAACTAGTTGTTCATCCTTATTTTTGTTCCACATTCTTTTAACTACAATCATAAGGACTTGATCTTGGTAAAGAAATATTCCAAGGTGTCAAAATTTCTAGGACTTAAGTTGATAAGTTCTATTTCTAGTTCATGACCCCTCATAGTGTCAACTTTTTTTAAACGGGGCTTCTAAGGTTTTCCACACTGGTTGGGAGATGTGGTGACTATGTGGGTGACTCTATGTGAAAGAGGAGTTCGAAGACCTTTGAAAGACACAAAATACCAAAATATTCATCACACTTATTAAACCACTTAACTTTATTTGTGGCTTCACTATGCTCGGGTTCTAACCCCATTGTGATATGATACAACCCTTTACTTCTAAATGCGATGGTCATTTTTATTTCCATTCATCGTAGTTAAAATGTGTAAGTGGGTCAATTGTACTTATATCTTTTAATTAAAAATGAAAATGTGTGGTAGTTATTATAGAAAATAAAGAAATGTGTGGAAACAAAGAAGTTTTGAACAAGGAAACAAATGGTACACACCCCTGATACTATATCAAGAAAGCCCCCACGCTTATGTCACTTTATAGCTTAGAGTGTTTTACAAAATAAATAGGTAAAATGCTTTGGGAAATGAAAAATATTTAACTTTTGTAAAAATCTCACTCGATATCGAGCTACCAATCAAAAATTTTACTTGTAATTATTTCTCGTAAATAAGCCCTATTTTAAATAAATTTGTACTAAACTTGAAATGCACTTTTTTCACTAAAATATAGTTTTAGCAAAATAAGGAGGTGGGTTTTGATGAATCCAAGAAAATTCCCTTTGATTCGCATGTGTCGTGTCGTCGAAGGCCAAAAATGATAGGGGGTTACAAAGGGGCTAGCGTTAGCCACCCTTCTACAATTGAAGGTTGTTTCGGTAAGGTCGTTTAAGCCGAGAGACGGAGATTTTTATGTTTGTACAGAGGTTATGGCAATGTTGGATCAAGAAGATAAGCATTGTGGCTCTTAAATTTACACAAATATGCATGTAACAAACAACTCTATTGTGGGACTTAAAATAGTAACACAAACTAGATCTTCAATGCCTGTATGGGCTGTTGGAAACTTTGTTATAGGTCTGAAAAATGCCTCTTGATCGGAAACATGCCATTTGATCGAGAAACATGTCATTTTCAAGTCTCGAACATGCATGCAAAGCACTACCACAGGTGAAAACAACCTTCACAGGTTTGAAAACACCTAGATCTAGATAAATCTTCCAAGGAGCCTACAACAATGATTTAGGGCCTCTAAAAAAGCAATCTTCAGAACTATATATTCACTATGTGTGCCTGTAAACCTTAAAATCCTGTAAATAGGCTATATACCCACAAACTAGGTGTTACCAATGCCAAATAACACCCAAATACTTTCAAATAATAACCTCAAATGAAAATAAACTTGCATAATAATAACCATACAATTTCAATACCAACTCGACTTTGATACTATATCGAGAGAAGCACGGTGGATCTGCTCGCTCAAAGAATGCAAAGGTGAATGATGTGAGACGTGAATTGTTCTAAGACAAAATAAATCAAGCATATAAGATTTAAAATTACAACAATTTAAGAGAGATAATTACAATAACACCGAAATAGCTCTAACTATACTATCAAATAGAATAGCTCTTGTCCTCGCTACAAGGTATGTAATTTTAGATACGGTCGTATATAGGATATCTTTTGACAATATTCTCCTTCATTGC
The DNA here is from genome assembly GCA_018340775.1 of Taxus wallichiana var. yunnanensis. Lineage (NCBI taxonomy): Eukaryota > Viridiplantae > Streptophyta > Pinopsida > Cupressales > Taxaceae > Taxus > Taxus wallichiana. The sequence continues at coordinate 667,861,665 of CM031242.1, forward strand.
ATTGATGAAGATTATTCTAAGAATTTTTATTCCAATGTCACGATGGGGTCTATAGAGGTCACTTTGGTGGCCATGTAACATCCCACAAAATCCATAGGATGGGTTATTTATGGCCCAATCTTGATAATTATGCAATTTAATATGTTCGAAAGTTTCCAAAATGCCAAGATTTTGCACATATTATACATGTCGTGGCACTAGAAATTCAACCTATTATTATGCCATGGCCCTTTTCTACTTGGGGTATTGATTTAGTAGGTAGGTTAACTCCTACTTCGACATATGGGCACAACTTTATCATAACCACAATTGAGTACTTCATGAAATAGACAAAGGCCATGCCTCTTGGCACCATCATTGGGTTGGTAATAGGAAAGTTTTTCCTAGACCAAATCATTTATAGGTTTGGATTCCCACAAGTTATCATTTTTGACAATGGGAGCTCCTTCAAGAACCCAGAGATGTGAGAGTTATGCAAAACAAATTAAGTTCACACCATACCACATCTTTGTACTACCCTCTAAGCCAACAAATAGGTTGAGCTAACAAATAAAATGTTAAAGCCCATTTTTCTTAAGAAAATAAAGAAAAATAAGAGGGATTAACATGTACAATTATATCCATAACTATGGGCTCATAGAAATAACATACCCATGTCCCTGTGTGCTACATGTTATTCGTTAGTTTTCAGGGACTCTTGGATAACAATAAATATAGGGAAGAATTCATGATCGCTTTAGAAATCGAGATGAGAATCACCTTAAGTTCGTAAAAATCATGAAGTATACACCACTCATGTGAATAGATAGTATTATAAGAATGTTTATGAACGCCCTATTCGGGTTGGCGACCTTGTGCTTCATTAAGATAGTTGAATAGACAATAAGATTAGTGAGGGACGTAAGTTTCATTGAACCTGGTTAGGAACTTATCTAGTCACCGAGGACTTCAATAATGGACCCATTCACATCTATACACTTGAAGGTGAAGATTTTGGTGATTTAATCAACTCTCTCCACCTCGAGCGGTATTAAATTTAGTATCATGTTTTGTATTTCCCATCATGTTATTTAGACTACTTTTGTTTGGTCCAACTTCATTATGTTTAATGTTTGAAAAAGTTGTTTTAGAGTGAGATGTATTCTAATTTCTTTACGCTAAAACTTTTCCTTTGTTATCTATTATTGTTAGTTTTCTCTCCTTCCACACTATTTTGTTACTATTATCCCTATATATTCATCTTTTACACTAAAAATTTGGTTCTTGGTTGGCTCATATCATGATTTCCTTATTCCCAAGTAAGCCTTAGCTAGGTGTAGGGATTTTGGTTCATGTAAGTCTCTAGAAGATTTTATGTGACATGCTCCCTATCAGTCACTTTCTTTGGGTAAGAAACATTAGTCATTCTTCCCCTTGAAATATTTCTCGCCTACCTAAGCCTTTTGTGTCGAGCCCTTGCATCTTACTAGTTTCATGAGGATGGGGTACAAGAGAAATTTTCCATTTCACTTTTAAAAAAAAACAAAAAAGAGATGAAAGGAAGGAATAAGTCTTATTAACTAATCTCTCATGTCATTTACTATCGTCGGTCTTTGGTGATGAACCCACACATCTTCCATGTCATGTGAGGCAAATATTTGGGAGTAAAAACCTTACTTTCTCGGATTTAATCCTTGGTGATGATCACATGTGTCTTCCAAGTCACGTGGAGTTAAATATGTTTGGTTGTAAAAAAATGTATATGTGCTATAATTAAACAAAATGAATCACCAAGAGCTCCCAAAACTAAGAGAAAGTCTAATTTTTAAAAATCAAGAAGAGAGTGATTAATTACCATTCCTCGTTGTGTCACAATTGGATACCAAAGGGTTTAAAACTAGAGGTCTACTTCAAATCATCATCTTCTTCTCTCCTAAGGTTTTATCCAATCCTATTCGCGATTTCTACTCAATCGGTTACTCAAGCTTAGTTTGTTCACTAGCTTTTTGACTTTCAAAACTACACTTGTGATCCATCTTCAATGTTCTGTCACTTTGTTTCCTCATTTTGTAAATATTTTCTATAGAATGGAATTTCTTTGTCTCCTTGTAGAATAACTAGTCAACTTATGTTTGCGGTTATGATTCATTCATCGCATTCCATACATACAATTCTAAGATTTACAATGTTATACAGCCATTTTTATCTATTAGTTTACATAAATCCATAAGAAAAAATAAACCAACAACATGCATAACCATAAAAGTCCCACAACATCATGTAAACAAAATTCTAGTATTTTTCTGTTTGTGTGTGTGTGTGTCAATCAAGTTTCATACAATCATCATTATATCCATACTAAATGGGAAAGTGTGGGCTCAAATTTTCAAAATAAAAAATGGGGCATCCACATGCCTCCATGTACAATATCTTATGTGGAATATAACTAGAAATAAGGACATTGACGTGACCTACCGGTTGAGTGATGTGGGGAATCTTGGTCCTCCGCCTATATGAATTGGACGTGGAGCGGAAAGGGATCCTTCATCAATCATGTGGTGTGATTGGTTCACCTATGGAGTTAGATTCATTTATGTCTTACTCTTGCTCGAGGAATCTCCATGCCTTCCCAAACGTGTGCCCATCAACTCTCACAGGTGTGAACCTAAGTCGGTGTTGGGGTCCTGGCATTTTTAGTAAACAAGAGCTACACCCCATGGTAGCCTATGGAAAAGACATTGATATGTCACCTAGTGCTTTGAGGAAGTTAGAGATCCACCTGTAACTCGGTGGTCATCTTCCCTAAGGATGGGGTAAACATGTCTTCCGTGAGTGTCTCTAATAAGTTGGCACCACTCGCTCATAGTCTCGCATGCACGCACACACACACACACACACACACACTCACACACACACACAAAAACACACACACACACACACAAACACACACACACACACACACACACACACACACAAACACATCCACACACAAAATAGAACCAAAAATATCCCAAAAAATAGAATAACATACCACAAGTATCTTTAGATATAAGATTCACTACCACTAACACATCTAGTATTAGTTTAAATAAAACCAAGAGTGCATATACAAAACAAAAAAATAGTTTCCTTGGTCTCCTTCCCACCACTCGGATCTAAGCCACCATCGAAGGCTCTAAGTCATTGATGTAGGAGCATCATGTATATAATAAATTTTTGTTTTCATAGGTGTTAGAGGTTTTCCAGGGTCCATTTTTGTTTGTCATAGCTTACTCAAGACCATTTGGACTCTATAGGCTTAATAAGGATTTTTCCTCCATTTTTGTAATTTGAATATTTTAATTTTTTATTAGAGTATGTTAGACTAGGTGTTAGTCCAAGATTCATAATTATTGTAATGATGGTTAGAATTCATCAACTCCAACTTGGACATTACTCTCATCACTTAACTAGCCTTTAACTTATCATGAGTTAGCTTAAGAAAAGTAGGGTTAGTGTAGAGAAACCCTAACTACCTTGTTGTTCCCTTCATTTTGGATGAGAATTCAAGAGGTATTCAAGTTAGTGGAAAAAAATGGTGTGAAAAAGGATAGGATGGAAGGGTGGAAGGTTCTCTAATAGAGCATGTGGCTCTTGAAGCTATGGATTATCAATGATAATGATCAAATTAAATTCTTCTTAAGGGAAATAATGTGTTTAATGGTTTATTTATATGATATTCATTGGATGTAGGAATTAATGAATTTTTCTTATGTGTAATGACTCATGAATGTTGTCCCAGGTGAGATAAGGATTATAGAGTGATCAAAGAATTCTAAATGGGCTTAGAGATGTAGCTAGGTTGATGGAAAATAGTCAAAGAATGAATTATGGCACTAAGAATTTGTGGTAATGGTATGTTACAGAGGTAAGGGGTTAGTTCATGAAGGTAAATGCATTCTTTATGGATGATAAATTTTTGTAATATCTAATTAAATATGTATGAGTTCGGTCAAAGGATCAAATCACCTTAAATTTGTGAGAGTCTCATTGGCCATTCTAAGGAGGGTTTATGAGAGTGTAGGCATTTGATATGAATGATAGCTAGAATGAGAAGCATGGAAGAGCTATAAACAGTCTATAGAGTCATATTGACCATCAAGAAAGCCTTAAATGTTTAAATAATTGAAATCACTAGGTAAAGGTATGTATGTACAATGTGAAGTACCCTATTTCAAGTAATAATGAATGAAAAAAAACCTTACTTGAGGTAAAGAATCAGTATGAACCTAGTACTTAGTGTATTTTTATAAATATATGCATGTATTTGAAGTCTCAAAAGGTTTAAAGGAGGGTTTGACCTTATTGATATCAAAGTATCTATGATGACAGACTTGTGTTCAAAGTGAGGAAAAAAAGGAGAAGAGGCATTATAACCATTCAGGGTTGATTAAGTCCTGATGAAGACTTGTGTATCATTGACTATGGGGAGAAGTAATTTTATATATTAAGGAACTTTAAGAACCAATTAAATAAGTTAGGCATTGAGTGATTATGAGAAATAAAGAATGAGAACTATAATATCCTCGATTGATAATGATTGTACACGCACGCTTTGAGCATTTGGTGATAGCTCGAATGTAGAAAGTAGGACCATGCACACTCTAGGAGGTATATTTTATCTTGTTGGTATTGATATGCATCCATGGATGTTGTGAATTCTTCAATAATACACAAACCCCGGAGAATTCAAGAAAAAATAAGAAATGCATGCACAGTTTAGATTGTGACAGTCTTGGGAATGCAAGTGTGACAATGGCCTAATAGATATCTTGAAATAAGTGGTCAACTAAATTTGTTATAAGGAATGGGTGGAACCTATGAAGGATTATGATAATTCATTCAAACAGGGAAGATAAGGGATAAGATTCCAAAATGCAAGGCTAACTATAGGTGATTAGTTTAGAAGGCTTAGAGGAAGCATATCTAAAAGGATGTCATAATTCTTGGAATTGGGAGCATGTAGAGTCTTTAAGAAGGTTGGGGAGATAAATAAAAGTGATAATAAGTCTCCAAGTTGTCATAGATAGTATTGTACATGTTAGATACTAAGTAATTAGGAGGTTAAAACAAGAAGATACGGTCTCTTGAGGAGTCTTAAGGGGAGCAAGGAGGTACTTTCAATAACTTGATAAGGCTTAAACAAAATGACTTGCAAGGAGTGTAAAGAAAAGATAGGAAGAGATTTGGAGGAATAAATAAGGAAAGAACAAACAAAGATGAAGGATGGTGTGTGCCAATGAGAGACAAGACTAAGACTAGAAGACTAGAAGGCAAAATCATGAAAAGTTACCCAAAACAGGATATGGGAAAGTATGAAGGTTGTAAATAGCTTGGATAAGAGGGAAATAGCTGGAATAAAGTGGTCATAAGCTTGAAAATAATGAAAAGAACAAAACCATAGGGAAATTCATATAAACCCTATATTAGACATATTTGGACTAGTTAAAAAGGTGAGAAGTGAGTTGGAGGCTTTCTACTGGAGAAGAGAGATGAAATTTCACAGGAAGTAAGAAGACAATAATGGGTGTCTAGATCAAGAGTTAGTTTTCTTGAAAACTTGTAGATTATTCAGGTACAATGAGTTGTATGAAAATAGGGCTACTTGAAAGGGCTAATAGAAAGAGTAATTTGAGAATAACTTTGATCGAGAAGACATTTAGGATCTAAAACTTGACATACACCCTAATAAGCTGAATGGGTTGCTAAAGAGTTTAAAAGTGAGGAATAACTCTTAGTATTTTGGGTTTTTATCAAAATTTGTGATTTTGATGGGCTATAGGGACTTAAGGAGGTTAACCAAAGGAAGTAGGTGAAAATTATGATATGAAAGTTGATGAAGTGTCCTAACATGATTTATTTTTCAAGCCTAGCATGTTTGATGAGATTTTATCCGGGTTTATTGATTTGTTGCATTTTATCCTTTTGCGCACAGTATAGGCTACTTGGAAACAAGGTTAAAGTTGTTATTTTGGTTGATTTGACAAATGTTCATGCTAACTATTATTATTGGTTGAATGTCTCTACATCATTCATCATCATCCTCATCCTCATCCTCTCCGAGAGGCTCATGTCCCACTCTAGCCTCTCCTTGACCCTTTCTATACTCTCCCTCCCCAATGCTAGCCTTTCCTTATCTATCTCCACCCTCACCCTATCCAATAAGGTGTATCACCTATATGGGGGTGACCCCTAGCCATACCTCACTATTGTCGGCTATTGCACCTATAATCCCCGCAAATGGCCTTCAAAGTGATAGTTCACTCTTCTTGTACTAGTGGAAATCGGAAGGTATTTTGGTTCAAGTCCCAATAGGTGAGTACATCACACATTATCTTGCTCACGGGGAGCAAGTAGAGGATTTTATGCCAATTTTAGTAGCCTTGAGTTGGCCAATAATACTATCTCTTGTGGAGTTAGCTAGCTATATAGTAGCTTGAAGCCAATTAAGCTCTCTAGCTCGCTCCACCTAATGTATTAGCTTTGTAAAACTTGAAACTATAGAAAATGGGAGTTATAACTTAGCTAAAGCGTAACATCCCAAAATTTCTTGTAAGTTAAATTAACTACGGTTAAGTCTAAACATGATTAGACGAGATCATCATTGGGTGTAAAATTCATTTGGTTCATCGTATCATGACCCACAACTTTTGTTGTGGGGCATGACACTGCGGAACGAATAACCCCACACCCACCTTGATGATCCTTCCTAAAACATGATTAGGCCTTAATCATAGGTAAAATAGTTCATAAATGATAGTGAATATTTTGGTTATTTGTATTCCGGTTACTTTATTTTAATCGGTTTGGTCGTCTTTTGTTTTGTTCGACTTTTGCATGACCACGATGATAATTGTCTCTGTTTTATTTGACAATGCTATATCAAGCCAGACTTTATGAGAATATTCGAATTATTATTTACAGACTTGGTGATTTTTGTATTGGAATGTTTTATATAAACCTAGAAATTCAACTAATTTTTATGGTAATATATTGTTGGAAATATGTGGACTTGTATTATGAAGGTTAATTTTAACTTAACCATTAAGCTGGGTAACAACTAAAGTAAAAAAATGTATGAAATATTAATTAGTATATATATATATATATATATATATATATATATATATTAGAGGGATTTGGCATGTAAGCCAAAAGTTTTATTTAGTTATTGAAATTTATGGGTTTCATAAAGTGAAACACCTTCACATGGCACAAGTGTGCAAAGATGCACTAAAACACGTACCAACATTGGGAAGCCTGAAAATTCTTCAATATGCCACCCAACTATAGTTCTTTCATTATATTTTTCTGTTATTTTTCCTTCGTCTATTTTCATTCTCCCCTTCTGGAATACCTGCGTGAGTTTTGGAGGAAAGAAGGATTCAACTTGTTGGAGCGGGAAGAGTAGAAGGTTGCCGATTCTGGGTTTACTTCAGGCATGAATATCTTCTCCTTTCTTTGCTGCATTATTTGTAAAAAAATGAGGAAATACACATTTTGTTTTTAATGGCAATCAAGGAAATTGTGGACAGCTTTTGATTTAATTGTTTGGAGATGAAGTATGAAAAGGAAATTGATGGATTCTGTATTCTTTTTAGTTTTCTTTGTGTGGTTTTAACCTAACCCAGAAAAATACACAGATGGGGTTTTGGGTTTTGATCAACAAAAATAAAGTAAAAGAAAGGTTAAAAATTCCTTCTCTACATTATAATAAATTATACCCAAAAGGAAAAGAGTTGGGTTTTTCCTATACAGGAAGAAGGAAAATGTTTTGTGAATTTGTGTGTTTAAAATCGATTTGTGCTTGTGGGTTTTCATTTTGTTAAACTGAAATTTGGTTGTGTGTTTTTGTAAACAAATTGATTTGGGTATACAAATCGATTTGCATAAAGGAATCGATTTGGGTAACCCAATCAATATGGGTATGCAACGATTGGGGTTTTGTATTTTTCTTCTTGGTTGTTATATGCAGGTCTGATTTTTAATTTATTGAGATCTTTTGAATGATAATTTGTGGGTGTCAAAGCTCTTGCATGGGGCTGCATTTTCCAGAAATTTTATTATTATGGACCACTAAATTGGTTCATGTATAAATGAGGGTGTCTTGTTATGTGTGAATAATTACAAAAAAATGGCATTTAGCCTGTAACTTCTAGCCTGGAAATATGACTTGGATTCTTGTAAGACTAGTGAAAAGAAATTGCTTGTCTTGGTAAGGGCATGAAAGCCAGGATAGCTTGACCGAGATGCACCAAGGAGTAATTGGAGGCATGATTGGGTTTAAAATAATGATATCTTATGAAAGAAATTATTAGTTGTTCTTTTACTAAAAAGAGTATGTTTAAATGATGTAACCATGGTGCTGCTATATTGTTGGTTGGGTTGTTTGTTTACTAGATAGAACATGTTAAAGTGATGTAAATATGGTGATATTTGTGCTAATTTGTAGAGTTGCTCATTGACTGAAAAAAATACTCTTCTTAATCATATTGTTTTTACAAAGTTATGTAGAAATTTTAAATGTCAAATGCTTATTGATTGAAGCTGGAATACGGATGTATTGACCTTTGTGATTAGAGGGAAACATGATCACTGAAATAGAAATTGGTTGTTCTATTTGTGTGCATCCATAGCTATATCTTTATAGAAACCAGGTAGTAATACATTTTCAGTTGCATTATATTTTTATTTTTATTAATTAATTGCATCAGAAAATGGATTTAATATTCATGCCAGTTCATTTTGAACTGACATCATATCACTACTCTAGTCTTGCAGGACCATTAGCCGTTACATTCGGATGTGCGGAAACTCATGTCTTGTGAAGTTTTATCGTAGCATGGATTTAAATGAGATACTTAGATTTCAATTGGTGAAAGGATGATATCTTTGAATTTTTGGCTGAATTATTGGGATCTTGGACCCATTGTAAATATTCAAACCTCACTATGTGAGAATTATTATACCATTATATATTTCGCCTTAACGACATATGTAATATATGATTTTAATAAAGAGATGATTACTTTGTGTGTAATAATATCTCAATATGAGTAAATGATGAATACTTGAGTTGTGAAATCTTACTTTTCACAAATTGTTGAATACATTTATTTGATAGTTATCAATGTATGAAGCCGATAATTGGGAAATTATTGTAACAATCAATTGTCTTTAATTTCTAAATTAAATAAGCTATTTAGTGGCGTAGCTAATCAAAGGAATAATTAAATATACATGTTTTAATATATATTTAATTCGGCCTTTCAGTAAACTTGGTATTAATATGATAAGATTGTAAATCATGTTGTATAGAGAATGGAAGAGTATCGTTGTAAAAAGGTAATTTAAGGTTAAAGAATCAAACATTAGGAAAAAGAGACTAAATGGGATGGTAAATAGATGAAAAGATCCATTAGGCATATTAAGGGATAAGTACATGTGGAATGTTGATATAGTTACATTTCAGCATAACAAATGTACTTATCTCATAAAGATCCTAGTTGGCCTTTGGCATCTATCTCAATATAAACTCTTGCAAGATAGGTTTAATTGGAAATAAAATAAAAACAAACTATAAAGATCTAGATAACTATGAAAGGGATAGTTGTGAGGTGGCGGAAGACTTAAAACTCATAAGACTAGTGTGTTGTCTTGAGTTTAGTTGTAACCTGCATGGCGGATAACTTTGGCCAAAGTAATGCATTGATGGTTGTGCATTGTCTAATCACCTAGTCCTCTAATTAAATTAAAAAAATTATCTGTAACCTGATCATGGGAAGTTGAAATACTGAACATGAGGTAGACAATGGTCGGATACCGGAATATGAAGTTAGGAAACTAGCTTCATGGTAGACCCAAGGACTTTCACATAGTTCCCATGACCTTTAAAAGGTTGAGCTGAAATGCTAGTAAGCATTATCACTCAAAGTAGTGACGAAGGGAGATCGTGGAGATCTGGATACACCCTTCTCAGCTGCACATGGCTTACATGGATGTTATCAGATAGATCAAAAGAGAAAAATTGATTAATGAATTTGATTAAATAAATTTGTATGATTACAACTGTGTAATTTGTTATTATGTTTATGTGTTAAAAAAATCCTCATTTTTCAGCTCTTGTAATTTTGAGCGTTACAAAAACAAGGAAAATCTGAATTCTAAAAAAACCAACATTTTAACATATTGTCAGAACGAAACTTCGCTTCTTATAAATGATGGTTTGACATTCGCCACTTTGGTGGTGACAAAACCACCTCAAAACTTGTGTGTTCTCTCAGAACAAACATGTAAATGCCTCGACAATTTTGTTGTCACTGTCATCGTTTATATTCGTCATTGATGAATACATAACTACATATGGGTAGTTACGTACCCACCATGGTGGTTACATAAGCTGTTAGTCGCATGCAAACCGGTGGTTCTGTCTTGTTGGGTTTCAGATTTGCACTTGGAATGAAACCACAGTCAGGGGACAAGCAAGTCCCTCCTCTTTAATGGGAGAGGTTCCCTTATTGAAAGTAGGGGCAAAACCTATGTACAAATGCACAGTCTTTCATTTAATGGTGGTTTCCCGATGTCCTGAAATGTGTTTTAAGCACGGAAAGTTATCAATACATGAGGATAGAAGACTTTCAAGAGAGGAGGGGGCCAGGGGCCAAATTTGAAGTCGTCAATGCCCTTCAAACGTCTTTTAGCTTGTCATAGAAGGGTGATTAAAATTTTACACTTCAAAAAAAAATTGAAATTTAAAATTACACTTCAATACTAAAAGGCATTAAATATTATAAATTTTCATTAGAAGGGCTTACTAAAAAAATCACTTTTCATGTAAATTGTATGCTAAGTTAATTTTTATAATTTGTTAAATTGATTTTAATAAATAAAATATTAAATAATAATTAGAGCAACAAACTTCATGTTTGTTAGCTTTCTATTTTCTATATTAAAAAAATCTTCACTCACTTCAAAAAAATCATTTACAAATTCACTATGAAAAAGGATAAATATCTAGAAACTAAACAATTTTTGCTCTTTCTATTTTCAAAATAGCTATATTTTGTTTTAGCTTTTGCTAGCTTTCAAATCATGTTTGGAATTCCCTTATTTATTTTGTAAACTAGTCATTTAAATTATTTATCTTGATTTTTAATTTAAATGAATTTTAAAATTATTATTCGATGTTATATATTTAATAATTTTGACATTTTTTATATTTATTTTATTAGGAAACTAACCTTTTTATTTTTTTATTGAATGGTAATGTGTTATTTTATCTGTCATTTACGAAGGGTAAAGCTTAAACTAGCTTGTCAAATTAAAATATGGGTTGCCCTTCAAATTTGATCACCGAGGGGGCGTAAGAAGACAATACTTTCGGGAAAAGAGATGGCAGAGGAAACCCTTATATGTATTGTGCAAATAAGATACAGAGTAGAACCATCCACATTTATAACAGACACAGTTTATAGACTCAAAGTTCTAGAGATTGTACAAACTAGAACACAAAGTTTCCAAGCACGCAAGGATTATATGATTCACAAATCAGAACCAAAAGGAAAGAGAAAATAGAAGAAAAGGAAAAACCTTTGTATTGATTTCTTCCAATTCGAAATTACAATTCCATAATAATCAAAATTCCAACCCATACAATGGCCATAAAAGCACATGATATAGCTCACAAGAAACGGTTACAACTTCCTCGAGTAAGTAAGAAACAATTACAACTTATTCCAATCATCCACGCCTTTTCAAATTCTTGAAAACGCAAAGAAACATTAATGGCGGAAAAACCAGTTTTTTAAAATATACGGCCGTTACATTATTTTACTAGTTAAAACATGGGCCATTTGATTCGCTTTTACAACTTCAAATTTGGGCCACCCACATGGGAGAAATTGATTGGAGCGGGCCTGTGAACACCTCTTGCATTCTTTGCCTTTGAAGTAGCACTAGGTTGACACGTGGAGAGCTCTGCCGGTTCCTTTATACTTAGCCGATTCGGGCCAATTTTCTGCTTGACTTATGTTGACCCCTAGACACGTGGAGGTTGGCGCTCATTTGAGTTTCTGCTTTGGAACCACCCCCTGAAGCTGCGCCAAGCTAACACATGTCTCCTTCTACCGGTCTTAGACTTTTCAACGGCCAAATTCATCTTCATATTAACTTTAACCATGTGGCGAGCAGCGTTACTTGGAGATTGACCCTTTGATTTCACTTCCGAAATGGTGTCGTTAAGGCACGTGGCGGCTTCTACCAACCCGCCCATACTTAGTCAATTTTAACTATCGACTTTGTCCCTTTTTGGACCTAGGACACATGGAGGACTAGCGCAAGTTTGAGAAGCGCCCCGACTTTGACTCTTGAAGTTATGTCGATGAGGCACGTGTCGACGCGTCGTTGAACCTTCCATACTTAGCCGATTTTAGCTTGTTCTATCTTCATTTTGTACCTGGGACATGCGGAAAGCTGCGCTTATTTGAGGACTGTCCCTTGGACTCGCCCCGGAGTTGCATCGTTTGGACACATGGAGGCTTCCGTTGAACCTTGAAATATGGCCAAACCGCATCCAATCAAAGATATCCACATATTACCCGTGGACTCTGGGGCAAAAATTAACGGGAAAATATGCTTGTCATTCCCATTGTGGGAAGAAAATAAAAAGAAGGAAAGGAACTTCACCATATGCCCAACTTTCAAATTGTTCTCCATGAATAGGAAAACTGCAAACAATGTCAGGCTCGACGCGATTCAATACTCCAAGGTATAGACTCAAAAATTTTGAAACTTAACTTCAAAAGAGGGGAATTTTGGGGCTGACAACATGTCCCACAAGTGACAATTTTGTCTTCCATGAACTGAAAATCAAAAAAAATTGAAAACTACCCAAAAACATAAAAAATTCAAACTTTTACATTTTCCTAATCTACCCTACTTACTCGAAATTTCTACACTAATTTTGCAACAAATAACGTCCCCAAATGACAAATCGAGAAAAACTCATTCTCCCCCCAAAATATAAAAATGGCCATAACTCACCACATTAGTTATGAAATTGCCATACCGATTACGTAACCGTGGTGGCAGTTTTATTAAGTGTATCTTGGCGGTTATTTAAATTGTCACTGTAGGAACCGGCAATTCCATCACAAGTCAAACTTCCATCAAACTCTTAGTTTCAATTCATAAATTTTTATCTTTTCTTTGGCCCAAGCACACATTTTTCTTCTTTTTAATGCCTGTTTGTTAGGAATTATTAATAGTGCTCACATAGTTTATTGTTACGTGGATTAATATTTTGTTAAGTATGTGTGTGAGGTTGTTTATAACAACTCACGTAGAATATAAATAAATGAGTAATGTTGGTAGTTTGTTAATAAGGTTAGATCCTAAATTATAGGAAAGTTATTTTATATATGTGTGTGTGTGAGATATTCATATTGAATTAACAAAGTATTTTGTATATTTCTACTGCGCATTCTGAACCAAATTCGTCATTTGGCATCAAAGCAGGTTATGATCATGTGCATGATAATATTTTAAACAAATTTGCAAGGGGCATTAGTTGTTACTCGCTCCTGGAGATGAAACACGTGCTTCTTGTGAAGAATTTAGATTATTTGTTTGGAAATATAGTATGTTAATTCTCTGTTATTATGACCGCTCTCAAAATCTATATGACCCATCATTGACCTGCATCAAATTTCTCTAATCTCGACTACATTTCAGTCTAGCAATCCACGGTACCTATATAGGAAAGATGCATTATTCATCATAGTTCGAGGGTTGAAACAACATTCGTAATAGTGGTGTAATTATCACCATCATTCTGTATATACTAGGCATTACTGCTCCTGATTTCTCTTTCACACTGGGCATATATAGCCATTTGGACGAGTTGGACGCAGTCCATACAACATTTCATGCGAGTGTTGATTAGCATTGACAAAGAGCCTGTAGCGAAGAATATCTGTGCATACATTGGAAAAGAGAATAATATAGCCACAACACGTCCACTACTGCTCGACTCGTATGACGTGTTCCTGACTGCAAGCTCCCATACATGAACAGGGTTTTTCGGTCGTGGATCTGACGCCTCAAACACAGTGCAGGGATTATCCACATTCAAGTCCCAGTCTACTCAAAGTATGCACACCAATATAAATGTTTGGTATACTGCCAGTCCTCATACTAAAAATCTCACGAAAAATCCTGCAGATTTCGCCAGTGTAGTTTGTCATCAGTTTTTTTGGGTGGTGGTTCCTGTCAGTCTTATCTTTCCAATTGGTCTTGTAAGTGGAAACCAAGTCCGAGTAGGGTGAGTGCGTAATAACTGGTCTATATTCTCATTCTATAAATTTGAATTAACAGAGAAAAGTGCAGATTGTTTTATATATATTAGGTGTTCGGTGGTATTAGTGATAGTATATCATTGTCGAGGGTATAGGTTTTTTTGTCAATAGTCTTTATATAATGCTTTTATTACCCTACCATTTGTCATTGTAAGTCATTTAGTATTGTCTAGGTGTTAACAAGTCATATTTTCAAAATTGTAAAAAAAAAAATTGCCTCACTTTTCAATAATTGGATGCATTTTCGCTTGTACGTGATGTCCATTTTGTGGGGATGAATTGTATAATGAGTTCCATGATCAAATCCCACCGAGTTAGCAGGAGACTAATCGGAAGTGGAGACATCGGAGGTTGGAGGTTGATCAACGACCTCTCATCAGTCACCAACAATGGGACCTCATTTTTTGTGGTGACATTATTGTGGTGTGAGCACTAGCTTTCAGTTTTTGTTGTGTTTCTTTTCAGCGTTCATGTTTTGTGTACTTCATTATGCTGAAAAAGAGTTGTGTTGGAGCACAAAGACTATCAATGATCCTCGGACCGATGTGATCCTCAGATTGTTGTACTTCGTTGTAAGATGGTCTCGCTTAAGAATACTTTCACTTGTATTGGTGACCATGTGCAGCAAGATCTAACTAGCAAGATCTGGTCAGTAGTATGTACTTCAATATAGTTTGCTTCTCAATGTTTGTGTGTGGAAATTTCACATTGTGGGGGAACATGACACCAATGTTCCATTTCCATTATGATTCCAAAATGACAAAAGTCGAAGGTAGCTTCCGGTGGCGTGGGTGGCGTTTTTTTGTTGTTCACGGTCGAGTGGCAGCGATCGATAGTTGGCTACAACTAAGAACAATTTGATTCTTAGAGGTGGTAATGTGAAATATTTCCAGTATATGTTCTATGTTTCTAGTGTTGTGATAAGTGAGTTGGTTCCTATGTAATCTCCTAAAGGAAGAATGTGATGAGATCCAATGATACTACTGCAGCATCATGATATTGTGGTTATTAGTAATCCACTGGAAAAACTATCCAGAGGTTGTTGGTACTATCCTAAAAACCGTACATTGTGTGGTTGTTGGTATTGTCCTAGAAACCATCTAGATCATGAGCAAGATACGAAGCGTCATGTTGTAGTACAAGGCAATTTTTCCCCATGTTTGCACTAAGGGGGGATGTTATGAATTATTAATAGTGCTCACATAGTTTATTGTTACATGGATTAATATTTTGTTAAGTATGTGTGTGAGGTTGTTTGTAACAACTCACGTAGAATATAAATAGGTGAGTAATGTTGGTAGTTTGTTAATAAGGTTAGATCCTAAATTATAGGAAAGTTATTTCCTATATAAATGTATTTGATAGACAAATTGAATTAACGAAGTATTTTTGTATACTCCTACTACGCATTTTGAACCAAATTCATCACCTTTTAACTCCACTTACCCTCTATGATTGAGTTTACTCCTAAGTGGTTGAGTCTATGCCTTATATTGAGTGTTGATCTTGTGTTGTGATTGGAAAAATCTTATAGGTTGGCTATTAGGAAAATTTGTACGCTCATTTGTTGCCCACCCATAATTTTGATCATTTTTTAGAGAGAGCATTTCTATTGTGATATTCTTCATCTAGAGAGAAAGAGATCAACCATCCAAAGGTTTTTAATTATAGTACAAATCACTCTAAGGATTATGAGCTTCCATTACTACCAAAGAAGGGAACATAAGGGCCACTAGACCATACTTTTGCCCCCTTGATCTATCCTTAGATCAGTTGTCTTACTTCCTCCTAGGTGCACCAAGCTACTTTCTTTTCCACTCAATACATCAACCACAATCAGGTTCTAAGATCTCAAGTAGAATAGTCTATTGGGGGCATAGATACAATACAAGTTAATCTCAATTGCAGAAGAGAGGTTGGATCTTGTTAGTTGGTTTATTTTCATAGTTATAGTAGATTTAATTTTATTACTTCACTAGTAATTAAAAATCAAGAAAAGAGAAAAGGATAGAGTTTAGAGTAGATTTGTTTCATGTGATCTACATAGTTAATTAGATTAGATTTTCCAAATCAGTTTTCTCTAGGCTCTTCCTATCTCTGGGATCAAGCTCTAGGTGTTATAATAGAGGATTTTTTTATTTTATTATACCTAGTTAACTTTAATTTTAAGAAATACAAGAAAATAAGAAAAATAAAAGCATAGATTCAACTATTTAAATTGTAGGTTTGCATCAATTGTTAAATTATAAAACTATTAAGTATACAAGTATATAATATCCAATTCAAAATTTAGATCTTAGATTGCATTTAATTGTCACCATTCAAATCAGTTTTATGGTTAGGAACTTTCAGGTCAAATAACTTAAGATTGTTAGATTTGAACGCATTAGTTTTCTTAGAGGCATTGGTACTTTTATTTCATTGCATTACAAAGATCTTAATTTAGATAGAAACATTTCAATTCACTTCTATCATTTATTTATTTCACATGTTTATTGAATTTCAAAAACCTTCAAAAATATCAAAAACCTTTATTCTTCCAAATAACCACAAGACAAGTGTAGTAAATCAGAAAATTGGTCAACAAAATACACATGAAAAAATCTAATTTTTACTTCCACCAACACATTTCAAAGTGATCACTTGATTCTTAATACCACATACAAATGTTCCTTAAACAAATTTGACAAACTTTCATTCAAGAAAACATAAACAACAACTTGAAAATTGATTTTGAGTACACATACAAGGTAGATTTTGGATTCAAACAAGTTTAGAAACACACACGTTCAAACTTGCAACCAAACATAACACACAAACATGTCATCTCAAGCAAGAGAATCACCACACTTCAAACACAGAATCTCTATTCTATTTAAGACAATGATTGATACTTCAACCTAAACAAGCTTACAAGACATCCCCAAGGCTCCAATCCTAACTCGGGATCCATTTGAGATAACCTACCATCAAGGGATAATTCTGTACTTTTCTCCTAATCATGCTAAGCACTTCATAACAAGTGTATCTCTTCAACCATGGATGACTCTAGATATCCAGATATTCCCGAGAAAGAGTTGGACACTTTCCTCACATCCCCACCCCAATTTAATCTCAAATCCTCTAGGACGAGATTTTATTTGAGCTTAGACAAGAGGCCTTTCACTCCTCACCATCTCCCGCACATATTATCCCATAACTCGTTTTCCTTGACGGTGAAGCTTGATAAGACAACAACCATATCCAACACCTCATTAGACACCTATTACTATTATGGATTTGAGTTTCCCTAAACTCATCCATTATCCATTACCTTCTTCCTTATGACCTTTCTTGATTAAGGATGACTCACCTCCAATGACTAATTTACTTAACTACTTGAGTATCACAACCAAACATCCCTCCTTTCATTGACCAACACATAAACCTAGCGCTCAACATTACTAGTATCCTTGGTCACACCATATATCGTGATAAATTCCATAGGAGTATTGTTGTACTTGACGAGCAATTTTTTCTTGCACAAGATTACATATAGAATATATATTTTGGATTGTTCGTGTTACTATCCCCCTCATTTATCATCTTTGAATCATCCATATACCTAGCCAAACAATCACTTCATCATCTTCTTTGTTGACTACCTTGGCCCACACTCATGAGGAGTTGAGTGCACATAAAAATAACCTAAACTTTTTGGTGTGTACAATACCCTTATCTAATAACTCTTCAGTCCAAAAGTGCACATGATCTCACTTAACTCATTTTGAATGATCAAGTGGCTTCCTTGCACATGAAACCTCAAATATCTTTGCACACTAGTTTTGCAAGGCATTTAAATCGCCTTCATAATATTTTTGGGATTTTGTGTGCACATTTTTCATTCACCTCCCTTTACGTATTTTAATATAACATTTACATCATCCCTTGTGCATGAATCAAATTCCACCTTGATCGGTGTCATTTTGCATTACCTTTAATTTGATGCATGCGCACAATCTTGCGTAGTGTCTTACAAATTTCCATATGCTTCGCCATTACCTTCTTCACCCTCAAAAGATTATGTGTTGGAGTTATGTGTTCATAATAGGCCCTTGTATCTATCTATTTTGTATCCGGCCTAGGATTATGTGTGTTCACACGACTCATGAGCTAATCTTTTAGGGTTTTGTTTATTATTATTGGAGATAATCCCCACAAGTACATGGGATTATTTTTATCCACGTTCTTGGTGGATTCTCCTATTTTGAGGGCTTCACAATAATCACTTAGTTATTGTGTAACCACCTCTTAGGCCTATTTAAGAGTAACTCCCACTTGTATTTTTATATCATTCGAGATAATATACTTGAGCTACAATAATGAGGAGACATTATTGATCCATTTTTGTCTACTGTATTTTCCTCTCGTATGCAATTTTATTTTGTTGTGCATAAGTTTATCATGGTTGTGGTGCTATTAATATTGCTAGAGTGATTTTGGTGAAACAGTATTTTCCACTTTGATGTGGTATCGAGTTGCCCCATGCAGCCATTAATCTCTAGATTTTATCTCGTGATCATATTTGTAAAAAAGTTCTCTAGATTTTATCTATGTTTACAAAGTATATTGAATATACAAAAATTTCATTAAGATCATATTTTGAAAAACTACGATTCTGAGAAATTTGTTATTCTATTGGATTAAAGAGTTGTAGGATCTCGTAAATATCCGGAAAAATTTACATTGAAAATAAAAATCATTCTAGTTCCCTTAAATTGTGAGGAATTCTTGATTTTATTATATCTACTTTGCTTTATTGGATCAAACGAGATACCTTGAGACTTTGAGCCCCTACACATCGAGTTATATTTATGTGATTTCAACCTTACATAAACTTGGGATTGATTTTATTATCATCTTTTGGCTTGAACTATGCGGTTATTCATCTAGATCTTCTTGGAATCCACAACATAGAGATCTATAGATTATTTTATTCACCTTCTTACAAGTGGATTTACATCTTGCAAAATGAACATATGTAGGTTATAACTTCAATAGTCCATCCATGAGCCCCTATAACTTGGCCCCGATTGTCAATGGAACCTAGATCTTGATTTGGTCATTGTGGGTAATATGACTAAGGAAACAAGCTACATGAGCATGAGATGTTTTGTAGGCACTACGACTCAAGATAACGTCTATAAAACAGTTGTCTCCTTGGCCACCAAAACATTGTGAGCTCAAAATGAGAAAATCCTATTTGAAACATAACTCGTCGATCACCAATTCCTTTGGCAAATTCTTTGTTTGTTTTTTTCATCAAAAGGGATTTTATATTATATCAAATGCAACACGATACAAGACTTTTCGAGAAAAAAATGGGTGGTATGAGAGCACGCCCCAAAACCACAAACAAATTAGGCCAAGCCTAGGAAAGCAACGAACACACTAGGCAGAGCCTAGGAATACATCAAAAAGATATTCAAGCCACCACAACAAAAATACCAGTAGAGGGGGTGGTCGTGATCATCATGCTTGTCACGCTCAAAATTACAAGAGCTGAAAAATGAGGTTTTTTTAACACATAAACATAATAACAAATTACACATCTGCAATCATCTGATTTATTTAATCAAATTCATTAATCAATTTTTCTCTTTTGATCTATCCGATAACATCCATGTAAGCCATGTGTGGTTGAGAAGGGTGTTCAGATCTCCACGATCTCCCTTCGTCACTACTTCGAGTGACAATGCTTACTAGCATTTCGGCTCAACCTTTTAAAGGTCATGGGAACTATGTGAAAGTCCTTGGGTCTACCACAAAGCTAGTTTCCCGACTTCGTATTCCAGTATCCGACCATTTTCTACCTCATGTTCAGTATTTCAACTTCCCATGATCAGGTTACTAAGAATTTTTTTAATTTAATTGGAGGACTAGGTGATCAGACAATGCATAGCCATCAATGCATTACTTTGGCCAAAGTTATCCGTCGTGCAAGTTACGGCTAAACTCAAGACAACACACTAGTCTTATGATTTTTAAGTCTTCTGTCACCTCACAACTATCCCTTTCATAGTTATCTAGATCTTTATAGTTTATTTTTATTTTATTTCCAATTAAACCTATCTTGCAAGAGTTTATATTGAGATAGATGCCAAAGGCCAACTAGGATCTTTATAAGATAAGTCTAATGGATCTTTTCATCTATTTACCATCCCATTTAGTCTCTTTTTCCTGATGTTTGATTCTTTAACCTTAAATTACCTTTTTACAATGATACTCTTCCATTCTCTATACAACAGGATTTACAATCTTATCATATTAATACCAAGTTTACCGAAAGGCCGAGTTAAATATATATTAAAACATGTATATTTAATTATTCCTTTGATTAGCTACGCCACTAAATAGCTTATTTAATTTAGAAATTAAAGACAATTGATTGTTACAATAATTGCCCAATTATCGGCTTCATACATTGATAACTATCAAATAAATGTATTCAATAATTTGTGAAAAGTAAGATTTCACAACTCAAGTATTCATCATTTACTCATATTGAGATATTATTACACACAAAGTAATCATCTCTTTATTAAAATCATATATTACATATGTCGTTAAGGTGAAATATATAACCGGTATAATAATTCTCACATAGTGAGGTTTGAATATTTACAATGGGTCCAAGATCCCAATAATTCAGCCAAAAATTCAAGGATATCATCCTTTCACCAATTGAAATCCAAGTATCTCATTTAGATCCATGCTACGATAAAACTTCACAAGACATGAGTTTCCGCACATCCAAATGTAATGGCTAATGGTCCTGCAAGACTGGAGTAGTGGTATGATGTCAGTTCAAAATGAACTGGCATGAATATTAACTCCATTTTCTGATGCAATTAATTAATAAAATATGAAAGGATATACATGTTGTTTTATCAACAAGCACATGGTAATACAACTGAAAATGTATTACTACCTGGTTTCTATAAAGATACAACTATGGATGCACACAAATAGAACAACCAATTTCTATTTCAGCGATCATGTTTCCCTCTAATCACAAAGGTCAATACATCCGTATTCTAGCTTCAATCAATAAGCATTTGACATTTAAAATTTCTACATAACTTCGTAAAAACAATATGATTAAGAAGAGTATTTTTTTCAGTCAATGAGTAGCTCTACAAATTAGCACAAATATCACCATATTTACATCACTTTAACATGTTCTATCTAGTAAACAAACATCCCAACCAACAATATAGCAACACCATGGTTACATCATTTAAACATACTCTTTTTAGTAAAAACAACTAATAATTTCTTTCATAAGATATCATTATTTTAAACCCAATCATGCCTCCAATTACTCCTTGGTGCATCTCGGTCAAGTTGTCCTGGCTTTCATGCCCTTACCAAGACAAACAATTTCTTTTTCACTAGTCTTACAAGAATCCAAGTCATATTGTCAGGCTGGAAGTTACAAGCTAAATGCCATTTTTTTGTAATTATTCACACATAACAAGACACCCTCATTTATACATGAACCGATTTAGTGGTCCATGATAATTAAATTTCTGGAAAATGCAGCCCTACGCGAAAGAGCTTTGACACCCACAAATTATCATTCAAAATATCTCAATAAATTAAAAATCAGACCTGCATATAACAACCAAGAAGAAAAATACAAAACCCCAACCAATTGCATACCCATATTGATTGGATTACCCAAATTGATTCCTTATGCAAATCGATTTGTATACCCAAATCGATTTGTTTATAGAAAACACACAACCAAATTTCAGTTTAACAAAATGAAAACCCACAAGCACAAATCAATTTTAAACACACAAATTCACAAAACGTTTTCCTTCTTCCGTATAGGAAAAACCCAACTCTTTTCCTTTTGGGTATAATTTATTATAATGCAGAGAAGGAATTTTTAACCTTTCTTTTACTTTATTTTTGTTGATCAAAACCCAAAACCCCATCTGCGTATTTTTTTGGGTTAGGTTAAAACCACACAAAGAAAACTAAAAAGAATACAGAATCCATCAATTTCCTTTTCATACTTCATCTCCAAACAATTAAATCAAAAGCTGTCCACAATTTCCTTGATTGCCATTAAAAACAGAATGTGTATTTCCTCTATTTTTTTACAAATAATGCAAGCGAGAGAAAGGAGAAGATATTCATGCCTGAAGTAAACCTAGAATCGCAACCTTCTACTCTTCCCGCTCCAACAAGTTGAATCCTTCTTTCCTCCAAAACTCACGTAGGTATTCCAGAAGGGGAGAATGAAAATAGACGAAGGAAAAATAACAAAAAAATATAATGAAAGAACTATAGTTGGGCAGCATATTGAAGAATTTTGGGCTTCCCAATGCTGGTACGTGTTTTAGTGCATGTCGCACACTTGTGCCATGTGAAGGTGTTTCACTTTATGAAACCCATAAATTTCAATAACTAAATAAAACTTTTGGCTTACATGCCAAATCCCTCTTATATATATATATATATATATATATATATATATATATATATATATATATATATACTAATTAATATTTCATACATTTTTTTACTTTAGTTGTTACCCAGCTTAATGGTTAAGTTAAAATTAACCTTCATAATACAAGTCCACATATTTCCAACAATATATTACCATAAAAATTAGTTGAATTTCTAGGTTTATATAAAACATTCCAATATGAAAATCACCAAGTCCATAAATAATAATTCGAATATTCTCATAAAGTTGGCTTGATATAGCATTGTCAAATTAAACAAAGACAATTATCATCACGGTCATGCAAAAGTCAAACAAAACAAAAGACGACCAAACCGATTAAAATAAAGTAACCGGAATACAAATAACCGAAAGATTCACTATCATTTATGAACCATTTTACCTATGATTAAGGCCTAATCATGTTTTAGGAAGGATCATCAAGGTGGGTGCAGGTTATTTGTTATGCGGTGTCATGCCCCACATGCCAGGCGTGTGGGTCATGATACGATGAACCAAATGAATTTTACACCCAATGATGATCTCGTCTAATCCTATTTAGACTTAACCGTAGTTAATTTAACTTACAAGAAATTTTGGGATGTTACAATGCTAGCAAGACCAGGAAGGTCCTTGTCAAGATCATGTATGTCGTAACTCGAGCGTAAGGGTCTTCCTCTTCATTTTCGGTTGTCACTGTGCGGAAGAGATGGAAAGGGGAATCCAAGGAAATTTTCCTAAGGTGGCGGGTTCCAGCCATCACGGGTGTGCGGCTTGGGAGAAATCGGTGAGCCCCAACCGATCTAACAAGCTAGGGGAGCCCCATCCATGTTATCGAGCTAGTGGGGAAACACTCCTCCGCATTTGGGTGTGAAGGGATTTGTGAGCACAACTAAAAATGTCGTTAGGAGTGGCTTCGATGACCTCCACGAGGACAACCACTACAGGAAGAGAATGCCAAGAAGGTGAAGGTGGCTCTGAGTGACATTACACAGGTGTCACTATAATGTTGCAAAAGATTTTGTAAATTCTCCACCTCTAGGGCCACCTTGTTAGCCTAGACTTGAATCTGCAGAAGCACATTGGAGATAACCATTGATTTATTATACACTAAAAATTGTTGATCAACTTCAATATTAGAAAAAAAAAATTATTTCGTTCTTTCCATAACCAAAATAAAATTTCCCTCTAAAAACATGCCAAATCTGGGAGAACATATGCGAAAAGTTGGGGTTATCTCCTAAAATAATGTGTTTCCATGTGAAACATTCTGGCCGGAGGGGGAAGAAGAAAGAATGAATCCAGTTCCAAGCCTATTGGGATTTGAGACAAAACTAGAATAAGTGCAGAAGGTTTCAAGGTGGCCATAAAATGGACATTTAGGGGCTAGGACACCAATTTGAACAAGGCGGGGCCTATCGAGAAGACCTTGATGTAAAAGACACCATATAAAGTGTGCAATTTTGGGCTCCACACAAGCAAGACCAAACAATGTCAAACCTCCTTCTCCAACAAGAGGGAGAAGAATGCAATCCCCATCTAGTGTTGAGTTTTTCAACCATGGGTAAATGTGGGGAGAGCCAATGATAGCCCTTACTAGTAGAGTAATTCTAAAAGGGGTTTCCACAAACCACTTCCATTCCATCCACCAAGGATGGGAGGGATGCACAGAGATTTTATATAGCATATGGTCGGGGACCAAATTGGTGATTTTGATGAAACTAGCATGATCCTAGGTGGTGAGTCAAAAATGAGCTTTGAACTCATTCTAAGGAACCCAGGATGGTGTGTGGTTATAAAATAAATCTTGAATCATGCAAATTTCACGCTAAAAAATCTTGAGCACAAGAATTCTAGGGACTTATGCAAGACATCAATCTGGGACTTGAATGACAAGAGACCACCACAGGAATTTTTGATTGATGGAAAGGCCATTGCATGGAAGCCATTGCCTTTCCATAAAAGCCACAACTTGATGTGTTCCCATGCTTTCCAGATAATTTTAAGCATGAAAGTGCCAACAAATTTGATAGGAACTAGAGCAATGAGAATATTGGTAAACCCCAAACCCTTCCAGGCGGGGCAGCCATAAGGAGATCCCTCCTCGATGTCATGGCGCAGAAGCACTTTCCATGCTTCTTGACCTTCAATGCATTAAATTATCCATTTGCTGTAAATTGCACAGAGTGCCTACCCTTGTCACAATATGTCAATAAGACCCATCCCCCATAGTCATGGGGAAGGCAACAGTCTCTCATGTGACTCTGTGAAATCCTTTTGCCAAAAGAGGCATTACCCTAGAGAAAGTATTTGAGAAGCTTCTCCAATTTTGAATTGAAGCTTTGGAAGGCACCCAACACAAGGAGTAGTAAACATGGGTGGCTTTGAGGACCTTGGAACAGATTTGGAATTTCCTCACCAATGATAGTAGCACAGTAATAGCATTCCAATTTTTGGCCACCCATCAACCACATATTGCCATAGCCCATCGGCGATGCCTAAAAGGAAAAGGGAATACCAAGGAATTTAAACATCTCACCATGACAAAGCATTTTCTAATCAAATGAAGCTATCCAAGTGGGCATAGGAGGAAAGATTGCCTGTAACACCGCATTGTTTGCCATTAGATGGAAGAACCGAAGCTAAACGAGAAGATATCCAGGTAATGTATGGAATTGCATATATTGGTCTCTTCCTTAATGAGAGTAAGGAAATAATCATCAGTGAAGTGGCCATTAAGAAATTGAGATCTATTCACAAAAGGTAGCGTAATTCCCTAACAAGCCCTTGATATTTGACATGGGCTAGAAGATATCCAAAACCTTCAAGTAGTTAGCACATAAAACAAGCACTAATTGGCACCCTTGGTGAATAGAGCGAGAATGTTTGAAAGGATCGGAGTTATTGCCATTAATGGTGATCGGGAAGAGGCATTGTCAAAAAAGCATACGAGACATATTGAATGAAGATGGGGCCAAAGCCAAGGGCTTGAAGCATGGCAAGAATAAATGGCCATTCAATCATGTCATAGGCTTTTTCAAAGTCGATTTTAATGAACATAGCAAATTGATTAGATCTACGAGCCCATTCCATTCCTTCCCAAACAATAATGATGTTTTCAAGGATGTAACACCCCTGAATGAAACCAGTTTGCTCCAACTAGATGAAAATGGGAAGGATATGACATAACCAAATAGCTAGAGCCTTGGCAATTATCTTGTATGAGACATTAAGCAAGGTAATAGGCCGCCAACTAGTAATTTTCTCATCTCCTAGTTTGGGGATGAATTTGATGTTCCCTTTGTTGATATGTATACCCAACAACTAGTTTTAAAATCCTTCAAGATAAACCTAATGAAGGTCCGGGCCAACAATATCCCAAAGCGACTTGTAAAACTCGCATGGGAAACCATCGTAACTAGGGGCCTTGTCATTAGCCATCTGCATGGCCACTTCATGAAGGTCATCAATGGTGAGCATGCGGTCGCAAGCCACCTTCTGAGCAGGAGAGAGTTTTCATGGAACTACAACTAGACATTGGTCAAGGGATGTTTGTCACTTTTCTAAAGGATCTTGAGCTTGAAACACCAACTTATAATGCTTGACAAAATCTGAAGCATGAGTTGGTTATCGGTAACCCAATTTTGCCATCAAGGATGGCCCGAATTTTCTGAGAGGGATTTTTGGCTTTGGGGAGAGAAAAAATTCTTTGGAAACCCGATCCCCAACTTTAAGCCAATACGTGTGGGAAGAAATTTGAGCTCCCCGAGCATTGTAATTATCTACAATTTGAATTTTCTGGCGAAGCTCTACCACTTGAAGTTACAGAGCTTCTAAGAAATTATTTCCTTGGAGCACCACCACCACTCGGCTAAGAGTGGAGGTGGTAGTGGAGTATGACCGGCACCAAATTTTAGCTAACTTCACGGGCATAGATTCGAGAAATCTAGTCGTCCGAGTCATGGCATCCTCCCACCATTGCATCCAATTGGCATGCATAGGTGGATGAAAGCGATGACTATGATTTGGCTGAGGGGATATGTTCCACACCCTCTTGATGTGGTTAAGAGTGGGCCCATGTTCCATTAAGGCAAGTATTGAGAAAAAAATTGGCCTTTATGACAAAAAGGGTGCCTATCATGCCAAGTGATACGAAATCAAATGGGGAATGTTCGAAAGGACAAAGTCAGGCATGACCTCCACAGGTAAGGAATAAATGTTTTCAAACTCAAAGAAATATTGAGTTGACAACATAGATCTGTCGATCCATTTGAGAACCCGATCTGATCCTCCTCAAATATTGGACCAAGTGAACCACGCTTCGAGGTGGGAGTGCAAGAGGCATTAGGGTCATAAAACCTAAACTTATTGTGCATGAAAAACCACACCTCTCTTTCACTAGCTATCCATCGTATTGGCAAGTGCCTGCACATATCGTGGGTAGATAAACTATATTAAAATCACCACTTATAACCCAATACACATCAGGAATTATGCAAGCTATCCACCACAAAATATCAGCCCTTTCGATTTCATCATTAGACCCCATTTGGTTGCATCAATAGAACCCATACGGCACAATTGGTGGGTAGACACCGTGATCCATAAAAAGTGCCACCATTTGGGAGAAAAATGGGAAATTAAAACCCACACCCCCCTCATGATTACTATAGAATTCCAAGTTGTCAAGCCAAATGGATTTACAAACCATCTCTAACTAAAAACTGTAATTTTCACTTCCTGCAAAAATAACACATCTAAATTGGCAATTTTTATCGAGCATCACGAACAATATACTTATAGTTGGAGTCTATGAGACCCCGCACATTCCAAGATAGGAAATTCATGGAAAATTATGGTCAAGGGCCATACCTTCTCATATCAAATCCATCTAAAGCATCGAACTGGTTATGCATGAAATGAGCATTGTTATACTTTAGGAAATCTTGCAGTTTAATTTTTTTTCACCGACATATTCAATGTTGTACTTCTCCTCGTAAAGTCTACACTATGCACTAGGATATGATCTCGAGAGTGGTGAGGATGAATTTGGTCCATTTTGGATGGGGCCTATGAATCATTGGTTAAAAGTAGCGGTGACTACAGGAGAATGGAGACATTGCAAGGGATTTATCTTATCCATGAGAACCAAGGCCACCTTGGGTATGTTGTACAATTTAGATAATTGGTCTAGCGAGTTGGCAGCAATAGTTAGTTCCTTAATTTGTGGGCTATGGGCTTGTTCCTTAACAGTTGTCTCGCGTGAGCCACTTAAACCAAAGGCCTTGGAATGTGCTAGTTTATTCTTGTTTTTCTCGATCGCCGGTTGTTTTTCATCCATCCTCCTTAGGGGGTTTGGCCACTTCTGAAGCCACCTCGACTATTGGGAAATTACGAGGGACATACAGAGGACAGTCCTTGATCTTGTGATCAGAGGCCTGACACCAGAAGCAAGTGTTAGGTATATTGATATATAATATATGCTAGGAATAACAAATGTCTCCCATTTAAATCTCCACAAACTCTTTCAATTCTTAGAATAGATCCACTTTGAGACAAACACGCTTTTACGGAAGGGCATTGTAAAAACCTTGAGGTTTTGTATAGATCAACACCCAATAGAAGAGGCATTTTGATGCAGAAAATGAATGCATTGTAAGGAAAGGCCAGGAAATTCCACCCAAACTAGAAATTTAAGTGTAGCATAATCAGAAACCACAAAATCTTTGGTCTATGGAGAAAGTACCCAAAACGATTGCATGAACATACCAAGTGACCAAATGATTCAAAATGGTTAGGGCATTGGACGGGTCATAGAAGTGAAAAAGGAAAATCCGTGGTCATATTCTATACGCTCTCGAGTTGGATGCCATGGGTGGCCTAGGCCAAGTTAACCAAAGATTTGAGCATGCTTTCAGAGGGGATGTGACCCACAAAATACCCAATGAGACAAAATTATTCTAACCATTGGCATGCAACATTAAACTCAAGGAATAGGTAAAACAACATCAGGAGGAGATTCATTACCTCATGGAAAACCTTCGGGATGAACTTCTCGAGGATGTTTTGGTGGCGGTGCCATTGTTCAAAGCTCTAATATCTCCGGTCATGGTTCTAACAACCATGCTTGAAGTGTAATTGTTCATTATATAAGTGTGCCTAAAGGGCAAGAAACCCTAAAAAGCGATGGAATTACTATCACGCAGTTCCCAAAGAGGTTGCGGAATGGCAAGTGCACGCAGAGGAAACCCTAGCAGATCGACTCAGCTTTTTTCCGACAAGTCATACTTTCACCGAGATATTATTTTAATCTACCTTATTTGAATTTACATTGGAACCATAAAAGGTACAAGGTCAGTTTATTTTATGTAAAGATATGCTAGAGTTTTGAATATAAAAATCAATATCTCGATATATACATTTAAGTGGTTTATAAATTTCTTAGAATTGGTGTTCTTAAATAAAGATTGGGTGTTAGAGAGGTCAAGGGTCAAATCCACTTGCCCTTGTATTTTTCCTTTTTTGAAAATAAATCACAATTTTTTGAAGAGAATTTTGTTGATGCAAAATCACAACACCCCCTGGATGCAAATCAAAGCTTCTAGGTTGATGTTCGGGCATCGGTGTGATTTGCACAACATGGAATCCTTTCTCCAAGTGTGGGACTCGTAAAGATGAGAAAGGAATCTCGAGAGAAGGTTGGTTCCCTGCTCCTAAACTACCTGCTATGAGCTATTCCGGTGCGAAGGCAAGCTAATCTAATCCTAATCTAACCATGCCAAGGAGACAGAGAGAGAGAGAGAGAGAAAAGGGAAAACAGCAAAAGCCTACACTAAAATGGTGATACACCAGAGAAGGAGAATGTTGGAAATCTATCAAAACTGCCATGGAACAAAGAGAGGTGAGCAATGGGAAGGATGGACAGATGCATCACAGGCCCAAGGATAGATTTCACACAGAAAATGTCCCAAAATTCCATGAACACAGCTCCAAACTCGCAATGAACATTCAAACATGCACAAATACCTGCAATGAACATTCAAACATGCACAAATACCTGCAATGAAGAGAGGCAAGAGGAAAACAAGCAAAAAATGAGCAAGGATGGACAGATGCATCACAAAACACATTTTTGTTGCTTCAGAAGTTTGCACAGAACATCATTTCAATAGTAAAAGGCAAAAACGCCATTACAGAGCAGGGGAGGAGGTTCGAACTCCATTTTTTCAACCCTGGAGAAGAAAAAGAAGGGAGGGCAGAGCTGAAAAGATGAACCACCCAGAAAGAAGCCCCTCCTTACAATTTATAGGAAGAATGAGAGAGGGAGAAGAGAGGAATTCGAAATCTACCCCAACCACCTCCAGACTACATTTAATTATCTCATTATGGTGGTAGGTGAGAACCCTAGTGAACCCAGAAAGTGGCAAACTGTATTTCACATTTTTAAGAATTTTTTCTCACCCAATTAAATATATCCAGTTGTATTTGGACAAAGGACCTCATAAGCTTTCCAAAAAGCCCAACCTTGCATGAATCAAGCTCTCAGTCAAAAGTTATGGCCATCTAAATATCTGCACTGTGGCTGCTTCTGTCGGCGCTCAAAATGTTGACCTCCTGAGGTGCGCCTTGGGTGCACCATTTGCCCTGTCGACATCCATTGTCGTGTGCCACTTTTGTGTGCCTTGGGCACACCGTTTGCCCTATCGACATCCATTGTCGTGCGCCACTTCTGTGCGCCTTGGGCGCACCGTTTGCCCTGTCGACATCCATTGTCGTGCGCCACTTCTGTGCGCCTTGGGAATGTCAGGGATTTGAGCTTCTTTGATTTCTCCATTCTCCTGCTTGTCTATATCTACCCAGGGGGAGATATTTACAATAGATTTTTAAAAAGGATATTGTAAGGGAGCTATTTTATGGAAATATTTTTAAAGTAGGAATTTTATCAATGGGGACATTTCAAAAAAAAAATAGAGGGGAAAACATTGTAAGGAAAGGGAAATTTTATTTTTAAAAAGGAGAATTTTTTTTTTTGTAAATAGTGATTTTTGGCCATTTCAAAGGCCTCCTAGACCCCTCGCTTCTCACTCCATTGTTTAGTACTTATAGGTTTCCCTCTATACTTGGTGACAATTATTTCATGTTTCAAAGCTGTAGGATGATGTATGGCCTAACAAGAGGTTATACCCCTCATAGGTAAACAATAATTATCTTCTTCCTTTTGTTTTGCTTTCTATCGTGGATTCTTGCTATGACATATTTTCTTTGTAGTATGAGAATGAAATGTTGTCCTCCAAAACTCGGGAGGACCAAGTCAATATTGTGGAAGACAAGAAAACATCAAGAGGTAAAACTTATCTTTTTATCCCTCTACATAGTAAGGATGATCTCATTCACTCCTTCTGCAACATAAACTTTCTATAAATTGCAACATCACCCTCGTATTGTGGAATTTCATACTAATATATTAGTCTCTTTGTAGATATTGCTCTTGTGCCCATTGAATTTTATTTTTTAGTCTTTAAACCTACTCATACTCTTGATGCTTCTATTTTATCTTTTTTATTAATCATTTTGTGAATGTTACCTGCATATTCTACTTATGCATTTGTTCCTATAATAGTTACACACTTTGTGTATCCCACTTCAGCTCTACTCACCTCTACAGTTCCTTTGAGAATTATGTTATTGATTTTGGTTCTCACATGTTCTAATAAATGGAATTTTCTAGTGGAGGTATTGGCATACATTCACGGGGTATTGATTTCCTATTCATCCTATTAAGTAACATTTTTTCCATGGCATTAGTTTGATGTAGATAATCCGTTAGTATCACTTGTTGACATAGATCCTATTTTGTTCACTCAAATCTTCGTGAGGATCATGAGATACATATGAATTCTACCATACCTTCACTCAAGCCTTAGAAACATGAGATTTCATTTTTCATACACGATCAACAAGGTACACATTCTAAGGTTCCCCTACATGTGTCATTTGTACATTTCATGACAAATCATATGGATACATCTTCCTTAACCATCCATGTTCATTTGGGTTGGATATTTGATCACTTGTGGTAGAAATTTAAGCACTCATTGAGAGGGAACTACACGCATGATACTTCCACCATTTATCCTATTGATTTTCTCATTGCTCTTATTGCATTATAATGATCCTTATTATTTGAGTTATTTTCTTTGGTAGTTGTAGAGAAAATATCTCATGTTAAATGATGTCTTCTAGGGACTGGAAATATCATAGATTTTTTATGTGTCACTTGCTGATGTTTTTTTATGGGACCATTTTTAGTCGCACTAAGTCTATAGATCCATGGAGTTTTTCCATGTGGTTTTTCTCCATTTTTATCACTTTTTCTCCTTGATTGCATAACTTTCCCATCGCCACCAGAGGACATCTTCTTGAGAGGTATATTTTGTTTGTATTTTTGACACTTTTAATCCCTATTGATAATCTATTTGTAGCAGAATTATTTTGGTGCATCCCAATGTCATCTTGTCAATGTTTAAGTAGTTGATTTTGAAAACTTGTATATATTTATTGTGTCACTCCACCCATTCAGCAATAGGGCGTGTGGTGTAAATCATGCTTTCAGATTGTGTGTCCTTGCCTTGGAAGTTGTTCTTGAATGTGGCACACTATTTTTCGTAGTATATCAAATTAAGTTTGGTGATTATTTGCACTATTAACACCACTTCGACAGTTTCCTTTAGTTAGTATTTGAACTTTCCCTCTTTCTAAAGTGTATATATTTTGTTTTATTACATTGTCGAGTTGTTTGAGTTTTGTGATCAAGAATTAGATCCATTGAAGTGCAAACCAAATGTCTTCTTCAAAAGAGTGTATTATTATTGTAAGCCATGCTTCTTGGAATTCCTTGCCTCATGATATTTCTCTCTCCGGTTTGAGACATTTCTTGGTTTTGGGTACCTTGAAAATGACATCTTTTTATTCATGGTAAATATTTTATGAATTTATTTGTAAATGGATACCTTATTAGGCCTAGTTTTTAGGACCCATATTTGGATATTTCTCTTAGTGTAATGTCCCCAAATGGGACACTTTGACCCCAAGTAGGATTTTAGGCAAATCCTCACCAAAGCAAACTAGGAAAAGATGGATAATAAATTACTACTTGCAGATCTGAAATAAAATATGGGAAAATGTGACTAGGTTTTGGTATAAAGCACATGCCACAAGCATCATTTGTTATCCTTCACCCTCCCAAAACAATATGCAGATTTTTGTGAGCCAAATCAAACCCTAAGATGATAAAATGGACCATGCAAAACCCAGCTTTGACTGCTGCAATAATTTTACAGGAATGGTGACTAGGGTTTGAGTGAAAAACCCATACAAACAACACTCAAATAAATTTGTGCTTCCTCTAAACTGATCACTATATTTTTAGTAGCCAAAATATGAAGAAAACCAGATTTTTATGAGGCAAATAAGACTGAAAAACAGTTCAGAAATCTGCAGATGAAAGGAGATTGAAACCACACATTAAACCCTTCCAAAAATTCTGAAAATAACTTACTTTGAGTCCCAAAATTCAGTACAATAGATGGCAACAAATTTCAGACTTGGAATGTCTCCATAACAGCTCCAAATAACCAAGGGATAGATCACTCCATCCTAGGAAACTATTAAAAAATTACTAAAAATAAGTTCTTAAAACCCTTGTTGCAAAAACTCCTCAACTACTACTAGAAATAACAGAAATATCTTTGCAAGCATAATAGAATCCCCTGTGTGGAGATCCCTCACATTCTATAAGAGGGTTTTCGTCCTCTAGAGAAAATTCTAAGGGTTTTCATCCTTAGAATATTTTTATGCAAAATCACCAAGCTTAAGATAAAATTCAGAAATTGTAGAATGAGCATTCAATGCCCCTGTTGTTGCAGAAATCAGCAAAGCACCTCGGATGCAAATCAAGGTTCTAAATGATGTTTAGAGCATCCAGTGTGATTGCACAACATGGAAACCTCTCTCCAAGTGTGGGACTTGTGAAAATGAGAGAGGAATCTCCAGAATAGAGGCTGGTTCCTCAAACTCCTCTGATTTAGATCTATATTTTGCACAACTACAGAGGTTCTAATCCTAATTCTACCCTAGATCGAGGAAGGAGACAGGATAAAAATGCAAAAATGAAACTAAACTAAAGATGGTGATGCACCAAAAGGAGTGGTGAAACATTTTTGCCATGTAAATAGACACAAATTCATGAAATGCAACAAGGGAAAACATACACAAACTGATAGATGTAATTAGAGGTCTTAAAATGAAGTAAAACAATACAAATAGAGGACTGAAAGCATTCACGAGTTTTCTTTGTCAATTCCATGTAAAAATCTCTTGCATTCCACCATCAAAGAGGTATAAACCACAAACTGTTGTGAAAAGGTCGATTCTTACAACTATCACTTGCTTTGGAGGTGAAAGAAGAAGTTTGCAATGCCAAAAGTGTTCAACCATGAAGAAATGAGCCAAATCGGCTTTTACAAAGATACATGGGTCGAGCCGGAGAGAGAAAACATGAAAACGCATGGGATCCATCCCTCATTGATGGAAAATGCATTAAAACAGCATGGAGGACCTTACAAACCCATACCTGTCATTTTTACCATATTGGAGAAGAATGCGACCCATTCTATATTAAATTTGGTTGTTGAAATGTCATTTTCGCCATGGACACGTCAGAACCATTTTTGAATTTTCTCTCTCCAAACTGAACCAAAATTATAAATTGACCATGGAATCATTAGAGAATTTTAATGACTTTCCAATGATACAAAGAACGTGAAAATCCAAGCTCTGGATCAAAAGATATGATCGTTTCAAGATTTAGGGCAAAAATGGCCCAAAAACGGATCGGCGGGAAAAAATTTCAAATTTTACCTCTTTTTTGTCTTTGGAAAAAATTTCAAAAATTCCCCGCACCCCAAACTCCTCTGCCACGTGGTAGCTTCCTATTGGCTGCGGGCCTCAAATGGGAAAATTTTCCACAAAAACTCCGTCGAGCCATAACTTGAAAAATATAAGGAGTTAGGAGGCAAACTTTACCTTTCTGGAAAGCTGAGAGAGAGCTCTATCTAATGGTGCCATTTCCAGAAAGCCTTGAGTGCCTAAAAATAAAAAAATGTAGACTGAGGCACAAGAGAGGCAAGAACACAAGGAGTTAGCCACAAAAACGAGCTGGGGCACCATTTTGGATAACAATTTTGGTGACTCAGAGGGGTCATCTGCCTGCTAGATGAAAATACCAGTTGCCTGAAGCAGTCCATTGGGCATGGAGTCATCAAATATTCTATTTAGAACCTCAACTGACTTAGAATGTGCAAGGAGGAAGATGGAATATCACATGATGGAAGCAAGGACTGCAAAACATCTCCAGGGACAGCAAGTTGTGCCAAAGCACTTAGGGAAAGCAAAACTAACCTACAACAAAACAATGTGCAAAGCACTTGGAGGAATGAAAATCTAATCTAATATTTACAAGGTGGTAAATTTCCCTCTAGAAGCAATGCTTGAGATAGATTCCATTGACTGGAATCTACAGTTCTTCACCATCCAATGAGGCCAATTGGAAAGCATTGTTGTTCTTGCACTTCGTGACCATGTATGGGCCACTCCAAATGGCATCAAATTTTGAATGCCTTCCCGGTTTTGCTCTATCCACATCCCATTTCAACACTAGATCTCCAACTTGAAAAGATCTATCCTTGGCCTTCCTATCAAAGGTCTTTTTGATCAAAGCTTGGTCCTTTTCCATTGCTTGGGATGCCTGATTTCTGACCTCCTGCAGCTCCATCAACTCTACATATCTCACCTCCATGGGCTCAAACTCTAGCAACTCTAATTGCTTCATGAGTTCCAATGTTGGCAACTCAAGTGACATGGGCAAGATTGCCTCTCTTCCATAGACAAGTTTGAATGGAGAGTTACCTGTGGATCTCTTGGGAGTTATCCTATCAACCCATAAGGCTGATTTCAGTTTGGTATGCCAAGACCTCTGATTCTCATCAAGATTCCTCCTAATGATCCTCAACAAGTTCTTGTTTGTAGACTCGGCCTGGCCATTACCTTGAGGGTAATAGTTTGATGAAGTGCTTAGGTAGATCTCATTCTTGACAGCCCACTCAGTCACCTTGGATCCAATGAATGCCAATGCATTATCTAAGATTATTGTAGCAGGTATACCAAATTTGGTTGTTATCCCCTCATAAAAGTCTAAGATGTTGGACTCATTTGCTTCTTTGAGTGCTACTACTTCAGTCCACTTGGTGAAGTAGTCCGTGGCTGTCAAAATCCATTTGTGCCCTTGACTTGAATTAGGATTAATGACTCCAATGAAGTCCAAACCCCATTACATGAATGGCTGGTCAACTGAGATTGGATGCAATGGAAGGGCAGAAAGTCTCTCTTTTCCTGTGAAGAATGCACAATTCTTACACCTCTTAATCCATGCATAGCAATCACTGAAAATTTTAGGCCAATAATAACCAGCCTTCATGATTTTTAGAGCTGTCACTCTTGGTGCAAAATGACCACTAGCTGGTCCACCATGGAACTCTTCCAACACCCTATGAATCTGATTTGTGCTAATGCATCTCAGCAGCACTCCATTCACATCTTTCTTAAACAAAACTCCATCAACAATGGCATATGGGATAGCCTGCAATCTGAAGTGTCTTCTTTGGGTCTTGTTCATCTCTCGGAGGGCATAGGCCTGTGCTTAGGAAGTGCATTATACCTTGGGTCTAGCAAGGAGTGGGGGCAGCATTGTTTTCTTCTTGAGTGCCACATGGCTCATGGCTGTCTTGAATGTCAAAATGACCCTCTCCTTCATTGCATGCTTCTTTTACTTCCCCAAAACCAGTTGTTCACACAATCCTTTTCCTCTTACCACTTGGTGATTTTGATCTCAATGTCATACTCCATGACACAGGTGATCCAACCTGCCCTTTTCTCGTTCAAATCTTTGTTGAGGAGGAAGTTCTAACCCCTTGACATGTGAGATAAGCAACCTGGACCTTGTTGTTTGAGACTAAATGCTTGAATTTCTTCAAGCTTCGATTCTTCGCCAAACACATGCTTCTCAATAAAAGAGTACTTCACCTCATAGTCATCTAGGCTCTGGGTGAAGAAGGAAATTGGCTACTCATCATTATCCTTGTTCTCACTGTACCAAAATGGTAGAAATAGTGTCATTACCTCCAAATGCATAGAGGATGAAATCCTTGGAGAAGTCCAGGTTGATGAGAGTTGGTGCTTGAGAAATGGCTTCTTTGATTGCTTCAAAACTCTCCTTGCCTTTTGCTGTCCACTTGAAAGCCATGCTCTTCTTTAACATTTTGGTGATGGGCTTGACAAGGGCTGTAAAATCTGGGACAAACCTCCGAACAAATTTTATCCTCCCCAAGAAACTCTGAAGGGATTTCTTGTGGCTTGGCAATGGTAGTGCTCTTATGGCTTCAACCCTCTCTGGATCAATTGTTAATCCTTCTTTGGAGACAATATGGCCAAGGAGCTTTCCTTCATGTGCAAGAAAGATACACTTTCTAGGATTTAAAGACACTCCAAATCTCCTGC
Source organism: Taxus wallichiana var. yunnanensis (assembly GCA_018340775.1). Classification (NCBI taxonomy): domain Eukaryota; kingdom Viridiplantae; phylum Streptophyta; class Pinopsida; order Cupressales; family Taxaceae; genus Taxus; species Taxus wallichiana. The sequence goes on from CM031242.1 coordinate 667,899,153, forward strand.
ACCTCGTGAAAACTTGTCTCAAATGAGAGAGGTGGTCCGACGCATTTTGGAAAAAAAGTGATATCATCAAGGTAAATCGGCACCACGTTGTTAATCAAACCTTTGAACACCATGTCCATTGCTCTTTGGAAGGTAGCACAGGCGTTGGACAGCCCAAATGGCATCTTCCGTATGTAAAAGTCCCCCATTTGGTTGTGAAGGTTGTCTTGAATCGGCCTTCTTCCTTCACCATAATCGATTGTAGCGGAGTAGCCATCAAGTAGTAAAAAACCTCTCGAAGTCAGCCACAACTTGCAAGATTTTCTCCATGGAAGGGAGTGGGTAATGGTCCTTAAGAGATGCTCTATTTAAGTCTCGAAATCAACACATGATCGATCTCTCCACTCTTCTTTCTCGATTTGGAACCAAGTTGGAAACCCAACTAGAATGCTTGATTGGGAATATGATTCTTGACTCAATCACTTGTCAATTCTTTCCTCATGAGAGGCTCCATGTGTGGATTGATGGTCTTTGTTTCGCACTCGGGCTTAGTATTTGGATCCAATTCAATGGTATCTTTGAGCTATGTTGGGATTGAAACCTTTCAAATCTTCATAGCTCCATGCAAACACATCAGGGAACTCTTGACACAGTTGTACGAACTCATACCTTTCTTGATCAGTTGTCATCTTTCCAATTTGCAATGGTTTGTTCTCTTCTACCAAGATGGATACTGAATCCTCTCTCTTGACCTGAATGTTTGCTTTCTCCTTTCTAAACTGATCGTTAGGATTAAAAATGGACTCCAAAGTGATAAGTCCCTTGGGCAGCTTGTTAGTTCTCAGCTATACCACTTGGTCACCATACTGTTGTTCCAATTTTTCTTGATTCTTAGCTGAGAACTCGGCTTCTTCTTGCAAGAAATGGATGATTTGCTGGTCATTCTCAAACACTTGCCAACTAACATTGTTATCTGGCACTGAAGGCCTCACAATCACGTGGATGTTTGGTTATACCTTGTCTTATTGAATGCTTTCCACAATGTCAAAGGCTGCCCCTACTGCTGCAAGCCTGTCAACAACTTGATTCTCTTTCCTAGGAATGGATTTGATGCCAAAACCCTCAAAATCTTCCATGAGGTCCCACACCCTGTTCTTGTAGCACCTAAGTAGATCATTCTTGGCAGCATGTTGTCCCTTGACCTGATTTACAATCAATTCACTATCACCAAAGACTTACAAGTTCTTTATTTTCTTCTTGATTGCCCAATGCATCCCTTGCACCAAGGCTTCATATTCAGCAGTGTTATTGGAGCATGCAAACTGAAATCTAAAAGCTGAATAGTACTTTACTCCTTGAGGTGAAACAAGCATGGCTCCACCTCCTGCACCTTGTCTACTCCTTGATCCATCAAAAAATAGCTGCCATACCTCATTTTCATCTTCATGGTTTGGCTTGGTGATGCTAGGAATAGGCTGATTTTCTTCGTGTATGCAATAGACCCCTAGCTTAGATTCTTCCACTTCTTGATAAGGATCAAAAGCATGTACCTTGTTTGCCCATTCATCAAGAGTTAGATCCGGGATGCTTCCAACCTTGGTGTCAGCTTCATCGGTGCTTGGGTGGTCTTCTTGATCAAATGTTGAACAATTGGCGTTGATCTGACTTGGAGTGTAAGGCTCAATGTGGAAGTTTGCAATAGGTTTAGACCTGATTGTAGCCTTAGTTCCATACCTTGTTACGAAGCGCATGTGTGACCAATCGGAGACAAATATCCCCCAATCTTGGCTGTGAAGTCCCTTGACAAACATAGGGCAAAGAGTGGTGGAAGGTCTATGACTGATACATCTTGTAAAACAACAACATTTGGACATGCATGCAAGGTAAGACTCAAGTTTTTAATCACTCCAACTATTATACTTTGCTTTCCCATCTATTGCACTACCCCTTTGGATATTGTTTCATCTTTGGAGCCCTAGTGATCGGCTATTTGTTTAGGCATCACCGAGCTACTTGCCCCGAGTCTGTCATGTAATTCTGCACTAGCTGATTTCCAATGATTAATGAAACATAGAAAGGAGGGGACTTCAACATTTTACCTTCTTTGTCCTCCATGATTCCCCTTAGGCTAGGCAGCATTTGTGAGCACTTTCTCTTGCATCTGAACTTGCTGCTTGAAGTTGGCTAGTCCTTCATGGCAGCTTGTAGCAAATCTCTTTGGCACAGGATAGATAGGGATTCCCACATTGATATATTAACATTTTTCTTCTTCATCTGATCAATGATATTGAATGGTGATGAAGGATCTCTTTGTTGTCCCTTTGCTTGTACATTCACTCCTTGCATGTGGGCAGCAATAACTGGTATTTGAGTTGGTCTAGGAGTTGTTCTTGGCTGCCCTTGTGCATTTGAAATTGGATTTTGCTTGCCAACCATTTGTGGAGCCATGGAAGGTTGTGGATTGGTTAGAGCTAATGGTTGTTCTTCACCCAAATTCCTTCTTTTTGACCTTGTGTTGGCTGCAACACCTTGAGAGACCATTTGATTCATGCCACAAAAATCCTCTGCTTGCCAATTTACCAACGTGGTGTCATTTGGAGTTGATTGCTGTTGGAATGTTTCTTGTTGTTGGTTGTTTCCTTGACTGCCCTCACCCTCCACACCAGATTTGTCACCATTAATGCTTGATTCAAAGCACCATTGAAGCACATGGATTCGTTATGAGGTTCATTGCATGGAAAACACCATTCTTACTCCTGAGCAATGTTGTTTTGTGTTGGCACCAATGCCTTAGAGGCAGATATGGCATTTGGATTGTAGGGCTGAAATGGTCTATTGGCAGGAGGCCTTGTTTGATTCATATTTGCAGCTAGATTCGGAGGTCTTTGTGGTTGGTATGGCTGCTTGTTGGGCTGAGCTTGGGGCTAGTAAGAAGGTCTAAAACCTTGGGCTTGCTGCCTCTTGAGAGTGACTAGCTCATTGCCTAGGTTTTGCAATTGCTTCATGACTTATTGAAGCTCATTTGGGGCACTTGGAGATGAAGTAGAAGCTTCATTTCAACTCTGATTTCTAGGAGTGGGAGAAGGAGCCAAATTAGGTGCTTGATTGGTATTTGGACTCTCTAAACTTGGAAACAATGGCATGGGAGGTCTAGGGGCTAGTTTGCCAGCTTGGATCAAACAATTTTCAGCCCTAATGGCAATGTTATAAGCCATAGGGATAGTTATGCCTCCCATGGACTGAATCAACATAGAAATATCAGAATTTAGAGCTTTGAGATAGTAGAGAAAAGCACCTTCTGCTATTGGTCTGACTGCCACTGGAATTCTCTCCCAAGTCTTTTGAAATCTGAAGTTGAAATCAATCAGCTGCTCATTGGGAGCTCTCTTGATGGTTGTCAGCTGCTCCAAAAGAGACAAGTTGTCTCTCTTCTCTCCAAATTGCTCATGAAGTGCTATACATAGCTAATTCCAATTTGTGATAGAACCAGCTCCAAGGCTTCTAAACCATTGCAATGCTTTCCCCTTGAATGAAGATGCCAAGTAACTTGACTGCCACTTGCATCTCATTGATTTCATGAATTGCACAAAGGTTGGAAATGTCTTTAACATGATCACTTGGAGTAGTCTGATTCTCTCTAGTGAAGTATGGAATGTTCTTCAAGGCTGCAATTGGAATTAGATGTTGTGCATTGAGAGCAAGTGGGCTGATGCCAGTGAAATTGACATAGGGGTTGTTTTGTGCCATTCTAATTGGCCTTAGAACCCTTGTTGATTGAATGAAAGGCCTACCAGGTGGAGGAGTTGAGAGAGTTCTGTTTGGTGGAGATGGAGACCTTTGGATTCTCCTCCCACTTTACCTTACTCTTGGAGATAACTACAGGTATTCAAACAACACTTCTTCTTCTCCAACTCTTGACCTTGTAGTGATTCTTCTCATGAGTTTTCAGGCCTGCACTGCTGAAACCAATTGATTCTTCCCCTTGGAGTCGCCAGATGTGCAAATTATAGCTCTTTTCAAGCAAGAAAATTGCAGCAGATGCACATCAACTTTGCTGCAATAAAAATGAGACCTCTAATGTCCCACCGGGCATGCCAAAACTGTTGTTGCAAATCAGCAGCACCCCTGGATGCAAATCAAGGTTCTAAATGATGTTTAGAGCATCCAGTGTGATTGCACAACATGGAAACCTCTCTCCAAGTGTGGGACTTGTGAAAATGAGAGAGGAATCTCCAGAATAGAGGCTGGTTCCTCAAACTCCTCTGATTTAGATCTATATTTTGCACAACTACAGAGGTTCTAATCCTAATTCTACCCTAGATTGCAAGGAGACAGGGATAAAAATGCAAAAATGAAACTAAACTAAAGATGGTGATGCACCAAAAGGAGTGGTGAAACATTTTTGCCATGTAAATAGACACAAATTCATGAAATGCAACAAGGAAAACATACACAAGCTGATAGATGTAATTAGAGGTCTTAAAATGAAGTAAAACAATACAAACAGAGGGTGAAAGCATTCACGAGTTTGCAGACTTTGTCAATTCCATGTAAAAATCTCTTGCATTCCACCATCAAAGAGGTATAAACCTGTTACAAACTGTGAAAAAGGTCTGATTCTTACAACTATCACTTGCTGGAGGTGAAAGAAGAAGTTTGCAATGCCAAAAAGTGTTCAACCATGAAGAAATGAGCCAAATCTGGCTTTTACAGTACATGGGTCGAGCCCAGGAGAGAGAAAACATGAAAAACACATGGGAGCCATCCCTCATTGATGGAAAATGCATTAAAACAGCATGGAGGACCTTACAAACCCATACCCTGTCATTTTTGACCATATTGGAGAAGAATGCGACCCATTCTATATTAAATTTGGTTGTTGAAATGTCATTTCTGGCCATGGACACGTACCAGAACCATTTTTGAATTTTCTCTCTCCAAACTAAACCAAAATTATAAATTGACCATGGAATCATGTAGAGAATTTTAACATCTTTCCAATGATATAAAGAACGTGAAAATCCAAGCTCTGGATCAAAAGATATGATCATTTGAAGATTTAGGGCAAAAATGGCCCAAAAACGGATCGGCGGGAAAAAATTTCAAATTTTACCTCTTTTTGTCTTTGGAAAAATTTTCAAAAATTCCCTGTGCCCCGAACTCCTCTACCACGTGGCAGCTTCCTATTGGCTGCGGGCCTCAAATGGGAAAATTTTCCACAAAAACTCCATGAGCCATAACTTGAAAAATATAAGGAGTTAGGAGGTAAACTTTACCTTTCTGGAAAGCCGAGAGAGCTCTATCTGATGGTACCATTTCCAGAAAGCCTTGAGTGCCTGAAAATCAAAAAATGTAGACTGAGGCACAAGAGAGGCAAGAACACAAGGAGTTAGCCACAAAAACGAGCTGGGGCACCATTTTGGATACAAAATTGACCCCTCAAACAAGTCGACTTCTCCTTTTAAGGAAGAAGAGACCCAAAGTGACCTTCATTTCAACCAATCAACTTATTTTTGTTCATTACACTTCTCTATGCCAAGTTGCATTTTTGAAGGGGTACATAGGACCTTTTAACATTCTTTTCTATTTTTAAGTGCCCCTAAGCTAGTCAGACTGTTCCCCCTTAAATACAATTAAAATAAAGTTTTTATTACTTTTATATTTCTACTTTATAATTAAGTCAAATAAATTCATATAAGTGCTCTATAATTTTTTTTTTTCTATTTTGGCACTTTATAATAATTTATTGTGACTTAAGTCGCCTTTGTGCTCACCCTTTGGTCATCGGGTACACAAAATAAGCCAAAGGTCTTTGATAATAATATTCGAGAAAGAGGGACATTTCAGTCCTCCCTTCCCCAAATTGCTTGCCCACAAGCAATTTTGTACTCCTTTGTCTAAGTGTCATGCACAATAGACAAAATATGTTGAAGTGTCTCAAAAGTCTAGCACCTATACTTGTAAGATGAGATAAAAATTTGATGCCATTTTCCACTCCCAAGGTGCTCATAAACATATGGTTACTTGATGCATTTCACATTGTAAATTACATATTTCATCATCTAAATCATCATTCTTATAAAAATAAATTTGAATATGTTGCACATAGGATATTGAATTGTTTTTATCATACCTTAGGATGTCACCATGATGCCCAAAAGGTTGATTTTCTTCAAAGTATAGATATTGTCTGTTATGTTCTTTTTTTCAGCCACCTCTTTTGAAATAAGATCTTCTTTAAATATTCCAATCATGTTATGAGCTATCATTTGTGGAGGAACTCCTTTCCTCATGCCTTGCAAAATAACTTCCTTGTCTTGCACCTTGAATTTCAGCTCCATGGTTTGATAGTTTTGATGAAAATCACCCAAGGATTGGAGCCATTGAACACCAAGAACTAAATCCAATCCACCAATGCCAACAATATAAAATTCATCACATACCTCATGTCCTTTCATGGTGAATCGAAGTTGGGGAATCCTCTTGGTGCATGTGATTGTATGCCCATCCACCATAATCACATCAAATCCTTGGAATTCTTCTTCTTGTAGACCCAATCTAGCAACCAAACCTTCATCAATGAAGTTGTGTTGTTCCACCATCAATCAAAATAGTGATCTTTTGCCCAAGAAGATCACCCTCACATGGAATGCATAAAAACTAGGCAAAACAGTTAGTGTTGCTAAGGTAGCACCTGTGACAACCACCTCATCATCTTTTGCTTGATCTTTTGGATCAACATTATCTTCATCCTCTTCCTCATCAATAACTTCAATATAATGAATGGATCCCTTACCTTTGCAACAATGATTGGGTGTCCATGGTTCTTTGCAATCATAGCACAATCTCTTCCTCCTTAGCTCATTCTTTGCTTCAATTTCAACCTTGTTTTTCTCCCATTCTTGTGCTCTACTTGGCTTCCCACTAACTGTTACTCATTTTCTATCATTTTGAGGTGTTAAAGTCTACTCACATGTGCTCTTTTCTACCTCGAAAGTGTTGTTCATTTCTGAACAAACTATAGATTTTTCCATTTGTGCATAGAGATCTCCAAGTCTAGTGGTTTTTAATGGCACCTTGAAGATACTGAGAGGATCAAAGGCTTTGATAAGGCCATTTAATGGTTCTCATGACCCTTATGTAAACCAAAAAACAAGCCTTCTTTCACTGATATAAGGAACCATTACTTAAACTCTTTGAAAATCAGAAATATACTTATATAAAGTGTTATCTTGTTTGACTTGGGCAATCTCCCTGAAATACAATTCTAGCTCCATCTAGTCAAACCAATTTGTCAAGCATCTGCTGAATTATTCAAGGGAGGTAATAGAGCCATGTCCTTGAGTGATGATGCCATGATACCACCACTCATGTGCCACACCATCCAAATGTAATGTTGCAAACTTAAGTGCTTCATCTTCATACATGGGATTCAAAGAAAGATAGGTATCTAATTTCTATAACCAAGATCTAGCAAAGCACTTATCTATATCATCAAATGAAGGGAAATTTAAATTAACCAACCTTTATTGAATGTCTTTCCTTGGTGTCTCTTGGTGGGATCTTTTGTTTCTTCTAGCACCCTTGCTATTCTTCAATTGGCAGAAGTCTCTAAATGGTATAATAACTCTAACTCGGAAGCTAAGTTGCATCTACTCATCACCATATGATTCTACATCATCATCATCATTTTGTGTTACTTCTTCAATTAGTTCCTCTCTTTAGAGAAACTTAGCTCTGAAAATCTATGGAGTAGGCTTGGGGTAGGTCCTCACTAGTCTTGTTGAGCTTCCTTCTCCATTTTTGGTTGCTCCTTGATTGGTGGCTGCAATATCCTTGTAAAACCATGGCCAAATCTCGAATGGAACTAGTAAATGCATCTCATAATTATACTTTGTTCTCCCTTATTGTTTTTTGCAACTCTCTTTGACTTGGTGATAACTTCGTTCATATAGTTGAGAGTGTCATTGGGAAGATCCCTTTGATCATGTTATTCCATAACTCTTTTCCTTGGAGTGTTCCTTCTTTGATAGACTAAGGGACTTTTTCTAGGTTACATACAAATACAGATCTGATTTCTAAATATTTTCCTCACAAGGTGGGAGGAAACACAGCTCTCATACCAATGTAATGTCGTTAAATGGGACACTTTGACCCCAAGAATGATTTTAGGAAAATCCTCACCAAAGAAAACTAGGAAAAGATGGATAATAAATTACCGCTTACATATCTAAAATAAAATATGGGAAAATGTGACTAAGTTTTTGTATAAAGCACATACCACAAGCATCATTTGTTAGCCTTCTCTAAAAAAACCATATGCAGATTTGTGTGAGCCAAATTAGACACTAAGATGATAAAATGGACCATGTGAAACCCATCTTTTACTGCTACAATAATTTTATAGGAATGACGACTAGAGTTTGAGTGAAAAACCCGTACAAACAACACTCAAATAAATTTATGCTTCCTCTAAACTGATCACTATATTTTTAGTAGCCAAAATATGAAGAAAACTAGATTTTTAAGAGGCAAATAAGATTGAAAAATAGTTTAGAAATTTGCAGATGAAAGGATGCTTAGACCACACATTAAACCCTTCCAAAAATTCTGAAAATAAAACCCTTCCAAAATTTTTGAAAATAACTTACTTTGAGTCCTAAAAGTCAGTACAATGGATAAAGGCTAAATTCAAATATGGAATGTCTCCATAACATCTCCAAATAATTAAGGGATGGATCGCTCCACCCTAGGAAAATACAAAAATAGTTGTTGCAAATTAGTTCTTCAAACCCTTGTTGCAAAAACTCTTCAACTACTACTATAAATAATAGAAATATCCTTGCAAGCACAATAGAATCCCTTTGTGTGGAGATTCCTCACATTCTCTAAGAGGGTTTTCGTCCTCTAGAGAAAATTCTAAGGGTTTTCATCATTAGAATGTTTTTATGCAAAAGCACCAAGCTTAAGAGAAAATTCAAAAATTGTAGAATGAACATCCAATGCCCCTCAAGCAATTTGAATTCTCCTTTTAAGGGAGAAGGGACCAAAAATGACCTTCATTACAACTCATCGTCAATCATCTTATTTTCCTTCGTTTCACTTCTCTAGGGCCAAGTCATATTTTTGAAGGGGTACATGGTACCTATTAACATTCTTTTCTATTTTTTAATTGCCCCTAGACTAGTTACACTTTTCCCCTTTAAATACAATTAAAATAAAGTGTTTTCTTACTTTTCTATTTCCACTTTATAATTAAGTCAAATAAATTAATATAAGTGCTCTATAATTTTATTTTTTCTATTTTGGCACTTTATAATAATTTATTGTGACTTAAGTCACCCTTGTGCTCACCTTTTGGCCGTTGAGTAGACAAAATAGGCCAAAGGTCTTCGATAATATTATTCTAGAAAGAGGGGAATTTCAGTCCTCCCTTCCCCAAATTGCTTGCCCACAAGCAATTCTAAACTCCTTTGTCTAAGTGTCATGCACAATAGACAAAACATGTTGAAGTGTCTCAAAATTCTAGCACATGTACCTATAAGATGAGATAAAACTTGATACCATTTTCCCTTCCCAAGGTGCTCATAATCATATGGTTGTACCCAAGGCATTTCACAATGTAAATTGCATATTTCATCATCTAAATCATCACTCTTATCAAAAGAAATTTGAATATGTTGCACATAGGATATTAATTGTTTGTACCATACCTTAGGGTGTCATTATGATGCCCAAAAGGCTAATTTTATTTAAATTCCAGCCACTACCTATTACATTCTTTTCTTTTTCAGTTACCTCTTGTGAAATCAGCTCCTATTTAAATATTCCAATCATGCTATGAGCTGTCATTCATGGAGGAACTCATTTCTCATGCATTGCAAAACAACTTCCTTGTCTTGCACCTTGAATTTCAGCTCTATGGTTTGATAGTTTTGATGAAAATCACCCAAGGATTGGAGCTATTGAATAGGAAGAAATAGATCCAATTCACTAATGCCAACAACATAAAATTCATCACATACCTTATGTCCTCTCATGATGAATCTAAGTTGAGGAATCCTCTTGGTGCATGTGATTGTATGCCCATCCACCATAATCACATCAAATCCTTGGAATTATTCTTCTTGTAGACCCAATCTAACAACCAAACCTTCATCAATGAAGTTGTGTGTTGCTCCACCATCAATCAAAATAGTGAATTTTTCCCAAGAAGATCACCCCTCACATGGAATGCATAAAAACTAGGAAAAAGGATTAGTGTTGTTCGTGTAGCGCCCATGACAACCACCTCATCATCTTTTTCTTGATCTTTTGGATCAGCATTATCTTCATCCTCTTCTTCATCAATAACTTCAATATAATGAATGGATCCCTTACCTTTGCAGCGATGATTGGGTGTCCATGGTTCTTTGCAATCGTAGCACAATCTTCCTCCTTAACTCATTCTTTGCTTCAATTTCAGCCTTTTTTTCTCCCATTCTTGTGCTCTAGTTGGCTGCCCACTAACTGTTGCTCCTTGCCTATCATTTTGAGGTGTTATAGGCTGCTCACATGTGCTCTTTTTCTTCCCCAAAAGCATTGTTCGTTGCTTCCCAAACTACATATTTTTCCCTTTTGGCATAGAGCTCTCCAAGTCTTGATTTTTTAATGGCACCTTGAAGAGATGGAGGATTAAAGGCTTTGACAAGGCCCTTTAATGGTTCTCCTAACCCTTCTATAAACAAAAAAACAAGCCTTCTTTCACTAATATCAGGAACCATTACTGAAATTCTTTGAAAATCAGAAATATACTTATCTAAAGTGTCATCCTGTTTGAGTTGGGCAAGCTCCCTGAAATACAAGTCTGGATCCATCCGGTCAAACCTCTCTGTCAAGCATCTATTGAATTCTTCAAGGAGGTAATAGAGCCATGTCCTTGAGTGATGATGCCATGATACCACCACTCATGTGCCACACCATCCAAATGTAATGTTGCAAACTTAAGTGCTTCATCTTCATACATGGGATTCAAAGAAAGATAGGTATCTAATTTTGCAACCAAGATCTAGCAGAGCACTTATCTGTACCATCAAATGAAGGGAGAGTTACCTTACCCAACCTTTGTTGAATGTCTCTCCTTGGTGTCTCTTGGTGGGCTCTTCTATTTCTTCCTACACCCTTGTTATTCTTCAACTGGCAGAAGTCTCTAAAGGGTAGCATATCTCTAACTCGGAGGCTAAGTTGCATGTACTCATCACCATATGCTTCTACATCATCAACATCATTTTGTGCTACTTCTTCAATTGGTTCCTCTCTTTGGAGAAACTTAGCTCTGAAAATCTGTGGAGTAGGCTTGGGAGAAGTCCTCACCGGTCTGTTGAGCTTCCTTCTCCATTGTTGGTTGCTCCTTGATTGGTGGCTGCAATATTCCCTTGTAGAACCATGGCCAAATCCCGAATGGAGCTAGTAAATGCATCTTGCATTTCTCTTTGGTTCTCCCTCATTGTTTGTTGCAACTCTCTTTGACTTTTGGTGATAACTTCATTCATATAGCTGAGAGTATCATTGGGAGGAGCCCTTTAATCATGTTCTTCCATAACTCTTTTCCTTGGAGTGCTCCTTCTTTGATAGACTAAGGGACTTTTCGGGTTGTATACTGAGATCTAATTTCTGAATATTATCCTCATAGGATCAGAGGAAACATAGCTCGATACCACTGTAATGTCCCCAAATGGGACACTTTGACCCCAAGAAGGATTTTAGGCAAATCCTCACCAAAGCAAACTAGGAAAAGATGGATAATAAATTACTACTTACAGATCTGAAATAAAATATGGGAAAATGCGAGTATGTTTTTGTATAAATCACATGCCACAAGTATCATTTGTTAGCCTTCACCCTAAAAATAATATGCACATTTGTGTGAGCCAAATTAGACCCTAAGATGATAAAATGGACCATGCAAAACCCAACTTTGACTGCTGCAATAATTTTATAGGAATGGTGACTAGGGTTTGAGTGAAAAACCCATACAAACAACACTCAATTAAATTTTTCTTCCTCTAAACTGATCACTATATTTTTAGTAGCCAAAATATGAAGAAAACCAGATTTTTATGAGGCAAATAAGACTGAAAAATAGTTCAGAAATCTGCAGATGAAAGGAGGCTGAAACCACACATTAAACCCTTCCAAAAAAATTCTGAAAATAACTTACTTTGAGTCCCAAAATTCAGTACAATAGATGGCAGCTAATTTCAGACCTGGAATTTCTCCATAACAACTCCAAATAATGAAGGGATGGATCGCTCCACCCTAGGAAAATATAAAACAAATTGTTACAAATTAGTTCTTCAAACCCTTGTTGCAAAAAATCTTCAACTACTACTAGAAATAACATAAATATCCTTGCAAGCATAATAAAATCCCCTATGTTAAGATCCCTCACATTCTCTAAGAGGGTTTTCATCCTCTAGAGAAAATTATAAGGTTTTTTCGTCCTTAGAATATTTTCATGCAAAATCACCAAGCTTAAGATAAAATTCAGAAATTTTAGAATGAACATCCAATGCCCCTCATACAATTTTACCTCTCCTTTTAAGAGAGAAGGGACCCAAAGCGACCTTCATTACAACCAATCAAATTTGTTTCCTTCATTGCACTTCTCTAGACCAAGTCACATTTTTGAAGGGGTACATGAGACCTTTTAATATTATTTTCTATTTTTTAATTACCCCTAGGCTAGTCACACATTAAAATAAAGGTATTTCTTACTTTTCTATTTCCACTTTATAATCAAGTCAAATACATTAATATAAGTGCTCTATAATTTTAATTTTTCTATTTTGGCACTTTATAATAATTTATTGTGACTTAAGTCGCCCTTGTGCTCACCCTTTGGTTGTCGGGTAGAAAAATTAGGCCAAAGGTCTTCGATAATATTACTTGAGAAAGAGGGACATTTCACCTAACTTTCTCATCTCACACTTCCATTTTTTCTCTTAAGAGAGGTTGTTGGAGTTGTTTGTTCACACTAGACCCATGTATCTAGCTATTTTGTATCTGGCCTAGGATTATGTGTGTTCACACTAACTCATGAGTAGGGCTTATTTTTAGGACTATGTTTATTATTGTTGGATATAATCCCCACATGTACATGGAATTTATTTGATCCACATTCTTGGGAGATTCTCCTATTTTGAGGGGTTCAAAATAATCAATTAGTTTTTGTGCAACCACATCTTAGATATATTTAAGAGGCACTCCAACTTGTATTTTTAGATCATAAAATTGTAAAATTGAGATACAATAATGAGGAATCATTATTGATCCATTTGTTTGTTTATAATATTGTCTTCCCTGTGCAATGTTATTTTATTGTGCATAATTTTTCATGATTGTGGTGATGATAATATTATTTGAGTGACCTTGTTGAAAGATTTTTACACTTTGATATTGTGTGAGTCTCCTTGTTCAAAAAAATCCCACATAGTATGTTGCACATCCACATCATAATTCCTATGGTCTCTCAATACTTCATGGAACTTAAACTTGCGAAGCCACTCGCCATATACTATGTGTAACCCCAAACACCTCATGGTTTTCTACAACATTGCAAATATTCATTACAGGTAAAAACTTGAATGAAAAACAGCCCACTTTGGCTAATTGAACACCTAAAACTCGGTTTCTAAAGCTTTAAGTTGTGCATATAACATACATGCATTCAAAATTCAACAAATGTTACAAAAAGAAAGCATTAGAGATTATTCTAAGGAAGAAAATGCACATAGTTAGGCATGTAATCATTTGTTCTATGTTAAATATGAAGTACCAAGAGTGTGTGAACCAAAAATAAATAGAAAATGAACGCATGTAAGCTAAACACATGCATTTTGCATGTAGTATAATAATGTTTCAATTATGCACTTTCCATTCACAATTCTAACTTTACGCCTTTTCTTGTGCTATGTAGGAATCAAAGGCATCATTGCATAAGTTCTTAAAGGGGTGCATAAAACTCAAAAATATCTCACACGTAGCTCACATAAGATAAATAGTGATTCATTTCTAAATGACAAAAAAATTCACAAAAATTTAACAAAGCCATCGTTTCTAACACAACAGTGCCATATAATCGACATTTATGTTAAGAAAATAGATGTTATCCACTTTTCAACAAAATAGGTTGGAGAGATCTCTTTTGATATCCATGATAGATAGGATGCATAGTATGAATTTCATGAATATTGACTTATGAATCAAGCTAAGCATATACTTCATAGATAATTAAATTTTTCCTAAGGGGAATTCAATTTGATTAGATTATGTAGCTACAATGTATTCATTTTATAACATCGCACTACAAAAATAGTTATCACCATTTATTGTAACACTTGTAATTTTGCTCAAGTGAGATGTGGTTTTCCTAAAGATCCCAACTAAAACACGGTGTTATGGTCGATCGTTGTAGAAGGAAAATTACAAACATTTTAATTCATTTTCCATAGATTTATTATTTATAATCTTTGTTCCATCCTAAATATTGATATTTGTGTGCACTATTTTCATATGGCTGAAGTAGATCCCATATGTTTATTAATAAATATATCATTCAATTGTTTCTTGGAGCTAATTCTCTCTTCCTCTCGCATCCAATGGCATTGCATCCCTCTTGGATATATATATATATAAAATCTCATACTCTTGCACCTACTCACGACTAATTTAACAAAATTAAATCTTAATCAAAGGACTGAGATCAAATATATATAACAATAACAAGTAAGATCTATCATGCAAGAGACAAGAAAGTGTGAGCAATAGTGAGATAAGAGTGACTTAGTTTGTATTTGAAGATCTAGGATGATTCTAGGCTAGAAACTTGGTAGAACATGTTGTAACTCTAGACTAAATATTTTTTTCTAGAAAAATAGAATCCAAAACCGCTTCAGATAAAACCTCCCAAATAAAGAGAGGACTTCCAGTGCACTAGTGTCCAGTGACATGCTAGCGCCAGTGTGTCGGTAAATGATCCACTTTTAATCTTTTCAATTTTTGGCATGTCTTCTTCCTTTCGCTCTTTTCATCCACTTCTCTATAGTGTTCATGTGGCATACCTAAACTTATAAAATAAACCCTAAATACATGCACAAGGCTCAAACAAACATTAGAGAAAAAATAATGCATATTATTGAGTCTCGGACTACCGTTGGTCACCCCAACGTGATTTTCACCAAGCACTGCACTACATTTCAAACTCTATGTAGTTCTAGTGTTTGTGATTTAATCATGTCCCTTCAAGCTAGGTTTCCCTTGTGTTAATCACACCAAGATAGCATGCTACAAATACTTTACCCCCAAGATGAATGTGTGAAATGGAATTTAGAAATATCCCCTCTTGTGCAGTAAATAATGCATCCTAAATGCATTCCTTAAATGTTTCTCTTTGCCTAAGTAGTAGATAATAAGTAATAGCCCAAATTTTCCAACCCCTTATAATAGTAATTCATGTATATATATATGATTCCCTTGTTTTAATTTCATCATTAACAACCAAAAATTATGACCCAAAGTGATAAGAAAGGTTTTAGAAAAGATAACAAGTAATGTGGCATTTCAAATTTGAGAAAAGGAGGGAAAAGGACAAAAACACCCAAAGGGGAAAGTAACACTGGGTGCTCTTGTCCCTAATGGGTGGTATTATCTTTAATGATCAGAAGATATAACAAAAAATATAGAGTTGGGTCACATATTGTCCAATGTCCAAAATTAAAGTGGTCATTCCAAAAAAGTAAATAATATAAGTATGAAAAGGATAAAGTAATGTAAAATTAAAACAAATGTTGTTAATGTCTAGTTTTATTTATTAGAATCATGCATATAATGACATACTTAGAGGTGTGATGTAAATATTAAGTGTGTGATTTTGTGTCTACATTTTCCCCCACTTTATGTTGGTGAATGAATATTTGGTAGCATAAATTAGATAAGAAGAGTGTACCTTGTGGAGAGCCGAAGGGAGTTATAATCGATAGCATGTCAAATGAGGATTATACTTGATATCATGTCGAATGGAGGTTGTGAAATTTGTATCGTAAAATCTAAGAAAGGATAAGGATTCTAGGGGTGACCTTTTTGTGTAGTAGAAATGATGTTTGCATTTTTTCCTTAAATGTTACCTTTGTGTGTTGGGCATCTTGTGTTTGATATTACTCCTTGTTCCATTTGTGTGTTGCCTTTTTTTCAAAGTAAGGTCAGGACCTACAAAAGAAGATAATTGTAGTCAATGCTCATGATAAATGAAATTGAACTTTAACTTAGTAAATTTGAAAATAGAAATGTGTATTGAAAAACAAGTGAATCAAGGATAGAATACACATTGAATGTCATGAGAGAAGAGATATAATTATTCCTATGTGTTTATTTCCTTGGAGATGGTTGGAATAGTATTGAGGATTTAGGTGTCCTTTTTCCAAACTAAGGATTTAAGTGTCATGTCAATATACTCGGGATTTATACGTCCGACACTAAGGGAAGAGTAGTGGGAGAGCATTAGTATTTTCCCTCCAACCTTTAACACTTCCCTACAAATAAGTGTCACCGTAGGTGGTCACAAACACAATAGAAACAGTCAAGGATGAAACATCATTCCAATAATATCGTTGTTCTACATATGCCCTAGGTGTCATTCCTTATTTGATCTTGAGAAAACTAAGTAATTAGCTCCCTTTCTCAAAGAATATAACTTACCACTGATTTTGTTATTGTTGTACCTGATAGTAACCTATAACTAAGTACATGTTTCTAGATTTTATAGAAACCTATCACATGAAAACATGTTGATCACGTATTGTACTTGTTTATGCCCCCAAGATAGAACTACCCTGGTGGTACACTAGCACCCACCATTCTTATCTATAATGGGTGCTTATATCTCTCGCTCCAATTTTGGCCCTATTTTGATTCTGAACCTATTTTTAGATCTTGTTTATTATGATTTTTCTTTATACCAATCTGTGTCTAGTATTTGGACTACTAAGAGGGTGAAATAATCACCCGATGATTTCCCCCAATCATTTGTGGTGTGTGAGATAAACCAAGGTGAGTATAGCCTAAATGAGGAAAGTTGAAACTGATGTGCACATATGAAATAGAACTCCTGCATGGGAATAAAGGAATGTGCATGGTAACTACCATGGCACATGTAAAACAAAGGGAAAGGCTAACAAAAATTGTTTTTCACAAACAAACGTAAAATAGTCAAAAACACAGTAACATGGAAATAACACAACGAGTAGTTAGTTGAATACATGGGACACCACTAAGGATGTCGCAAGACACTCGAAGCCTTCAAGGATATGAAATAAAAACATGCAATAAAACATAGGGAATAGCCCACAAATAATGACAATTAAGACACAAGCATAGACAATATATAAGTAAATTACATAATCATGGTTGGAAGTAAGCATGTAAGATAAATTCTACACATGAAGCACCCATTAGCATGTTAGAAAAATTGATAGTATGTCACAATGTATATAGTTGGAATAAAGGAATGAAAGTAATAGATATTGCAATGATATAACCTAAATATAGAGAAATAGGAAAGGTAGATGCCCCTAGGAGCCTTAGTGGGACTGGTAGAGAACAGTGTTAAGAATCATACATCATGTGATAACATGTAAGTATTTTGCATTCACCTCAAGAGTACCATGTGAACACACATGTGTGTATGGAAAAAGGATAGATCATACTATGAATCAAAGTAACATGGTAAGCAATGTGTAACATATAATAATATAAGAAAGCAAGAATACATCTAATCAATATCTAAGCTAGTATTTTTTAATATTTGCAAATATTTAAATGTTTTTAAATTATTAGAATATGAAATACAATGACTAGGAGAGGGGATCAAGGTTTTTGTATGTGTGCAAAGTGAGGTCTATGTAGGTAAATGTGCCCTTAGTAGTCGTGTTTGAAACTAAAACAAGAGTGTGTCATCGAGTAGTAAGGGGGTAGTATGCCCCCAAGTGTGAATTCCATGATGATCTATCCAATGAGGATAGGGGAGAGGGTCCACTATCTGCTAGTGTGAAGGAGGTACACATGTGAACATGATCAAATACTCTATGGCAATGGAGAAATACATTTGGAGAAAGAGACCAGAAATTAGGCCTTATGTGCCATGGGTAATGTGTGTACTAAAAGGAACAATAACCAGATCGTGCCAAGCCAAGAACACAGATGCTAATCAAACATCATGATCAATAAGATGAAAGCAATTCGCTAGAATAACTTTACATAAACCTTTGCAAACAAATGAGCAACAATATCATATATTATTATGGAACTCAATGAAATACAATGAGAATGGGCCTTGCTTATATAGGCAAGGAATAACAATCTAAGAACCAGTCAAGGTCATAGATCAAGCCATAAATCATGGAAAGAACTAGTCATCAAAGAACTAGTCAAGTCCATATATTTATGAGAGAACTAGACATCAAGGATCTAGTCAATACCATAGATCTAGGAAAGAACTAGTCAATACCATAGATCAAGGAAAGAACTATACCTAACAACTAGATAATATCTCCTAATATATAAATAAATAAAAGAAATATCCACACACATAAGTGGGTGAGGATAAATACAATAAAGGTAAATAATGTACCTAGGTGAACATGAGCTAAGGTAAATACCTACTCTAACACCCCCTCAAGTGAATCTAGGGGCCAAAATAGAAGTGGCATGTCCATAGTATGAGTCCTCAACAACTAGGCTTGATGAGGTACTCATGTACAATATATCCATGAAGAAATCTCGAACCAAAAGAAGGAAAGAATCATGCTATAAGGAAAGAGAGAAGAAGAAGAAGAAGGAAGATGTTCTCATGAAAACCCCCAAGAACAACTTCCGAAACCCCAAGCATGCCACGCAACTCAAGGTAGCGAGGTGATGCAAAAGGCTTCGTAAAATGTTCGCAACCCACACTTGAGTGGAAGGTACTCCAAGCAAAGAACTCCATCTGAATGTGCTTCGAATGAAGTGGATGTGTATCTCGATATGCTTGGTCCATTGGTGCTCAACTAGGTTGCAAGAAATGTGAATTGCACTTTGGTTGTCACACCAAAGTACAATCGATGAATCTGTGGGAATCCAAACTTTGTCAATAACTGGTGAAGCCAAAGAATCTATTGACTTGCTGTAATTGCTGCCCTGTACTCTACCTCTGAAGATGAAAGTGCAATAGCCTGTTGCTTTTTGCATGCCCAAGAAACTAGAGAAGAACCAAGACAAAAAGATAGCCAGAAGTAGAACACTGTCATCATCAATAGAACCTACCCAATCTGAATCTGTATACCCAACCAACTGAGTAGAACCCCTAGTGTAGTGTAGGCCAAAGTGGGAAGTGCCCTGCAAATAATGCAAAATCCTTTTAGCAGCCTGCCAATGACTACTATGAGGAGAATGTGCAAACCGAGATACAAGCCCTACTACAAATGAAATATCAGGGTGAGTATGGGTCAAGTACATGAGACTCCCAACCAACTACCTATACAATGTAGGATCACAAAGTGGTGTGGTACATGTGGATGTAAGAGTAACCCTAGACTGAAAAGGAGATGGACTTGGCTTACAATCAGCCATATCAAAGTGCCTAAGAAGATCATGGGTGTACTTTTGCTGACTCAAATGAATCCCTGAATCTATCTGAGAAATCAAAACCAAGGAAATAATGCAATAGCCCAAGATCTTTCATGTCAAACTTGTGTAGAAAGAGCCCTCTGAATACTCTGAATGTGGGAAGAAGAGCTACCAGTAAGTAACATATCATCAACATACAAGACAAGTATCACAATATCCTCACCAACATGTTGGAGATACACTATATGATCAGAATGGCAATGAACAAAACTAGTAGATAGAAGAAAAGAATCCATCTTCTCATACCAAGCCCGAGGGGCTTGTTTGAGACCATAGAGAGACCTTCGGAGCCGACAAACAAGAGAAGAATCTGAACAAATCCAGTTGGCTACTCCATATATATTTCCTCTTGTAGATATCCATGTAAGAAGGCACTCTTCACGTCCATCTGGTATACGGGCCACCCTTGTGATGCAAGCAATAGCAAGTACAAGGCGTACAGAATCCATCTTGGCAATGGGTGCAAAAGTCTTAGAGTAATCAATACCTTCGACTTGTGAAAAACCCTTTGCAACAAGATGAGCCTTATACTTGTCAATGGACCCATCAGCTACACGTATTTGGTTCGGTATACCCACTTACACCTAACCATCTTTCTTCCTTTAGGAAGAGATACCAAATCCCAAGTATGATTCTTCATCAAAGAAGAATACTCAGTTATCATCGCATCATCCCACTCTTGTATCCCATGAGCCTTTGAAAAAGATTGTGGATCCTTAGAAACCTGTCTTGACACAAAATTCTAGAAACTAGTAGAATGTGTGTGATGATGCCTAGTGGGTGGAAGATCCTCTATGAAAGGTGTTGCCTCATAAACTGTAGTACAAGCCCACTTAGGCATAGTGACAACATCAATGGGAATAGGATCCTCAATGGCATCTATAACCTCCTCATCAATCTCCTCAAAGAAAGGATCCTCAAGATGAGATGAAGAAGAAGAAGGAATGGAAGAAGATGAAGAATCATGAGGAGTGAAACGCTCATCAAACTGAACATGTGTTTGAAAAATAACATCATGTGTATCAGGATCTAAAAGATGATAAGCTCTCATGTCCTCACAATACCCTACAAAGATCAAGGGTTTACTCTTCTTATCCAAAGCTTTCCTTTTCTTCTTTGGCACAAAGGCCCAAGCATGGCTCCCAAAGACTCGAAAAAATGAGACATCTAGCTTAGTGTTGGACCAAGCTTCCTCTGGAGTCAAATGCTCAAGTGCTTTGTGTGGTGTGTGATTCTGAATATAGTTAGCACAATTAATTGCTTCTACCCAATAGATAGGAGGTATATCTCTAGAATGCATCATACAATTAGCCATTTCCTTCAAAGTTCTATTCTTCCTTTCTGCTAAGCCATTCTGTTGTGGAGTATGAGGAACAAAATGTTGGTGAATAATGCCTTGAGTTTCCAAAAATTTAGAAAACTCATTGCTGAAGTACTCCCCCATTATCAATACGAAGGTTCTTTATGCAACTAGAAGATTGTTTCTCGACCAAAGCCTTAAAGACTTTGAAGTGTGAAAAACATCACTTTTGTACTTGAGAAAATAAACCCAAGTACGCCTCGAGAAATTATCAATAAATGTAAGTGCATACTTAGCTCCATTGAAAGAGGGGGTAGGAAAACCATCAAGTCACTATGCACAAGCTCAAGTGGTGAAGAAACTCTCTTAGACAAATTCTTAGGAAATGGATCTTGGTGTTGTTTCCCTAATGCACAACTAGAGAAAACTCCCTCAAGACAAGAAACTCTAGGAAGACCATCTACCATACCATGAGTGCTCAACTCCTTCAAATATTTGTAATTAAGATGTCCAAATCTTTCATGCCAAAGCTTACTCTCTGAATCTGCATGAGAAACCAATCCTGTCCCTATAGAGGAAGTGTCATCAAAACCCTCAAAGTGATATAGTCTAGAACTATGATCAATAATACCCGAGCAACAAGTGAATTTGGCTCCAACAAAGTTCATACTTCTGCCCCATGTGGTGTAAAAGTCATTATTTTCCTTGACCAGAATGACAAATTTGATATACATAAAGCAAATTTGTAGTGATGTTAGGAACATATAGTGCATCTTGGATACTACCACCATCAAGTTGTATATCACCTTTTCCTTTAACAGAAAGAAAGGAAGAATCTCCAACCTCAATTTTGGAAGTAGAACTCAAACCTAGAGAAACAAAAGACTCCTTAGAAGAAGTCATGTGATGAGAAGCACCAAAATCTATAACCCAATTGTCTGCAAGTGGTGACTGAGATCTCCCAACAACATTAAGTGCTTTGCCATGCTGATTAGAAGGAGGTGGAGTAGAGATAGAAATTTTGTGTTTCTTGACTACATCCTCTAAGGCTTGCATTCGCTTATAACACCTATGTTCTTCATGATTACTACCCCCACAAAAAGAGCATGAACGACTAGACTTATTCTTGGATTTAGAAGACTCCTTGGGTTTTGAGTTGTTTTCTTTGGGTTTAGGAGCATTTTGAGATGGAGAAGGGGTGGATTTGGTTTTACTATTTGGTTTTCCCTTGCCCTTAGGATTAGATGCAACTAATGCCTTTTGAGAGATGGAAGACTCAAGGTGAGACAATTTGGATTCTTCCCTAGTAAGTCTTTCACAAAATGTTTCTAAGTTAGGCATTTTAAATGTGTCACCTAAGGCATCCATGCTAGAGAAAAAGGTAGAAGAAAATATTTGAAATGGTCCTCTCAACTTGGATAGAATCAAGTAAACACACTCTTCATCTTTCTTATCTCTTCCACTCCCCTTCAACTATGTCAACAAATGCTTGAACTTGGTAAGATAGTCTATAATTGTTGGAAAATCTTCAAGATTAAGAGAGGTGATCTCAATTTCAAGTTGCATGGCTCTCATATGATCCACCTTACCAAATAAATCCTCCAATTTCTCCCATATTTTGAAAGGAGAGTCACATTTTTCCAAATGAAACAAAAGACTATCACTTACATAAGTTCCTATCAAACCCATACACTCATCAAATTTGCACTAGTACTGAAATTTCTCATATTCTCTAGTGAATATTGGTTGTTCTGAAGAAGTTAAAGCCCATAATCCTTTTTTCTTAATTATTGTTTCCATTCTTGGTTTCCATGTGTGGTAATTATGTGTTGTTAATGGCTCAACATGATCTAATGCAGAAGTAGATGCCATCCTCAAAAAATCACCAAAATAAATGCAAGAACCAAGCAATGCACCAAGAGCCCCAAACAATGCAACAAGAGCACTTTATAATGAGTGCATGTTACAATATGGTACTTTATAATTATAGTGAAATTCTCAAAATAAATATTTCCAATGGAAAGATCATGGAAAAACAAGTGCTTTTGCAAAAAATGGCACTCAAAACCGAGTTACCAATCAAAAGTTACAAGCTTTTCAATATTATGCTCTACTATTTATTTTAGTTGCCACTAAAATAGAATAAAATGCTCTTGCTTTCACCACACAAATAAAATGAAAGGGGGTTGGAGTTAAGCACCTACTAGTAGGAATCACAAGCTTAAGCCCTCATACAACCATACCATATGACCAAGGGCTAAGGATTTTTATGGAAAAATATTTATAGATGAATGTATAATATCTAAATCTATGAAAATTCGATACCATAAAAGGATACGATAAAGGTAAGATCATGCCAAGCCAAAAACACATATGCTAATCAAACATCATGATCAATAAGATGAAAGCAATTCGCGAATAAATTTACATAAACCTTTGCAAACAAATGAGCAAAATATCATATATTATTATGGAACTCAATGAAATACAATGAGAATGGGCCTTGCTTATATAGGCAAGGAATAACAATCTAAGAACTAGTCAAGGTCGTAGATCAAGCCATAAATCATGGAAAGAACTAGTCATCAAAGAACTAGTCAAGTCCATAGATTTATGAGAGAACTAGACATCAAGGATCTAGTCAATACCATAGATCTAGGAAAGAATTAGTCAATACCATAGATCAAGGAAAGAACTATACCTAACAACTAGATAATATCTCCTAATATCTAAATAAATAAAAATAAATATCCACACACATAAGTGGGTGAGGATAAATATAATAAAGGTAAATAATGTACCTAGGTGAACATGAGCTAAGGTAAATACCTACTCTAACATGTACTAGGTGGAGACAAAAGTCCCTATTATTTCCTTGAGATTATATATACGAAATGGAAAAGAAGTAGAATCCACATGTGGAGGAGATCTAGGTTTATGTGTAAAAGTAGTACTAGGAATGGTAAGAGCTCTATATTCTTGAGAATTATTGTTAAATTCATGGGGCCATCATAAGGAGGTGCATGATAAAGGGTGTGAGGTGCACTAATGATATGAGTAACTAAATTTGTAGCACTAATAGGAGGTAAAGACAAAGGATTCCATGATTGGATATCAACCAAAGTGAAGTCGATAAATTCAAATAGTGATAACAAGGGGCTTATGTACAAACTTAAGGCATAAGTGAACTATGGATGGGAATACGAATTTGGTAGCCTGAGCCAAGGGAGTACTAAGACCATGCCAAAATACAATGTAGATCCAAAAAGAAAGGCATAGAATATGTGGGAAATAGTGATGGGAAGAATGACATGTCCATGAGAAGTAGGGGATCTACATCATATGAGATAATGGAAAATGATAGCTTAACTAAAAAAAAATATATTGAACATACATTGTGTTTATTTGTAGGATAAACTAGGAAAATTGTTAATAACATGAGGACCAATAGAGCATAATGGTGTAATCTATACGATGAAAAATATGCATGAAAATTAGCATCAATAAAATTAATGATAGGTGAAGGAAGATCAATAGTACCAACAAGAAATCCAAGAGGGTGATTTGAAGATGGAGGAGGAGGAACAACATGATAAGCATGATTTTCAAGAGGATTCGTGAACTATTTTTTCATGCTTAGGTAATAAACCATTGAATATTTTAAGCTTGTCATTTTCATTAGTATATTTAGAAATAGAAATAGTAGATTCATGCAACTCAATGTCTTGATTGTCAATTAGATATTGGATTAAATGTCTAAGCATGAAAAATGTATCGGTAGAATGTGTTAGGTGATAAGAGATAAAATATGCGGAATAATCCCCATTTAATCGCAACAAAGAGAAACTAATATGCGAAAAATATTGTAGATCTGAAATAAAATTGCAGAATAAATAACACAACACAGAGAGACAATATTTAACGTGGTTCACCCAATTTGGGCTACGTCCACCAAGAATCACTTGCTCAGATTTTATTACAAGCCTTCACTCTCTCAATACAATACCCAGATCCGTTTGGAGCTATGCTCAACAAACTCTACAGAATTCAAACCCGAATTCAAAACACATCTGTAATACATTTGCTTGTCCATCTATCATATGCATAAGACCATATAAATAGACAACTGCTTAAGCAGTTTGATACAAAACCGTGGGTATCAAAACCAAGGGCAAAAAACCGTGGGTATCAAAACAATGGGCAAAAGATCTAAAAAAACCATGGGCAAAAAAACAGCCCATAACGCAATGTTACCCATTACCCATGGGTTAATGAACCACCCATGAAATTTTACTTGGGGCTTCGCCCGAACCCCCCAAAATCGGGGCTTCAAAACCCCCGAACCCCCGACCCGCTCACCTGAGTGAGCGGGACCCCGTAAAATACCCAAGTGTAACACATGGAAGGTGTACCAAACTCTAACATGAAAATAGGCTCCACAAACATAACAATCTCCCACTTGAGACTAGTTTCCTCCTCGAGCAAGCTTCTCAACCCTTCACTACATCCGCGAAGGCCAACCAAAGTGAACATAGCTTTAGTTTATCCCTTGTGACCACCTTGGTCATCATGTGGCAGGATTTTGTGGTATGAATCTTCTCCAACATCAACTTATCTTCCTCCAAAGTTGTGTCTGATGAAGTGATATCTCAACTCGTATATGCTTCGTCTCGGAGTGGAAAGTAGAGTTCTTAGCTAGGTGTATAGCACTCGACTATCACTATATAGCTTACATTCCTCCCGCTTATGCCCCAACTCCTCAAGCAATTGTTGTAGCCAAATCATCTCTTTGCTTGCCTCGTGGCAGCAACATACTCAGCCTCCATGGTTGATAAAGCCACAAGCTTCGTAGTTGTGAAATCCAGCTCACTTTTGTCCCACCTACTACGGTGATAAATATAATCTGTTGTGCTCCTCCTATTTCTACATCTCCAGCCATGTCTCGAATCTACATAACCACGTAAAGTGGTGTCGATCCATCGTAGCACAAAACTGTCCCCATGGTTCCTCTCAAATATCGAAGGATCCACTTTAATTGCTTGCCCAATGCTCTTTACATGGATCACTCATAAATCTACTCACAACTCCCACTGCATGGGCAATATCAAGCCTAGTGCACACCATAGCATATACATCAAACGCCAACCGTTGATGAGTAAGGTACCTTGACATCTGGTTTCTTTCATGCTCTATCTTGGGACATCTCCTTTGATAACTTGAAATGGCTCGCCAAAGGAGTCCCAACCGGTTTAGCATCCCGCATGTTAAACCTATCTAATACCTTCTTAATGTACTCTTCCCGAGATAAAGTCAAATTCCGTTCCTTCCTATCCCGAGTTATCCTCATACCAAGGATTTGTTTGGCTACCCCAAATCCTTCATATCAAAGGATTCACTTAGATGTACATTTCTTGAGTACTTTTATTTCCTGCATGTTTTTACCTACAACCAACATGTCATCAACATACAAACACAGGATAATATAACTTCCATCCTCAAATTTCTTTTGTTTACACGCAATGGCCGAATGACATCTAATATAACCTTGCTCCATCATGAAGCTATCAAACTTCTTATTATACCATTGACGTGGAGCTTGTTTCAAGCCATACAAGCTCTTCTTATTTTTCACACCATCTCCTCTTTACCTTTGACCTCATAGCCCTCTGGATTCTATATATATAGATCCTCCTCCAAATCACCATGGAGAAATGCAGTCTTTACATCTAGCTGCTCTAAGTGCAAGTCTTCTGCTGCCACTATTCCAAGAACAGTTCTAATAGAAGTCATTTTTACTACAGGAGAAAAAATCTCATCAAAATCTATACCTTTTTTTTGTGCAAACCCTTGACCACCAACCGGGCCTTATATTTTCTTTCCTCCTTCTTCATCTTTAACTCTGTACACCCACTTGTTTATGTAATGCTCTTTTGCCTTTTTGGGGTAGCTTCACCAAATCCCAAGTCTAGTTCTCCATAAGAGACTGATGCTCCTCATCCATGGCTTGCTCCCACTTCTTACTGGCATCTACCTGCATTGCTTCATCAAAGCTCTCGGCTCTCCACTATCAAGTGAGTAATAAATAATAAAAGAGAAGGAGAAAAATGTTTAGGTTCTTTTCTTACCCTAGAAGACCTCCTCAATATAGGAGTTTGGGGTTCCTGTTGAGTAGGTTCCTGAACTGATTCATGGGTCACTTTCCCATCCGGAAGATCCTCTACCACTGCATATTCTTTCTTGGATTCTTCCTTTTTTTCCTGCAATTGTTGCTTATACATGACTTTCTCATTAAAGACCACATCCCTAGATCGAATGATTTTCTTGTCCTTAATACTCCAACATTTAAATCCAAAGTCATCACCACCATAACCAATGAAAGTACATTTTTCGATTTAGCCTCTAGCTTGGTCCTATCATCCTTGTCTATATGAAAAAACACCTCACATCCAAAGACTCTAAGAAATGAATAATCAATTTCTTACCATACCAAGCCTCCTCGTGTATGCCTCCATCCAAGGCACTTGAGGGTCCTCTGTTTATCAAGTACAATTGTGCTCACCGCTTCTGCCCAAAAAGAAAGAGGCAGTCCCGCATGTAACCTCATGCTCCTAGCACGTTCCATTATTGTCTTGTTCATCCTTTCTGACACCCCATTATGATGCGGAGTTCCTGGAACCATCTTTTCCTGCGGATTCCATTCTTAGAACAATAATCATCAAATTCATTGCTGCAATACTCCCCTCCATTATCTGACCCGAGACATTTTAGCTTAAGACTTGTTTCATTCTCTACCAAGGCTTTCCATTTAACAAAAGTGTCAAATACATCAGATTTGTTTCTAATACAATAAACCCAAACTTTCCTTGTTGCATCATCAATAAAAGTAACATAATAACTTGAACCCCAAGAGATGATACCTGAGCCGGCCCCCACACATCAGAATGTACCAGCTCTAACTTACTCTCTTTCTTCGTAGGTCCAACCTTGAGAAACCTTACTCGCTTCTGTTTCCCATATATGCAGATCTTCATAAATCCAAACTTTTTCGTATATCCAGAAAATTCTTCTTTATGATGTTCATGCCCTTATGGCTCATATGACCGAGCCTATAGTGCCATAATGTTGTATCTGCATCTGAAGCCACAAGATTACAATCATTAGTACTATCAGTGGTTAAATACAAGGTTCCAACCTTCTTACCTCTTGCCACCACAAGAGCACCCTTGGTAACCTTCCAAGAGTCTGCTGTAAATATCACAGTACAACCATCACTTCCCAACTGCCCTGCCGATATCAAATTTCTCCTTAATGTAGGCACATGTCTGACATCCTTCAATAGCCATGTATTCCCATTCTGCATCTTAACCGAACATAACCTTTTCCAACTATGTTGCAAGGCTCATCATCACCAAGAAAAACATGCCCAAAATCCCCTTGAACATAATCAACAAAATAATGCCTATGTGGAGTAGCATGGAAAGAAGCCCCCGAATCTAAAACCCAAGATTCAGTAATATTATGCAAAGAAAGAATCAAAGCATCCTGACATACATTACCCGATGCCACATTTGCCTCCTCCTTATTTTCTTCCCGTTGTTTTTCTTATCCCGAAGCTCCCACAGTCCTTCTTTGCATGCCTAAACTTTCCACAATTCCATCATACAATCTTGTTTTGGATTTTGACCTTACCCGATCTTTTGATTTTCCACGGTTTCCTCTATTCTTCTGTCTCCCTCTAGTTTCCACTCAAAGCATTCCTGAAGTAGAAGATTCACTAGAGCTTTTCTTCGCATTTCCTCGCTTAGAATCACCCCTACAACATCCTCAAACTTCAACTTTGAGTTAGCTGGAACCGAGTTACTTACCGCCATTACCAGGCTATTCCAACTCTCAGGTAAAGAGCACAGAATTAATAAAGCCCTAACTTCTTCATCAAATTCTATTATAACCGAAGCTAGCATATTCACAACCGTATTAAAATCATTTAAATGATCTACTACTGAACTATTCTCAGACATCTTCATATTAAACAACTTTTTCATTAAAAATATCTTATTAGAGGCAGAGGGTTTTTCATACAACTTCCCTAATGCATCCATTAGATCTTTTGTAGTCTTTTCCTTTGAAACATTAAATAATACCGAAGATGCAAGACTCGGCCGATCATTCCAAGTGCCTTCCGATCCAACAAATCCCATTCCGCATCCTGTCATACTCGAGGGTTTGTTCACCTTCTCGCAACAACGGAGTATAAAGATCCTTTCGATAAAGGTAATCTTCCATCCGCATCTTCCAAAGATTGAAATTTCGCCCGTTGAATTTATCAACCCTAGATCTTCCTTCATCTCGCCATAGCTCCCACTCAAGCTAAAAACTTTCCCTACGATTCAACACTTCAAACAAACCAAACCAGCTCGATACCAATTGTTAGGAAATAAGAGATAAAATATGCGGAATAATCCCTTACAGAATCGCAACAGTAGAAACTAATATGCAGAAAAATATTACAGATCTCAAATAAAATTGCAGAATAAATAACACAACACAGAGAGACAATATTTAACGTGGTTCACCCAATTTGGGCTACGTCCACCAAGAATCACTTGCTCAGATTTTATTACAAGCCTTCACTCTCTCAATACAATACCCAGATCCGTTTGGAGCTATGCTCAACAAACTCTACAGAATTCAAACCCGAATTCAAAACACATCTGTAATACATTTGCTTGTCTATCTATCATATGCATAAGACCATATAAATAGAAAACTGCTTAAGCAGTTTGATACAAAACCGTGGGTATCAAAACCAAGGGCAAAAACCGTGGGTATCAAAACAATGGGCAAAAGACCGAAAAAAACCATGGGCCCAAAAACAGCCCATAACGGTTACCCATTACCCATGGGTTAATGAACCACCCATGAAATTTTGCTTCGGGGGCTTCGCCCCCAAACCCCCTTTCATCGGGGGCCCAACCCCGAACCCCCCTGACCCGCTCACCGGCGAGCGGGACCGCCGTAAAAATACCCGAGTGTAACACATGGAAGGTGTACCAAACTCTAACATGAAAATAGGCTCCACAAACATAACAGAATGGCCATTGCATATATGGTAACCATAATGTGCATTTCCATCGAAATTCTTTCCATGGGAACTATTAGGATCTAGCTCAAGAGGATTCGTAAGAGAAATCATATTGCTTTATATGAGTTGAGGAAAAAACATGTGTGGTGGATATGGCAATCTAGTAAAAATGTGTCTTGTAGGTTGTAATTAGATATTTTGGGTTTAGATATAACATTGACAATAGGCTTATATTCACTAGGATTTCCTTTAAAGGAATATTTTCTTGGGAACTTGTTAGTAGATCGAGCCGAAAATATTAGTACCATATTTAAGTTTTCCTAAATAAAGTATCTTGATTTCATAACTTTTCATAGTATGACATAGATGATCAAAAGAGTGAAAAGAGTCAAAGCACACATTATTGTAAAGGGTTAATAGGCTATGGATAAAAACATCTTGCAATTTAGATTTAACTAAGATTGTGTTCATTTTAGAAAGATTATTCTTATAGTGCAAGAAATAATCACTAAGATGTTTGTTAGATACCTACCTATTTTGGCCATTTGTGCATATGATATTTTTGTTCCAATATTCATAGAAAAGTGAGCCAAAAATAGATTTTCTAAAGGATTAAAATATCTAATGAGTGCAAAGGCAAGTCATAAAACCATCGTAAAGCATAGTCTTGTAAGCTCTTAGGAAACAACTTGGTCAATAGTGTGTCATCATAAGCATAATATAAGTATACAACACAAAATGATCGAAGGTACTCATGGTGATATCCATGGCCTTTAAAGAGAGGAAAATTAGGTAAGGAAAAATTGGAAGGAAGTGGATAAGAAGAAACCTCAGGTGCAAGAGGACTATAAAGAAGAAGTGAAGAATCAAGAGATGGAGAAGAAGAGGAAGAGGCATGTTGTAATTGAAATTTTTGAGCTTGTAAATCATGATAGAAAAACTCTAAGGCATGTGTGCCTGAAGAAGTTTTGGGTTGAATGTGAGAAATGAGAGCGGAAAAAATATGAGCGTGAACATGAGTGGTGGATGCCTTCCACATTGGTGGGAGGGGAGGAGAGTGGAATAAATGATGTAGGGGCATATTGGGGATATCGTTAGTTTCTATAGGAGTGGATGCAAATATCCATTAGGTTTCTTCATGGGAAGTAAATAACAAGAGATCTAGGTTCTCAGGATGATCAAAAAGTTATGTATTTAGGTCATTAATATTTTTAGTGGTAAACTCATGAGAGGTGCTAGCCATGATAGAAAACAAAGAGATCTGATAAAGGGCATGCAAGGATTGGGTTCACCAAATGATTTGACATAATTAAATCTTAGTGAGAGGAATTAGATCAAATAGATGTAATGGTAACACACAATATCTATCATGCAAGATACAAGTACATGTGAGAAATAGTGAGAAAGAGTGACTTAGCTTGTATTTGAAGATCCTGGGTTGATTTTAGGTTGGAAACTAGGTGGAGTAGGTTAGATCTAGACTGAATATGCTTCATCTTTAAAATTGGAATTTGGAACTCCTTTGGACAAAAATCCCATAGAAAGGACAGGACCTTGCGCAGATAGTGTCTCAACTAGGTGCTAGTGTCCCGATAAATGCTCTTCTTTTGATCTTTTCAAGGTTTGAACTTATCTTCTTCCTTTCACTCTTTATCACATCCACTTCGTTGTAGGGTTCTTGTGTCACACCTAAACCTACAAAACAAACCCTAGCTACCTACACAAAGATCAAGAAAACATTAGATGAAACAAATAATGCATATGTTTGAGTTGGACTAACCTCGGAGGTCACCCCAATGTGATTGTCACCGAGTATTACACTACATTTCAGACTCTATGTAGTTATAATGTGTGTGTGTGTGAGAGAGAGATTGAATTCTTGTCCCTTGAAGCTAGGTTTCCCTTGTACCAGTCACACCAAGATAACAAACTACAACTACTTTTCCTCCAAGATGAATATGTGAGATGGAATTCATAAATATACCCTCTTATGTAGTGAATAATGCAACCCAAATTCAGTCCTTAAATGTTTCTATTTTCCCAAGTAGTAGATAGTAAGTAATATCCCAAATTGCCCAGCCCCTAATAATAGTGATTAAGTCATGTGTGTGTATATATATAATGATTCCCTTATTTGAATTTCATCATTAACAATTAAAAAGGCCAACCCAAAGTGATAAGAAATGTTTTAGAAAATATAACAAGTAATGTGGCATTTCAAATTTGAGAAAAAGAGGGAAAAGGATATAAGCGCCCAAATGGGATAGTAGTGCCTTAGTGTTCCTAGCCCTAATGGGTAGTTCTATCTGGAATACTCATAAGATATAATGAAAATTACAAAGTTGGGTCACATGTTGTCCAATATCCAAAAGTAAAGTGGTCATTCCAAAAAAATTAAATAATAGAAGTATGAAAAGGATAAAGTAATGTAAAATAAAACAAATGTTGTTAATGTCTAGTTTTCTTGCTTAGGAATCATACATATAATGACATAATTAGAGGTGTGATGTAAATATTAAGTTCATTATTTCATGTCTACAAGGATTTAACATAATTAAATCTTAATCATAGGAGTGAGATCAAATATGTGTAATAGTAACAAGCAAGATCTATCGTGCAAGAGACAAGCAAGTGTGAAAAATAGTGAGATAAGAGTGACTTAGATTGTATTTGAAGATCTGGGCTAATTCTGGGCTGAAAATTAGGTGGAAAAGGATGGATCTAGACTGAATATGCTTCATCTAGAAACCAATAATATGGAACTCCTTTGGAGCAGAACCACCCAGAGAAGGGTAAGACCGCTCGGGCGCTAGTGTCCGGACTAGGAACTAGTGTCCTAGAAAATTCTCCTCTTCTAATATTTTCAGGTATTGAACGTGTCTTCTTCATTTTCTCTTTGTCACATACACTTATCTATAGGGTTCTTATGTCCACCGAACCTTCCGAAAAAACCCTATCTTCCTTCAACAAGAAGGCTCAAATAAACATTAGATGAAACAAATAATGCATATGCTTGAGTCGGACTAACCTCGATGGTCACCCCAATGTGATTTTCACCAAGTGTTGCACTACATTTTAGACTCTATGTAGTACCTGTGTGTGTGTGTGTGTGTGTGTGATTGAACTATGTCCCGTTCTGCTAGGTTTCCCTTATACTAGTCACACCAAGATAGTGGGATACAACTACTTTTCCCCAAGATGAATGTGTGAGACATAAATAGCCCCTCATATTTATTGAATAATGCAACCCAAATGTAGTCCTTGAATATTGCTCTTTTCCCAAGTAGTAGATAGTAAGTAATAACCCAAATTTCCTAGCCCCTAATAATAGTGAGTAAGTCATGTATATATATGATTCCCTTGTTTGAATTTTGTCATTAAAAACCAAAAATTCCAACCCAAAGTGATAAGAAAGGTTTTAGAAAATATAAAAAATAATGTAGCATTTCAAATTTGAGAAAAGGAGGGAAAAGGACATAAGCTCCCAAAGGGGATAGTAGCCCCTGAGCACTCTTGTCCCTAATGGGAAGTACTTTCTAGAATGATTGAAATATATATAACAGAAAATATAGAGTTGGGTCACATATTTTCCAATGTCCATTAGCAAAGTGTTCATTCCATAAAATTAAATAGTAGAAGTATGAAAAGGATAAAGCAATGTAAAATCAAAACAAGTGTCGTTAATGTCTAGTTTTCTTGATTATGAATCATGCACATAATGACATACTTAGAGGCATTATGTAAATAGTAAGTGTGTGATTTCATTTCTATAACATCTTGATTGAGCGAATGTTGGTTTGAGTGTGGGTATGGTTTCTCATAATTGTCTTCACCAATCATAAGGGGTCTCTACTATATGGTGGGAAAAATGTGTGTAGACACCATGTACTCTTATCATCCGTTCAACTAGGGTATCGAGGCAATGAGTAAGGGACACACCAATATCGATACACAATGGATAGAATTAAAGGGGGTACAAGGACCATTAAGATTGCATACCCAAAGGGAAGTAACCCTTACACTAGGAAAACCTAATGTTTCCAAGGCCCTAGGTCGAAGAATAGGAAGGAACCCTATTGAGGTATTGGCACTATGGGGGTAATGAAAGACAATAAACATCTATGAAGGGTAATGAAAGACAATAAACATGTAAATTCTATACTAACCGAAGTAAATCATGTAACATGAAGTAAATAACTGAAATACAATATGCTAACCTAGCATGTGCATAAAATACTAAGCTAACATATAGTATGGACAAATATGTATGAGATTACTCTATACAAAATGAAAAGTCAAGTTAGAGAACTTACATGTTGAGGGGTGGTCGCTGATGCATCTATCTCCCAAAGGACCATACACCAAGAGAGAGTAGCTTTCAGGTGGAGAAGGGGAAACAATCTAGTCCTAGCTCACTATAGGTGACCCAAAGTGCAAGAAAACCAATCCAAACAAGAATAAACTCCAACCATATAGTCAAGATGCAAGAAATCAAAGAGCTAAGTGAGTAGATGTAGTTTGGTGCAAGATAGCAAAGCTAATGGTGATTTCTTGTTGATCTTATGTGATTTTCCTTATCTAAAAATGTGATTTGGGGTTTTATACTGACACCATCACCCGTGGGAAAAGGCATCGGCCAAGGATTTGAAATAACATCGATGATAACTTGTAGGCTATGGCATCGGCTAGGGATGGAAATGAGAGGGAGTGTGTGTAAAGTTTCATGGAAAGCAAATGGAAAACAAAACAAAATAAATGTGGTCATGAACAAGTAAGATGTCAGGAGGAATGTGGAGGAAAATAAGAGGGTAAGAGAAAAATAAGAACATGAATATGACTAAAAGCTACTCTCTCTCCATATATCATCCCTAACCCAATGGTTACATGAATAACCATACCCTTATCCAGAACAAGCCCCTTAAGGCACCCATTCCTAGAAATAGATGCATTAGCGACCTCTAACTGGAAAGAGAAATTGTTGTTAACATCAAAATCATTTCTCTTAATATAGGACCAAATCATAGACCCACTTATGTAGCCCCTGGTCATATGGTATGGTCATATGAGGGCTTAAAACTTTTGATTCATACTAGTAGGTGCTTAACTCGAGCCCCCTTTCATTTTATTTGTGTGGTGAAGGAAAGAGCATTTTATTCTATTTTAGTGGCAACTAAAATAAATAGTAGAGCATAATATTGAAAAGCTTGTAACTTTTGATCGGTTTTTAGTGTCATTTTTTTGCAAAAGTACTTTTTTTCCCATGCTCTTTCCATTAGAAATGTTTATTTTGAGAATTGCAATATAGTTATAAAGTGTCATATTGTAACACACACTCATTATAAAGTTCCAAAATCTAGGGGGGCTCTTGTTGCATTGTTTGGGGGTCTTGTTGCATTGCTTGGTTCTTGCATTTCTTTTTGGTGATTTTTTAGGATGGTGTCTACTTTTGCATTAGATCATTTTGATCCATTAACAACACATAATTACCACACATGGAAACCAAGAATGGAAACAATAATTAAGTGGAAAGGATTATGGGCTTTAACTTCTTAGTAACAACCAAAGTGTTCACTAGAGAATATTAAAATTCCAGTACAAAGTGCAAATTTGATGAGTGTATGGGTTTGACAAGAACTTATTTAAGTGACAATTTTTATTTTATTTAGAAAAGTGGGACTCTCCTTTCAAAATATGGGAGAAATTAAAGGATTTATTTGGTAAGGTAGATCATATGAGATCCATGCAACTTGAAATTGAGATCACCTCTCTTAATCTTGAAGATTTTCCAATAATTATAAACTATCTTACCAAGTTCAAGAATTTGTTGACATAATTGAAGGGGAGTGGAAGAGATAAGAAAGATGAAGAGTGTGTTTACTTGATTCTATCCAAGTTTAGAGGACCATTCAAAATTTTTGCTTCTACCTTTTTCTCTAGCATGGATGCCTTAGGTGACACATTCAAAATGCCTAACTTAGAAACATTTTGTGAAATACTTACTAGGGAAGAATCCAAATCGTCTCACCTTGAGTCTTCCACCTCTCAAAGGGCATTATTTGCATCTTATCCTAAGGGCAAGGGAAAATGAAATAGTAAAACCAAATTCACACCTTCTCCATCTCAAAGTTCTCCTAAACCCAAAGAAAACAACTCAAAACCCAAGGAGTCTTCTAAATCCAAGAATAAGTCTAGCCGTTCATGCTCTTTTTGTGGGGGTAGTAATCATGAAGAACATAGGTGTTATAAGTGAATGCAAGCCTTAGAGGATGCAATTAACAAACAAAAAATTTCTATCTCCACTCCACATCCTTCTAATCAGCATAGAAAAGCACTTAATGTTGTTGGAAGATCTCAGTCACCACTTGTAGACAATTGGGTTATAGATTTTGGTGCTTCTCATCACATGACTTCTTCCAAAGAGTCTTTTGTTTCTCTAGGTTTGAGTTCTACTTCCAAAATTGAGGTTGGAGATTCTTCCTTTCTTTCTGTTGAGGGAAAAGGTGATATACAACTTGATGGTGGCAATATCTAAGATGCACTATATGTTCCTAACATCACTACAAATTTTCTTTTTGTATATCAAATTTGTCATTCTGGTCAAGGGAAAATAGTGACTTTTACACCACATGGGGCAAAAGTAAGAAATTTTTGGAGCCTTATTCACTTGTTGCTCGGGGTATTATTGATCATAGTTATAGACGATATCACTTTGAGGGTTTTTATGAAACTTCTTCTATAGGGATAGGATTGGTTTCTCATGCAGATTCAGAGAGTAAGCTTTGACATGAAAGATTCGGACATATCGATTACAGATATTTGAAGGAGTTGAGCACTCATGGTATGGTAGATGGTCTTCCTAGAGTTTCTTGTCTTGAGGGAGTTTGTCATGTTTGTGTATTAGGAAACAAAACTAAGATATTTTTCCTAATAATTTTTCTAAGAGAGCTTCTTCACCACTTGAGCTTATGCATAGTAACTTCTTTGGTTTTTCCTACCCCATCTTTCAATGGAGCTAAGTATGAACTTACATTTATTGATAATTTCTCGAGGTGTACTTGGGTTTATTTTCTCAAGTACAAAAGTGATGTTTTTCACACTTCAAAGTCTTCAAGGCTTTGGTCAAGAAACAATCTTCTAGTAGCATAAAGAACCTTCATACTGATAATGGGGGGATTACTTCAGCAATGAGTTTTCTAACTTTTTAGCAACTCAAGGAATTATTCACCAACATTTTGTTCCTCATACTCCACAATAGAATGGCTTAGCAGAAAGGAAGAATAGAACTTTGAAGGAAATGGCTAATTATATGATGCATTCTAGAGATATACCTCATATCTATTGGGCAGAAGCAGTTAATTGTGCTAACTATATTCAGAATCACACACCACATAGAGCACTTGAGCATTTAACTCCAGAGGAATCTTGGTCCAACACTAAGCAAGATGTCTCATTTTTTCAAGTCTTTGGGAGCCATGCTTGGGCCTTTGTGCCAAAGAAGAAAAGGAAATCTTTGGATAAGAAGAGTAAACCATTGATCTTTGTAGGGTATCATGAGAACATGAGATCTTATCATCTTTTAGATTTTGATACACATGATGTTATTTTTTGAACACATGTTTAGTTTGATGAGCGTTTCACTCCTCATGATTCTTCATCTTCTTCCATTCCTTTTTATTTTTCATCTCATCTTGAGGATCCTTTCTTTAAGGAGATTGATGAGGAGGTTATAGATGTCATTGAGGATCCTATTCCCACCGATATTGTCACTATGCCTAAGTGGGCTCATCATTGCATGGTTTCGAGGTAAAGCACCTTTCATAAAGGATCTTCCACCCACTAGGCATCATCACGCACATTCTATAGGTTCGGACTTTTTGTTAGGCATTTTATGAGGATCTGCGGTCTTTTCAAAGGCTCATGGGATACGAGGCATGGGATGATGCGATGGTAGGTGAGGATTCTTCTTTGATGAAGGATCATACTTGGGATTTGGTATCTCTTCCTAAAGGAAGAAAGATGGTTAGGTGTAAGTGGGTATACCGAACCAAATACGCAACTAATGGGTACATTGACAATTATAAGGCTCATGTTGTTGCAAAGGGTTTTCACAAGTTGAAGATATTGATTACTCTAAGACTTTTCCCTGTTTCAAGATGGATTTTGTACGCCTTTTACTTGCTCTTCTTTGCATCACAGGGTGGCCCATATACCGGATGGATGTAAAGAGTGTCTTCTTACATGGAGATCTACAAGAGTAAATATACATGGAGCATCCGGCTAGATTTTTTCAGGATTCTTCTCTTTTTTTAGGCTCAGAAGGTCTCTCTGAGTCCTCAAACAAGCCCTCGGGCTTGGTATGAAAATATGGATTATTTTCTTCTATCTACTCTGGTTTTGTTCGTTTTCACTCTAATCATACAAAGTGTATCTCCGGCATGTTGGTGAGTATATTGTGATACGTATCTTGTATGTTGATGATCATTTCTTACCTGGCAGCTCTTCTTCCCACATTCAGAGTATTCAGAGAGCTCTTTCTACACAGTTTGACATGACAGATCTTGGGCTATTTCATTATTTCCTTGGTTTGCATATTTTTTAGACAGATTCAGGGATTCATTTGAGTCAACAAAAGTACACCCATGATCTTCTTAGGCGCTTTGATATGGCTGATTGTAAGCCAATTCCATCTCCCTTTCAATCTGGAGTTACTCTTACTTCCACATGTACCACACCACTTTGTGATCCTACGTTGTATAGGCGTTTAGTTGGAGAGCTCATGTACTTGACCCATACTCACCCTGATATTTCATTTGCAGTAGGGCTTGTATCTCGGTTTGCACATTCTCCTCATAGTAGTCACTAGCAAGCTGCTAAAAGGATTTTGTGCTATTTGCATGGCACTTCCCACTTTTTCCTACACTACACTAGGGGTTCTACTCAATTGGTTGGGTATACAGATTCAAATTGGGCAGGTTCTATTGATGACATATGTTCCACTTTTGGCTATCTTTTCTATCTTGGTTCTTCTTTAGTTGCTTAGACATGTAAAAAGAAACAGGATATTGCACTTTCATCTTCGAGAGGCGAGTACGAGGGTAGCGATTAGAGATAGTCATCAAATTATTTGGCTTTGCGATTATTGTGAGTTTGGATTCCCATAGGATTCATTGACTGTACTTTGGTGTGACAACCAGAGTGTAATTCACATTTCTGCAACCCTGTTGAGCACCAATGCACCAAGCATATTGAGATACACATCCACTTCATTCATCAGCACATTCAGGATGGAGTTCTTTACTTGGAGTACATTCGACTCGGCTGACAAGTTGCGAGACATCTTTATGAAGCCTTTTGCATCACCTCACTACCTTAAGTTGTGTGGAATGCTTGGGGTTTCAGAAGTTTTTCTTGGGGGTGTTTGTGAGAACATCTTCCTTCTTCTTCTTTATCTTTCCTTCTAGCAGGATTTTTCTTCTTTTAGTTTGAGATTTCTTCATGGATATATTGTACATGAGTACCTCATCAGGCCTAGTTGTCGGGACTCATACTATGGACATGCCACTTCTATTTTGGCCCCTAGCTTCACTTGAGGGGGTGTTAGAGTAGGTATTTACCTTAGCTCATGTTCACCGAGGTAACTTATTTAACTTTATTGTATTTATCCTCACCCACTTATGTGTATGGATATTTCTTTTTATTTATTTAGATATTAGGAGATATTATCTGGTTGTTAGGTATATTTCTTTCCCTTATCTATGGTATTGACTAGTTCTTTCCTAGATCTATGGTATAGACTAGATCTTTGATGTCTAGTTCTCTCATAAATCTATGGACTTGACTAGTTCTTTGATGACTAGTTCTTTCCATGATTTATGGCTTGATCTACGACATTGGTGGTTCTTAGATTGTTATTCCTTGCCTATATAAGTAAGGCCCATTCTCATTTTATTTCATTGAGTTCCATAATAATATATGTTATTGCTTTGCTCATTTGTTTGCAAAGGTTTTATGTAAATTTATTACGCAAATTGCTTTCATCTTATTGATCATGGTGTTTGATTAGCATCTCGTGTTCTTGGCTTGGTACGATCTAGTTATTGTGGTGTTTCCCACATTTGTGTGTGCCCTTGTTGTAATTCACACAATCAACATAATTTGTGCTAGGAGGGAGGGACTTATTGGTCACTCACAGAGATCGTTAATATTAAAATTTGTCAATATTCTAGTTTATAACCATGAATAGAAAATATCAACAAAAATATTCAAGATTTATTTTATCATTATTTACTTAAATATAAGTTATTTAGACACCAATAACATTTCATAGATAATATAGTTCAGCAAAATAGAAAAAAGGGAGAATATTAAATCAAATCTCTTTCACATTCATGCGGTGAATAGAGTTTAGAACCATTATATTTGTTCCTTATTCAAGTATATGAAATAGAGACTCGACCCCACACCAAATTCCTTCTATCAATGGATTTCAACCCAATGATGTAACAATTTATCCCCAAAAATACTTCTTTCCCCTGTCATTTCTTCTTGATCCTACCTCAAAATACTTCCTTTTCATAGAGAAAATATTGATCTCCTACTAAATTTCTCATGCCATAATGATAATATCCACAAATATTTTACACTTGGTGTTAAACTTGTTTAGTTCATGCATAATCCTATATGCTTGGAATCTAATAAGGGCTTGATCTCAATATCTTGGAGAGATATCCATGTATATTACATTTCTTCATTGCAATATAAACTCAATTGGTGTTTGAGTCTTTAAAAAGGTTAAATTGTTAAAAATCAAATTTGCATTATTTAGGGATATGTTAGGGGTGTTTAAAATCTATGATAAAGGTTGTAATATTAACTAATCCAAGGTCAATTTATCTAATGCAAGCCACATCCTATAAGTGTTAGGATTAATGAATTTATTAATAAGCAAATACTTCATAAATATTTCCCTTCCAATAATAACTATAAATCACACGTGAAAGGTGTAATGGGGACGTTGAAGGGATGCATAGAATAATTCAAACTAGAGGGAGTGAAACATTACACCGGAAGAGGGGAGATGAAGAATAGGGTTGAGGTAGAAGAATTCCAAGGGCAGAAAAATATTGGGAGAACCTATGTGAACCTATTATTTCTTGTGAATAGGGAAACATTAACCACATCCCCATTTTGTTCATCATTTAAAGGAGAAAAGGGGTGCAATGCGGAGATCATCAAGGTAATGTAAAGTGGAGATATCCCAAAAAGGAATGAGTGATTGATAAATATTGTCAATGTCAATAGTTTTTTTGCATTGTCATCTCTTGTGATTTTGGATGGCTAGAACACATGCCTATTGAAGGGAATTAACTTGCACATATACCAACATAATTTAAATAGAGGGTCATGCGAAGTGGGATTGGAATCCCATGTTGATTCAATGTATTAGTTGAATTTGAAAACCATAAAACATGGTCAACAAGTTGGTTTTGCACCATATTTCTAGACCATTATCTATGGAAATTATTATATCTTTCTTAGACAACAACAAGTATAAGAAGTAATAATTTTCCTTGTTGATTTGTATTTAACACTTTCGCCTCAAATTTTTAGGGTTTTAACACTCATATAATTTGAAACATTTGACAAGTGTATCTATATCGGGAAATATTTATATTCTCGTCACTCTTTCATTGACTTGAGTTTTGCTAAAAAAATATCAATAAGGGTTGAATACATGACCATTGACGTTATTCTTATAGCAATTGTCACGATAGTTTGGTTGACAAATAGAGGATAACACTAATTAGTATTTGATTGAAACCCATTGGTGTATTGCATTAAGAGGCGGGTTGGTTACTCACATTGCAGAGTCTCCTTTTCCATCACCGTCAAAAAGAATATTTTTATATATTTGAATCCTAAAATTTAAATAGGTTAGATACTAATACTCCACATGTAGGGTTCCTTTGGCGATGTCATCTGTCAAATCTTTGTCAATACAAAACCTTGAATATCTATTTTCCAAACTAAACCATCTATTTATTTGATGTGTGTCGAGACAACCACCGAGAATCCCATTTGGAAATGCATATTGGCGTAATTAACATTTGAGGCATTATAAAAATAAAATAACAATTGTGTATTATCGGGTCCTCCTTTGATGCTCTAACTTATCCAAGGTAATAAATAGGGAATTCTTGAGTTTAAATATTATAGTTCAATTAATTGGTTTGAAGATTATAATTTTGTTTATTTATCAAACACTTTATATTTGTTTGATATTTATTAGTTTTGGTTGTAGTGGTGTGGGTTATGAGTTTGTGAGGGGGTGATGTTATGTCAACATATCTATAACCAAATTGAAATGAAAATGCAAGAGTATTCGTCTCATGTAGTAGTGGAAGACGGAAAAAAGGTGAAATTTAAAGGCTCATAAATGTCATCATCTATCATAATTAGCAAACTATTATTCCATATTAAAGGTTTCTCCTCGAGAATCAATGGTATGTAAAATCATAATTTCCCAAACCATACACTCTTATTATCTCGAGAGAGGAGAGGATCATGTAGTGATGTCGATGGAGTGCCACATACAACATGACGAGGATATTCATGTGCAATGGGGGCATAACTACAAGGGCCTTTCCCTACCTCTCACACCCCTATTTTTGGTAGCATCGATCTCATGAAATTAGATACGATCAAGGTTGATATAAGTTCTAAAATTTCATAGTTATAGTTTGACATAATTATTATCCGGTTGTACTCTACGATTACAAACAAGAATTAGACCGAGAATCCATATGATCAAAAGTTAGATTTTATCTCTTCATCAATTTTTAGGTGAGACTCAAATGATTTCTTATATTATTGAGTGAAAATTTCTCTCGATTTACAAGGAGGTATTTTCACTAATAAAACCACCAAATTGTACCATGTAATGTCCATAGATATATGCAATTCAATAATACAAGTTTCCAATTACTCGAGAGGGCTAGAAACATAAAAATTATGTAATTAATTTATGTAAGTAGGTATAACTCTAATTAACACTCTCCAAAAATCATATTCTATAATTATTCATCATTCCTTAGCCAATTTTTTGGCATGTGGCTTTATTTCCTAGTAGCCTATGTCATCTATTGATTTTGGAGCAAAAAAATTCACCTAAGTTGTCAATTTGACGATTAATAAGGGGAGAGTGGATCAATGATTAGGTTTCTAGTTGTGGGGACATTTGTTTGATTTAAGATAGACATAGTTCCTATCCTATTTCTATTTGTCCTAAAAAAATCCTTAAAATCATCTAAAATGTAGATTTAGAATGTCAAAATGTAGATCTGCCCAAACCTTTTCTCTTCTTTTGTCTAAGTGTAGTTAAGAATCTTGGTGTTTTTAGGATGGAAAACAAGATCTTGGAATCCATGAATGTATGCTTTCGATGAACAACAAAACTAGGTTAATTATATATGTTGAGGCGGGGAAAGGATTTTCTTGACCTTTTAGCTTTCTTACTTTTTCCATCGGTTCTTCCCTTAAAATAAATTCTACATCCAAGTTATCTAAGAAATTTGACTTAGCACCAATATCTATAATAGGATGGGAATATTGACGTCAAGCAGTTCATCTCCACAAATAAATTGGAGTTGTTGAACCCAAAATGTTTATCTTCATATGTTAATAACACCCTTAGGATTGAAGCCAACATTTACTATGTTTGCACACATGTTTCCCATCTTCCAAATTTTAGTCACAATATAGACACCAAAAAAAGGAAAATGTGTGTGCAAAAATATTATCACCTGTGTTGTTTAACTTAGGTAGAACAACAATGTCAACCAAGGTTTTGTAAGTAGAAACTAGAGTATGACCCGGTGGTTATGTGAAGGAGGTGGGTATGTTTATAATAACTTCAAGCTTTTTGATTGGATGTCGGTTATGTTATTATGACTTATAGTCCCAAGATGAATTTATTCTCATGGAATTCATTAAAATCTTTCAAAACTCTAGAAGTTAAGAAGATTTCATTAACTGGATAATATATTATTTTGTTGGGAACCTGCTCTTCAATTTATGACCCAACGTGGACTTGATATATACGAGGGGAGAATATATATATTTAAAATTTTATAATCATGTTTTTCTAAGGGTGGTAGATGTCACGGAGCACAATAATATACTTAAGTCTAGAATTATTTTTGACTTTTTAAGGTTTATTTAAATCTTTATAGTGTAGGAAGAAATGCGACATAGGTTTTAAATACTTGGTTGCATTCTAGTTTATTTCGTTGATGTATTAAATGAATGTGTGAGGACGTGTAAAAGGAATTTTCAAGGAATACAAAAACAAAAATGAAAATTTTGAAATTAAAAGGAGGGGATTATATACTTGCATGCCCCACACCTATTCCATGGCTCAAATTGTTCCTACCCAAAAATATTTGTTATGCATTCCACTTTATCGTATTAATCTTGCCTACATTATTAATGTGAATGTAATTTTCATTTAAAGGGCCAAAAAAATGAGGAAAATGCAATAATCCTCCCTTTTAAACCGTAAGCTCGAATAATTACAAAAAGGGTGATGCGTGAATAGTCATCGATAATTGAGCCCCTCCGATAGTTTGTCATATAAGCGAAAGGAGAATTTTATCCTTCAGTCAAAAGAGGTATTTTTACTAATAAAACCATCAAAGTGTACCATGTAATGTCTAGGGAGAAAATGATTCCTTTCTTTCTTAATTACAAATTTAATCCCTATGGATTTTTAAAGTGATAATAATATCACTAATAAAAAATAAACAATTAAAAAGTAACTTATAAGGATCTTCAAAACTATTGAAAAACAAAAGTAAAACAAATCTTAATATTGTAAATCTTTAATCGATCCACCATATTTGATG
The DNA here is from genome assembly GCA_018340775.1 of Taxus wallichiana var. yunnanensis. Classification (NCBI taxonomy): domain Eukaryota; kingdom Viridiplantae; phylum Streptophyta; class Pinopsida; order Cupressales; family Taxaceae; genus Taxus; species Taxus wallichiana. The sequence goes on from CM031242.1 coordinate 667,944,115, forward strand.
TAGGGGCATAATTGGAATAAGCATTAAACTCTCAAATTTTCCTCCATGTCATGTTAATAATCTATATAAGTGCCTCGAGAGGTCATAGTGAGACAAATGAGTCTTTTAGAATTGAAGAAAAGTATAGGAAATTTGACTTTTCCTCGTATCATGTTTTCCCTCCAAAAAGGACTTTGAACTAGTAAAGCTTGAAAATGGCTTGCGAATGTTTGTCAAGAATGGAAAGGAGTATAGAAGGTCTCTAATCTTGAATAATAAGTGTCTAAGGTTGTAAAGTGAGTTGTTATGAACAGATAAATGTCTTAAATTGATGAAATATACATGTATTGGCCTTTTATGGGCATGAAAGCCTAAGAGAGTTAGTTAGGGTTGGTTACGAGGAGAATGAAATGAATTAAAGCTTGAATGAATAAGTGGTTAGGACTCATTCCTCATGGAGAGGAAGAAAATGTGATGAAGTTTGTGAGTTGATACTTTTATGAAGAAATGAGAACTATATTTTGGTGTGAAAATTACATGTTTGATATGTAGTTGCTTTGATGCAGGTAAGAGTATGAAAGAAATATTAATCTGTGTATGAATCGAAACCCCTACTCAAGACTACGAATTGATGTGAGGTTAGGAACCAACTATATGAATGCTTTTATAGATTCATTGATACTAACTCAAGGAAAGTATTGTGATTATAGTGAAAGATTGACTTGGAAATGCTTGACTCTGTTTGCATACAAATAATCAACCCCAAGACTATGAAAACTTTGAATGGATATTGAGAGGTGTTTGTTGTGTTTATAAGATAATTCTTGTAACCACTAGTATGCATTCAGGAAGGAACTTTGCGTAATACTTACATGCATCTTATGGGAAGGTTAAGCTGTGAAATTGGGACTATGTTGCATTATTATATGTATTGATCTTATGAGATATCCCTTGAATATTATATTAGATATAAGCCATCAATGAGAGATCATTTATTGTTTCAAAAGTGATCTAAGTCTTCACAGTAGGCAATTAAGGGTGAAGACCCTATTTTGAGCATGTTTTCTCGCCCAATTGTTGCATGAAGCAATCCCTAATCTCCATGACATGATCCATTGGTAAACTTCCCATGTGCATGACCTTGAAACATATCCATAGTTAAAATTTCAAGCTTTGATTCAAATATTTGGAAAAGTTATAGCAAAAACTCCCCTCTTAGGTATATTGTGCAAGTTTAGAAGTGGCGAGCTAGGGTTAGAGATTTGAGACCCTTAACAAATGTAGTTTGCTATGAAACTGGTGGTAAGATATGGTGGCAAGGATGTCTTATAGCACATTTTGAAATAATTTTGGATGTTGGAGGGTAAATTTTTATATTCTCATGATGAGTGTTGGACGGGAAGTTAAAACATAATCGAAGGGCTTAGTTTGAAGAGTGATTTACAAAGGAAGGTGTAGTTTCCCTTAGAGTCTATCCTAAAACTTTCCATACATATGAAGGCCCTTAATGGGTATCTAAAAACCACTTTATTGTGCATTAAAACTCCATAGAATCACGAGATAAGCCTGACATAGTGCCTGCAGACAGACCTAATCAAAGGTTAGAAGCAAGAATACAATAAGGAAGTTGAAAAAATGTGTAAAGAGTTAAAGGCTAAAACTTGGAGAGTGTGTCAGTGGTGTTAAAATATAACTTTTGAAGTTGGTATTTTAGTGAAGGTAGTAATAGAAGTGGATAGCCTAGATGAGAGCAAGAATTGTGTTCTTTAGAGCAAGTAGGGGGCAGTCTTGTCTTGAAAAATAAAGTAGTGAAGGATGGTGGTTATATGATTGCATTTTTGTGTAATTAACCATATTTGAAGTGTCTATAGGGAGAAGAGGACCAAGGAACCTTGGAATGGGTATAAAGGTCAAGAAATGTTATTTTTTATCTAAAAGTTGTGAAGCAAGAAATTGGCAAGTTGGTGCCAAGTAAGTGAAAGAAGGGTTCAATGAGTTTAGTTGGATTTGATGATGGAAATAGCATGCAATAAGGTCTACATGTAGGGTAGAGTCAAGTACAAGCTTGAGGAAATAAAATTTGTGTGAGATTGTGCCAATTTGAGCAAGATTTGATCAAAATATAGCACTTTTAAGTCATCTTAGCCTATGAATGATTCTCTAAATGCAAACTAAGTGGAATTTGGTTGTTGTAAATCTTTTAACAATTGATTTCATGGCTGTTATTTTTTTTTTTTCTTGAATGCGTCGATATCCTAATATCATTGGATGTACCAGCAAGTTAGACCTACATGAGAACATTAGAATCATTGATGGTCACATAGAAATCATCAATCATAGTGAAGTATTTGCGAGGCACCAACCAATGACATTCTTTACAATTTTCATTAAGCCATCTTGTGTAATGTCTAGGTCAAAAGAGATTCCATGTTTTCTTAATTTAAGATTTTAGGTACTTAATCTATGATGAAGTAACTGATTTCTTTCAATTTATGAATTGTCCATTCTTTCTTTTCTTCTCATAGACACAGGCTCATGCCGCGGAGTTTGATTTTTGGGGGATTAACATACATTGGATGATCATCGATACTGATTGTGCAATAAAAGTCGAATGATCTCGGTCCATACATTATAAGTTAAATTGGACAAATGCATTCAACATAATAAACATAGAGTGTTTGGTTATTCATGTGTGAGGATAATATATGTGTAATTTAAAATTATTTCCAATAACTTGATGCCATTTTCTACTTTGCATGGCTCATAACAAGTAATAGATTCCAATAGAACGAATTGAAACTATAAACCATGCTTAGAATAATTAGAAAGGATGAAAATCCTTACCCTTATGATATTTAATTAAAAGATACATCTAAATATAGTCAAAAACCTCCAAAATATTTCCACATGATTAATATGGCCACTAAATTAGTAAGAGCAAGATGGTCATAAATCCTCATTTTCACAATGTGAATAGATAATATATTGTTATAAGGATTAGGTCCTAGGATTCAACAATATTCATTAACATTATTCCACCGTATTTTAATTGGTGGAGATTATTTATTAGCAATTGCATGTGAACAATGCAATGGATATGTTGAGCGGGATGCGTAAAGAAGTTAAACTCACCCTCCCAAAACAAGATGAGACTCGGGGATGAGGTTACAACTTGACCTGGATAAGATGAGACTCAAGGATGAGGTTACAACTTTCTAAATGGGTCTTATAACCCCTCATATCCCTTATCACATTTAATAAGTTACAAAGGGACATCGGGGTGTTAAATTGTGTAAAGGGTAGGAGCATCATGAAGAAGGGGCCAGAATTTGTTATGAAGGTGAGTTGAAAACACTTCCTTAGCAATCCAAGTTGTAACTTTAAGTGACATAACTCTTCCTCCTCCTTAGTGGTGTACTCTTTTTCCCCCATGTACCTTTAGAAAAGTTACAAAGGAAATCACCCTCTTCCAAGTGTGCGTAGGTCAACTCATCATGAGGAAGGGGTAGGTGGGGTTAGGTGAGAGGAAGACTTTTCCTAACCACCCAAGTTGTTTTTAAGTGACACAACTTCTATTCCTCATGTGGGGGCACACTTTTGTGTCCCCGTGTCCCTTTTTAATTTTTTCAAATAGAAAAATGGACATCATCAGTCTCAGTGCACATTTTCCATTTTTAGAAACTACTCTCACCATTGCACTGCTAATAATTCTTACCCGAGAGCTTCCCTTGGTGTTTCCTAGGAAAAACTTATATAATTTTGAGTGTAAAACACCCAAGGAATCTAATGACACCATTTTTAGGACTTGATTCTTCCTTATCTTTGAAATTTAACCCCTTTTTCAATTCTGGTCACGAGTGGTTCCCGGAAGGTGAAACTGCCACCAAAGAAAAATATACCTCTTTGTCCAACTCAACCTATGGAACATATATAGGGTCTCATTTCATCCACTTTGAATCATATTCTAACTCTCCTTGGAACTCCTAGAATCCTTAGTTGAATCTTTACTAGAATAGAAGGTCTTTATCTACCTTTGTCGGGCCAATATTGACAAATCAGCTCCTCATAATCCCTTGAAACCTTTTGCACAATGAATTAGACATACTTAGCTTTCCAAATCCTTTATTCTTAACTCACAATAGCTTTGGAGATTCTGAATCATCTCGAAACTTGAAAAGCTACAAAAAAATATTATGTTGTGAAGAATCGGAGGCGCGATCGATAGGAAGGCACATAAGAGAGTGTGGAATATGAATTGAAAGCGAGGAGTCAATATGGTGGAGAATCCATGAAGAGAAGAATAAGATAAGTCTGAAAAGAAAAAAATGTAGAGTTTTTAATGCATATGTAGATGGTTTGCATCTTAGTAGGGGTCAAATGAAGGAGAAATGGGAGAGAATCCCACAAAGAAAAATTGAACATACATGTGAAGATTGCACAAAACATTTTCAAAGGAGAGTATGTCGAGAAGCATATGCGCAATGGAGGAATTTCCAAGGTAGAGAAGGAAAGAGGTAGATAAGAAGAGGAGGAGGATGAATAGATATCTCCGTTATTTTTATAGGGATTGGGGCCTCCTCAACATTTATGGATATATAGAGAAAGGGATCCCCACCTCAATTGTCCAACAACATAAGTGATGTATGGATTACACTTCAACCCAAATGCTAGTTTATAAGGGTTTCAACTATGGTTAAGTTTTTGGTCTATTTGGATTGATTACAAAGGGTTTCATGCATTTACGATACCTAAAATCTTATAGAGAAGCATACTTCACTCGATTACAAGGGTACATAAAGTTGTTGAGTTCTAAAGTCATCTGGATGAAACCACTAAATGAGGACAAAACCAACTGAGAAGGGTTTTTCTATAAATGAGTTCCACCATCATCCTAGATGATACCACTAGATAGGGGAAAAACCAATAGACATGTTTGTCATAAATAATGGTTTTATTTGAGCATACTATGCACAACTAGAATAAAAAACAAAGCATGTGTAGGACATTTCTAGCATGTTCATCACTTTATCACACCCATAGTAGTAAAATAGTTAAGTGCACTTTCTTTTCCATCCTGTATTTTATTTAGCACATGTTCTAATTAATCTACCTTACAAATTTATATATGTATATGATTTGAATATTTAATTAATAATATGAATATGCATGTTATTTCTAACCATAACCAAGAATTTAAATAAATAAGTAAAGAAATTCACCCTTTCCACCATATTTATTTATCTTTTAGGTTAAATCATAATCGAACAAAAGCATGTAAACAATAACTACATACAATAATGTGCATATTCAAGATGACAGGTGTGGATAAATTATGAATTCCAACCTATGATCATATCAATGATATTCTTATGTAAACATTAGGGATCACCAATGAAAATATCACATACCATGGGTGGAAAAGAGTGGATGTGCCATTATTAGTGTTTGTAAAAAAATCTCAAGTTATGAAATAAATTTAAATATTTGTATTATAAATATGATCATATATGTGCTACATAGCTCTAGTAGCCTTAGAAATCACATGTAATGACATGTGGTCTCTATTTTATGTCTGGATATTGTTTGGGTGCTCTTTATTGAATTCTCATGGGTGGTTGGATGTAAACACTCATTTTGGTAATTCATGTCTTGCAACAACACAAATTGTACAACACTCTTGTATATTCCACACTTTCTCAATTTGACCAATTATGTTATCCGTAGCTATATCTCACTCATTCTTGCTTACACACACAACCTATTTGTTCGCATAACGGTCATATTAATCCAAAATCAGGTTATACCCTTGCATATTACAATTCTAGCTTTCAAATTACTCACACATGTATGTGGGACCATATATCCATAAAGGACCATAACGTCCATATGTTATGTGGGGACCTGGATGCTTTGGTCCCTCTCCCTCTAACGGTAATTTTTCTAATTTGAATTTTTTTGGTACACTTCTAGTCAACATTATGAAGTTTTCCAAATCTAGAATGCACATAAAAGCAAGTTATCCATATCTCACTAAGAGAGGGTGTTCTATCTACTTAACACCAAGCATTCAAACGAGAAAAGACTAAGAGTAATCATTAGAAAAGATACTTCAAGACTCCTTGAGCTCCACATACTCTACATACTCATTCTAGGGTATTCATCCACTCATATTTGCAAATATAAAAGGGACATTATCAAATTCAAGTCAAGCTAGGGCAAAGGTTCAAGTACAATCACATTATTTCAAGGTCATGGTTATCAATTTGGTTTCATACATTCTAGATATCACATGTTAGGCAAGAATGACATGCGGTTTGAGCCCTCTTTAGAGTAGTGGTGACTTGGTGGTGCACATAGGGTGCCCACAACCCAACTAATTTTTTAGTAGGACTTCTTCACTCTATATGGTTTTGAAGATTCAATCAACTACACAATGAGCATCACATGGTATTAAAGGTTCAAATTGTAGAGATGAGCATATCAGTAAGTAGTGCATAGACCCGAAAATTTTAGGATTTGAAAGTACAAGGGATGAGGGCATACATAAAGGGCCATAGAAGGGGGTACGCTTTGGGTCGTACCATACGCTTTGGTCCACATAGATTTACAAGACACAATTTCAGAAACAAAGCTTTTCAGATCATTTCAACCCTTTTAAATCATCAAGTCAAACCATCAACACACATTCCATAATATATAAGCTAAGTCTTCGTCATCCTCCTATTCATAGTACTTTGTTTCATTTATCTATGTTATTTATCTTTGTTCAATGATTGTTTCTAACATTGTTGAAATTAGATTTGGAAACTAATTTATTAGGATAATCTACCATTGGTTATTACCCCTTAATTTTAATCATTTAGGTTAAATCATTTGGTGAAATCGGTATTTTTTGTTGTGTATGGATGTATCTTCTTCTCTCTTGCATATTTCTTCTAGGGTTATGTCTAATTATTATTCTTTCACCCCTACCTATGTGTATTCCTAAGCATCTATTCAATTTGAATATATATCAATGGTCACTTAATTACATCCCGATTCAAACTTCCCCTTGTTGATTCTATTGTAAATGTTGTGACTACTCGTCGAAATAAAAAACCCATGGGGGACCTACACTAGTCCCCCACACATATTAGTGCGCAAAACCATCTCGACTCATTGAATCATCCAAATATTATGATATTATTAATGATTTAAATACTACTAACCCTGCTAAGATATCCTTTTTATCTTCTTCTCACAAAGCTCCCGATTGTCCTCACACATTAGAAGAAGCATTGTGCTCTATTCAATTACAAAGCAATAATCCCCCCATAGATTTTGCATCTATCATGGAATATTTTAAGCTCATGGATAAAGCAATTACATTCACTAATGAGGATATTCCAATCACCTCTTCTAGTGATCCTTGTCCTCCTCTTTTGATTACAACCTACATCCAGGGTTTTCTCATTAAGCATATACTCATTAACAATGGATTTGCCTTGAACATATGTCCTTTATCATTATTGACGCAATTAGGCATCCTTGATATGGTAATTTAAAATTCTACTCCTATTGTGTGAGGCTATAACACCACCACCCGAACATATATAAGAACAATCACATTGGATTTGCAAGTAGGGCCTCGAAAAATCCCCACTTTCTTTTATATTATGGATGCTCCATTTCAATTCAATCTTTTTCTTAGCTGCTTATGGATCCATGTCATGTGGGATGTCCCATCCACAAGTACATCAATGTGTTAAATTTTCCTATGATGGGTATGAACACACTATTCTAGCTGACCCCAAACCATTTAAATATTATAAAATTGATCTCATTACTTCTATGGTTATCCCATTGTTCACCAACCATTCCCCCTCACCATATAAATACATATGTTATTGGGGAATCAATCACAACTACTAACACACTAACCTCTTCTCATACTTCTTCCACTCAATCTCCCGATACTAATATTTTATCTCCTATATATCTTCTATATCTCTACTTCTCCTCCAATCCTCTAGAGAATTTTCTTCAACAATTTAATGTTGAGACTGATGAGTCAAATGATGATGATGATGGTTCCATTGATCTTACCCATGAGAACTTATAAGTTAAATTTCAACCCTATCGATGAGGATGACTCCATGTTCCATTCTCTTTATACTGCAATTGGCCTTGGTGAATATCAGCTTCGCTCCACTACTCCACCTGCTACTACCAATGTAATGGTTCCTTTTCATGATGTTATACATTCCCTTGATCCTATTCCCACTTTTAAATTTTTCATTATTCCTGCACACTAAGATACCCCATAGGATCTTCTACCCATTCTCTTAGATCATGGCTTGCTCACTCACCCCACTAAATGACATTGTTTGACTAAGAAATGTTCTAGAACAACTTGACACTCCCTTTTTCATTTACCATTTTTATCTAGACATATGACAAGTGATTTTCAATCCCTATTGCAAAAATACTCACCCTCAAGGCCAATGGAATCATCACCATTTTTAAGACTATAAGTCACTACATACACCACATGCTTCTCTAGATATGTAATTGACACCCACATAACATGTGCTCGATACATTCACTTATACACTCTACATCCACGGGAAATATTGGAAACATGTTCCTTCAATCCTAATAATGAAAATAATGTGTGCACATATGAAGCCCTCAAACAATTAGGACTTACTCCCTCATACATTACTCATCTTCTACAACCATCTAGTGATTACCAAGGCTACATCATACTACTAATTATTTTTTTGTACACAAGTCCTTGCCACGAAGTTGTGGGTTGACCTTGACACCCGACTTGCTCCACTTACACTTGTTTTCTCTAAGTTACGACACATTAGAGGTAATATTAGCAAGCCTAATACTACTATCACCTACCCTCTGCACAAGATCATAGTCATAGTTCATAATGATTCATTCCCTTATTACATGCCTAATATGATACATTGGATTTAAAACATGACCAAACATGGACCACCTTACACTAATGAAGAATATATCATGGCCATGTATCACTTGTATATGATGGGATTCTTCTTTGGGCCCCATAAACATTTCACATATTATACAGATAACTAACCCGGAGGCCCTGTATGCTTTGATCAGATTCAAATGAAACTCTTGATTAGTCTCTACATTACTCACCCATGGGGGCATCCAACCTTTCCCCCTCATTTCCCGATGACACACTTTGTTTATAGGTTCAACTTGATTATTGAGGAATGGATACACACCCAAACCTCACTTTGCACACACACACATTGGGGGAAACCTTGCTTTCCCACCTCTGGTTACATAGTCTATAATTCATAAAAGCACTAAAATCTAAAAATATTTCCCCCTATAGGAATTATTGGATCACCATTCCTTCTCTTCGGAGAATAGGTTTTCATTTATGCCCTTAGGGGCTAAAAATCCAAAAACATTCATATATGCTAAAAATCTAAAAACATTCATATATGCTAAAAATCTAAAAACATTCAAATATATACAAACATCCAAAAATATTTGCATCGCTCTTGCTTGGTTGTTTCTATTACACGCTTATATTATTCATGTTGCACATTATTTATCATGTTAGCTTGATACATAATATGCTATATCCTTTTTTTTATACACATGTGTGTTCATGTGGTACATTGAGTTGAATGCAAGCTACACATATATTGTTACATGATGCAGGATGCTTGACACTACTCTCTACCAATTCTTCTGCAACTATTGGGGGCATCCACTTTACACTTTCTCACATACAGGTGTTATTATTCCAATATTTACTACTTTACTTTATCTTACCTCATTTTCTCAGTACATACATTGTGTCATACTATTTATTACTCTAACATGCTAATGGGTTCTTCATGTGTAGTATTTTTTACAAGTTACTTCCAAACCGTAATCATATTCATAATATGGCTTGTTTCTTATTTTACATGTTTTTGTTATAAGCTTTCACTTGTTTGCGGGAAATTCCCTATGTTACTTGATTATTGCTTGTTGGCCTTGAGTGCTTGATTGTCTTATGACATCCTGAGTGGTGTCCCATGTATGTGGCATATTGTTTTCCATGTTGTTTTATTTGTGTATCCTTACATGCTTTTTCTTACATCTATTGTGTTGTTTTCTATTGTTTATTACTAACACTTTGCTAGTTTTTCTATTATATTACTATGTATGTGTCATGGTATACACCATGTGCACTCCCCTATTTCCTCCTACATGAATCCTACAACACATGTGCACATCAGCTACATGTCCTCTTGTTTGGGCCACACTCACATTGTTCTATCTCACGCACCCCAAACAAGGGGGCAACCATTAGATGATATCTCACCCTCATGGTAGTTCAGAATCAGGAAACAAAATAACAAGTACAAAATTAGACATTTTAGAGGTTCAAAAATGGCTTAGAAATAGACTTGGGTTAGAAAACACACAAGGAACAAACCGTATAGAAAATACCATAGCATCCGGATGTTATGGCCCATTCCATATGCTTTTGTCTAGGAGAATTTCAATAGATTTTCTAATTGGTACAATTTCTCAAGGGATATTTACATTATATTTACTTAGTTTTAATGATAGGAGGCATGGTACAATTTATATTATGTGGCACCAAGGGTACATGTAAACTAGCATTTCCCTAGTACATTGTGTCATCATTTGCAAATCAATTGGGTTTGTGTTCATCATCTACAACAACACTTATCTATGGGTCTTGGGAAGTGTCAAGGTGATTGTTATCCTTATAGGCTTGACTTCCCATTGCTCATTTTTGTGAAGGGATGCAGAGCAACTAGAACACTACCCATATAATTCTCTTTAACATGTGGGGTGCATTTTCACATCTTTCTATTATCCTTGGCACATTCCCTTGGGGATTGATCACCCCCAAGTCCTTCCAACCAACTCTAAAAAAGTTCAAAAAAATCTCCATGGAAATGATAGCGAGAGTACTCTCTCCCCCTCTCTCACAAAATAATCAAGTGTACTCTTCCTTTGTTTCACTTTTTTATTTACGTATTGCTATTTTCACATTAAGTTCAAAATTTTCAAGTTAAAGTTTGATTTCTTATACTATGGACATTGACTATACTTTTTTCTCTACAAGTACTCATCTTGGAAAAACAAACACAATCGGAATAAAGAAAAATTCCTAGCATAAGCACAAGGCTCCAAGTGAAGACAAAGTGTGCCTACACACTCAGGTAACTTTTCCTTTAAGCACATAATTTTCAATTCCATACTTAAAGGGGGTAAATGTAGATACACTCTTTGGTAATGTATGTCTTGTAATAACATAAATTGTAGAATACTCTTGCACTAGCCCACACTTGCTCAAATTGACCAATTATGCTATCCTTAGCTATATCTCGCTCATTTTGTTTACACACACAACATGTTTGTTCGTATAACGGTAATATCAATCTATAAAATCATGTTATACCTTCACATATTATAATTATAGCTTTCAAATTACTCACATGTGCATATGGTACCATAACATCCAAAAGGGCCATAGTGCCCATATGTTATGGGCCAACTGGCCACTCTGTCCCTCTCCCTCCAATGGTATTTTTTAATTTGAACTTCTTTGGTACGCTTCTAGTTGACATTATCCAAATTTTCTAAATATAGAATGCATATATAAGTAATTTATTCATCTCTCATTAAGAGATGGCATTTATCTCTACTTGACACATAACATTCAATGAGCAAAGACTAATATCAATCACAAGTAAAGCTACTTCAAGACTCACTTAAGCTCCACATACTCTGCATACTCATTCTAGGGCAGACATCCACTCTTATCTCCAAATAGAAAGGGGACATTATAAAAGTCAAGTCAAACTAAAAAAATGTTCAAGTATAATCACATTATTACAAGGTCATGGTTATCAATTTGGAAGCATACATTCTAGATATCACATGCTAGACGAGAACAACATGCGGTTTGATGCCTATTCAAATCTTGGTGATGTCAGGTGCACAGGAGTGCCACAACCCAACTAATGTTTTTTTTTCTAAACGGCTTCACCATCTAGGGTTTTGAAGATTCAATTAGCTTCATAATGAGCATCACACAATGTTGAAGGTCTGAATTCTAGACAAGATCATATTATAAAACAAGTGCATAGACTAAAAAAATTAAGGAGTTGAAAGTACACGAGGACATGAGCATAAAAAAGGGCCATATCGAGGGTAAGCTTTGGGTCATACCATATACTTAGGTCCAGGTTGATTTATAGGACATAGTTTTGAAATGAATCTTTGCAAATCATTTCCATCCCTATACATTCATCATGTCGGACCTAATCATCACACAATCAAAATATCAACTAACTCACTCTCCATCCCCTATTGTTAGTAATTTATTTTATTGTTATTTAGCTTTGTTTAATGATTATTCCTGATATTGTTGCAATTAGCTTTAGAAAATAATTTATTAGGATAATCTACCATCGGTTACTACCCCCTTAAGTTTAACCATTAGGTTCAATTAGTAACTATAAAACTAGCATACAAACTAGATAAGTATGTGTTGTGGGTTGGATTCGATTTATTAGTTGTTGAGGTAAGTACTTGATGTTCTTCAATATTATTCACCAATAGTGTGGTATAATGTATAAGATTTGGTTAGTTGTTATATGTGCAATGTGATACATATATAGTCTCTTATACATGGCTTTTACTAGATTACAAAATATATTGATACAAACGATTTTCGTTTATAAAATTATCATATTCACTCTTTGTAGTTTTCTTGTAGCCAAATACTAGTGAATTTGTATGATATTCTCCAAAGTATATTGATATTTTAAAAAGATTTATAATGTTACACCATTAGTCTTATAGCTTATATTGGATATGTAGTGTCGACTTGTGGCTTACATAATATCTCTTCTTGTCATATGTTATTCATTTATTCTTTCATATGTTTAGTAGGTCGGCCTTGGTGTTGGCCATAGCATAGGATTGGTATATATAGGTGGTAGTGAGGAGTAGTTAATCATCATATTGAGCATTTGAGTCTTATTGTATGGTTTGGAGGTTGCCCCCTCGAAGTGGCTAAGTTATTCTACTTGCATATTGAGATCATTTATCTACAATCTTGTGTTCTTTGGTGTTCTATTGTTGTTAATAATCAGATTTATACAAGTAATTTCATTACAAGTGGTATCGGGCGCATATCGTCCAACACTGCGTCAAACCCTAATTGTGAAGGTTTAACTATATCTCAAAATTAGTAGCAATTTTTCTACAATTTTTTTGGTATAGCAAAACCAATCAAGTAAGCGTCTCTCCAAATTTCAAACGGTTTGTGTAGACACCCCAATTTCACATCTATCCTAAATCAATTAATTCCCCTTCCTCATTTCCCACAAAAATACATTTCGAATTAATCAAATATAATTTGATTAATTATCCATTTCAAAATCCAAAAAATAATCTAATCCTCATCACATGTCATTATTCTCCATGTTTTTCCATTATTGAATTAAAAATTTAAATTCAAATCCTCACCCACCCTTCGTGGTCCCCACTCACCTAAAATCCTCCACTTATGAATTAAAAATATAATTCAAATCCTCACCCATTCTTCGTGGCCCCCACTCACCTAATCTTGCACACATTTTCAAACCACTCATCTAATCTTGCCCACATTTTCAAACCACTCATCTAATCTTGCCCACATTTTCAAACCACTCACCTAATCTTGCCCACATTTTCAAACCATGATTACTTAAATTAATCTACGTTAATCACTCCCCCAGGCTATAAATACAACCTTACCCCTCCCCTCTAGACACACGGAGAATAAGCTTTCATGCCATATCTAAGTTCTTGCATCCTTTGAGAAAAGAACATCCTTTTGCCTAGTCCTAATGCCAAAATAGCCTCATAATCCTTTTTCCCATCCGAGTGTAAAGTAAGAGGATAGTTGTTGCAGGAAGGCCCTGCTCCGTCTTGAAGAAAAGCACCTACATATCACAAAATCAGGGCTCAATCAAAGTTTCCTAGCCCATTATGAGGTTTGCTACGGACGCGAAGGAGGAGGTACGATTATTGGTATTTTACTTTCTTGTTAGTAGTGTATTTTCCTAGTTTACATTACAGCACGCTTAGGTTACTTTTGATACATTACCATTACTTTCTCAATTAGTGGTTTTATCATTCTTTGTTTATTATTGTTTATTATTATTTCCTTTCTGTTCCTTTTGGTCTTCTTTGGTTAACCTTCACGCTTTGGGTAGTGTTTTTGTTGTGTGGTGTCTTGTGGTGTATCTGCGAGTTATAGCAAGCAATGAAACTATGCGGCTCATCCTGTCTTTGATCTCCTCGATGCTTGGTGTTTAGTAGTTGATTTTGCTATTCACTCGTAATCTATAGAAACACAAGCACTAATCATTAGTTTATCATCTTAGTGTCATGGGACAACCAATCCAGGAAAATATATTTATTTATTTCCTTTTGCTAAAATAATGACTTTGTAGGAAGTTAATCATTTTTTTTTTTTTCTTTCTTTTATTTTAGTCAATCATTTTATGATCTAACTCTTTCTTTCTTATTATTGTTATTTTTTAACCTTGCTGTCAAAATTTTAGCTTCTCAAGTGAAGTATGAAGTCACAAAATAAAAAAAACAAGCTCTGGGACGTTTTCTCACGTTCAAAATTTCCATTCGGAGCGTTCTCGTAGCCCATCTTCCGGAAGCCATAACTTTTGCTCCCGAACTCGGAATGACTTCATTTTTTTTTAACGGAAAGGTATTGAAAAGATCTATGCAATGAAAAAATAATTTTTAGATTTAGACTTACAGAAAAAATTTGGTTTCATTTCTTCTAACACCTATCTTTTTAACAAAAAAACAACAAAATTATAGTTTTATTTATTTATTTATTTATTTATTTCACGAAACATCCTCACACGTATGCTCTTTCCTCGCACTTCAAAAGTGATCTTGGAAATCAGAAACGTGAGGCCACTCGAGCTTTAGAAAACAATTTTTATTTTTAATTTTTTACCTTACATTTAACTTTTCTACGACAACACTTCAAGGTAACGTTTTCACCCTCTTCTTTCATCGTTTTTCTTTTTTGTGAAAATAATCATTATCGCTATTTAGCAATCATGATTAATTACAATACTTATTAATATTTTTTTAAAAAAACTATTTTAATTGTATCCGCGTATGCTCTTTTCTTGCGCCTTGGCGATCTAGAAAATCGAAAGCGGTCACAATTTTTAGTTTCTTGTTCTAACATTGCGAGGATCCTCTAGCTTTGTTTTTCAACTTGTCATTTTAATAATTATTTTCCTTTGTCATATTCTTAATATTTTTTGGTCGTTGGTTGTGTATGCTCTTTTCTGCGCCTTTGAGCGATCGGCAAATCAAAAACAACCACGATCACTTTTCTAACATTTCATTTGCGGGATAACTACTAATTTGTTTTACGTAGAACCGCATTCTTTGGAATATTGTCAAAAACAAAAACAAAAACAAAAATCTCGCAAAAATACCACCATTTAAAGACAATTTGAAACAAAAACAAAAACAAAAAAGTACGCTCAGTACGTGATTATTTTTCGCTAGTGATTTATTTCAAGTTGGAAAGAACCCTGCGTTTAATCACTTTATCATATTGTTTTTGCACGTAGACAAGGTGGATTTCATCACCACCAAAGATACATCGGTGGCATGGACTTGACTACCACGCACCATGACATTTGCATCTGCATTGCACTTTGAGACCTAGTCTCATCACGGCGTCGGGTATTTACCTCGCCCTTGCTCTTCACTTACAGGTAATGTTGTCATGCGGCGCATGCGAGTCACGCCTAAATAGTTGTAACAACGAAGCCTGGGCATCGTCCCTGTAAATCTTCGGGGAGTTATAAGGACACCATACACATTCATCCCTCCATCACCTTCCACCTTTTCACAAAACCTGTTCTGGACGTGGTGATTCACTCCGAAACAGGCAAGTAAGAATTGGTGAGTCTCCTCCAGTGCTCTAAGGGTTCCCCGTACCAATTCTGTCCCCGTACAGAATTAGGTATATCAGGACTAGGGTATATCGGAGGACGCATCTTCTTGGAGTAATAAGAGCCTGCATCCACCATTTCACAGCATACTTGTATGATTGCATGAAACAATGATCATTCCTGAAGAAGTTACCTCATAAGCCAAAACAATTGAATCCACATGATTGCTTTTTGTTTGAAAACACAATAGTTTAGCATTTTTTTATCATAAAACTTGGCTGATATCAATGTGTTCATTGTAAAAGTTCAGACCCTAGTTGTGTTCCACAAAAAAATCAGTTCTCGACCAATTCAATACCAAGCGAAAACATCCAAACAATCCAACAACACAGATCAAACCATCACACCAATTTCATTAGCTTACCTCATCCAACAATACATTTGTCATAACTTGGCATCGGCTATATCCAGTGATATTGAGTGACTAGCATTCACTCCCCATATTGTCGATTGTCAAAACATCATCCATAGCTTGTTTCCAGCTATATCAAACTAATATTGGGTAACTTGTTTGAGTTCACTCATTATTCTATCCACCATCACATTTATCCAAATCATAGCCAACACAAATCCTTTCACAACCATATCGTGATTAACCTATTCGAGTTACTCTCCGTCGATAGTCAGGAGCTTATTTAAGTCAAATCTACACAGCGTCACGACAAATCGTTTAATAACTCGTCTCGAGTTACATCATCATCATATTGAGATAACTTGTTTGAGTTACTCTCCTTATCGATCATCACAAGCTTATTCACGATAAATCCAAAGTAATCAAATTCATAATGGTATTCACTCGCATGATCCATGATCGTGAAAATGGCGGCGAAGAAGTCACACAACAGAACTCACCCTTTGAAGAACAAGAACAAGTCAATAGGGTGATAGAACAAGACAAAAATGAATATACATTACGCATCCTAGCCATGGGGGCAAAACTACCCCGATTTTGGGACCGAAAATTTAAACAAACTCATCGACAATGGTGAATCTAGTTATCACAATGAAATACCAAACAATCAAATGGTTCTTGTACGAAGAATTATTCACTAAAATCCAAGATTTAACAAAGAAACTTGAGGAAACAACGATTAGAGCTGAAAGATTAAAAGACCTCAATCTAGATTCTAATACTCGCGACATGTTTGATAAACCGTCCCCCGCTTCTCCATTTGCACAAGAATGGAAACTTATGAAAGACACCATTCAGGGACTGCAAAAACAATCGAAACAATTCAACTTTGAAGAATTGTGTCCTTATCCATTTGATACAGAAATATCACGATTACCATTTCCGCCATCCTTTGAAATCCCTAAGTTTGATAAATACAAAAGCAAAGGTGACCCCCGTGAACATGTCGAGGAATTCTACATGCGATGTCGGAAGTTGCCTATCGAGACACATACCTTTTACGATTATTCCCCCAAAGTTTAGGAGGACAAGCTTTAGACTGGTTTTTCCATCTACCCAAAGGGTCGGTCACGACATTTGCAGACTTATCGGAGAAATTTGTCAAACATTTTTCTTATAACCTAGACTCAGAGATAACCATGCTTGATCTCTGCTGACACTGTAAAAGCAAAGGCCAAACGAAAATTTTGCTTCCTTTTTACAACGATGGCGCGGAATTGCAAGCCGATTTCCCTGCTCAGTACCCGAGAAACAACTAGTTAGCATTTTTGTCCCTAATCTCAATGCCGAATTATCATTCCACATGCAAATGCATTGTCTGAATAGTTTTGAAGAAGTCATCGAAAAGGGGACACAAATCGAAAAATCCCTCATTTTTAAGGGCTTACTTAAAGCACCCTTTAGAGACCAACCTTATCGAGACACTCCTCCAAACCAGGACAAATCTAAATTCTTTAACCGGAATCGAAATATCATCAATGATGGTGTTACTGATTCCCGCCATGTCCGAAATGTCCAAAACCATCCCACCACCACGTTAAAATCTAAACAACCAATCATTATCCCTAGAAAGGAAGTTCCTTCTCGGGATCGACGAAGAGAGTTCACTCCTCTAGGAGAAAGTCTATCTAGTGTCTTTCGTCATTTGGCAAATGCTAATATGATTACATATCCCATTGTCAGACCCTTCGAAGAAGGACAACCTAAACCAAATTGGTATAAAGACAACGAATATTGTGATTACCATCGCATAAAAGGGCACTCCACAGATCGATGCATGCAACTCCGCCATTACGTCCAAGACCTGATTGAACGTGGAGACATAGAAGTCAAACTTCTGAGACAAAAACACCTAATGAAAAACTTCACATGTTCAAAAATCCATTCCCTAACCATGATAAAAATTCAAAAGATAAGGGTCAATCATCAAGCAATGTCGAGTATGACTCAGTCATCTCGACCATAGATTATGACCAAGACTTAGTGGCAACTATAAAGATCGGGAAGCTGCTGCGATCACCACTAGACAGAAAAAAATATGGGTCCCTACAACAAAAAAATCTGCCACTTCGTCCCCGGCATCACCTCCTAATCCACCATCTAATTCCGCCGCCAATTCCTCTCCACAACCTACACCGTCATTTAATATTGTCAAACAATTAGAGAAGACTTCCACACAAATTTCAATCATGGAACTACTTAATTCTTCTCCGCTTTTCAACGCATCCTTATGCAAACATTGAATAATGCTCATGTCCCCGAGGACATCAATTCACAACAATTCAGGGCTTTAATTGCACATCTTACGAGTCCCAATCCTATTTTATCTTTTGGTCCCGATGACATGCTTAATCCCAATATCGCTAATAATCATTCTTTATCGTCGAGGGTTATGTAACTCATCGTAAAATCAAAGCGCGTCTTAATCGACAACGGATCAGCATTAAATATTTGTTCTATGAAACTTTTACGTTGTCAGGTTACACCTTTGAAAATGATTTGCAAAACAATATCATAACCATTCGTGGGTATGATAATAGCGAAAAGAAAGTCGCGAAGGCACAATCACGTTGCCTCTCAAGTTGGACCCATCACCTTAGACACGATTTGTCATGTGGTAGATGTAGAAGTTGCATATAACATTCTTGTCGGCCGACCATGGATTCATGCCATGAAAGCCATCCCATCAACATTCCACCAATGCATTAAGTTTCCTCATTTGGACAAGGAATTTACATTACATGCAGATCCCCAACCTTTTGAGTATTGTAGATTCCTCGAAGGACGGTATCAACATGATCACTATTGTCCATCCACAGATAAATACGCTTCACCTCGGATAATCCCTAATGAAACACGCATTGATCCTGATACACTCCCTAACAATAATCCGAAACCATCATCTCATAACCAAAACACATTTTCCAATCCATTATCATCCGCTAGTCAACCACCTTCCACCAGTCCTCCTCCCACTAATCAATCATCTTCTTCCACTAATCAAGCTTCTTCTTCCAGCAACAATTATTCTTCCACCACACCACCTTCTTCTTCACCTAGCCAATCTTCTTCATCCAACCACACCTCCTCTATTAAGATACCTCCTCCTGTGAATAACCAACCTTCATCCTTCAATCCACCCCCTTCTTCTTATAACCCATTTTCTTCATCTTTTAAGACTACCAAACTAACTTCCCCACCACATGAGGTACCTATTGGTCCCCCATCTCACACATTTAAAATCATTGACACGGGATGCGGTGAATATCAATTTCAAAAGATGGCAGACTCTTTTTATATCACCAAATCCCCACATAGCTATGGCAAACCTAACGCTCCACATCTGAGAATCCATCCCAATTACCAAATGGGTCAGTCAGTTTAGAAAAAGTTTGGTCATCTTGACAACGAACATATTCCAAGTTCTTGGGATCTTGGTTATATAATGACGACTTTGCTCCATGTTATGAGTCCCTCAATTTACCAAAGCTCACCGAATAATGAAAAACATGCGATGGCAAGGTAAAGGACTCGGTCCGAATGAACAAGGTCGTTTAGACCCTATAAATTGCACACAACATCACGGTAAACATGGTCTAGGTTTGAGGTGTTTGATGTCGCTCCCATAATAATTTCGAGTGACAATGATGACACCGATTCGATAATGAAATTAGATCTCCATGTAGTCTTTTTGAAGACATCGCTGAAACACATCTTGCCTTTGAACATTTTTCTATTAATGTCATCAATTTTGAGCCTACACATCCGAGTCTCATAGACCATGGCCAACCACATCATGTAGCCATGGACATGTTCCAAAATGATGAAGCCATCGAAGAATTCCTTAGAACTCATGACCAAATACCTATTTGGACCATAGAAAAGGATTTCAAATCAATCTAAATGCATCGGCCTATTTTGGCGAAGAGATAAAATATTCAGATCCTTCACCGTCAGAAAATTTGGATCAAAAGCGCAAACAGAGGATTTCCCATAGTCAAAACCTCACCACCACCTTATCAATAAACATGTCAAAAATTCCAACAACACACACAGCGATGACCTACATCAACCATTAGCATCGTTCTCTGAAAAGGATACATCTAAAATGCTTGTAGAAGAAAAAAAAGACATAAACATTAGCACCCTTTGAACAACCAAAAATTTTACAACTTGGCATTAGTGTCTCGACCAAGAATGCATGGAATTTACAACACTCCTTATTGAATTCCAAGATATATTTGCATGGATGTATAAGGACATGCCGGGCTGGACCCATCTCTTGTAGTACACCATCTTATGGTACATCCGGATGTAAAACTCCGTAAAAGCAAAAACTACGTAAAATGCATCCCCAAGTTGCATTACTTGTTAAAGCTGAACTCGAGAAACTCTTGGAAGTGACTTCATTAAACCTATTGATTATTTAGCATGGATATCTAACATAGTTCTGCATCGCCAAGAAAACTCTGGCATCGAATATGCACTGAGACTTAGTGACATCAACAAGGCTTGTCCCAAAGATGACTTTCCGTTGCCAAATATAGACATGATTGTTGATTCTACGGCGAGGCCATGAAATGCTCTCCTTAATGGATGGATTCTCTGGTTACAATCAAATACGTATTCTTTGAAGGAGATCAACATAAAATGGCATTTACTACACCATGGGGCACCTACATTATAAGGTCATGCCTTTTGGATTGAAAAATCTTTGGTCTTTACCTATCAACGAAGCAATGACTATTATCTTCCATGACATGTTACATGATATCATGGAAGATTATGTTGATGATATATTAGCAAAATCTAAAACACGAATAGGGCATCCAAGTGTGTTGAGACGCATTTTGATAGATTACGTGAGTATAAGGTTCGTCTTAACCCAAAGAAATGTGTGTTTGGAGTAACCTCTGGTAAATTATTAGGGTTTATTATCTCATGAAGAGGCATAGAAGTGGATCCTGCCAAAGTCAAAGCCATTATGGAAATGCCTCCTCCTCAAAACCTAAAAGAATTATGCAGTCTTCAGGGAAAGATACAATCTATTCGGTGTTTCATATCACAGTTGGCTGACAAGTGCCATCACTTTAATCAGTTACTCAAGAAAGATGCACACTTTCACTGGAACCACGATTGCCAAGATTCTTTTGCTAAGTTAAAAGAATACCTCTCTAGTCCACCTGTTCTTATGTCACCAGTTGCCGATAAACCTATGTTGCTTTATACATCTGCCACTGAACATGCCATAGGAGCTCTACTAGCACAACATAACAATCAAGGAAAAGAACAGGCTGTATATTACCTTAGTCGAACACTTATTGAGCACGAAATACGTTATTCCCAAATCGAAAAAGTATGCTTAGCGGTTGCCTTTGCATTCCATAAGTTACGTCATTACTTGCTCAATCACACAACTAAGTTGATTGCCAAAATTGATCCTCTCAAGTATTTGTTGTCCAGACCCATTCTCACGGGAAGAATGTCTAGTTGGGTTGTATTACTTAGTGAATTCGATGTCGAGTTTGTTCCATAAAAAGTAAGTAAAGGAAAAGCCCTTGCCAACAACGAGGCACCCCTTCCTGGCACAGAACCACTTCAGTTTTCTTTTCCTGATGAAGATATTCTACACATAGACATCGCGCCAGCTTGGACTCTATTTTTTGATGGATCTTGTAATCTCCATGGCTCAGGGGCTGGTATTTTGCTTATCACACCCAAAGTGGACATGTTATCCCCAAATCATTTCGCTTAGCATTCCCATGTACCAACAATATCATAGAATATGAAGCTCTCGTCGCAGGGTTAAAATTGGCTATATCTTGGAATCTTACAGAATTAGCTGTATTTGGTGATTCTTTACTTATCATCAAGCAAGTTACTGATGAATACCAGGTCAAGGATGAAAAACTTATCCCATATAAATGCATGGTGGATAGTCTTCAAAGCTATTTTCGATTAATTAGCTTTGATCAAATTCCCAGAATTCGTAATAAATCTACCAATGCTATGGCAACCATCGGGTCCCTATTAGAAATCGCATCTAGTCAACCCCAAGCACATTTTCTCGTTGAACATCTCTTAATGCCTGCCTATGATCTTCCTGAAAACACTATGGTATGTGAGATTGTGGGTCCGAATAACCCTTGGTACCACGATCTTTATACTCGCATTCGTGATAAAGCGTTTCCTACCGACATGAAACCAATGCATAAAGCGTGCTTTAACACAACGTGCTTCTCGTTACACCATTTTAGCGAAACTCTTTATAAACGAGGAAATGATGGCACCTGCTCCGATGTCTTAATCAGGAAGAATCCTCGAGTGTCTTAGCTGAAGTCCATTCTAGTATCTGTGGAGCACACATGAATGGTATCGCCTTAGCCAAGAAAATCCTGCGAGTTGGATATTATTGGCCCACCATGGAAAGTGACGCATGTCATTTTGTCAAACATTGTCAAGCATGTCAAAAGCATGGAAATCTTATCCACGCACCTTCTCTCAATGGGGACTTGATCTCATTGGTAAAATCAGACCAACATCTTCCGATGGACATAAGTTCATCATTACCGCTACCAATTACTTCACTAAATGGGTAGAGGCTATGCCTCTCACTTATGTTACCGGTAGCCAAATATCGAAATTTATTTTCAATAATCTCATATGTCGATTTGGTATTCCATCCGCTCTGGTTGCAGATAATGGTAAATCATTTAAAAATCAGGATGTAAAAGACCTAGCCAAACGTTTTCACATCAAACTTAAATGGTCCACTCCATACTACCCTCAGGGCAACGGTCAAGCGGAAGCAACCAATAAGACCTTAAAATCCATCATGGAAAAGATTGTCAACACCCATGGACGAAATTGGCATACTCAAATTTACCCTGCTCTTTGGGCTTACCGTACATCTTACCGCACGCCTACCGGAGCCACCCCATTTTCCCTTGTTTATGGTTGTGAAGCCATTTTACCTATTGAGATAGAACTCCCATCCTTGAGGATCTCCCTTAAAGATGTAATTAATGAGGATGAATACCGGCAGATCCACGGCAGGAGCTTGAGCTTCTCGATGAAAAATGACTTAATGCTCTCAATCATCTTCAAGTCTATCAAAACCACTGCAATTGATTATCATAAAAAGGTAAGACCCAGAGAATTCGAAATTGGTGACCTTGTTTTAAAAGAAAATCAAAATAATACCACTAAAGAACGAGAAAAACAAGGAAAATTTGAGCCTAATTGGTTAGGACCCTATGTAATCATAGCTAAATTTGGCTCTGGAGCCTATAAATTGGCCACTGCAGATGGTCAAGATCTTGATGAACCAATGAATGCAGTTCATTTAAAGAAATTTTATCCTTGAGATGTTCACTATTCCAGGATACAACATGTACATTGTTCCTTTTGTCTTGCTTATCTCCAAATAATTCAAATTTATTCATTTCCATTGGCAGACATTTTCATTATCAAAATCACATCTTCATATTTATCATCATGAGACAAGTGCTAATATAAATCCTATTAAGTTTGTGAGCATCATACTTCTTCCACTTTCAGTCGCTTTCCTCTATGGTCATACCTAGAAGCTTACTGATGGTAATATATCCCCTTCTAATACATTCTCTCTTTCATAACAAAGCTCTAAACTTCATTACCCAGTTCGTTTGGTCGTCCATCTCAGTCTTCGGTGTTGAACCCTCGCATCCTACTAGTCGTGTGATGTGAGATTGGGGGCAGATGTTTCTTCCCAAATACAAAGCACTATTGTAAAAAAATCCATCAATTCAATAACTTATGAATAATTCATTGTCACATCTTTCGTCCTTCATAGTCTTTGGTGTTGAGCCCACACTTCTTACTAGTAGTGTGAGACTAGGAATGGAGGAAGGTGCCCTTACTCGTCTATGTCTTGTCTTCGGTGATAAACCCTTGCCTCTTACAAGTGGCATGGGGCAAAGCGTAGAGGGTCATTCTCATACAAGCATAAAAACATTGCAAAATATTCCAAAAAAACAAAAAAAAAAAACAAGAAAAACAAACAAAAAGGAAATTCACTCGCCTATATTTTGCCTTTGGTGATGAGCCCTTGCTTCTCACTAGTAGCATGGGGCAAGGCATAGGGAGTCATTTCAAAAATATAAAATCTTATAGTGCTTACAAATTATAGAATCCCCAAACACGTAATTTAGATGCCTAAGTGAAGAGAGAACTATCCCTTAACCTCATATCTTATCAATCAGCAGGCCACATAACTGTCTAAGTCTAGCATGTGACTCATAAAGTGAAAGCTATTTTTGAAACCGGTTTAGTACCATTATGAAGAATGGAGTCACAATTTCCCAAAGGGATTGTTGTTAGCATTTGTCTCTATATTCATTATCTACCTCCTACGTCCTTCTTGATTCTTGGTGATGAGCCCACACATCTTACTAGTTGTGTGGAGTCAAGAATGGAGTTGGAATTCTTTTCATCATATCATCACCACCATATCATGCCAATGGAAAGTGAATTTATGTTATTTTGAGCATAAGTTACAATGCGGAACACGGTACATCGTCTCTCAAAAATAAGTCTGCACTCTGGTCCATAAATTGTCAATCACAATGTAAAAATCAAAAAACATTTGAAAATCGTAAAAAAATCCAAAAACAATGTAAAAATCCAAAAATCAAAAAACATTTGAAAATCATCAAAAATCCAAAAACAATGTAAAAATCCAAAAATCCAAAAACAGTGTCAAAATCCAAAAATCCAAAAACAATGTAAAAATCCAAAAATCAAAAAACATTTGAAAATCATCAAAAATCCAAAAACAGTGTAAAAATCCTAAAATCCAAAAACAGTGTCAAAATCCAAAAATCCAAAAACAATGTAAAAATCCAAAAATCCAAAAACATTTCGATCTGAGTCCTCGAGGAATCTACAATACTCAAAAGGTTGGGGATCTGCACGTAATGTAAATTCCTTGTCCAAATGAGGAAACTTAATGCATTGGTGGAATGTTGATGGGACGGCTTTCATGGCATGAATCCATGGTCGGCCGACAAGAATGTTATAGGCAACTTCTACATCTACCACATGACAAATCGTGTCTAAGGTGATGGGTCCAACTTGGAGAGGCAACGTGATTGTGCCTTCAGACTTTCTTTCGCTATTATCATACCCACGAATGGTTATGATATTGTTTTGCAAATCATTTTCAGTGTAACCTAGACAACGTAAAAGTTTCATAGAACAAATATTTAATGCTGATCCGTTGTCGATTAAGATGCGCTTAATTTTACGATGAGTTACATAACCCTCGACGTATAAAGAATGATTATTAGCGATATTGGGATTAAGCATGTCATCGGGACCAAAAGATAAAATAGGATTGGGGATTGTAAGATGTGCAATTAAAGCCTGGAATTGTTGTGAATTGATGTCCTCAGGGACATGAGCATTATTCAATGTTTGCATAAGGATGCGTTGTAGTGCGGGAGAAGAATTAAGTAGTTCCATGATTGAAATTTGTGTGGAAGTCTTCTCTAATTGTTTGACAATATTAAATGACGGTGTAGGTTGTGGAGAGGAATTGGCGGCGGAATTAGATGGTGGATTAGGAGGTGATGCCGGGGACGAAGTGGCAGATTTTTTTGTTGTAGGGACCCATATTTTTTCTCGTACAGTGGTGATCGCGTGATCGATTCGATCTTTATAGTTGCGAGTAAGTCTTGGTCATAATCTATGGTCGAGATGGTGAGTCATACTCGACATTGCTTAATGATTGACCACTGAGTCATACTCGATCGAGTCAAACCCTAATTGAGAAGGTTTAACTATATCTCAAAATTAGTAGCAAATTTTCTACATTTTTTTTTGGTATAGCAAAACCAATCAAGTAAGCGTCTCTCCAAATTTCAAGCAGTTTGACTTGTTTTGCAAAAATTATAGCAGTTTTAGTTTTTTTCATATTGGTTGCCTAAGGTGAATTTTTTGGAATTTTTCAAAGCTCCTTATATTTTGAAAGCTTTCCAAAAATTAGCTAGGGTTTCTTCTTTATGATTTCCTCTATTCGGCTAGTAAATTTATGAAACCCCAAACCCTAAATTTTTTCCCTATTTTGTCTACCCCAAGTCCCAAAACCTACATCATGACTAATAGATCAACTCGAGGCCAAGGGAAAGGTCAAGTAACTCGAGAATAACCTCAAATAAGGAAGATATGGATTTAGACTCTTCTGGTTTGAGATTATCTAAGGTAGTCATCCAACTTTAGGAAAGGGTAAATAATATGGTGAGTAAGGATGACCTCAATAATGAGCTTCTTCATCTAAAAGGTAGCCTTAGGGGTGAACTTCAGATGGATTTTTAATCAATGAAGCAAGAGTTGTTGCTCACTCTTTTAAACACAAATCCCAATTCTATTCATATGGGTTCCTTTAGCAATACTCACACAAGTCCAAATCACTCCAATCAAGGAGGATCCTTCACACATTCAGATGGATCTCCTCACCAATGGTGAGGCATTATTCCAAAGGTGGAAATGCAAAAATTTGATGCAAAGGATCTACTCAATTGGATTACCCAAATAGATAATTTCTTTGATCTCCATCAGATCCCATCGGGACAAAAGGTGACCATGGCATCCTTATATCTAGAACCTAAACAATTTATACGGTATCATCGATTATGTGTTCAAAGGCAGAAGAAAGGTCTAAATGTCACATGGATAGTTTTCATTGAAGAGCTTCAATTACATTATAGTTCTAGTGTGTTAGATAATTACTCCAACCAATTAGCAAACTTACGGCAAACAGGTTCAGTAAAGGAGTATTTCCATCAATGCCAAAATATTTCCTTGTGTGTGGAGGATATTACATAAGTGTATATGAATGACCTATTTCTTGGGGCTCTTAAGGACCACATTGAGTATGAGGTGTGCATGTTTAATCCACTTAAGGTTTCGATTCTATTATCATGGCGCGTAGGGCGGAGGAAAAATTTATTTCTAGCAAAAGGTATTCCTTCACTAACATAAAATATCATAGCACCTTACCTCCATCATACCCTCGGCTAGTTTAGTTAACACCTCAACAAATTGAAGAAAAAGAGAAAAAGGGTTATGTTTTAACTGTGACAACAAATATGGACCAAATCATAAATGTGCTGAGAAAAAAATGTTCTACATTGAAGGGACCGGTGATGAGGAAGAATATGAGGAAACATCAAGCAAGGAAGTGGAAAAATTAGAGGAAGAATCTGAAGATCCCCAGCCCACTATCTCATGTCATGCTCTATCAAGTATTAGTACTCCACAAACCCTTCAGGTTGTGGGTTATCTTAAGAAGTAGAAGGTGACAATATTGATTGATTCGGGAGCACACATAATTTCATCAATCATAAGCTAGTAGCAAGGCTAAATTGTTTCATCTACCTAGCACCTGAATTTCAAGTAATGATCGCAGATGGTGGCACAGTCCAATGTTTATGTAAATGCCATAAAATCATACTTATGATGGGTGACTACACATTGGAATCTATAATGGAATCTACAATGTTTTCTATTCCCATGAGCAGAGTTGATATTGTCTTAGGTGTTTAGTGGCTCATAACTTTGGGAACCATAGAGCTAAATTTTTAGTAATTATTCATGTGCTTTCATTATAAGGGTAAAAAGTTTGAAATTCATAGACTACAGGATAAAACTCCTCAGGTGGTTAGTTCTCACCAAATGTAGAAGATTCTTAAAAGGGGGTTGAATGTTTTATAGTACAATTATTCTCCATGGAATTTTAACCACCAATGATGATAGTGCCTCCCGATCTTGAAGGTTATTGATCAACATGCAGTCATCTTCAAAGATCCTAGAGGATTGCCTCTGAATGAGATCATGATCATGTCATTCAACTATTACCAGGAAGCCAACCCATCAACATCATGCCTTATAGATACCCATATGTGCAGAAGAGTGAGATCAAGAAGATGGTGGAGGAAATGTTAGAAATGGGTATTATTCATCACAGTCAGAGTGTTTATTCTACTCCAATGGTGTTGGTGCACAGCAAGGATGAAAGAGGGTGCATGTGTCTAGACTACAAAGAACTTAACAAGTACACTATCAAAGATAAGTTTCTTATTCCTAACATTGATGATTTATCGGATGAGTTGCGCATGGCGTAATTTATTTTTAAAAACTAGACTGCATCATGGGTATCACCAAATTAGAGTAAAGAAAGAAGATATTCATAAGACAACCTTCAAAACTCATTAAGGGCATTATGAATTCCTAGTGATTCCTTTTGGTCTTACTAATGCACCATCCACATTTTAGAGTTTGATGAATTCAGTATTTAGACCATTCCTACGGAAGTTTGTCTTAGTATTTTTTGATGATATCCTCATCTATAGCAAATCATGGGAGAAACATTTACATCATGTCAATACAGTATTGGAAGCCCTAGAGAAACATCAACTATATTCCAAGCCTTTGAAGTGTTCTTTTTGGGGTATAGGAAGTGGAATACTTGGGCCATATTGTCTCTCATGAAGGTGTTAAGGTGGACCCTCATAAGATCTAGGCCATGGTGGAATGGGAAGTCCCAAGAACCCTTAAGCATTTACGAGGTTTCTTAGGTCTCACAGGTACTATCATAGATTTGTAAAAATTATGTAGCACCACTTACAAAATTATTAAAGAAAGACTCCTTTCATTGGAATGAGGAAGCTTTTAGGGCATTTGAAAAATTAAAGGTGGCAATGTGCACCACTCCAGTATTGACAACTCAGATTTCTCCAAGACTTTCATAGTTGAATGTGATGCTTCAAGAAATGGGATCAAAGCAGTACTCATGCAAGAAGGACATCCCATAGAATTTGAGAGTCGATAACTAAAAGGAAAGAATTTGTTGAAGCCCACCTATGAGAAGGAAATGATGGCAATATTACATGCAATCAAACAATGGAGACCATACTTGATGGGTAGACACTTTAAGGTAAAAACTAATCATGATAGTTTGAAATACTTCTTGGAGCAACGACTATCTTTAGAAGAGAAAAAAAAATGGGTCACTAAGATGTTGGGGTATGAATTTGAGATTATTTATAAGAAAGGGAAGGAAAATGTGGTCGATGATGCTCTATCTAGAAGGGATTAGTCCACAAAAGCATTGTTATGTGTCATCTTTGTACTAAAGGCAGATTGGGTAGATAAAGTAAGGGAAGAATGGTACAAAGATACAATAACCCATACTCTCATTTAGAATCTCCAGAAAAATCCAACCATATCAGAACAATTTATATGGAAGGGGGATACATTGTGGTACAAAGATAGGTTATATTTGTGTAAGAACTCTACACTTAAACACCATGTTCTTTCATAGCTCCATTCTTCTCCACTAGGTGGCCATTTTGGGTTCTTAAAAAATTATCATAGAGTTAAGAAGGATTTATTTTGGGAGGGGTTGAAAGGAGATGTTTAAAAATTTGTGGCAGAATGTTTAGTGTGTCAACATAATAAGGGCAAGACCATTAAGACACCAAGTATCCTCCAACCTTTGTTTATTCCTAGCGAGAGATGAGAAGTGGCATTGATGGATTTCATCACGAGAATTGCATAAATCGAAGGGAAAAGTGTCATCATGGTCATTTTAGATAGACTTACCAAGTATACTCATTTTTGTGTCATGGCTCATCCTTTCACAATTAGTATAGTTATCATCTCATTTACGGACACGTTCAAAAGCTCATGAGTACGCCCAAAATTATAGTAAGTGATCATGATCGATATTTACAAGTAATTTTTGGACTGATTTTTTCTCTTGTTTGGGTACCCAATTGGCCCAGAGTTCATCTTATCATCCTCAATCAAATGGGAAAACTGAGGTGGTAAATAAATGTTTGGAGGGATATCTTCGATGTTTTACTTAAGATAAACAAGAACATAAGGTGCAGATGGTTTCCACTTGTAGAATGGTGGTATAATAATTCATTTCATACCTCCTCCAAAATGTCTCCATTTCTAGCACTTTATGGGTACCATCCTCCATCACTCATCTCTATCTTGAAGGTAAAACCAAAGGTGAGAACAATCAAAGATCACATTTAGCACCAACACGAGGTACTCTCTAGTCTTAGAGATAATTTGGCAAGGGCACAAAACGCATGAAACAATAGGTTGATCAACATCGTAGTGAGAGACACTTTGAAGAGGGTGACTTTGTTTACGAGCGGTTGTATCCATATAAATAATTATCATCCTCCACTCACATATGGAGGGCCATCTCACATGGGTTAGGTTTAGGGTTAGGTTTAGGGTTTCTTTATTAATTCATGCACTAGTGTTACTCAAAGACCCTATATGTATCCCTTCATTTGACATTTATGAGCATCTTTCTCTACATGTGCAAGCTTTGTTCTGTTATGCAAGTTATTCAGTTGTTGATCGATTCTTCCTTGTGATTACGTTGGAGCCATTATGATTGAACCAGAGTGCAACTTCATCGTGGTGCACAATTTTCGATACGATTCGTCAACTCTTTCATGGTATCAGAGCTGAGATCGGGTAAACGTGCACTCGTTTTTTTGAGTTGTGATTACTCTTGGTTTCATTTTTTTACTCCTCGTGCAAGTTTTTGATCATATTCTAGAATTTTTTATTGCTAACGTATTTAACAAGTTGCTCTTGGAAAGTTGTCGGTTTTGTTGTGTTCTTCGTGCATGTGCAGATCTCCTTGATTTTTTAGGGTTTTTAGCTACATTTAGCTAGCTATCTAAATCTAGTAGATCATCAAAATAGAGTATTTTCTAGTTTTTTTTTTTTTTATTAAACTGAAAATTCTTTAGATCTCTTTTTTGGTTTTTCTGTTTTTTTTTTTTTTGCAGAATTTGGTTTTTCAGGTCAAAAATTCGAAATTGGTGAATTGGTGGATCATCGGTTTGGTGCATTGGCTTGGACACTCATTAGAGTTGTATTCAACCTTTTGAGGTTCTTCTTTTGCTTTTGTGACTAAATTTCTTGTTCTACTAAAGGAATTTTGTGTGGACATTTTTGCTTTTTGCGTGGATGTTTTTGTCTTTGCATGGATGTTTGTGCTTTTTTGCATGGAGGGCTTTAACTTTGCTTTACTTTGCGTGGAGGATTCTTTACTAACTACCTGCGTGGAGGGCTTCTTGAGTTCTACAACCTTCGTGCTTTGCTCTCGCCCCTCTCCTCCCCCTCCCCTTCCAAACCTCGGATGAGCCTTCTTCCCTCCCTCCTCTACCATGGCTTTGCACAAAACTAGCTTTTTCCCAAACCTGCACACGAGCCTTCACGTGATCCTCCAAGTTATTTGGTAAGTTCCTTCATTTTTGGTAAGTCTTTTCTTTTTTTTGGTAAGTTTTTTTTAAAATACTTTCTATTTAAAACAAAACAAAAAATTTTTTTTTCTTTAAACAAACCGTAAGTTTTTTTTTTTTTTTTTTATTTTTTAAAGTTTTAAAAAATCTTTTAATTTTTATATAGTTTTTTAAATTACTTTACTTTTTTTAAAAAAACCCCAAAAGCTTTTTTTTTAAAAAAATTTTTTTTTTAAATATAGGAATAATTTAATTTTGATTTCTTTTAAAAAGGGAAAGCATTTTAATATTTAATTAATTTTTTTTTTAATCTTAATTCATTTAATTAATTATTATTTTTAATTAGATATTAATTAATTAATTTTAAATTAAGTTTTTTAATTTCTTTCATTTACGATTAGGTTAAAAAAAAAATGTCTTTTAAATTAACATAAATTTATCATTTTTTTAAAAGTCTAATAGCTTTAAAATTAGCTAAATTGGACGTTTCAAAACGGTAATTTTTAAGGCGTTATTATCGATTTTTTTACTAATCATGCGCTCAAGTGTGCAGTGACACTCTGAGCACTCCTTGTCTTCGCGTGCCTTTTGGCATTTGAAGATCATTAGAACTCATCTTGAGTTCATCTAAACATTGTAAATTACCCTTATTATTGCTTGTGACTAGTGAGTGCATCCGCCACAGTTTGCAGCAAGGGGGTATCATTTGCGACATGAGACATTTTTTTCTCACAACCAGGATTTGATTTCACCTCCTTCCTAGTTTTTTGCTATTGTGCTTGTGTACGGTGTCACTTTGTTGCGCTCCTGAAAAACATGATTGTGGTCTCCTCTCTTTGCGTTATTACGTTGATTGCAAGGTGAGTTACCAAGTGTTTCAAGATGCACATGCTCGGACCCGATTGTATTCAACGCACTAAACTATAAAGTGCCAAAAGTAGGGGGTTATTATATTGTCCTGGGTGGTTGTGTTTCTTTTCTGCATTTCTTCTCTCTCTCTTTCACTATGGATGCACTTTCAATTCCTTTGCTTACGTCATTCAAATTTTTTGAATGGAGATCAAAAATAATAATGAAACTAAGGGGTAAAGGGTTATTCCGCATCACCATGGGAGGCGAGAGGCCCTGAACCAGGACGATGAACTGAAAAATCTAAGTGGTTAAACCGTAGTGATGAAGCTTTAGGTCTTCTTTGCATGTCATTTCTCCCGACTTGCTCTTCCACATTGAGTCATCTGAAACACCTAAGTCTGCGTGGACAATGTTAGATGAAATGTTTGGACAACACGATGACATGAGAGTGCATGAGTTGGAAAATGAACTACTAGGGTTAAATCCTAGTGATTTTGAAAACCTACAAGCATTCTTCTCAAAGTTTGTCCACACTAGATCGTTGTTAAAGGAATGTCAAGTAGAGAAGAAAGATTCTCAACTGATCTTGTCGATTCTCTCTAAGTTAGGTCCTGAATATTCTGTCTTTGTGTCAACTTTTTACGCTACAAAAGCTACCTTGGGCAAGGATTGGAATATGCCCTCCTTTGATTATTTTCATCCCAACTCATTCGAGAACAGAAAAACTCATTCAAATGGGGTCTCTCAAGTCCAAGTCACATGCCCTTGTAGCAAGTACTAGTAAGGAAAAGAAGACTGAAAAAGAAGAAAGAAAAAAAGGATCAACCTAAGAAAGAAACCAAGACCAAAACTAAAAATAACATGAACACTTTGACTTTTGAGCCTAGAGCATAGAAAGATAGGTATTTGTGTTCCTATTGCAAGAAGCTTGGTCATAAAGAGCATACATGTATGAGAAAACAAATTGATCACCTTACTCAATTACTTGAGAAAAATAAAATAGGTGTTCCTGAGTCTATCAAACAAAATGCTCCGAAGGCCGAGTCTTCCACTGCAAAAGGTTCTAAATCTGATAAGAAGAAAGGAAAGGCCCTTGTAGCCAAAGTTGCTCCTTCATCGACGTGGATTATAGATTTGGTGCCTCGCACCACATGGGTTCTTTGCATGTTGAGTTCTCCAACATCGAGCCTTGTGGAATGTCCCAAATCACGATGGGTAATGACACGACAAGTGTCGGTTTCTAGTAGTGGATCGGTAGAGATGGATGGGGGAACATTCAACCAAGTGTTGAGTGTTCCTGATCTCTCTACCAATCTCCTATCGGTTTACCAAATTACTCACCTTGGTGAAGGAATGCGAGTGGAATTTGGTCCTAACTCGGTGATTATTCATGAGCTTAATGATGACACTACAGTGGCTGAGGGAAAGGTGGATCACCATTCACGGTTATATACCTTTTCCCACTTTACTTTTGATTCTACGCCCATTGCCTTGCTCACTCATGCAAATGAGGTTAGTAAGCTATGGCATGAGTGATTTGGACATCTAAATTATCACTACCTTGAACAATTGAGCCAAAATGAAATGGTCAATGGGTTACCCCGCGTCAAGTTTTCTAAGGGTCTTTGTGAGGGTTGTACCCTTGGAAAGCATCCTGAAAAGAAATTTGACAAAGGAAAATCTGGAGAGAGCTACTCGTCCTTTGGATCTTGTTCATAGTGATATTTCTGGTCCATTTATGTCTCCTTCATTTACTAGAGCTCTTTATGTGCTAACCTTCATTGATGACTATTCGTGATATACTTGGGTATATTTTCTTAAGCTTAAGTCTGAAGTCTTTGAACATTTTAGGACTTTAAGGCTCTTGTTGAGAAATAGGTGGAACGGTCTATCAAGGTTCTTTAAAACCGAAAATGGAGGTGAATATGTAAACAATAGGTTCATGGATTTCTATACTTCTGAAGGGATCTCCTTGCAGCATACTGATTGCTTATACCCTTCGCAGAATGGAGTAGTAGAAAGAAAGAACCATACTCTTAAGGAGATGGCCACTTGTATGATTCACTCGAAGTCTCTTCCTCCACAGTATTGGGCTGAAGCAGTGAATTGTGCTAATTACATTCAGAACCATGTTCCACACAAGGTAGTAAGAGGGATGACACCCTTTGAAGCCTGGTTTGGATGCAAACCTGATGTTGAGCACTTTTGAGTCTTGGATCAAGGCTATGGCTCGGATTCCCAAGAAGAAATGCAAGGCTTTGGAACCACAATCCAAACCTTGTATCTTTGTAGGGTATCCTGATGGCGTGAAGGGATATCGATTGATGAATCCTACTTCTCATGAGTTGTATATTGAGAGAAGTGTTAAGTTTGATGAGTCTTCTTTGACTTCTACTTCTCCACCTATTGAGGTTCTTCAGCTCATTGATTGGATTCTGACTCATCAGATGATGATGTTGTTGAGCGTGCTCCTCTTCTGATCCTCCCGACCATCAGACCTCTGAGTCTTTGATTTGATAGTAGTGATGATGAGGACTATGTCCCTTCTCACTCAAGTGAAGAATCTTCGACTCTGAGCCTGATCCTCTGGTCCTCTTTGGGCTAGGAAAACTTTGCAAAGTGTTGGAGATTTAGTTGGAGATACTTTGGATATGAGACGTACTCACTCAGATTTCATTGGACCCCACTCTTTCTTCACCTCTGCTTCTTGATCCAGTCTTTTAGGAGGCTTCTGGTATTCCTGAGTGGGATTCTACCATGGATGAGGAGTATTCCTCTCTCATGAAGAACGATACTTGGGATCTCACCCCTCTTCCGAAAGGAAGAAAAATCATTCGGTGTAAGTGGGTGTTTCGAACAAAGTATGGAGTAGATGGAGATGTCAAAAATTTTAAAGCGTGATTAGTAGCTAAGGGTTTCTCCCAGATAGTTGGGGTTGATTATACTGAAACCTTTGCTCGGTTGTGAAGATGACTTCTATTCGACTGACCCTAGCCATTCCATGCAAGCAAACAGATGGAAAGTCCATCAAATGGATGTTAAGAGTGCCTTCCTTCATGGTGACCTAGAGGAAGAGATCTACATGGAACAACCTCGGGTTATGTCCATGATCCCTCCCTCGTTTGTAAGTTAAAGAAGTCTCTTTATGGCCTTAAACAAGCCCCTCGGGCTTGGTATGCCAAGATGGACTCCTTTTACTTACATCAGGGTTTACTAGGTGTCACTCTGATCCAAATGTTTATATTCTATGGAAAGATGACTCCATACTCATTCTTGTTCTCTATGTTGATGACTTGTTGATCATAGGTAGTTCTTCCTCTATTATTGATTATGTGAAGATCGCCTTGGCCAACAGGTTTTCCATGACTGACTTAGGTTGCTTCATTACTTTCTTGGGATCCAGATTTCACAATCTGACTCGGGAATTTTGATTTTGCAACCTAAGTATGCTCTTGATTTGCTTAGCTCATTTTCAGATGTCGATTGCAAGTCTTCTCCTACTCCTTTTCTTTTCGGGGTTAAGTTGGTTTTGATTGCTCTACTCCCTTGGTTGATGGTACCCTTTATCGACAGTTGGTGGGGAGCTTGATTTACTTGACTCACACTTGACCGGATTTATCGTATGTTGTTGGGATCATGTCTAGATTCATGCAGGAGCCACATGAGCTGCATTGGAAAGTAGCTAAATGGATCCTTCATTATGTTTGTGGCACCTATACTGATGGCATTCACTATCATGGAGGGGTGGATATTGACTTGATTGGGTTCACAGATTTTGATTGGGCCGGTGACTTAGATCATCGGAAATCTACTTCTAGCTATAGTTTCTCTCTTGGTTCGGGTCTATTAGTTGGTCTAGCAAGAAGTAGAATGCAATTGTGATATCATCTATAGAGGTAGAATACAGAGGAGCAGTTAACGTTACCACAGAAGCTATTTGGCTACAGGGTATTCTGACAGAGTTTGGCATCCACTTTGGTGGCCTACCATTATCTATTGTGATAACATGAGCACTATCTCTATTTGTAGAAATCTAGTTCAACATCAATGGATGAAGCACATTGAGATCCATATGCACTTCATACGAGAGCTTATTCATGATGGTATCATCGACATTCAGTACATTCAGACAGCTGATCAGATTGTAGATTTATTTACCAAGCCCTTCACTGAGATGAAGTTTCTTCACTTACGGTCTCTTCTTGGGGTGAGGTCTTCTACAGCTTGCTCATCTTCTTGGGCTATGTAGTCCTTATTTTCTTCTTCTTCTTCTAGGAAGATGTTGTTTGTATATGGGCACCTTATCAGGCCTTTAGTTTTTGGGCCCCATTGACACATCTTTCTTAGTTGTTTAGGAGTGTCTTCTCTTTCCATCTGACTCATCATAGCCATTACCCCTAGCTTCGATGAAGGGGGGTGTTGGTGTGAGTTATCCTATGTGTCCTCCACTCACATATGGAGGGTCATCTCACATGGGTTAGGTTTAGGGTTAGGTTTAGGGTTTCTTTATTGAGTCATGCACTAGGGTTACTCAGCACCCTATATGTATCCCTTCATTTGACATTTATGAGCATGCCAAGACACTCTCGTTGTCTTTCTCTACATGTGCAAGCTTTGTTCTATTATTAGTTATTTATGAAGTTATTTATGATTGTTGATCGATTCTTCCTTGTGAAATTCATTGCGGTCATTGTGGATTCATTGGGTTGTGGGATTTGTGGGTCACTGTTTGTAGATTCGTGGTTCTTTGTGGACTCTTTGTATGGTCATGTGTGTAGAATCGGTCCTAAAGTAGTATCTATGCCTTTTTGGCCTCATGTTGATTTTGGTATCGATCTTTTTGAGTATCTTATAAGCGTTGTGGGATCCTTAAGCTAGTAACATGTACGTGAGGGTGATGGGACAAACGGTCATAAACGTTTTCTCTCTTTCAAGTCCTTCTACTGATCATGAGGATATTTATCTTGGGTAATCTATAGTTTGGCTAATTTGACCAAAATGTGTGTGCTTGGTCGTCTTCTATATTTAACCCGCTTAACTATGAGTTGATATGTTGTAAGTCTGTTGTTGTTTGGAAGACTTGGATTCTAAGGTTCTCGATCTATATAAGTTATTGCCGTAATAAGATTGGGTTGAGGCACAATTGGCTTGAATACATATTCTCTGGGCTCTCTAGGTCCCATGATTTTCATACAAAAGCAAACGATATAAAGCTATCTAATGAGAATAAACTAAATATGCAAGATATATTTACGTATATTTCTAAGTCGATGCTTATTGCTAAACTCTTGAACAAGATTTTAAAGAGCAACTTATCTAATATATCTAAAATTGACAACTAAACTAATAAGCGTAATTAAAACAAACAAAGCGCCGAGTATAGTTGCTTATGCATGTAATTTGTAGATCTATTCTAAATAACCGGACGAATGGTCTAATCTATTTGAAAGCCTCTCGATCCTACCTCGAAGTGAGGAGTGAATCATAGTTTCTCGAAACTATCAATCCCCATGACTTCTTGGCAATATGAAAGTAAAATTTAAGCGAAATGAAATGATTAGCTACTCTATTTGATATGCTTTTATCTAGAACATTGAAAGCTAGAACACGGATTTCGCAGAATAGTGGCGAATCCGATGGTGTGTGACCTTGTCCTCTCAGTGTGATCTCCTCGTTCCTTCATGCTCATGTGGATCCAGAAAAGTGTGTAATGCTAGCATCAACAAAAGTAGATATTGGAACAAAGGCAGCTTAGGATGTAGACTGAATACAATGTGAGTAGGAGAGGGATAGCGCAAGAGTACAGAGCTTGGCTTATGCAATTCCTAGTGGGATTTATTGCGAGTCATGCAACATAAAACGTCCAGAACCTGAAACTATCTTGTTTGAAGAACAAAACCTACAACTTTAATGGCTTCCTATTAAAATCAAACTATCCTACTTTAATTGGATTTGGATGAAATGACAAAAAAATTACTTTGCACAAGGAGAATATGTGGCTTTAACGGAAACCTAAACAATGTAACTATGCATCTAACAAATGAAACTATGAATCCTAAACAAAATGAAAGGCTAAACTATTGGAATGAGAAATTGAGAGGCAAATTTGAGGGCCATTTGCTTGAGCACAAGCCTAGCTATTTATAGAATCCCATTTACCCAAAGGTGAAAACCAAATTGATCTCTTAAACCATAAACAATGCCAAAACACTATTCCAAGGAACCAAAGGCGGTGAATCATAAATACAAGCAAAGAAGTGAAAAAAAGCTAGTAAACGTTGAATTTTATGTGAGTCACGAGTCACCGTTGCCGGGTAGGGTGGGGGTTTCGTGAAGAACAAAACGCAAAGAAAAGAGGGGAAAAGAGAACACAAACAAAGCACACGAGGGGCTAAGCGGGACATGTGGGATGTCAACGCATACTTGGAGAGATTTTTTGGATCCCGAACACCTTGTGAGGAGACTGTATCATCATTAGGGCACATGTTACGTTGTTCGGTGGTGCGCAAGTACCCTACAATTTTGGGTACGTACATATTGCCCCCTCGGAGAATCGTTTTAGCCATGAAGAGGTGTAAAAATGGTGGATCTGAGTATGGCGGTCCCGAAATGGGAAATTAGAAGTTATACCTAATACGTCCGTGTGTCGAAATGACGCCATCTGAAATTCCCGCTACCTGAAAAATGAAAAGAGAACTCAAGTGTAGATAGACAAAATAGATCAAAAAATAAATACTAAAATATCATGAAGTGAGGATGTACCATTTGTGCGGGCATAAGAACTTACCTCCGCCGGCGCTCCAAACTTGCGGAAAGGGGCATTCAAAACAAGTCAGGTTGCTATATATGTAAAAGTGGGCCCATTTTCCTATTCATTTGCGCGTGTTGATTTGGTTGATTTTGAGCTCTGGGACCCACGGTGACAGTTTCTCATGAGGGTATAGTCAAAACGTTCGGGATGAGATCGTGATCATGCCTCCATGAGCGGAACGCCGACACGCGAGATCACAGGTTAGTTTTTCTTGATTTACCATTTTTATCCCCAAAAGATTAAAATGTTGAAATCTTTGTCATGGGGGATAATTTTTGAAAATGTTAGTTTTAATAGGTCTATCTAGGGGGCACCTATTGGGTAGGCTTTGTTTTAGTCAAAATAGCATTTATTTAGCGTTTTTAGGCATTTTTAGGTCATGTGACCCATACGGAAATTTGGGACACGAACACCACCCCAGCAAGGGTGGCGATTACAAGACCACCGCCTTTAAGGCGGTGATTACGGAACCGCCGCCCTGCTCAGGGCGGCGGTCCTTCACAGAATGCACAAACAACACCCTTTTGAAGTTAATTTTGCATTTTTAGCATTCTTATGTGTCTTCATGATTTTTCTAAAGTCATTTGGATACTAACTTGCTCTGTTTTGTGTGTTTTTGGGTGTATGCAGGCGAGGGAGGAGTATATTTGATGGAGCCAGAGAGAGAGTGTGATTCGCTCCCAGCAGTATTAGATGCCCTTTCTCGGGATGAGCGGGACACTCTTCGAGGGGTATCTTTGCATATATCACGGGTTCCGCATGTTGCACCATCTAGTCACATACTCGTGACTTATTTTCATATTGGGATCTTTGATCGGAACACTTTCCGATTACCGAGGGGTCAAGGTGTGTGGACCATTACTTTGGAGGATGTTTCTTTGTATCTTGGGGCTCCCAATCATTAGGAGATGACTCACTCTTGAGACAGCGAGTTCACGAGCTCGAGATAGCGCAGTGGGCCTCATACATGGGAGATGCGATTATCCACTTTGGTTTAAAGAAGGGGGTGAGGGTCGATCTATTCCTAGCACGCCTATCCCCTTGATTCTTTAGGCCATTATGGGGATCCTTGCTCGAGATTGATCGGGGACAAGGAGGAGACACTCTACTCTATTGTTGGTCCCCCATTATTGCACATTGAGGGACATGGTCGGATTTATGCTGGTGAGATGACATTCTTGGGACCACTTATCATGATTTATACCAGGGTGGTCCATTTACAAGGGTAGTCATTGAGCCATCCGACCCTGGTTATGAGTTGGGTCTACGAGTGTTTCATCCCTTATGGGAGAGGTGTAGAGGTGGCAGATCCCGGAGAGCTATGAGGGCAGCTAGATGGACAAACATGTCGGTGCTTAGAGTACCTCACTAGCCGATTGTCTCACGACCACCGATGACATGGAGGCCACACCTTATCGGGACATGGCGAGTTTATGGGGTAAGGAGGCTCTTACTTTGATTTCCTTCTCCACCACAAGGCAGCTTGTTGACGGGGTGGGGACGGTGGAGATACACCCTTTCGATCGAGTACCTCAGCGGTTTGCTTTGCCTTACGTGGGTATGCTTCCCCGGTGTTTCCAGTATATAGATCAATTCGAGAGGCCAAGAGAGGTCCTAGGGGCCGGGGTTAGACAGTTGTTACTCCTAGTGTTCCTATTGCGGCTAGGCGGGTAGTATGTGCTTGAGGGAGAGCCGGTACTCCTCAGGCACCCTTACTTCAGATTGCGCGGTCCACTCACAAGAACGATGACCCCATTGACATAGACTCCAAGTTTGAGGAGTTCACGGGGGAGATGGAGGAGGAGACCGAGGCTGAGGTTAGCGAGTCAAGTGGAGAGGAGGATAGCGATCGTGAGTGGCATGACACTCAGGATATTTTACAAGTAGAGAGGGCGGAGTAGAGTGGGGAGAGGGTGACTTTGGTTTCAGAGGAGCCACTCTCTCAAGGCCTTGGTGGGGAAGATGAGTCCGTAGTAGGACGATATGTTCCCCGGCCACGGGAGGAATACCTTAGTCAACGGTGGCATCTGTGGCGGAGTCTTGACCCTAGGATCCCTCTTGGAGGCCTAGAGATCTCGAGTGAGTTATCATCCTTCCTTTTAATGTTTATTTTTAGTTAGGATTGCTTTAGTTGTTGTCTCTACTCTTGTTTGTTTTTGTTTTTATCTCTTGATTATTTCTAATTGGCTTTTCTCCTTTGCTTACAGAGACTGTCGATGAGTGGCGAGACCTGATTCATCAGGTATGCACCGATACCCTAATGATCCCTATGGAGAAGACCCGTGTAGAGCTATCCGTGGATGCAGGGGAGCCTTCAGTAGCTGGTAGGCACACCGACGTCTTTTCCCCTATCTGGCATGTGGCCAGGATGGTGTCTACCCTCCCATCTTGGTGGCAGGTACGGGAGACAGAGAGCCGATGAGGAGTCATTCTCATGGCGAGACCCGTGCTCCTCGGGATCGTGAGCCCTCCATGCATTCAAAGTGCCGGCGTAGCTGGATTCCTAGACGGGGGCGTGCACCCTCAAGAGGGATCTCATAGGGGTTGAGAAGCCACTTGGCTCTCTTGGACTATTTTTATGATGTATTTTATATCTCTCGAGCTCTTTAAGCATTTTGACCATGCTTAGCGCATGATGACATTAGACAGAAACTTGATCATTTATATATATATATATATATATATATATATATATATATTCTTTTTGGATCAGACTCTTGGCATTTATGACGTTGTTTCCGTTTCCACATGTAAACTATGGTGTTTATGTTTATATGCTTTTTAGAATGTATGCAATGGAGAACAAATGCACAAATGTTTACTTTCTTTTTGTATTTCGTGATGCTGATATATGATAATGTGATTTTGAACTCGAGCTCCTTATAAGCAATTTTGTTGGTACTTCATATTTTTGTGACAAAATGAGATGATAAACCAGTATGATGAGCAGATGAACTTGCCCCACTCCTAACTCCACGCAACTAGTAAGATGCGAGGGCTCATCACCGAGAGCTAGAAAGGGCACAAGTTATGAAATGTGTTGAAATGGTAGTGATGAGAGATAGACAAAGCTTTGGTGGAACCAAATTAGGATGCTACAAGCTTACTCTACTCGAGTGACTCCATAGTTTGGGATGCAACTTGCTTTGTGGTTTATCTAGACTTAGATCCATAGATGGCCACATGGTAGACAAAATCTGGGTTTCAGGGTTTTGAACTCTCTTGGAATTTTGGACATCTGATTCATTTTTTTGACTCAAAATTTCAAAAGTTCATTGGAATTGTTTGCTTATGACCTTCAACATTTATTTGTCAAGAGGACCCCCTACACCTTACCCCGTGTTACTAGTAAGAAGCGTGGGCTTATCACCATGGACAAGGTATAGGCGAGTAAGGGCATTCCCATCCTTTCCCAACCCTACGTCACTAGTAAGAGACGCAAGCTCATCACCGAAGGTTGTTAGGGCAAGGAAATGTGTAAAAATAAAATTTTCTGTTTAATCCATGTTTGACTTGCTTATTTAAGCAAAATGTCGAGTGTGTTCTTATTTCAAAGAGATATACATAGGAGATAGATGTGACACGATGAAGCTTTAGAGCAGGACATAGGCAGGCAAGGCACCTATCCTAAGAAGAAACCCAAGATGAGAACAAGCATGCAGATCTTGGTATGGTTACCATTAAGGCTTTGTTATATCTAGCTTTATCTGATGAAATGATTATGACACGATTGATGATGTTATAGAAGTGAAGAAGTATGATTAGAGTGTTCATGCCAATAACATCAAAAGTTGTAATGAATTGCTTTGAGAATGAGTTCCTTGATCACAAAATTACACGAAACAATTGGACAAAATGAACCTAACTACATGAAGATGTAATGTAGATATATTTATACAAATAGTGTTGGTTGCTTATGCATAGAATCGTTTAAGGTGCAAGGAATTGACAGTTTCACCAAATTCCTCACCTTCCAAAGCATACATAAAAGATATGCACCATTTCCATAGTCCTTCGTGACTCGGTATGGGCCCAACCATTTGGGCCGGAACTTTCTTCCTTCGCCGGTCTTTTTATCGATCCGTTGTCTAGCCTTAGAACCAAATCACCTTCATATATGTCTCATTCATAGACCTTCTTGTTATACTATCGGCACATCCGGTCAGCATAGAT
Source organism: Taxus wallichiana var. yunnanensis (assembly GCA_018340775.1). NCBI lineage: Eukaryota > Viridiplantae > Streptophyta > Pinopsida > Cupressales > Taxaceae > Taxus > Taxus wallichiana. The sequence goes on from CM031242.1 coordinate 667,987,723, forward strand.
TTTGTGTCATTGTTCAACATCTAACCTAGCTTCATCTAGGCTTTCTAGTTGGGAGAGACGTGCTTCTCTGTAAGCATCTTCATCCAGAATCCCTTGTAATGAGATACGGAGACTGGGTATTTCAACCTCAAGTGGGAGAATTGCTTCTGCTCCGAATACTAGCGAGAAAGGAGATGCTCTGTTGGTGTTCTTATTGAGGTTCGGTGGGCCCATAAGGCGGGATATAACTTCAAATGCCAATCTTGTTTGTTTTCTTTCACCATTTTAAGAAGAATGGCTTTTAATGTTTTGTTTGTCACTTCAGCTTGTCCGTTGGCTTGAGGGTAATAAAGGGAGGCTGTATGATGTCTTATTTTAAATTTATTACACAATTCACAAACTTCGTCATTCTTAAAAGAAGTCCCATTATCTAAGATAATGATTTGCGGGACACCGTACCTGTAAATGATTTGGTTCAAAATGAACTTGGTGATTATGGAACCCGGTACAGTAGTAAGAGGCATAGCCTCTACCCACTTGGTAAAGTATTCGGTGGCCGTGATTATGAAGTTATGGCCATCTGTAGATGAGGGAGAGAATTTCCCTATCAAATCTAGGCCCCACGTAGAAAAGGGCCATGGAGTAGCGATTGGTTGTAGAGCTTATGCTAGCATGTGAATCTTGTGGGAGAATTCTTGGCATTTATGACACTGCGTACAAAATCTCTTTGCATCGTGTTCTAGAGTGGGCTAGAAATAGCCCATCCAGGTGTATTTTTTGCGAGTAATGGCATGACCACCGAAGTGGCCTCCACATATTCCACTGTGAGATTCATGGAGAATCTTCTTGGATTCTTCGTTGTGTCGACACATCTTAGAAGCATTCCATCGAATGCTTTATGATAGAGCACCTGCTCTATAATGACGTATTTAGCTACGATAATGTGTAACCGCCTTCTTCGTTGTGGTGTAGCACCTTCTAGATACGTATGGTCCATGATATAATTAATAATATCAGTATACCAAGGACACTCAGAGATAGGAGGTCTGGTTTCGATGTAGTATATGCATTCATCGGGAAAGTCCAAATCTACTAGATCGCCTCCGTCTAGTGGGTTATCAGCTAACCAATCTGTAATGATTTGTCCCTTAACGGATTTCTGGTTAACGAAAGTTAATTCAAACTCACCCATCAAGGTTATAAAGCATCCAACTTTTTAGACAAGGACCCTTGCATGAGGAAAGTTCATAAATGCTCTATTTTTATAATGACTTTTGTTTCTTGATTTAGCATGTAATGTCTTAAGCGTTTGGTTGTGAAGACTATGGCAAGGCATTCTCGTTCTACTTGCGTATAACATGTTTCATAGTCGAGCAACATTCGGCTAATGAAATAGATCGCACATTCTCATTTGTCATCATCTTCTTGGGCTAGCATACAGGCTAGCGAGACATTGGTAGCTCATGAGTATAAGATCAAAGGGTGGTCTGGCTTAGGTGGCATTAGCGTGGGTGGTGACAACAGGAAACACTTAACACTTCGAAAGCTTCGTTGTAGTCTTTAGTCCAATCGGTACTATAATATTTCTTGAGTAGATTGTTGATTGGATGAATGGAAAAGCTTAAATCTGGGATGAATCTTTGGATTGCACCAAGTTTTCGAGAAATGACACGATTCAGATTCATCGAAGGTGGGACCACTTTGAGAACAACCTAAATTTTGGTTGGGTCAACATTGATCCCTCGTGATGATATAATGTAACCTAGGAGTTTCCCTCCTGTCACACCAAAGACACATTTTTCTAGATTTAGTGTGACTCTGTATTCTATTAGACGTGAAAGAATGACGCGAGTACTTCCAGGTGATCAAAACGCCTCCTAGCTTTGGCCAACAAGTCATCTACGTAGGATTCAACAATTTTATGAATAAGATCATGAAATATATACGTCATAGCCACATTGGTATGTAGCGCCCGGCGTTCTTGAGACCGAATGGCATAACATCATAGCAATAGGTTCCCAAGGAGTTATAAATGTGGTTTTAGCTTGGTCTTGTTTGGATATTCTGATTTGATTGTACCACGAGAACCCATCAATGAGGGATAAAAGCTCAAATCTAGTTGTTGCATCAATGATGACGTCAATGGATGGTAGCAGGGAAGTCTTCCTTGGGGCATGCATTATTAATGTCTCGGAAGTCTATGTAAATGCGTATCTTCCCATTTTTTTTAGAACAGGAATGATATTAGATACCCATTGAGAGTAATCGACCGGTTTGATGAATCCTACTTGGAGGAGTTTCATTACTTCTTCCTTTACCATGAGAGCTACCTTAGGTTTCATTGGTCTCGATTTTTGTTTAATTGGCTTTGCATCTGACTTGGTGACGAGGTTATGTACCGCAATGTGCGGTGTAACTCCTGTCATTTCTTTATAGTTAAATGTGAAGGCCTTCTGATGCTCCTTGAGGATTCGAGTGTGTATTTCTATTTCTTCTGGGGTTAACGAAGATCCTAATTTCAAGATCTTTGGATCATCCTCCGTTCCGATGTTAATATCAATTGTTTCTTCGATTAAAGAAGTGTTACCTTCTTCAAACTCAGGCGGAGCTGGAGGTAGTTCCAGATCGTCTCTGTTCTCTACCATGTATATGTTGAGCTCCTTTTATGGGGGAAGCTCTATCATGGGATTTCCAAAGTAAGAAGACGAATGTGGGATTAAGGAAAAATCTATCATGTGATGGGTGAGATGTAACGTTGCATAGGTGTTTAAGTAATCTAGAGTGGCTCTATCACTATCAATGTGGTCTAGGATAGTAGATTTGTTCTCATCTATGTTTGTTAAAAGAGGATTTGACATTTTTTTCACCAATGGTTGATACGAAGGGATACCATGAAACGGGTATCTTCCAACTCACTGTTTGGAGTGAAGCGTGATGTTGAGGTTGCTCTATAGAATCGGTGAGAAGATTTTGTTCTCGCGGGATTGCTTCAATTGATATGAAGTCAAACTCTTTGCTCAAATCCAATACAGCTATTTTGTAGAGTTGTAAGTGCTCAGCTCTGGTTTCATACACCTCAGAGACTTGGTTTGCTACCAATTGTGAGTCTCCTAACACCCTGATGTTATTAACACCGATCCTCTTAGCTAAGATGAGGCCAAGGAGGAGGGCTTCATACTCAGCACCGTTGTTTGTACACTCAAAATTTAGTTTAAAGGCGAACGGTAAGATCTTTCCCTCGGGAGAAGTAAAGATCACACCTGCCCTAGCCCCATAACGACATCTAGCTCCATCGAAATGGAGAGTCCAATATTTAGTTGGGAAGATGGATGTTGGGACATTTGTTACGTCATTGCCTTCTACTTCGGTTACTTCTATCATGCAGAGATCCTCTGTTGGAAGAGAACCAACTCCTAAGGTATATCCCATGCCTACAGAATCAAATGGTAGGAAGATTGGTAGATCCTGTTCTAACAACTCGACAATATTTGTAGTAGTTCCTAATGATACGGTTTTGACAATGTTAGCCTCATCCTTGAGGGTTGGAATAGTCTTGATTAGGCTCATAGTCTCAAGATCTGTTGTAGGTACCAACTTTTCTTCCGGTTTTGCGTCGGTGGGTTTATTAAGTTGGTTTGTTGGGAGTTCAAACTCAAAATGAGTGCCTGGCCTTTTCTTCAGGTCTGCTAGGTGTATATCGAATGGTTTTGGATCGCCTTTGGCTATGAACACCTTTCCTAAATGCAAGAATCTTACTTCTTGAAATAATGTAGAGGGGATTGCCTTCATACGGTGTATCCATGGTCGGCCAAGGATCATATTATAGTTGGTTTCCCGATCTATAATATAAAACTCAGTCAGGATTGTTTTGGGTCCTAAGGTGACCGGTAGTATTATAGTTCCAATCGATGTGGCTTTAAGGCTATCATAGCCTCTTAATGTATTTCGAGTCGTGGAACAATTTGTTTCTCCATACCCTAGCTTTTGAAGGAAAGAGAAGGGGACTATATTAACTGTTGCCCCATCATCAACCATTGCGCATTTAACGTAATTGTTATAAACCCAAACTTGCAAATGTAGGGCCGGATCACCTCTGCATGCAATCTCGGCGTCTGTTGGCATTTTGTTTATTTCGAATACAAACTCGGTATCCCTATCCGGCTGCCTAGGAGGGTGGATATCAAAGTCTATATGGTTTACCTGTGTTTCGGGAGGTGGAGTGATGTTAATTAAATGACCTAAACCTAATGCCTCTAAAAGAGCAGCCCTATTAAGGGGAGAGTTCTTGATAAGTCCAAAAAGAAATGTGCAAAAAGGTTTTGTTAGATCACTAATTAAATCATAGGCACCTACGAGTTTTACTAACATTTGTTGGATGTTATCTATCTCTGGCGGGTAACTTGGACTTGGTGAGAGGAATATTCTCGTGTCCTTATTCTGACTTACACGGGTATTTCGGCGTTCAACTCCACTAAACCGACTATCTTGGGTCGTGGTTGACTTCCTAATTGTGGTGCAACCGATGGATTTAGTGAAGTTGAGGCTTCATGATCATTGTTTCCTGTTATTATGCCCTTATTTTTCCCATTTGGATTCAAATTGTTGTTATTGTGGTTTGGGAGCGGATCATTAAAGATTTTGAGGGATGCATTTTGAGAGGAAATTGCCCCTGTGAAAGTATTTGGTGCCGGTGATGCAGGATCTGCCAAGAACATATCTATGAAAAGTTGTCTTTGTTCATCTGGCAAATGTTGCATGAATTTATTGTAGTCACGGCACGTTCTAGTGTCATGGCCTCAAATTTTATGGAAACTACAATATGAGTTAGGATTGTAATTCCTAGTTTGTTGGTTTGGTGCATATTGTGGCCCAAAACTCTGATCGAACCGTTGCCTACTAGGATTGAAGTTTTGCATTTTTTGGTTTTTGTTTTGGTTCGATATCAATTGAGTTTGGTTTAGACCTGTGTAGGGTTTCACCGTTGTTGTTGTTGTTGTGGATGATTAAAATCCACGCATTGATTGTTGGGGTAAAGTTGTTGTTTCGCTGATTGTTCATTAGTGGTGGAGTGTTCGCAATATTTACCTTCTTAACCTGATTAGTTACTCCATCTGTTGTCACTCCGTGATTTTTATTAAGGATTTTAGGTCCTTGATTGACGTTTGTGGTAGTAGGATAAGTCGTAGTATTACGGTTGGAGGTTATTAACCTCCGTTTGTTCCATATGTCTTCGACCGCTATCTATTGTAGCTTGATCTATTCGAGAGGGTGCTCTCAAGTACTTCATCGTAAGTCCTTAGTGGGAACTTTTGGACTTCTTCCTTCACTCTCTCTCTGCTGAGAGAATGAAGGAATAAATTGCATAGTTCCATTTGGTCCATGTTTGGAGCACTTGCCAAAGAATAAAGGACTATACGCCATCTCTGGATAAAATGAGCGGCATGATTCATTGTGTTCTCGCTTAGTGTGCAAGAATTCCCTCATCCATGTTCTCAATAGTTTGTTCATATCAAATGCCTTGATAAACTCGAAACAAGTTGTTTAAACGAATGGATGGAGGCGGTGTATTCTATAATACCAATCGAGGGCGATGCCTTCTAACGTTTTGGGAAATATTTTAGCAACAACCCCATCCCAAGGGAGTAGTTCTCGAATGGCTGTGGCATAGGCCTTGATATGTGCGTTTGGATCTCCCTCCCCTTTGTATTTGGGAAAATTGGGAAGAGGTCTTAGAAGCATGACACTTCGTATGGTGAAGTCTAAGGGCTCTTTCAAATATTTTGAATAAGTCCCTATCGCGTAGGTTTCGACCATTGATGGTGCCTGCTGAGGGGGTGGTGGTGGAATGGGTTGTTGATATGGCGTAGCGTATGCATTGGTAGAGGCATAAGGAAACCCCTGTGGTTGAGCAAACATGTCGGGAGAGGAGAACATATCTCCCTATGGTGATTTGGAGTACATGTTTAAGTATGAAGGGGGATTGTCTAGGAATGGATTATTTTGTACTAGACCGGGAGGTATCGGAACAGTGTTAGAAATGGCGGTTTTAGTTGGCGTTTGTTGTGAATACTGAGGAGGCATGCCCAACATGCCCATTCCTATGAGGAGATCTACTTGGCTAGGATGGTGTGGAGGATTGGAACTTCCTACCTACATGAATTGGGAATTTTGATTTGCTTGAGCAAGTTCTAACCCCCTAACTTTTTCTACTAAAGTTGAAATGACTTCATTTGGTGAAGTCACGGTATTTTGCTTTAGTGGCATTTGTTGTATATCCCGATGTTGTATGTGATATCCCACTATGAACTAATCATTGCCCCTGCCAAGTTTCCCGAGGGCATTTCCTATATGTAGTGGCATGGAGGTATTTTCTTAAAAAGAGACCTCGGGTTGTGTTTGTAAACTTCGTATGGGTGGGTACATACTCGAGAGTGTTGTTCATTCTGGCATAACACATTGTATGCTCATCATCTAAAATCGGGTATGGATCGATTGTCTACTAATTTGTGGTCTAAGCAGCACTGAGGACACAAACCAGATTCTCCTGTGAATGTCATATTGTTCGAGCCTGAAGGCTCTGTTTGTTGTCTTTGAGCGAGTTGATCCAACTCCTCTGTTTGGAAAGATGAACTATATCTAGTCCTTGGAGGTGGATTTTGTGTTGATAATTGGTTATTTGAATAGTTGTCACCCCATCGAGAGTGAGGGTGATGAAAAGTGAGGGTGACAATTTATCTATTCGGTTGAGCGTAGTATGCCTCGAGACCTAGGAGAGGTCTGCCATATGCATCGAATCCCGACATATTCGGGGGTATATGAATACCCGTAGAATAATGGGAAAGGGCGAAGGTGGAAGAAAATAGGTAATAGCGAAAGCGTTGTGTTCTTCACGTCGGGTTCACCAATTTTGTACGATGAAAAAGTGACAAGTTGTTTGAGCATAGGAATCTGAGCATGGGAACAAGTAACTCTTCCTCGCACTTTGACCTCCCGAGGTCATGCGAGAGCAGTGCGGTGGGGACGGATTATGCGCGAGGGTATGGGTAAACTAGTTAGGAAATCTTATATCTTCGACACACACTAATGGAATCTGTGAATCTAAGGCAAAGAAGACCCTCCTAACCTGAACTGGCGTGATAGATCGGTCGGCAAGGATGACTGCTCGAAGGCTCTAATCAATATCGAGCTCTGGCGTGATCCGATCTATAGGTTGTGGGATACGTGGAAAATGACCAAGGATGGTTTCGTGTTATCTCGAGACAGGTCATAACATAGATGATGGATATAGTTAGCTCTTATGGGTGATTCTCTGCGGTCTAGTCCAGAAATCCCTAGCTTTGTTAGATTCTACATCTAATAAGGATAAGCGTGTGATGATGATAGGTGGAAGTGGAGTATATCTAAATACTAATGTGCGTAAGCCAATATCTATGTCGATTCACTGTGGATTCGTTGGGTTATAGGATTTGTGGGTCACAAACCGTAGATTCGTGGTCAGTTCTTTGTGGACTGCTTATGGTCATGTGTGGAATCAGTCCCTAATCCTTAGTATCCAATATTCGTATGCCTTTTCGGCCTCTATGTTCAAATTTAATAGTTGTGTAATCTTTTACGAGTATCTTATAAGCGTTCTGCAACTGAATCCTTAAGCTAGCATCTATGTCGTGAGGGTGTCTCATGCATCTAGTGTGGGACCAAAGGGTCACAACCAAATGTTTGCTCTCTTTCAAGTCCTTCTACAGTCATGCGGATATTTATCTAGGGTAATCTGTAGTTTGGCTGATTTGACCAAAATGTGTGTGTTTGGTCATCTTCTATATTTAACCCGCTTAAGCGTGAGTTGATTTGTTGTAAGTCTTTGTTGTTCAAAAGACTTGGATTCTAAGGTTACGATCTATATTAGTTATTGTTGTAATAAGATTGGGTTGAGGCACGATTGGCTCGAATATGTATTCTCTGGGCTCTCTAGGTCCCGTGATTGTCATACAAAAACAAATGATATAAAGCTGATTTAATGACAGAATAAACTAAACATGCAAGATATATTTACGTATATTTCTAAGTCTGATGCTTATTGCTAAACTACTGAACAGATTTTAAAGAGAAACTTATCTAATATATCTAAAATTGACAACTAAACTAATAGCGTAATTAAAACAAACAAAGCGACCGAGTATAGTTGCTTGTCTGTGTAATTTGTAGATCTATTCTAAATAACCTGATAACTAATCTACTCTATTTGAAAGACTCTCGATCCTACCTCAGAAGTGAGGAGTGAATCATAGTTTCTCAGAAACTATCAATCCCCATAGCTTCCTTGGCAATATTGAAAGTAAAATTTAACTGAAATGAAATGATTAGCTACTCTATTTGATATGCTTTTATCTAGAACATTGAAAGCTAGAACACGGATTACGAGAACGGTGGTGAATCCGATGGTGTGTGACCTTGTCCTCTCGGTGTGATCTCCTCGTTCCTTCATGCTCATGTGGATCCGAGAAAAGTGTGTAATGCTAGCATCAACAAAAGTAGATATTGGAACAAAGGCGGCTTAGGATGTAGACCGAATACAATGCGAGTAGGAGAGGGATAGCGCAAGAGTAGAGAGCTTGGCTTATGCAATTCTAGTGGGATTTATTGCGAGTCACGTGACATAAAACGTCCAAAGACTGAAACTATCTTGTTTGATGAACAAAACCTGTAAATTTAATGGCTTCCTATTGAAATCAAACTATCCTACTCTAATGGATTTGGATGAAATGACAAAAGTACTTTGCACAAGGAGAATATGTGGCTTTCTTACAGCTAAACAATGCTAACTATGCATCTAACAAATGAAACTATGAATCCTAAACAAAATGAAAGGCTAAACTATTGGAATGAGAAATTCAGAGGCAAATTTGAGGGGCCATTTTCTTGAGCACAAGCTAGCTATTTATAGAATCCCATTTACCCAAAGGTGAAAACCAAATTGATCTCTTAAACCATAAACAATGCCAAAACACTATTCCAGGGAACCAGAATCATAAATACAAGCAAAGGCGGTGAAATAAAGATGGTAAACGTTGAATTTTACGTGATTCATGTTAAAAGAACATTCTACGGAAAATGCATGAAGGACCGCTGCCCTACTTGGGCAACGGTCACGAGATCGCCACCCAGGCGAGGCGGCGGTTTCGAATCGAATAACAAAACGCAAAGAAAAGAGGGGAAAAGAGAAAAACAAAGCACGCAGGGGCTAAGCGGGACATGCGGGATGTCAACACATACTTGGAGATCTTTTCCGGATCCCGAACACCTTACGAGGAGACCTATATCATCATTGGGGCACGTGTTACGTTGTTTTGGCGGTGCAAGTACCTATAATTTTAGGTACGTACAATTACATTGGATCCATTACGATTCAACAGAGTGCGACTTCATCGTGGTGCACAGTTTCGATATGATTAAATCAACTCTTTCAATTACCAAGTACTGATCAAGTTGAAGAATATGATAATTGAGGATGCATCATGGGAAGATGAAGTATTTGTGCAGCAACATCCAAGGCTTTCCAACATTGGGGACAATGTTTCTTTGAAGGGGAGGGGCATGTTACACCCTTAGTCCTATAACTTATATTGGATATGTAATGTCGACTTATGGCTTACATAATCTCTCTTCTTGTCATATGTTATTCATTTATGCTTTCATATGTTTAGTAGGTTGGCCTTGGTGTTGGCCATAACATAGGATTGGTATATATATGTGGTAGTGAGGAGTAGTTAATCATCATATTGAGCATTTGAGTCTTATTGTATGGTTTGGAGGTTGCCCCCTCGAAGTGGCTAAGCTATTCTACTTGCATATTGAGATCATTTATTTGCAATCTTGTGTTCTTTGGTGTTTTATTGCTGCTGATATTTAGATTTATAAAAGTAATTTCATTACATGGTACTTCATGTTATATTTTCCTAACATCAAGGGTCATGAATAATTTGGCATAAGACATGTTAAACCATAGGGTGGCTTCTACCCATAAATCTTGATTGTGAAATAAGGTCATAACATATGTTCCCATTTTACGTGTGTCGTCATTAGTGTTTCAAGGGTTTGTTCCCTTTCTCATCATTTTTGTCACTATTGGTAATTAATGATGTTCTAAATTTTATCAATGTTGAATGTATTCCAATCACCTTGATATTCCCCCATACCTGTAAGGATGAAATAAATATTCAAAAAGTATTCATCTATTTTATAAGTGTAAGCTCATTGACTTCTACACCAAAATATTAAGTATTAGAATCAATATCTTGTTGATCGTTAGTTGTTTCTTCTTTCTCTACCTTACATGTATTGGCTTATGTTATAATCGTGACATGATTTGTTGGTATTATTGGAATTGAAATTACCTTAAAGTCACTAGCCTTTTATTTAATCCAAAATAAACAAGAGGTATGTAATTATTTATTTATAACTTTAGATTATGGTTAGAAAGAAGAATTATATTCAAGTTACTATTTTAACATCAACATCCAAATAAAAATATACCTATTTTAGCAATATGTAAGATGAATCGGTTGAAACAAGTGTTAAATGCAAAAAAAGTGCATGAAGAGTGTAATTAGTTGATTAGGTGATCATAAAGTTGATTTGGAAGTGACATAAGGGAAAAAAGGATGGAAATGATTGTAAGTGCTTTATATCTAGATCTACAAATACAAACTAAATAAGGAAAAAATATTAGATGCATCTGGAATCGTTTAGTAGTTATGTACCTTTTTGTGGTTCCATATAACGAGATGTTGGAGTTTTGTAAATTTTGTCCTCGTGAAAACCTTTAAAATATGATTCACTTTGTGAAATCATAGGTTTCACAAATGTGGGCAACCCTGTGTATGATCTAAAATAGCTTCAAACCCTAACCATGGGTAGGAAACCCTACAAAAAGGTTACTAATTGGGTTGAAGTGTAATCAGTATACTACATATTTTGGCAATAATCTAAAGATGCCTCAAACCAGGCATAGTTCTCCACCTAACATGTGATGTGTGTGTATATATGTATGTATGTATGTATGTATGTATGTATGCATTTATGTATGTATGCATGTATGTATGTATGTATGTATGTATGTATCTATGTGTGTGTATGTATGTGTTGTAGTATTTTCTCGTTCGTTTAAATTTAATGAGTTAGCTACTAAATAAAGTACACAACTCAGAAATGATAAAGGGTTTATGGTACCTATAAAGCGTGGTGTGGAGCGGCGCAAAGTGATGATGGATCCATTTGCTTGTAAGTCGATAAATCTGCAAATAAGAAAGACTAACTCAAAAATGGATTAGATGGTTTATGTAGGGGTTGCTCGATAAAGCGGACCCAAGAACCATTAACTTACTTGGTAGATATCAACCCTTGTTTCAAAGAAGAAGCACAATAAAGGATGAAGCAACATATATCATGCAGAAGCAACCCAAATCTGTGCATAATTAAGATCTAGTCTAAGAGATGATTTGATCGAAATAATTGTAAATTAAATGTTACCCGGACTAGGTCGATGGTAATTCGAATGTGCAGAGGTAGGTTGATAGCAACCCGAGAGGTTGAATCGACCGTAATAAAGTATGCAACCTCTCGAAAGATCCGGACGAAACCCGGATGTAACAAAGGCTTGAGTATACTAGAGTCAACCTACAAAAGGGATCGAAGGAGTAGAAACTAGAAAATGATAGAAACAAGAGATTGGAAAGGGCGATTTAAAATCGGGACCCTACTCGATGTAGTCTTTTATTTTACCAAACAACCCAAAGCACGCTAGCACATCACTCGGCCTTAATTGAGCACTCACCCAAAGTGCGTAAGGGTACCAAGTCCCTCTTTATGGTAGCTTTGTCAAGGAGTTAGCACGATAAACATGTACATAAATATATTCCAGATCCATGATAACAATACAAGGACAAACCATAAAAAGATATAGATCTTAATCATAGTGTATAAATAATCAGACAAGAACTAATATGAGATTCACCATACAAGATCCAATCATATTAATATCAACAACCATTATCCAACCACATAGATCCATTGTATTAATCACTATAAAACACAAAATCCAAATACATACATAAGAGTATCATCATAGTCATGCACGCTCATAAGTCAGTAGCATAACCTTACAAGTATTCACGGATCTCTCAAACCATGCAAATCAATACATATTTATAAGAGTGGGGACTTTCCCTTCACCACCTATGCATCCTCAAAATAGGATACATGCTAAGAATAGTCATGTGTCTCTACAAGATAAATACAAAAGCATGCAAGCTCGCTAATAATAGATTATCTAATAATAAATACAGATGTAATCCTATTATCAACCAAAAATTATGCATGTTGCTTGATCTACCACATGTCCGAAATAGACTTTGCTTAGTATCGATTCTTCAAACCTTTGTGTGCTCGACACTCAATCCTATTTTTAGCCCGTGGTAAACAAAACGGATAAGTCCTAAAGTTAAACTTTCCCTGTGCATGCTATGTTCCATTATACATCTATGCACACCTACACACCCAATGCCCACACGCCCAATCCTTATGTGCCTCAAGATTTAGGTGTAATTTATCACCCAACATTACCCCACACTTGCTTCATTTCCACCCCTGCAATGGGTAACCATGACTTATATCTCCATGAATAAATAATAAGGAACAAAATAATAATTATACACAAAGAATGAAATAATACATTGGCGCACTACCCTTCTAAAGGCATAATCAACTCTAGATATGTACTTTTAATTTTTGCCTCTAACTCATTCCAATCATTAAGCGCCTTATTGGTTTTATCAATGATGTCTATAAGCACCCCTTCTATCTCATCTAGGATCATGTTCTTGCCCTCGTTTTGTAATACTCTAAGGACATTCACCAAACCTGAGACCATCCCTTCCATTACATCCATACACTACGCGATAAGTTTTCCTATTTCCTTGATCTTCTCCTTGTGAGGGTCCTAGGCTGTTGTAAGTGCATCACTCTTTTCCATTATTATAGTGAGCATCTCCTCACACCCAAGTGTCTCATCTTGTTTTGCTGTAAGGACTGCATTCTCTTCCACTAAATTCCTTGTTTTTATTATTATCTTAGGGCCTATGCATATGTTCAATGCCAAATCTCCTTTTTCAACTCATCTTTCAATTCTTGCAATAAAGACTCATACCCACTTATTTTTCACACAATGGTTTCCTTTGTTTTTTCCACTTATGCCAAAACATCCTTTGGTTTCAACATCCTTATTGTTTCTTCATTCATCATCATATGAACCAATGTGCATAAGTAAAGCATAGCAGATGGGAACCTTTCCGCTACTTTCTCTTCTAGATGTAGCCTTGCCTTAAAAATTTCATCACCTATCTACTCGCCATACTAACTAGTGCTCGTGCCTTTGCCTCGGCCTATCTCTTTTTCCTCTGTCAGGCTCTTAATCTACGTGTCTCTATCTTTTCTATCTTCCAACAAATTACGAATAGTTTTTGTCTTATTTATGTTTCGTGCGTAACCTCTCGCATATACCTTAGTCAATGCATTACTTACTTGTTTTTCTGACATTTGAGTCGGCTTGACTTTTACATGGTGTGAATACAACACTTTCTTCATCCTCCTAGAGATGCAAAACTCTTCACATACATCAAAATCAAGCTAATCCATGTGATTCTGCATACTCCATGACAATTATTTATGGGTGCACATGATAGCCATCTCGAGAATCCATTAATTCCCAGCCATAAAGGTCCTTGGGTTCCAAGGTACTTTGGAACCTAGCGCGGATGATCTTGGTAGGATCATTAATATAACCTACTATTGGAGTTTCATATGTTTCTCCATCCTTCTCCTTACCAGAGTGCTTACCTTTTGGAATGTGCATGCTCACATCAAGCACTAATCCTTCACTTGTTTGTGTAGTAGTAGGTGTCTTTGGATGGTTTGCCCTTATCTTCACTCTTCTCTACATCAATAGTATCATCCCCACTTCTTGTTCTTCTGACCCTCCTACATCATGTCTCAATTTTTCTTTCTGGGGTTCCTCTACCTCCTCAGTGTTAACTAAAGTCTTTGGCATGATGTCCTCTAATTTCTTGCCCTCATCATCTTGAGTGTAGATGTACTTGCACCTTCTCTTATTCTCTAGTTCTACCTCCACAAGAGAGTTTCTATATAACCTCTTTGGTGACTATGATGGCCCCGCACCCTGATTCCTTGTTCTCCTCAGACTCTAATATATTGCAAGTCCTCAAAGCACCATGTTCTATATCTATCCCTACCATGTTGGTCTCCACCACTTCTTCTTCCTCACCTTCTTCTTTTCCCTAGGAGGAGTAGGGTCACGCATTCACTTTTCTCCTATAGTGGGTTGCTTTCTTTTTCATGCTCCAAGTCGCCACTATCTTCCTTTAATTCCTATTCTTCTTCTTCTTCTTCATGGGGAAAAGTGGAATCATCCTCCAGCAATGCACCCATAGCATGTTTCCCTTGGGCGAGATCAGGGAGCTTGAAATCATTTTCAATGTATTTTCCATTCTCCAACTTGGGCTTAAGGTAGATGTATAGCAGAGCCACTCTAGACTTCCCTATTTCCAAACGCATAGCCTTGATATTAATATCATCTAAAATCAACTTCTCAATGTAAGTAGACTTACTGTGATAGACATGTCTTTATGAGTGTATGATAGTCGTGATCCACTTTGTGCGCATTAAATATTAGCCTACGCGCATTGGAAAATTTGTGTACAAATGCACTGGAAATAACGTGCGGTGAAGGCATATGGGAGCTTTGTTGGGAATTCAAGATGTGCAATAGTGTTATGATTCAATTGTTAGAGTAGGTATTTACCTTAGCTCATGTTCACCTAGGTACTTTATTTACCTTTATTGTATTTATCCTCACCCACTTATGTGTGTGGATATTTCTTTTATCTTATTTAGATATTAGGAGATATTATATAGTTGTTAGGTATAGTTCTTTCCTTGATCTATGGTATTGACTAGTTCTTTCATTGATCTATGGTATTGACTAGATCCTTGATGTCTAGTTCTCTCCTAAATCTATGGTCTTGATTAGTTCTTTGATGACTAGTTATTTTCTTGATTCATGGCTTGATCTACGACCTTGACTAGTTCTTATATTGTTATTCCTTACCTATTTAAGCAAGGCCCATTCTCAATGTATTGCATTGAGTTCCATAATAATATATGATATTGTTGCTCATTTTTTTGCAAAGGTTTATGTAAAGTTATTCGGCAAATTTCTTTCATCTTATTGATCATGATGTTTGATTAGCATCGTGTTCTTGGCTTCAGCACGATTTGGTTATCATTCCTTTCATCAATAACAAACAAAAGCATGCACACATGATCTAAACAATTCCCCAAAATCTACAATAGTGGAAGTGTAAACAAGATAAATCCAAATCAAAACAATGTACACACACATAACACAACATGTACCACGGTTCACCCAATATGGGCTACATTCACCAAAGATAGAGATATCATATATATAATAATGAACAATACTACTGGACAACTCTTCCCACAAGAGTAAAATGCATCTCTCCAAGAGTATCTCCTCCATATATCTAAACGGATCTCCATGAGTGCACTATAACCATGCCTCCAAACCACCAAAGATCTCACATAACCAGGAACTACTACATCTCTGAACTACAACCAAGCTCTCTATGGATCTGCAACAAGACCTCTCACATGGGTCTACCATATGTGTAACTATAACTATGCACCAAGAAGTAAGTTTGTCTCTCCATCACTACATCAACTGTGCAAACATGAAGACAACCTCCTCTATAATATCTAGATCTACATGGATCATCAATATAACATGATCTCATGGATCTATGAATATAAGATCTCACAACAACTTGTGGATCTAACAATATAAGACTAGATCTACATGGATCAATAATACATCATGATCTCATGGATCTACAATACAAGATCTCACCAACATGTGGATCTACAAGAAGAAACTCTATGTGCTTTGCATATTATGCAAGTCATTACAATGAGATAGTAACTATACAAAGGAAATACAAGTATAAGATGTTACCCTCTTCTCACCACTTAGATGTACATGTCATAGTTATACTTGTTATTTCCTTTTGTCAGCTTCTCTCCATGAAAGCTCGTATTCATGTAAATTTTATCACTAAGTCACAACAACCCTCGATTTGCACAAGTGTGTGTGCTTGAGCTCACGGTGTGACTAGGTAACATGGGTATTATCTCCAAGTTGTGGGACTTGCTACTTGAGATAGACCTCTAGAGAAAGTTAGTTCTTCTTCCTAATCCTAGTGCAAACTAACTTTATTGAAAGCAAGTGATTGACTACTCCTAATCTATCACTTCTAAGGGACTAAGGAGAGAGAAAGAGCATGAAAATAACAAAATCTACACTATAGAGGTGATGCACCAAAATAAGGGTAAGAGAATAATTCCCGATGTGTGAAAATGGAAGCAAATGCAAATTAGAGAGGGTAATAATAGTTCTCCATAGTCTAATAATAGCACTCAAAACATCTTTCCATGCAAACACAAAAACAATGAATTTAAAGAGGCAATGAGATTAAAGAGGCAAGAAGAATGCAAAAACAAACATAACAAGGGAAGATGAATCGACAAACTTACATCTATTACTTCATTGATATGCACAAAGTAAAGGCTTGGATCACCATGCAAGGAGTCCACTACAAAGGCCTATAGCACATTGGCTTCACAAAACCAAAATGATAGAGTTTTTCTACTCAAACTATCCTCCCCTTACAATGAGCCCAACACTTCAATTTATAGAATTTTGGAAGAGAGAGAGAGAGAGAGAGAGAGAGGATGCAATTCCCAAAATTCACTATTTAGCTAAATTCAAGTCATGATAAATGAGTTTAGTTGGTGAATATTGACCTAAAAAAGAAATCTCAAAGTTTCCCATAGCTTTCAAAGCAAGATGAAATAATGATTTCCGTGCTCATTAAATGCTTCTCTAACCACTTTCCAACAACCAAACAGTAATTGGGATTGTTTTCCTTAAAAATCACCATCAAATCTTCATTAATTTTTACATTTCTTACTTATTGTGCAATGGGATTGGAGCCATGATTCCAAATAGACCAATTTTGTGAAAATCCGTTGAGAATTACAAAAGTTATGGCCCTCTGAGTGTGAGTAGTTATTTTGAGTCGTGAGGGATTTTTGCATTTTACGGGACTGAGCATTTAATCTTTTGGAGCTGGAGATGTTTATTTTATTTTCACCCACCTACCCTCATTAAAAATAATAAATCCAATTTTTCTGGTGTAGAGGATGTCTAGCCCTTTCCGAAAATTCCAATTTTGTCAAAATTGGAGCCCTGGATCAAAAGTTATGCCTATTTAAAGATCAAGGTCGGGGCGTTCCATGTGGGCACTCATAATTCACATTAAACCACTTTCCCTTTACATTGCAGGTATTGTGGGACTTTGGGGAACTCATGGCATTGGGGTACAAGGGTTTCTTTGGCTTCCAAGACTGACTCACCTGCAATGCACTCTTCTTGCTTGAGTGCGGCAATTTCACCTCCGCGGGGAACTCACATCCCCGCAAAGATCTGCATTATGATCGGGTCCCTTAGACCCGCAACTTGTTTCCTGCCCGCATAACACCAAACTTGACACCACCTTTGTTGTGTGGCGATTTTGGGTTCATGGGGAACTCATGTCCCCATAATCGAGACCACCAGGGCCCCCAAAATTCCACCTTTTTCACAATACATTGGATCCACTTCAATGCCCTTTGCAAATCGGTCAAGTCAAGATTTTAGGGAACTCATGGCCCGATGGAACTTGTGCCGCCTGGGCCGTCAGGACCCAATTTACCCGCAAATCATTATTTCCTTAGTATTTCAAACCCAAGTCAAGGATGAGGAACCCTAGTTCCATCCGCAATCGTTCCACCCGCAGCCCCTAGACCCGTAATACATTAAAATAGGTCTCTTTTCAGTTTTTTCAAATTTTAGAAAATTTTCGCTAACTCCTTAGATTTTTCTTGAAAAAGGGGAGTTATATAAAATCAAAGGGGTGCCCCCAAAATCCAAATTTCTTGTTTTTGCCATGTTTGCATTTTCAAGTCTAAATAAATTGTGCAGTTATCGAAATTTACCCAGGGTAAATTTCAAATAATAAGTACCACTGTTCTTTCTTTCTCTTCTTCTTCATCCTCTCAATCTAGGAGAATCAAGGATCTAACTCAATACTTCTTTTAATTAACCTTCTAACCTTAGATTTCATGCTTATATATGCATATACAAACTTAGGGCACCATAGCTATACATTACAACCTTTAGATTCACTTTATAACTAAAGTTAGATCTAATTCCCGTGAGTTAAATATAAACTTTCATGCACAAGTAACCGATGTCGGTTCACGACCGATGGCGATTCCTTTCACGACCGATGGTAGTTCTTCTTTGACCGACGTAGTTCATTTGTTGACCGATGGCAGGTTCTTCTTCTTGTTGTTGTCGATGGTGGTTAACTAGATGACGGTAGTTCTTGTGTGAGCCAACCACTTGTAATGCATGCTCATTATGAAGCAATCTAGCTCCACAACCCAACAATCTCCCACTTGGAGATAAATTGTTGAACCTTTGTACCTATACATGTACATCACCATCCTCTACATACTATGAAGACCACTATTCTTTCCTTCAAAAATTATCTCAAGTAACTGAAGATTAAACCATCTTCTAAAACCAAGAAGAAAACAAACCATGACTTACATGTATACCCGCACAAAGCTACTATCGATCCTTGATATACGAGCTTTCCATACATGCTCCCACTAAATCATAACACCAAGCCTCTTATACAACCAAGCCACCATGACTAACACACCTGCAAGAGCTCCCACTCGAACTGAAGTGTTGAGCTTCTATCGCAACCATAGCCATCCAACCATGTTCTCATCTATCCATGTCTCCATTCTACCACCAATGCAATTGACCAAAGAAAATTCAAACTAGAATATGTGAAAGGAAAACTAGACCCTAGGTTTAGACATCCCAAATGAGTACTATATGCAACCAAAGTGGATGCATCCACAACACCTGCATAACTCAAAGAATCCAAACATTTGCAATCTGCAAATCCAACCTTGCATAAACAACTTGCATGTCCAACACAACAATGTAGAAATCATATCTATCATGGAGTAACATAGTAACAAGAGGAAATACAAACATCCCCTACTCATGCTCAAGGCATCTAAACCATGCTCATACACATATAAACCATGCTCATAGGCATCCATGTGCAAAAAAATATTTGCATCATCATAGACTCACAAAACAAAATCTATCCACATGTATAAACTCACCATATACATCCATCCATATCACCAAGCTCTCTAGAAGCTCCAAGTCTCTCACCGACTAACTCCAAGGCCACATATGAATCATGTGCTCATCAATGTCAACAACAACAACCTGCTAACCATGCTACTAATGACTAGTGCAAATACCAGCAAAAATGTCATCAAACATACTGCAAAAACCATCCAAGATGAAAGCAAACAAGGGCAACATCAATAAGATGTAAATATACATTGTTGTCACACTGTAACTGTAAGAAATAGATTTTCCTTCTTCCACCCTTCAATGTCAATAAAATTTCTCTCTCTTCTTCACCCAGCTGAACAACCATCAACTGTCATCCCATAAGGATATCTAGGCACTACAAAATAAAACTGGAAGTAACGTCATCATGCACTAAGTATAAAATACCTACAAAACTATGACTATCCTCCAAAACAACTTGTGCCTCATGCCACTCTAAATAGTAGCATACTCCTCTCACTCTACACGTGCATCTGTGTCCAACCTACAATGCCAACAACCATGGCTTGCTCCCACTCAACATGAACTCCCCTGCACTGCTTCTGATAACAAGCTCAAAAGCTCCAATATATATCAGTGAGAAATAAAACCAAATGAAAGAAATATAAACTTGATTCCCTTCTTAACAAAGAATACTTCTACATCACAGAAGTTTGGACTTCTTGTGAAGTAGGTGAATCACCTTCTTTTCATCCTGTGTACTCAACATCTCTCGTTACATGCAACTGTGTCTAATCATGACTTTTCATTGAGGATCCCATCCTTAGACTAGATACCCTTGTCCTCAAGATTCCAACACATCCCAAAAATAAAATTCAAGCTCACCAAATATCCGTGGTGCAAATTTTTACTTGTTCACACAATCCAAACATAATATCAGTTGCTTCAAACGAGAGAAATAAAACATGAACCATATAAAGATACCTGACCCAAAGTCTCACTCGACTAACCGAGTCAACTCTACCCTCTTTCTAATTCAAACATTGAAGTAATCTACCATGTTTTTGCCTGTACACACTATGCCGGAAACTTGATCCTCCAAAACAAGATACTGAACCATTCATGCCCTCTTCTACTATAAGAAAACCTATGCAAAATTTTTGTCACAGAGACCGACCATGGTTTGCTAACCGGTACTAGTTACCTTTTATGACCAATGTCGGTTCCTCGACTCACCCGCTGTGTTTTAGAATGAACACAACACCACAAATTGGCATAGGTCACCAAACTAGGTGCCTACTCGATCAAAGCCTATAGTTGTCCGAGCCAATCATTTCAAGAAGCGCCTAACCTTGCACAAAAACTTAAAAAAATCATACATGTAATAAAAGCTGCGCCAAGATGAAACACATCACCTTACCAGACCAAAACACTCAACCACATCTTCAACCAAAGTAATTGCCTCTCTAATGGAAGACATGTCTTCATTTTGTGTTATTATATTTTGCCTCTCTAAGAAGCATGTGCATCTAATGCACCAAGGATGCATAACTACTCCTCTATCTCATTCTCATATCTAGATCTATAATCCCAAACATACATGTGCAACATACAAGCACTAAAATACCAAGGTAACAAAACCATACCTCTATAACTGGATCTATAATCCGACCAACATGTGTGTGTCTTCAAGAACCGGGGACATCTTAGCAAACAAAAATACATTCACTGCATCTTCTCAAATTCTCGGATCTGTGATTTTCTGTTTAAAACTTGGTTGCCGATGTCGGTTCCTCTCGCCCAACCATGGTCACCATGCCGATATCGGTTTAAGGAACTCTACCGACATCGGTAAGCCTACCGACGCCGGTCACTATCTTTTTCATGCAACCTTACAATTTCCAACTCCCACTTGAGATTTATCCACTTCAGATTAAATCTCTCCCTACAATTTACACATCAAGAAAAAAAAAATCTTGCTCACATACATCTGTCAATAATACCACTTAAAAAAATGTTGAAGCATAAACCCTTGCTTTAAAAACTAAAGCAATCGTTGATACCAGTTGTTGGCATCATACAACAAAGCTAATCCAAGCTCAACCAAGCTCTAATACTAGTTGTTGGAAATTCGAGACTGTGGAATAGTGCTATGATTCAATAATAAATAAAATCATGCACACAGGATCTAAACAATTCCCCAAAATCTACAATAGTGGAAGTGTAAACAAGATAAATCCAAATCAAAATAATGTGCACACACATAACATAGCATGTACCATGGTTCACCCAATATGGGCTATGTCCACCAAAGATAGAGATCTCATATATATAATAATGAACAAGAGTACAAACCAACTCTTCCCACAAGAGTACAATGCATCTCTCCAAGAGTATCTCCTCCTCCAGATCTCTAAATGGATCTCTATGAGTGCACTACAACTGTGCCTCCAAAAACTATCGATCTCACATAACCAGGAACTACTACATCTTTGAACTATAACCAAGCTCTCTGTGGATCTACAACAATACCTCTCACATGGGTCTACCATATGTGCAACTATAACTATGCACCAAGAAGTAAGTTTGTCTCTCCATCACTACATCAACTTATGCAAACATGAAGACAACCTCCTCTGTAATATCTAGATCTACATGGATCATCAATACAACATGATCTCATAGATCTATGAATACAATATCTCAAAACAACTTGTGGATCTAACAATATAAGACTAGATCTACATGGATCAACAATACAAACATGATCTCATCGATCTATAATACAAGATCTCACCAATATGTGGATCTACAAGAAGAAACTCTATGTGCTTTACATACTATGCAAGCCATTACAATGAGACAATAACTATACAAAGGAAATACATTAGAAGATGTTACCCTCTTCTCACCATTGAGATGTACCTGCCATAGTTGTACCTGTTATTTCCTTTTGTCCAACTTCTCTCCATGAAAGCTATGTCTTCATGTAACTTGTTCTTTCTTTATCTTCTTCTTCATCCTCTCAATCTAGGAGAATCAAGGATCTAAATCAATCCTTCTCTTAATTAACCTTCTAACCCTAGCTTTCATGCTTATATATGCATATACAAACTTAGGGCACCATAGTTATGTATTACAACCCTTTAGATTCACTTTATAACTAAAGTTAGATCTAATTCCCATGAGTTAAATATAAACTTTCATGCACAGGTAACCGATGCCAATTTCTTGACCGATGGCGGTTCCTTTATGACGACCAATGGCGGTTCTTTTGTTGACTAATGTTGGTTCATCTCACGACCGATGGAAATTCTTCTACTAACCGATGACGGTTAACCAACCAAGACCGATTATTGTGTAAACCAGCCACTTGTAATGCATGCTCATTGTGAAGCAATATAGCTCCACAACCCAACAAGCCTGCACCAAGAACCCCACTTTCTATCCTTCATTCCAAAATGCCCTATGCAAAAATGTTGGTAAACAACAAATTGAGCCTACTTGTCTAATACTGAAGGTATATCCTTGGGTATCCTCCACTCATATTCAAATGCAACACGCAAGCACTCATACCAATTTCTTTCATTTACTTGTAAGGTCCACTCATACATCCATCACACGTATACTTTGTAAATCTATCTCGCAAGGACTTCTTCTCTAAGGGGTATTTCCACATATTATCTTTCGGGCAGTTGGGCACTCTAATCTCTACAAACACAATAGATAAAAGGATAGCACCAAAACTTATCTTATCATCTTCATGTGTATCCGTAATTATAGTCTCAAAGAATGAAGTTAGGAAAATTATATATGACTCCTGTCATATTCTTAGCAATGTGCAACCACATCTTGTTCACTTTTGACCAGCATTCCCGATTATTCACTTAGTGAGGAGGTGCGTTGCTGCTCGAATAACATGGTATTTTTCCAACTTACAAATATCCATTCCATACCCTCCCTTCGCGTAAGATAACACTTTCCTAGTTGCCTCTACTCCTTTATTAGTAAGATCACTGTTGACCTTGGTGCCTGAGCTTCTCAACCCTGTCAACCTCCCAATCAAGGGTGAGGTAAGTCTCATCATCCGCCCACTAAAATAAAAGAAGTCTTTATGGACTCGACTCATCACCACTGGTAATTTTTTTCTAGTTTACCAAAATATGGGAGCTCACATAGTTGCAAAACTCCCACTTGAGCTAGCAGTTTCTCCCCTATCTTTGTCGTATACTACCATGTCATTTTCTATTCGCAGGGTTATTTTCACCACCATAAGTTTGTCCAGTTCATCCTTATTATCCTTTTTCTGATGGTTGTAGTCACTCACCTTACTTTACCTGATGTGTGACTCCCAATCACGGCCCATGTACACACCTTCGAATACTTCATCTCGGAAAATCAACTTTCGGGGTATATTCAACCTTTGTTTCTACTTCCCCGCCCTTGTAGTCACTCCATGTGCTCTCTTAGGTGCCATAATGATGATAAAAGAGTGTTCTTGTAGTTGATTTGAGCTTTGTGACTCTAACTTGTGTTCCTTAGCTCTTCTTTAAACCCTAACTCACGAATTTGTTTCCCACACACTTTTTCTTCACTCAAACACTATCTCCAATGGAGCGCCAATCAATCATGTGCACAAATATATCTAGTTCGTTTCTTATCACAACTCTTTCTCATGCTGCAACTCACGCATCAAATCATTCTTCAACTCACTCAAACGCTTCTTCTTCACAATTGCAAGGTAAAAATGATTTCACAAACACACCTTTTATAACCTTTACAAATTTTTCCACATTTATTGCTCTCCATCTACCACCATACTCAGTATTGAATGATATTTTCATTCCTTTTCCGCATTGTGTTTTTTTGCGCCTAGTCATAATGTTTTGACGTGCCCACTACTTCTCGGCCACAAATTACCTTACTCATGCCTTCATGCACCAAGTTCCTATCTAATATGCCTCAAACCAATTAGTTTCCCATGTTACAACACGGCTCGCGTTACATTGTGTGTCCATACATCCTCGGATGGTCTTTATGTATGAGAAATTTTTCTCTATACACACCCTTACTTCAAGCACCTACACAATATTTCTCTATGCATACCCATCTTCCAGAGAATGTTCAAACTTGGTCCATTTATCTTGTATATACTCTACCCCACACTAAAAGTATGTACCGCAGTCCTTTTTGCATGAATTCAACAGATAGTCATTAGCTTTAAAGTGCACAAGTGTGCTTATTACAACAAAACAATGAGGAAATGAAACACATATATAGGAATTCAATAAAAGAAATCTAATCTAATGGAAATACTACCTTATTAAAAACACCAAGAAGACTTATTTATAGTATGGCTTTAGCCTACTCTCATTAAATTAACTGGGAAACCATGTCCCATCTAACTCTCAGAATCGGCAAGCGCACGAATCAAGTAGTAGGTCACAACATACAGATCCCAACCAATGCACTTGGAACTTTCTAGGGTGGCACAAAAACTTGGAATCATAAAGAAGAACCATTTGTCCAACTTCAATATTTTTATACTTAATATTCCTATCATGTCATGCCTTCTACCTGGCCTTTTCTATCTTCTAACTCCAACGAGAAATGGCACACCTTTCATCCAACTGCATCAGTTTATCAATGCGCTCTTCTAATGCTTGTTCATCATCCAGGACCTCCTACGCATGTAATACGCAAAGAAGGTAACATAAATTCCACTAGAAAAAAAAGCCTCTCGCACCAAACACCGGTATGGATTTGTTAAATATTTTATAAGTTGTTCTATATGCCCAAAGTATAGTGGAAACTTTTTCATCCCAATCCTTTCTTCCAACATCACAAATATTAGTCAATGTATGTCCCAATATCTTGTTGAAAGCCTCACCAATTCCATTAGTTTGCGGGTGATAGGGTGTTGTTTTATGGTGTGCCACCATAAATTATGCCAATAATATTCTGATAGTCTCATTAAGAAAATGAGTACCCCTATCACTTGTCAAACTCAATGGGTATCCATATTTGTTGATAAAGTTCTCCCACAAAAACCTTGTTGATGTAGCTATTGTGTAATCCTTTTTAGGCACTACTTTTACCCACCTCGTAAGATAATTGGTACAATTTATAATGTAGTGTGATCCATTCCTACGCAGGGGGTGGGGAAATAGGAGCCACAAATTCAATTGCTTATTTTTTAAAAGGTTTTGCACTAGCAATAGGCCTCAAAGGCATTTCATCTCTATGCCCAGGCTTTCCAAGGTGTTGACAATGATCACACACCCTGACATACTCTTTACAATCCTTATACAGTGTTTCCCACCACAAACCAGCCAACCTAATCTTGCGCATGGTGGCATCCCCGACATAATGTCCACTGCAATCCCACCATGAGATTCCTCCATAATAGCTTCACGCTCATTCTCAAGTTCAAACTGGTGTAAAAATTCATCCCGACCTAACTTGTATAAATCTCCACTAATCAACATATAAGGCACGATGCGTATGGCAAGTTGTTTCTTCTCTAAACTCTTCATCCCTTCAGGTGCCACACCAATACACAAAAATACAACAATATCTTCTAAGTCAGAGGGTGCATAGTTCAATCTAAAATTTTGTGCATCTGGCATTATATCCTCAATGTTCTACTTGTCTCGCTTTGAGTTAATTCTTGATAAATGATTTGGTCCAGAATTTCTCTTACCTGGCTTTACCACCACTCCAAAATAAAATTCCTTAAATAATAGAATCCAATGGCATATGTGCCCCGCAAGATGGGCTTATTGATTAGATACTTAAGTGCCATATAATCTATATAGAAAACAAAAAGGAGTTGCCAACAAGTATTATCAAAACTTATGTAACGCGTAAATCATGGACAAGGTCTTGTGCTCTGTAGTTGTATAATTTTGTTTGGCTTGGGTCAACTTCTTGCTTATAAAACATATAAAATGATTAACAATACCTTCTCCAGGATGGGATAAAATTGTGCCAATGGCCATGCTAGAAGCATCAACATGCACATGAAATGGATTATCCCAAGAAGGAAAGCGTAGAATGGGCACGAAGTAATCCTTTCCTTCAATGTATCAAATGTGCCTTTGTTACGCCTCACCCCAATCTAACTTGATTTTACTCTTCAATAATTCTTCTAAGGGCACGATAATCCTTGCATAACCTTTGATAAACTTCCTGTAATAACATGTATGCCCCAAAATCTACGCACTGCTTGCTCTGGTTAGTAGGTTCCTCTAAGCCCAAAATGACAGCAACCTTAGCAGGATCTACCAACAAGCCTTCTTTACATATGATATGCCTTAACAGAGTCCCAAAGGGTGTAGCAAAAATGCACTTCTTGTTGTTTAGGGAGATGCTTAACTACCTGCACCTCTCAAACATAAGTCTCAAATTATCACGTTATCCTTTACGGTCCATATATAGTCCAATAATCTAAGTAAAATTATAAAAACTTATGAATAAAAAGTCTTGAAATGTTTGTACAACAATGCGCAAAAAGGCGTCAGACACGTTCTTCAATCCAAACGGCATGGTGTGTATGCACAACTTCCCCATTTAGTGGTGAAAGTTATCTTTTCCGGTCTTCTTTTGCTATGTGTGCTTGATGATAACTAAAGAATCTATCGGTGAAGGAGTATATCTCATGCCCTACAACGCCTTCCAAGATTTCTTTAGTAAAAGGTGTGGGAAAAGGATCTATTACACATGCAACATTCAAATCCCTATAATCCACACAAATTCTTATCCTACCATCCTTCTTTAAGTTTAACACCATAGGGCTAACCCATTCTCGAATCCTCAATGGGCTCAATGATCCTAGATTTCAATATCTTATCAAACTCTTCCTTTACCTTGACGTGCATGATTAAGATTCATCTTGTAAGGCCTTTTCCTAACCAGCGCGCACCTTCCTTTAACTTAATCCTCATCTTTCCCAAAGAGTGATGTGCCCCTTTTAAATTATGATAGCCTCTAGGAAATAAGTCATAGAAGTCACGTAGTAGCTCAATTATCTTTACAACCTTGGAGTCGGACCAATAATCACCAATAATGGCTTCCTTAGGTTATGTATCCTGTCCCAATGGTGACCTTTTTGTTTTCATAGGCTCATGATATGTGTGTGCCTTCTCATTTGCATCGTCTAAGACCTTGCATGTACCCACAATATGATCAACATCCAGATTCTTCACTTCCTTATCATCAATCATGTAAACTAGTTTCCCTTTCTCTTTTTCCAACCAAGTGCGCCCAACCTATTCTCATTCGTCACTTCTTCAAAGCATGCCTCTAGATATGACTCTCGTAGTAATTCCTAGATAAGCTCTTTGGCCTTTGCACTATCTCCTATTATCAAGCACTTCATAATCTCAATGCCTCGTCCACTTTGGAGGTTTAGTAGAAAAATGGTCAAAAGTTTGAATCATACTTGCAGATCGGTTCTTTACAATTCCCTATTGCTCTATTCAATTCTACGAAACATACCATACTCACGTGCAATGACACAAAGCGAAGTAAAACTTATGCACCCACAATGAAGGTGGTAAGGCCTCCTACCCCTCATACTTCGAACATGGTGTGAAGCGGAATCCTTCCCATGGAATTCACATGCCTTAGTAGGCATATTGCTCGAAGAAATCTAGCGAGAGAAGGTGATTCTCACTTCTCACCACTCTAAAATACTATCTTTGTGTACCATCCACCAATGCATTGTTATCCCACGTAAGGTATATACCAGCATATTCCTTCTTTCCACTTGGTTTTTCCATTGGACTTCCATAACACATAGAAATACTTCAGGATTTCCTTTGCCAGTGTACCTTGGTATCTAGTTCGCCTAAACACCTAACACAACATGACCTACTTATGCGAGTAATTGCACTCTTCATCTCACGCCCAACCATTTCATAAGTTCCATGCACCCAGTTGTCACAAGGAATGTTGGTTGTATCATTCATAGGATCGTGGATCATCCCATTGAATAACTCATTTTTTAGATGGCTCAAGAACTTCAGGATCTTTAATGGTGCCCACATAAATTTTGTTCAAATCCTCTTCACTCAATGGTTCCACATAAGGCAAAACTTTTCCATTTGTCAAAGGGATGATCACGTGCTCTTCTTTGTTCTCAAAATGATATATCCTTTATTAAAGTGTAGATCGGTATTATTTACATAACACCAAGGGTGCCAAATTAAAGCTGAAAATTGTCCGCATCCGCAAGCGCTAAGACCTCAAAGTCCCAAGTAAACTTGGCCCCTTGTATAGTAATAGCAACATCTTTCAAGACTCAAATAGGCATGACTTTAGTCCTATTTTCCATAAGCAACACATTTGAATATGGTTGTAATGGTGGTCTCCCCATCTGATTCCACACATCCAAAGTGAGTACATTCACTTCCACTCATGTATCAATCAAGTTGTTACTTAGTATCCATCATCAATAACTACATTCAAGGTGATCTCCTTATCATAATCAAGATTGCGAGGAGGTAAGTTTGTAATATCCTTCTCTCTTCTTTGAACTCCAACACGTGGTATCTTCTCCCTTAACCATTCCCCTAACAAAGGAATGATGTTTTCTTAGCACAACTACTTACAAACCTCCTTCAAGTAATTAACATATTTCTAAGGAAGTTCAATGCTTGCTTGTGCTGCTCCAACTTCCGTAACTATTCTTTCAAGCATTATATCTCACCCTGCAAGTTTTTAATCATGTCCATGGTTTCTATATAAACTTCCTTTTGATGGATAGGGTATGGATACTTTGCATGCAATACCTCCTATTTTGTAATAACAAGCTTTTACTTTGGAAATTCCCTAGAGCACATTGCCTCAAAGATGTATAGTTACCAATACGGGATCATCTCAGGTCTAGGGTGACTTTGGCATCCACCGATCTTCCACGGTGCATTGTACTCTTACCATCCATGTGCCCTTATCCTACTTGTGTTGCTTGTTCACGTGTTCATAAAAATTCAGACATTCCTCAAACTTGTGACCATTTCCACACCATGAGAAAATAACGTTCTGAGGGCATTTGTGCTTATAATGATAAGGGGGTCTGCATGTATAACAAGTTATATGGGGAAACTCACTTCTTCTACCACCGTGACATCGAATTTGAATCCTCCACGGTGAGCCTCTACCTCTACCACCTCCATCGAGTGATTATGATTATGATGCTCACCTTGTTCCTTAGAACTATTTTGCAACACGAACTATTTGCAACACACTTTGGTCTAACATACACCATTTTCAATGGCATAGTGAATTTGATCAATCAATTTGCAAATCTCTATATCATAAGTGGTAGACTTGTAAATTGTACAATAACAAGACATGTTCTTTCTTATCGTGCATCGTGCAACAAGGGGCACCTACTTAAATCATTATCTAAGTAATAGATCTCACAATCCAACAACATGGCATGCACCGATTTACGAGGGAAATTGTCCTTGGTATGTCCTTCCACCTCACAATCTGTACACCAAATACCATTGTGTGTCTCATGGGTTGAATTAGCTGACAATTTTTCTAACTATTTTGCCATAGATACAATTTGAGCTTCTAAAAATGGGCTAACTCCAATGTCTATGCTCCCAACTACCTCAACATGTAAAGTTGCCTCAAGTGCCTCGTGCGGATCTATAAAATTCTTGTGTGAGAGCGCCCTCCTAAAAGGTGTGATCAAACCTCCAATGAACCATTGAGCATGCTAACTAGGGTGGATATCGTAGGATAACTTTGATAATAAAGTTTTTAAGTGGGCATCATACTCCCTAACGCTCTCATCCATGCCTTGCTTGATGTCCTGAAGACGCTAATGATTTTCTACTCAAACTCCGGTATATGAAATTATGCTAAGAAAGCATCACGCAGAGCGGTATAATATACACAAGCTTAGTTTGGATCATACTTCTTGTACTAATTATGTGCGCGCCCTTTCAAAGTAGTAGGAAAATGATTTACCTTACACTCAAGAGTTGTGAACCCCTAAATGTGCCATAATATCTCACACATATACATGTGCTCAGCTGCATCTTCAATTCCTCATTAATCCGGTAGGTGAAGGGACATCTCAAAATAAGTTTTTTTGGGATGGTGCGGACCATGCCCACCTGATCCAGAACCTGTATTACCTCATGTGTTCCCTCCTCCTCCAAAAGTGCCAAAATCACTAGATCCTAAACCACCTAATCCTCTTGATCCCCCTCTTGTGGAAGGCACTGGACCAGAGGATGTGTTGCCTTGTGTTCCAACAATTGTACTAAATTGAACTCCCACGATCTGCAAAGTTTTGCTACTCCCGGATGTAATGCCAAAATTATGCACACCCACGTTCTGTGTTGATGACTGATCTGTAAACTATCTACTTTAGAATTCATTCACAAAATCACAATTATACTGTTGTTCTACTTTCAAATAGAAAATGACATTTGAGCTAGTGATTGAATTGTTTATGCCTTAGAACTGAAATTTACAAAGAGAAATGAATTAACACACACACATACGCCAAGGATTTTTATCCTAGAAACCTCTAGAGGAGGAAAACTATCGAGGAAGGGAAACCAACTCTTTCTTCCCTTTTTACTTTATTGGCCAATTCAAATTATTAGAGATATAGACTTTACAATAAGTGAGAAAGGAAATTGAAAATGTCTCACACTTCCTCCCAACTACTTGATTGCTTTGTTCTCAAACTCTTTCTTCTACAAACTCAATTCCAGCACTTTAGAACTCTTTCACTTACTCCCATGAAGTCTCTTGCTTCGATAATCAAAACTCTCCTTCCTACATGTATTTATAGTCTTTCCCATGTTCTCCAATGCACTGGAGGATGGGAAAGGTCATGGAGGAGTAGAGACATGGAAAGCCTTTCCAATTCTGGGACTATTTATTTCAAATTTTATTTTTGTCTAAAAGTGACATGATCACCACTCAATACTGCACCGGCGGTCACAGGACTGCCACCTTGGTTGGGCAGTAGTTCTGTAACCACCACTCTACACATAATGACGGTTCTATTAACATATAGACAGAGCCTCCATTTCTTCATTTTCCTTGTTTTTTTCTTGGTTGATCTAATGAAGTAGAGTCATTTTGATCCCTATGGATCACACCTCCCCTACTTAGGAGGCTTTTGGTCCCACAAAATATTAGTGGGGGAGTAGATGAGGAAATAATTCCCTCACTTTCTCCTTTGAGTACCACCGAGCCTACCTTGGTGTCTTCCCTTTCAGTCCAACCTACCAAGACTCCTCGTAGACCTCTTCTAGTCTCTCTGACCTTTTGTTGCAGCACTACATCCTCCTCCAATTTACCTCGTGAGTCCAAGATGCAATCCTCAATGGAAGGTAGCAACTATAGTCCTTCATCTTCATCTAGCATGGATGACTCATATAGGTGCAAGTTCTCACAATTTACTACTGAGTACATCCTCATAAATGGTGGCAAATCAAGTCGAAAGGCATTTTCTCCAACCTGCTCCAATATGGTGAAGGGTCCATATCGTAGTGGCTTGAGCTTCCGTGCTTGACCTTGTAGTCTCTCCTTGCTCAAGTAAAGCCAAACTCTATCTCCAACATGAAGCTTATGCTCCCTCCTGTGTTGATCGTTCCTAGCCTTGTACTTGGCTTGATATTTCTTTAACTATTCTTTGACTTTGAGATGCATTTATCAGATCCTCTCAATGAATTTGTTTTCTCTAGTCACCTATATGTCTCGTGTCTACTCCTCATCCTGCTGCCCAACCGCTATGTCCAAGCCGGATTTGTAGGTAGATATCCCAAGCATTATTAAAATGGTGACTTCATAGTGGATGTTTGTCTTTACTCGGTTATAGGAATGTTGAATATAGGCTAAGGACTCATCCTAAGTCCTTGGGTATTTGCTATTATACCCTCTAATGGATTGTACCAAATTCCTGTTCACCACCTATCTGTCCATCTATCTGTGGATGGAAAGTCATGTTCCTCTGTAACCTGGTATCCATCTTGTCCCACAAAGTAGTCCAAAACTTCCCCAAGAACCGGAATCCCTGTCAGAAACAATAGACTTTGGCAAGTGAAATTGCACCCATACATTAGAAAAGAAAAGATCTAGTGCCTCGTGTGTTTTTACTATATTTTTACATGCCATAAGAATACACATCTTACTAAATCTATCAACAACAACATGGAGATAGTCATGGCCATGTTTAGACATAGGAAATCTGATGGGTGTCATTAGTCCCTTCATTTAATCAACTTCTTGTTGACGTCATATCAAACCAGGGTTGTGTCTAAAGCTATATGCAACAAGAGTAATTTCATCGATCTAGTAGTTGATCGTAGTTATTTTTGTATTTTTGGGGAATATTTTCAATGTCTTAAGGTATTCTTGGTAAAACCTTATTTAAATCAAACTATGAACACTTGTTGAAAGTAAACACACCGAAAGCTTTCTTTGAAAGGAAACACACTATGCGAGAATGGAAACACACTTGCTTCGAAATTAAACACACTTGCTTTTGGAAATAAACACACCCAATTTAGAATGCTTGAAAACAATTGCAAGAAATATAAGAATCTATCTAAACACCATAGAACAAGCATATAATGAGTTTAACCGAAAGAATTAAAACAATATAGAATTAACTGATTTAAGCTATTTGTTGAAGAAATATAAATACCAAATAAACGAATATCCTGGTCCTTGGGGGAGTGGGCCCTTGCTCCTCCTCGAATCAGGATTTAACAACTCAAAATTATCTCAAATAAGAATGGTTATTTTATTGATAAAACATTCGGAATTACAAACGTACTGGATCTGAGTAATTAGTCTATTTCTCTTCTTTATTCTATTTCTATCTCATATCATATTCTATATCTCTATTATATATATATCTACTGCAGGTTTGATTTTATATACATTTTACAATCACAGTTGTCTCAATCGATTCTGATGAAATCGAATCATGCCCAGAATAGATGCTAAGTCGGATTGCGGTTGATCAGATAGTTGTAGATAACTCTCCCGGATCTACATTCGAAATCTTCTCATCCTTTCCTAATTGAAAGGGTTGTAGATGTAAAATCTCCGGATGTGGATATAATAGATAACTCCCATCGGTTCCGGAACTTTGGAGAGGTTCCAGAACCATAGGAATTTGTTAAGGCTCAAAATTATGAGAGTTTGAGCTAAGTCCAAAAATTTCGGAACTAAATACTAGAGTTCGGAACTAAGTCCGAAAGTTAGGAACTAGAGGATGACTGTGTGATGGAGTTCTAGAACTAGCTTGGAAGTTCCAGAACTAAGTTGTGTAGGAATAGATGCTATCAAAAACATCGAACACCACTGCTTCATTTCCTTGGTGATTAGACTCGCTTTATTACAAAATTGAATTCAAACACACTCTACATCAGGAATTTCAAAGCTTTTAAACATTAGAATAATAATCAATCAATTTATTCAATTCTGGAATGTCCTTAATTGCTTGTAATAGTGGTATTTCAATATTTAATTTCCTTAATTCATGTACCAATTCAGACTCTTTGATTTCTATATCTTCTTTGAATCTCTCTGGAAATGGAGTCTCAGTAGTGTTGCTATTTGGCTCCTTTTCTTTTTTTTTCTATATCCTCTTTTGGAACAACAATACTAGGAATTTCATTTTCTTATGTCATTTCAGTGATTACAAGGGGTGGACTGTTAATGATTTTCCCAGATCTAGTTTGAATATCCTTACAATCCATAGCATGTAAATCAACTGATTTTTTTGGTTCTGCTCCATAAATAGGAGTTATTTGTTTGTTTCTTGGATTTTGCTACTAGTTGTGTTGGCATTTGTGTTTGGACTACATTCTCAGTTTGTGAATTTTGTGTAGGGGATCCCATGATGGCCTATTGATTTTGATTTGGATATGTTCTTCCTTGAGCATAATTACTAGGGTTCCATCTAGGTTGTGACCAAGTATAAGGATTTGATTGACTAGCCCATGGTTGTTGATGCCCCTGAGCATACCAAGCTTTATTTGCCCAATCTTGAGGATTCCAAGTTGGTTGAGGTACCCAAGGTGGTTGTCCCTAATTTTTGGTCGATCGAGCAGCCCATGGCATCGTCCATGGATTAGGGATCGATCTTGGCATAAACCGCCCTTGGTTAGGTTGATCCTACAAAAATTCAATTCTCCTATTGTAGATGAGGCACTGGTTTGTTTAAGTTGATTCTTAATAACGGAAGTAAAGAACAAACATCAGTATCATGTTCTTTAGATTCACATATAAGACACATTTTTGTTTTATCCAAAGGATAGTCTCTTAATGCATGCTTCTTCCTGCATCTAGGACAATACATAGCCAATGGTTCAGTTTTGGAATTTGCTTTAGCTTGTAATCCATCCATAGTAGAGGTTAATTGCACTAAAATGTATGTTTTAAAGTTTGCTAACTCATCTATTAGTTTGTTCATATCTAGATTCATAATTTTCACTAATTTTCCTTTTCTAGGTCCACCTCTCATTCTAGAATAGCTTCTACAAATCTCTTTAATTCCATTCATTCTTATCTGATCAATGTCTCCACCTCCTATCAAGTTAAGGGCTTCTCTAGATTCGTCATCCAAACCTTTAAGAAAAATGGTTTTACTTAACTCCTCTGTAAGCACAAATCCACATCTTTTGCTAACAAAGAGGAATATGTCTAAATAGTCTTCTATGTTTTCATCATCCTCCTGCTTGATTTTGAAGAATTCTTCCTTCCTATTTCTCCCTCTACAATAATCCTAGTATTTATATAGGAAGGCAGTCTCCATTTGTGCCCAAGTGCTAATAGAGTTGAATGGTAATCCCATGAACAACCTTATTGATGCATCCTTCAAAGTGGATGGAAATAACTTGAGTTTTTATTATATCTGCTTTATAATCATAGGTATGACATAGTACCTTGAATTCAAACAGAAATTGGTTAGGATTTTCAGATGACATCCCTCTAAATGTGGGTAAATGTGTATGTGAGATATTTTTCATTAATGTATCATCATCTCCCAATTGGATTGGATAGGTAAAGGTCCTATCGGGTTCTCTCTCACTTCTCGTGCCATTTTAAAAATATTTTCGAATTTTCCTCCCAATCAATGTGGTAAGCGGTATGCCTTGGGAAGGTGAAAATCGGGAGTAGGAGGTTGACTACTCAATTGAGAATCGAAACTCACCGTAAATGGATCCGAGTAATAAGCCTTCTCCTAAAAGCTCCACTTCCTTCAGGTGATTGATCTAAGAATTCCAAAGGTGGCAATTCTGTTTCTTGTCTGATAGGGGATGATGGTGCCTCCAATTCTTGATCAATTTTCTTACTTTGACTAGAGGTTGTCATGAATTCTTGTGAAGATGTTTTTGGAAGGAATCTACCTTGTGAGTCTCTTGGTCTACTCATATATTTTGTGATATAGTAGGGAAGATCCTTCAACTACTAGATGTATGTTTTGTTGCTCTTGCTAACACTTAATTAGAAAGTTCCAACTAGTGGTCCCTGCAGATAACGGTGCCAAAAATGATGGGTGTCGTTATTCCCTTCATTTAATCAACTTCTTGTTGATGTCATATCAAACTAGGGGTGTGTCTAAAGCTATATGCAACAAGATTAATTTCATCGATCTAGTAGTTGATTGTAGTTATTTTTGTATTTTCTGGGGGATCTTTTCAATGTCTTAAGGACTTCTTGGTAAAACCTTATTTAAATCAAACTATGAAAACTTGTTGAAAGTAAACACACTAAAAGCTTTGTTGAAAGGAAACACACTATGCAGAATGGAAACACACTTGCTTCTAAAAGTAAACACACTTGCTTTTGGAAATAAACACACCCAATTTAGAATGCTTGAAAATAATTGCAAGAAATATAAGAATCTATCTAAACACCTACAGGAACAAGCATACAATAGAGTTTAACTAAAATAATTAAAACAATACAGAATTAACAGATCTAAGCTATTTGCTAAAGAAATATAAATACCAAATAAACGAATATCCTGGTCCTTGGGGGAGTGGGCCCTGCTCCTCCTCGAATCAGGATTTAACAACTCATAATTCTCTCAAATAGGAATGGCTATTTTATTAATAAAACATTCGGAATTACAAACATACTGGATCTGAGTACTTAGTCTATTTCTCTTCTTTATTCTATTTCTATCTCATATCATATTCTATATCTCTATTTTATATATATATATATATATTGCAGTCTACTTTTATATATATTTTACAATCACAGTTGTCTCAATCGATTCTGATGAAATCGAATCATGCCCAAAATAGATGTTGAGTCAGATTGCGGTTGATCATATAGTTGTAAATAACTCTCCCTGGATCTATGTTCGAAATCTTCTCATCCTTTCCTGATTGAAAGGGTCGTAGATGCAAAATCTCCAGGATGTGGTTAGAATAGATAACTCCCATCGGTTCGAACTTTGGAGAAGTTCCAAAACCATAGGAATTTGTTAAGGCTCAAAACTATGAGAGTTCGAAGCTATCCCCAAGAGTTCCAAAACTAAGTCGAAAATTTTGGAACTAAATACTAGAGTTCCGGAACTAAGTCCGAAAGTTTCGGAACTAGATGATGACTGTGTGATGGAGTTCCGGAACTAGCTTGGAAGTTTCGAAACTAAGCTATGTAGGAACAGATGCTATCAAAAACATACTAAACACCACCTGCTTCATTTCCTCAACTGATTAGACCTACTTTATTACAAAACTAAATTATAACACACACTGCATCAGAATTTCAAAGCTTTTAAACATTAGAATCATAATCAATCAAAAGATAGACAATTACATCCTAACTCATATCAAATTAACTAAAAGTCACACAATGCAATCAAACTTAATAAAAAGGAGAGTAAGATGAGATCATATATTATACATTAATCAGACATATATTCGGCCTCATCACAATCCTCCTATAAAGTCTATATAAATTCCTCCCACAAACGAGCAGTACTAGAAAAGGCATATACAAACCCTCTTTCCTAGTCTTAGGCTTGTTGGTACAACAAAGTTTACATCCACGTATAAATTTTGATACTTCTTCTTGCATATTGGGCTAGTACTTGTACCTTTGCAAGTAGGCTAGGGTCTTACCAACATCGAAATGTCCCGCTACTTTCGAGGTATGTGCTTCCTCATCAATGAAGTCTTTCTTCTTTAGGCACACAAAGCTTCCCCCATTGCTAGAGCAGCCCGTCCTTGAGATAAAATCTTCAATATTTTTCCTCTCACCCCTCGGGACCTCAGAATTCATGCGAAATGTCACCCCAAAGTCTTTGTCTTGGGCATATGCCTCTCCATAAGCTTCCTTTGTGAAGGAATCGATCCGAGAGATAGTGGCCAAGAAAGAGAACTTCTCATGTGTAGCTAGCCTAGAAAACATGTCTGCCACCAAGTTTGTACTACCCTTCTTGTATTTGATCACCAGATAAAATTGCTCAAGGAGCCCCATCCATTTGTAGTGCCTTGCTTTTGCAATTTAGATTGTGCTTGCCAATACTTGGAGAGGTTTTTCGTCACTTGTGCATGATATTTTCTTTGCCCAATAAATAATGCTTCCATTTTTACATTTGCATGAACTAGTGCATACATTTCCTTATCATATACTGAATATCCTTTAACCGCTGAAATAAAAATTTCATAATGATAGCATACAAAAGTTTACCTCCCAAGTAACATTGTGCCCATAACATAATCACTAGCATCTAAAGCATCTATCTCTACTTCAAAGGGTTGTTGTAAATTAGGAAGAGCAAGCATTGGTGCATGACTAATCTTGTATTTTAATAACTCAAAGGATTTATCTTGTTCCTTAACCCAGTCAAAACCCTTACTCTTTGTGGCCATTATGTGTAGAGGTCTTGCAATTGGAGAAGCCCAGAATGAATTTCCACATGTACTATATTGCTCCCACAAAACTCCTAGTCTATGTGGCTCCTGTTGGTGTCGGCCAATTGGTGATGGCTTCCACCTTCTTTGGATCCACTCGTAGCTTCCTCTTCCAACCATGTGCCCAAGATAAACAAGTTAATTCTGGAAAATTCACATTTCTTCATATTACAAAGCAGTTATTTCTCCTTGAGAACTTGCAAGACTTGTTGCAAATGAGTTAGATGTTCCTCCCATGTGGCACTAAAAATCAAGATATCATCCAGATAAACAATGACACATGAATCTATGAAATCCCGCAATACATCATTCATCAATCTCATAAATGTAGCGGGTGCATTACATAAACCAAATGGAAGTACTAACCACTCATACAAACCATGTTTTGTCTTGAAGGTAGTCTTCCATATATCATCCTCCTTCATTCTGACTTGGTGATAACTTGACTTGAGATCTAACTTCGTAAAGAATTTAGCATGTTGAAGCTAGTCCAAGAGATCATCTATGCGGTGAAGTGGATATTTGTTCTTTATGGTGATCTTGTTCAAAGTGTTGTAGTCAATGCACATTCTCCAAGAACCATCCTTCTTTGGCATCATCGCAATAGGCAAACCGCATGGTGAGGTGCTCGGACGTATCATACCCTGGTCTAGTAGTTCCTAGAGAAATTTCTTTACTTCAAGTACTCTCCAAACAAGGATTGCCTATACAACTTGATGTTTAGTAGAGGGGACTCTAAAGCAAACACTAAATCTCATGCTCTACTTCCCATTTTAGTCGTAACCCACCTGGGAGACGAAAACTTCCGAAAAGACGAATAATACTATCTAAATCCTATTTTCCCGGCTAGAAATCTCTAAAACTTATATCCCATCTTGTTTATCCTTTAACAAAAGTAAACAAATTTGATTATGATTTACTGAATTAGTCATTTTTCTTAGTTAGCACTCACCATAGTAACTCGTGTCTTACGCTAGTGTGCCGGATGTTGTACCTAATCCCATCCTTGACCCATCTGTATTGGTTTTCCCTTCTCATAAATATAACATCCTTGATATACAAGTAAGGACTCCAAAAACAACATCAAAAGCATCAAGTGGAATAACATCACTTATAATACATCAATATACTAGGAATTTATCCCAAAATTGACCTTACATCTTTTTGCTACCTAATTTTCAACACCCTTCTTCAGGATAAGGGTGTGGACCCAAGGCCAAGCTTCTTTACAACTACTTTAGAAATGAAGTTAGACCGAGAACCGGTATCAACCAAAGCATTTACCTTAGTTCTCTTGATCTAGATTTTGATTTGGAATAGTCTACTCATCTCCTCTTCTCGGTTGTCCATGTGTTGGTGGTTGTGCATCCAAGCCTCTCATCTACATAAATTCATCTTTGATTTACACCTCCCCTTATGTCTTTACGGTTTTCATGGACTTCTTTGAGTCCTTGTTTTGGTTCTTCGATGTAACTTTGGATGCAACTTTTAACATGTAGCACCAGTATGACCATTGATATCACAGTTGTTGCAAAATATCTTGGGATCTTTATAAGTATTTAAAGTAGTGGGCAGCTTGTTTACCTTTCCTTTCCACTAACCTTTGTTACTTGTTTGCCCATTTTCTTTCTCCTTGATTTGTCAACTACTTTGCCCTTGGATTTGCTTCTCTTTGCTTTTTTCATCATTTATGTAGTATATATGCACACATGCCTGTTGAGATCTTTGGGCTTCGTGGAGATGACTTTTCTTCGAAGGTGAGTGTGAAGTCCTCCCACATACTTAGTCGAATATCCTCATCCTCCATGTCCATGTTCAACAACATAGCCCGCCTCGAAACTCCATAGTCTAGTCCGCACACTTTGACCACTGCCTTGTCTAAAATATTGCCATTTAATCATTTGGTCAGTCTTATGGCCAATAGGATAGAAGTTAGCTCTAAGTAATTATTTAAATTCTTGCCAAGATTTCGCAATAGGATGTTTCTTCTTTTCACAATGGCTAAATGGGTTTCCCACCAAACCAGAGCATGTCCCTCCATTTTGAGACGTGCAAAGGTGATCTTCTGTGCCTCAGTGACATTATGGTAGCTAAAGTAGACTTCCAATTGTTTTAACCATTTATCAAGCAATTTTGCATCTACTTGTCCTTCAAAGCTTTTAATTTCAAGTTTTGTTTCAACTTTAAAAGGAGCATGATCAAATTTTTTTACCTTCTCTTTGCCATTGAAGACTCTTCTTCACGCTCTTTCCCATATTCTTCCTCATTGTGGATCCTCCCTATGCCAAATTTTTCGCTAAGCCTCAAACCACCGAGTCTATGG
The DNA here is from genome assembly GCA_018340775.1 of Taxus wallichiana var. yunnanensis. NCBI lineage: Eukaryota > Viridiplantae > Streptophyta > Pinopsida > Cupressales > Taxaceae > Taxus > Taxus wallichiana. Next base: position 668,028,311 of record CM031242.1, read on the forward strand.
AGTCTTGCTTAACAAAAGCCATCTTCTACAAATCTACAAGTTCTTCTTGTCTTCTAAACATCCTATCCATCATGGTCTCTAGTATCTTGATTCTATGGACCAAGTTCTCTTCCCCCATTTATCACCAAATTCTTTGTTTCCACTTCTTTGTAGAAATATTTGGATCGCAAGGTAAAGTCTCTTCGCCTTTGGATCTTGTTATTATCATACAAATCCAAGAATGAATACTACAGTCCTGGATACTTGTTAACTCGATACCAAAATGAACTGTAAACTACCTACTTTGGAATTCGTTTACAAAATCACAATTATACGATGTTCTACTTTCAAATAGAAAATGACAGTTGAGCTAGTGATTGAATTGTTTATGCCTTAGAATTGAAATTTGCAAAGAGAAATGAATTAACACACACACACATACACCAAGGATTTTTATCCTAGAAACCTCCAGAGGAGGAAAACTAGTCGGGAAGGGCAACCAACTCTTTCTTCCTTTTTACTTTATTGGCCAATTCAAATTATCAAAGATATAAACTTTACAATAAGTGAGAAAGGAAATTGACAATGTCTCACACTTCCTCCTAACTACTTGACTACTTTATTCTCAAACTCTTTCTTCTACAAACTCAATTCCAACACTTTAGAACTCTTGCACTTACTCCCATGAAGTCTCTTGCTTCCGATAATCAAAACTCTCCTTCCTACATGTATTTATAGTCTTTCTCATGTCCTCCCATGCACTAGAGGATGGGAAAGGTCATGGAGGAGAAGAGACACAAACAACCTTTCCAATTATGGGACTATTCATTTCAAATTTTATTTTCTATCCGAAAGTGACAAGACCACCACCCAATGCAGACCGGTAGTCACAGAAAACCGCCCTAGCTAGGTGACGGTTATAGGACTGCCACCTTGGTTGGGTGGCAATTCTCAGAATCGTAGCTTTACACAGCAGTGATGATAGACATAACCTTCATTTCTTCATTTTCCTTCTTTGTTGTTAGCTAATCTAATGAAGTAGAGTCACTTTGGATCCCTATGGATCAATGACGCGCCAAAAAATATACCTCAAATTGGACCCCCAAATAACAAAGACGATGTCTTACCATCAAAGACAAATGTGTTATCTAATTAACTCCTCCGAATTTAAGTGAGAATGAAATCCACCACTACTTTAGCGAAACACCTACACTAGTCTAATTCTCAATAACCTGTCTTAGAATCCTGGAACACTAAGTGTAAGGGCTATGTCCACCAAGTAGGATCAAATGCGTTTTGATCGCGGTTCTTAGTCTTTCCTAATAGGTGCTCTCATCTAAAACCAAAGATGGTTCTCTATCATACTTATCCAAATGGGGAGTTCGGATGCTTTGGCTCCACATCATCCATGTGAGCTCCAAATCCTTCACGAGCCATCTCTCTCTACAACACCATTCGCTCCGAAATTTCATGTTGTTTTGTCAAGTCCCTCTTGCGCGCTTCATTAAACTTAAGCCGCCTTTCTTCTCTCTGTCTCTCGCCATGCCATGTCCGCCATCTTTCACCACCCCCGCCCGGCCCCTACACACGGTGGCGTTTAGCTAGCCATATGACATTTTTCCAAATCCAGAGTTACAATCAAGATCTTAATCGCTAAAGGGATAACACACAAATAAGATCCCCTGTTTTTACGCAAGAACTAGAACTCAACAACCTCTAGACAAGAACAAGTATAAACAATGTACTCCAAGGTGTAACTCTACAAAACACCACTCCACCAATGATCTACAACATGTGTCCAAGTTAGATCGGCATCATGCAAATTATGGTAGTCTTCTTGTGTCCATACTATCGTTCTAAACCTCCAATTTCTCTTTGATGCATATGCTACCAGCCACTCATACAACTCTATGGGAAAACAACAGAAAAACATCTCATAGAGCTAATGATATAGATAAGATTTTTTCAATTTTCTCATGAATGTGCATCGAATTCAGTCTAGTATTAAATCTGTGAGCAAACTCTTCCTCTAAATTCTCTACCCAATCTTCAATTTGCCAAAGTTAACAAATATGTCTTAATCATGCAACATCCTTGAAACAACTTAAAAAGAGGTCTCGATAATGGAACCAAAATGTAGTCTTTTATTTTACCAAATAGCCCAAGGTGCATTGACACATCACTCAAAGAAGAACCGAGTGCATGCAAGGTACCACTGTGTCCCTCTTTTATGGTAGCTTTGTCAAGGAGTTAGCATGATAAACACATACATAGATATATTCTAGATCCATAATAACAATGCAAGGAAAAACCATAAACAGATCTAGATCTTAACCATAGTGCATAAATAATCGACAAGAACTAATATCAGATTCACCATACAAGATCCATCCATATTAATATCAACAACCATTATCCAACCACATAGAACCATTGTATTAATCACTGTAAAACACATAAGCCAAATACATACATAAGAGTATCATCATAGTCACACGTGCTCATAAGTTAGAAACATAACCTTACAAGTAATCATGGATCTCTCAAACCATACAAATCAATACATATTTATAGGGCTAGGGACTTGCCCTACACTACATATGCACCCTCAAAATAGGTCGCATGCTAAGAATAAAACCACACATCACTACAAGATAAATATGAAAGCATGCAAGCTTGTTAATAATATATTATCTAATACTAACTACACAAGTAATCATATTATTAGCCCAAAACTAAACATGTCGCTTGATCTCTCACTTGTCCAAAATAGACTTTGCTTAGTCTCCAAGTCTTCAAACCTTGTGCTTTTTTCAACACTCAATCCTATTTTAGCCCCTAAGTAAACAAAACGACTAAGTATTGAAGTCATAATTCCTTAGGCATGCCCTGCTTCACTATGCTTCCATGCACACCAATGCACCATATTTCGTGTGCACAATCCTTATGCACCTTCATCATTTATACTTTAATTCATCAAACCCCATAATAATGATAAAGAACCAGGGGGTGAAAGCACGGTGACCGGGATGCAGATAGATTGATTTTCATGCAACATATGGACTAGATGGTGACTTACTAAGCTAAGAAAAGACAAAATATACGCAGAGGTTGGAGATGGCTCGAAGTAGAAAGCATAATTGTTGAAGGCCTAGTCAACAACGACTCAAGTCTAAGGCTACATCGGTGATCTCGGGCGATAGAGTTGTAAAAAGGTCAAGGGAAACAAGCCGAAAAGGAAACCTATAAGTAAAAGAGATGGAAAGGGAGGTTGAGGATGAAGTTTTGAGTTTTGTTGAGGATAATCAACTGTAAAATATTAGACACAAGAAATACAAAGATAATTTGATAAAAGTTGACTAAAACAACACAAAAGTGACGATAAGTCTCACTAAGGATGATCATGAGCGATGCAAGCATGTTGAAATGATGTCCAGAGATTTCAGAACTATAATCGCAGAATGCTCAAGCACAAGGCGTAATTCATGAGTCACAAGGAAGCTCCAAAATTTGCATGCATTCGATTCAAAGCAAGCATGATTATGGAAAGGTTTGAAGTCAACTTTATATGGTCGACAATGATTAGATCGGGTCACCACTGACTATGGGGAAAGTTCCCTAATAGGGTGGATTGTGTGATTTAGGTCGTGATTTGGTGTTTTGATGAGTGGGAAAAGTTGTTTTAAAGCTTATGCGTGGGATTAGGCTGCACTTTTAGGGTTGTGTAGGAAATAAATCTAGATAGAATCAAATTTGGAAAAGCAAGGAAATGTAAATTTAGAATGAAAGCAAAGTCCATTATGGCAAGAGGATGTTAAGTAATTAATTAATTATTTAATTAAAGCTTAATTAATTATTTAACTAAAGCTTAATTAATTAATGTGAATTAAAGGTGATAGATATTAAAGTGGGAAATTTAATTAAATTAAAGGGGTCTAGCTAAGACCATGTTAAAGCTATATGCACGGGCGATTAAGGTATAGATACCAAATTTAGATGTCTACATTTTTCCCCTTTTGTTGAGTGGTTTGAGATAGCAAGCCATGAGACAAAAATGATGAGAGTTGGTGGAGAATAAAAAGGATTGATGATGAGCTCCCCCTCAAACATGGGATCAATGATGTCAAGGGAAATCAATGACGTGTTTGAAAAAGGTAAATGATGAAGGGCGGGTGGGTGAATAAAAAAGGGTGAAAGCATAATCAAGGCAAGATACCCCAAGTAAAAAGGATCACAATAAAAATAAAAACTATTTCGGTGACTCTGATATCACATCGGTAGAGGACAATTGCAGTCTTAATAGAGATAGATGACAACATTCTACGGACCCGTGAGTGGGCAAAATACATTGTAATATGGATGTAAGCCAAGATGACCAACGGGTCATAGACAAACATCAAAGTATGCACAAGTAAATGTGAAAGGTATGTGAAATCCTTCATACACGAGGAATCAAGAAAACATGTATGCATCCTTAAGGGATGATGATGAAAGGTATGGTGCCCAATGGGACACGAAAAAGTGGCCGAGAAGGAAAAATGGAAAAGTGGGTGGTGAAATAATATGCCCCAAAGGGGAGTAAGTATGGCCATAAGGTGGACTTTGAAAGTATAAACATGCCCGAAGGAATAAATATGGCCACAACGGTGGACTTTGTGATTAGAATGCCTAGAGGGGATATAGATATGACTACAAAGGTGGACTTTAAGAGTATAAAGGGATGGTTTGAACGCACAATTAAAATGCCCCGAGGAAAAGGTAAATATGACAACAAATGTGGACTTTGAGAGTATACTAGATGGGATTAGATGTTAAATTAAATGCCCAGAGGAAAAATGAATATGGCCACAAATGTGGACTTTGAGATGACAAGGGGAGGATGCAAAATGTTGAAATAAAATGCCCTAAAGGAGAATAAATATGGCCTCAAAGGAGGACTTTGAGAGCAAACAAGGATAGATAGATGAAATTAATGGTGCCCCAGCAAAGGACACAAATATGGCCAAAGAGGCAAGATATTAAAAATGTGAGATATGGTGCCGTAAGAGGGAACACAAAGATGGCCACAAAAGTGGACTTAAGATGAGATAGATTGGATAGGATTGGATAAAACTTAGATGGGATAAAGCTATATGAAATAACTAGTGTGGAATGCATGAGATAATAGATAGTAATCAAGCAAGATGTAACTAAAGGGTATGAATAATGTTACATTTTCGAGGAATACGAGGAAAAGATTCCTCCAACCACATTAGAGGTAAACGAGAAGGGGATCCAGGTAACACAAGGCACATGTGACCACAACAAATGTTAGTATGCAACCAACGACAATTGGTCATACCAAAGATCATAAAGAATATGGATGAAATGAACTTATAAACCTAATGTTGACACGAAAAAGGGGTTTGATATGTAACTTGTACATAGGAAGAGGGTTTTCCAAAAGTGGATTTCCCTAAAACTATGCCCGAGTTCTAGGAAAGGGAAAATCAAATTGATCAATGTGGAAAGTTTGGTAGAAGAAAGTTGATCAATACGGGAAGCTTTCTTAGGATGTTGATAAAATGGAAGGTTGATCAATGCGGGAACCTTTAAATGCCATAAAAGGGTAGCCATCCTTTGAGGGTATGGTCTAATTTATACATAATATGGATGGAAAGAATAATATATGATAGTCGTCCTTTAAGGGATTGGTCTATTTCTTTAATTTGATTTTGACTTCATGCTTTTGATTTGATTTTTTTTTTCTTTTTTATCTTCTTCTTTTTGCATGAACAATTATCCTTCAAGGGATCAGTCTATTTTGATTTTGATTGTTAAGCATCCATGAATTTTGATTTTTGCATGGGGAGAGTTGGGGCTAGCTAAGTAGACCACTTAGGAGGGGATAATGAATGTATAAGAGACACCCCTAGACCCTTTGCATGGTCCCAATAGGTGAATAAGAGGGTGATAGATGTAATGATCATAGAGTTCTCACTAAAGGGGAAAACCTATCCATAAGGAAAATGTCATGGGCAAAGCCGTGGTGCCCATATTTAAGGTCGCGCCTAAGAAGTGACGGAAGACCACATAATTCCAAATCATTACAATGAGAGATGGAAGGGGCTAAGATGGAGGAATGATCTTAATGATATGACTAAGATCCCACTCCAAGACACTTTAATAGTATAATGATCACAAGTGCAATGCGTTAAGAGGTTTGACTTCTAGTTTACCACCAAAGGAGGGAAAATTTTCCATGTTGGCTCCTGATTAAAGTCACGTTTGAGATAGGATGACAACTTGATAGGATGGGATATGATGAGATAGATGAAAAAAGATAAAATTATGCGCTACCCTTAAGGAAGTGAAAATATGCGTCCCTAACGAGATGAATAAATGGTCCCCTAAGAGAGGGACAAACATGGCCACAAAGGTGGACTTAGGATAAGATGAAACGGTCCCCCAAGGGAAGGACAAATATGAACACAAACGGTGGGTTTAGGATGGTAATATGGTGTCGGGAAGAGGCACAAATATGACCACAAAGGTGGACTTAGAATGGAAAGGATGGTGCCCCAAAGGAGGCATAAATATGACCACAAATGTGGACTTTGATGAAAAACATATGGTCCCCCAAGAAAAGGAAAAATATGGCCAAAAAGGTGGACTTAAAATGAGACAGATGGTGCCCCAAAAGAGGCACATATATGGCAAAATGGTGGACTTTGACGAGAACAAAGATGAATTTTCCCTCAAAGGAGAGACAAATATGGCCACAATGATAGGCTTTGATGAAAAAGGTTCCTTAAAAGAGGCAAAAATATGGCCACAAAAGTGGACTAAGAATGGAAAATATTGTCCCCGGTGGAAGGACAAATATGGCCAAAATGGTGGAATTTTATGAAAATAAAAGGTCCCTCAATGAAAGGAAAAATATGGCCACAAGGGTGGACTTTGAATGAACATATGGTGCCCTAAGAGAGGCACAACTATGACCACAAAGGTGGGCTTTTGAAAAAAGGTGAGATGACAAACAAATTGGTTTGGGAAAGATTGGATGAGATGGGTTGAATAAAATTGGATGAGATTAAAATAAAACAAAGTCAAAAATGAAGTCCTCCAAAGCATCAAGGGGGCTATTTGATGGATAGAGGGATGAATTGATGTGGATAAGATGTGAAAGGATCGATAACAAGGGGAGAATACTCCCCAACAAAAGATATTATGTCGGTCAACTACATTGTAGATGTAATGGATGTCTTATGAAATCATCTAAGGGAATGTTGATTACAACTTTTGGATTTAGATTGGATAGATGGTTGGGGATCATAGGGGAAAATAGTATCATTAAGCAAGGGAGGACCTTCTTGCAAAGGTAACTCAAGAGATGTGGAAGTAACAATTGGATTGGTTGTGGTGGATGGAGAAGGATGAATTCTCTGAATAAGGAAGTCATCGTTCCCTCTCGAATTCTCAACAATATCATGGATGGCACAGCGTGAAAGGCCTTATAATGCTCAATGTCATGACCCGGAGTATGGTGATAGGCACATATGCAATTAGGATTAAACCATGATGGATTTTTATTATGTGGATTAAAGGCTCTAATGGGAGGAAGCGTGATGGTAGATATTCGAGTTAAATGTCGAAGGATATCCACGTAGGACCCAATCAAAGTGTCATGGGGAAGATAAGTCTTGTGGATTTTGATAGGGTAGTTTGACTTGGATTTAGGGAAGGGATGGATGTAGATTGGATGGGTGTATTAAGCATCTTGGAAGACAAATCAATTTTGAGAGGAGGGTTGGATTGTTTGGATTGGGATTTATTATTATGAGATGTCTTAGATGGAGGGGCTAGCCCTAAAATAGATGAGGAGGATGTGTCCGGGATGGAGGTAAGATCTAGCTTCTTACGAGGGTACGTAGGAGAATTTCAATAACGTTTATCATGAGTCTTAGATTTTGATTAAGAAGATTTAACCTTGGCATGGATAACAATAGTCTTAGGTGATGAATCTAAAGATGTAGGTGTAGGTTTTGGATTGGTTGATGTAGAAACAATTGATTTTGTAGAGGAAAACAAATCCACTTCGTGTTTATCTTAGGTGGAGGTGATTGCTCCACGAATATCTAAAGAGGTTTCATTGATGTAGATGTGGATACGTGGTTGATGTGAATGGTTAAGGATAGGAGATTGGGATGAGATAGGTGGTGTGGCCATAGGCAAAGATGTAGGTACATGTGACGAAAATGCCAAGGTAGATGTAAGTGGGATTGTCGATGTAGTAGATGTGGATGTAGTTGGAATAGAAAGGGATGTAAGTGAGGTAGTGATGGATGTGTTTGGTGCAGATGTGGGTATAGTCAAAGTCGGTGTGGTTGTGGTAAAGGTAGGGATAGATGTAGATGTAGAACAGGTGGTAGAAGTTAATGGGATAGGTGTGATGATCGTAGACATGGTTGATATAGATGTAGGGCAGGTATTAATGGAGCCATAGGAACAATGTATGCGATAAGGGCAGATGATGAGGTATATGAGATAGGTAAGGATGAAGGTGTTTGATGTATCATATTGATTGAATAAGGATTGAATGTATAAGATGTGAAAGGTAGATATGGATTGGTCGATGGTGGATTTGGGAAGGGTTGTCGGAAGATACCAAGAGGTGGAGATTGAATTGGTGGGGGATTGTATAATGTTTGAAAGTAGGGACATAATAGGATGGTTGAATCTGTTGAGACATATATGGAGTAGAAACGTCAAAATATGGTGATTGTTGGATAGGCATGGTAGATGGAGTGGGGATGACATTGATATAAGGTGATGGGGGGTGAAACATGATTCACTGGTTGACACGATCGAGAGATGACTCTATGGTGAAAGTAGTCATAGATGGGGCTAGAAGGAGACAAACATGAGATATCAATCGTGGTAGGTGTTTGTGGAGTGGTAGTAATTGATGTGATAGGCATGGGAATTGGGGTTGATGTAGATGTAGGAGAAGTGTCGATGGTATTGGTTGTATAACATAAGGAGTGGATGGATAAGGATGTAAAGAGGCTTGGTGTGTTAAAGCTAAAGGGGATGTTGGATAGGATGCTTGGGGTTGGATTGAAATATTTGATTGTTGAGGCACATGGGAAGTGTGAATGTGGGTAGATTTGGGTAATTGGATGGACATCCCTTTAGTTATACGGATTGAAGTAGGGATAGTTTTCACATGCAAAGATGTAGGTGGAATAGAATCCTTCGGTTGAGTGGGTTGATGGGATTGAGATATTTTAGGGGGTCTACGAAGTAGAAAGTCATAGATGGGACTAGAGGGAGGCCCAAGGGTCTCTAAAGTAACATGAGATGGATTTGTGGTTGGTTGAGAAGAGATAAGAGAGTTGGTCTCAAAAGGGGGATCAATTTGGATGATAAAGGTTGAGAGATCCAATGCGGAATCTCAAGATTATTGGAGGAAGAAGTTTCATTAGATATATTATATTGTTGTATTGTTTGAGAAGGGGTATTAATAGGCATGAAATGGGAAAATATTTGTTTATGAATTTTATTAACAAACAAATCAAGCAACAAAGTTTTTATTAACATGATTAATTAGAAGATGTGAGAAAAAGAAAAGTGGATAACAAAGGTACCTAAGAAATGACAATCTAAGATTTGGTTTAGGGTAGCTTTGGTTGGGGAAATTTTAGGCGCCTTCCTATTGGGTGGTGAAATCCCAATCAATCAACCGAGTAACAAGATGTTTACATGTGTTGATTTATATGCATGAAGTTTTGGTTGTGTGTGATAAGATGTGAAATCCAACAAGTTAGACCCCTACTTAAACTATGTGAGTAAGTAGGATGCATAAAAGAAAGGTTCTTTTTAAACCAAATCGAAATGTGATTTTTTATGAGGACACACACGTAAAAGGGAAATACAAATGTAGAAAGGAGAAAATAGGGGAAAATGAACAATATATGGATAAATCTTTTCCTTTTTATCTGAACTTTAGCGAGAAGAGAAATCCGCATAACCGAACCCAACACGAGTAAGAAGCAAAGCCTTGTGCTGCAGTATTAGCAAAAGACAAAGAAAAGCATAATATAGAAAGGGATCACCTAAAGGGTGGTCCCATTGAGCATGCCATGAATGTTGTAGTATTTTCTCGTTCGTTTCAATTTAATGAGTTAGCTACTAAAGAAAGTACACAACTCATAAATGATGGAGGGTTTATGGTACCTCTAAAACATGATGTGGAGATGGGTGCAAATGATGATGGATCATGCTTGCTGAGTGAAATGATAAATCTATACATAAGAAAGACTAACAAAAAATGGATTAGATGGTTTATGCGGGGCTGCCCGACAAAGTGGACCCAAGAAGCATTAACTTCCTTAGCGGATGTCCGCCACCATTTTAAAGAAGAAGCAAAATAAAGGATCAAGTAACATATAGCATGTAGAAGCATAAGTACTACGAATCGAGAATAATTAAGATCTGATCTAAGATTTGATTTGATCGAAAAAGCGTAAATTAAATGTTATGTGGTCCTGGTCGACGGTGACCTGCACTATGTATAAAGCAGTCGACGACAACTTGGGAGGTGGATCTGCGGATCAGAATCGAAGTATGCAAACCCAACAAGATCTGGATGCAACCCGGATGTAACGAAGCTTGAGTATGTTGGATTCAACTTGTAAAAGGGATCTGAAGGAGTAGAAACTAGAGAATGAAAAAAATAGAGATTGGAAAGGGTAGATTGGGAATTAGGATCCCGATCGATGGTGACCAGAGTGAAGCAAAGAATGAATGGGATGTAGATAGATTGATTTTGATGTAAAAAGGGACTGGATGGTGACTTAGCAATCTAAGATAAAGACATAATACATGTAGAGGTTGGAGATGGCTCTGGAAGTAGAAAGCATAGATTACAAAAGGCCGAGTTGGACAAAGAATTCGAGCTAGTGCAACGACAACATTTGCGATAGAGTTTGAATGAGGCCGAAGGGAAATAAGTTGAAAAGGTAACCTGTAATTAAAAGAGCTAGAAAGGGAGGTTGATGATGAAGTTCTAAGCATTGTTGAGGATAATCTAAACCTATAAAAGATTAGACACAAGCAATACAAAGATAATTTGATAAAATTTGAATAAAGCAACTTAAAAGTGACGATAAGTCTCATGAAGGATGATCGTGAGTGATGCAAGCACGTTGAAATGATGTCCAGGAGATCTATAACTATTGCGGGAATGCTCGGGCATGAGGTAAAACTCACAAAGTCACAAAGAAGCTCCAGATTCGCATGCATATGATGATTGTTGACCGATTATGGAAAGGTTTGAACTCAACTTTATAGGGTCGGTCGATTTACCACCAGTGGTCACCACCGACTACGGGAAAGTTTCCCCCATAGGGTGGATTTTGTGATTTAGGTCAGGATTTGGTGTTTTGATGAGTGGGAAAAGTTGCTTTAAAGCTTATGTGCGGGATTAGGTTGTTTAGGGTTGTGTAGGAAATAAAGCTAGATAGAATCAAAGCTAGAAAATCAAGGAGATGTAAATTTAGAATGAAAGCAAAGTCCATTAGGGTAAGAGGATGTTAAGTAATTAATTAATTGAATCTTAATTAATTAATGTGAATTAAATGTGATAGACATTAAAGTGGGCATTTTAATTAAATTAAAGGGGTCTAGCTAAGACCATACTAAAACTATGCGTGCTCGGGTGATTAAGGTCTAGATACCAAATTTAGGTGTCTACAAAGATGTATGTATGTAACTAGCTTCGACAAATTCATCACTTAATAATGTAGGAAATGACTTGGAATGCTTTTCTTGACTTGGATTAGATAGTCTCTAGCTTGGGAAGTGTGACTCAAAACCTAGTTGAGTTTGTTTTAGACCTAGTTTGCTCCTAGAGTATGATGCTACTTTAAGGTAATTTAGGAGAACTTGGAGTGATTTGGGAATGATATTTTCTTTAGGAGTGCTTGTAAGTTTTAGGTGAGAATGAGTTCATTTAAATTGTTTGTATAGGGGTTTCTAGGTATAATTTCACTTTAAGGCCAACCCATGAGGAAAGAACTTTTTTATTAGCAAGAGAGGGATGGTGGGTCCTCGCCTTTCATTAATCAATATAAATATTAGTACAAAAAGGGAGGAATAAGAATTCATTCCAAGAGAAGAACCAATAACAATGCTTCTTATAAATATATCAAATTGAGAAAATGAACAATGGGTGGTGGGGATGGAACTATTAGTATTAAACCAAATCGTTGGATGATTTGGTCCCTATTTAGAGTTCTCATATGGGAAGACAATGAGGTGTTAGAAAATTTTGGGCGCAAAACTTGGATGTGATTGACTATTGTGGACTAATGAAAATAATTCTACGAGTGACTAAGCAATGCAATTGAGGAGACCAATTAATGTATTAGGGATAAGAATAGGTGATTTCGCTTAGAATATGCACAAAAGTCGCGATTTAGGGATTAAGCCAATGTTGTCATTATTAGGTGATAAATTATCAAATTTAGGTATCTACAACCTTGTTACTTCCTCCTATCTCGTATGTATATATATTTTAACAATATCACTTGCAAAAGAGATATTATAGATGACTCGAGGTCTAGTTGAGTGGTATAAAATTGTCCATTGGTTCCACAACTTAAGTATATTTGAAGGGTAAACAATTTACATGACATGTATGCATATACCCATGATGAATGAATTTGACACATGTATGTAACTTGTATAAGGGACTTCTTCCATAACACGAATCCAAGGTATACCAAATAAGAGATTATAGTTGAGATGATTAAGCATCACTTGGAATATTGTAGATAATGTTTTGGGTCCCATCGTTACATCAAAAATAATTTTCCTAAATCTTGTTGCGACATGTTATATCAAACCTTTAATGTTCATATTCAAATAGTCAAGAGATTAAGTGTTAATGTTTAGTATTTGAAGAAAATGTATATTACAAATATTAAATCTATATCCATTGTTAACCAATATACGCTTAATTTCTTCATCAAAATCCATACTTTAATGTATAAGGGTAAGTTTTGATTTATTAATCTTTGAGTAGGAAAGTCTTAATTTTCAAAATAAATAATATCCTCATTCCATTTTAAAGTGTAACTAGTAGATGCAAAGTATGTGGGCCCAATATCATTTAGTAGAGTGGTATCTCATAAGACTTCATAAAGTGTGTCTTTGTAGATAGTAAACCTTTTGAGAAATATACGATAGAATTTTGTGCATGTATATTCTTATGTTGGTCTAAAATATCATAGTCTTTAACTATATGGGCTAATTTTCTAGGAGTTGGAGGAAGATACCGAGGGATGCTTTGATTAGCCCCACTTGAACCATATGAATGGTGTTATGCTCCACTCCTTCAAAATGTGATGACAACTACCTCTTAATGATAAATAACATGTGGGGTGTATTGATTAACCCTACCTCCAGGAAACAAGGAAGGATGGGGATCGAAGTGAGCCAAACATACCCCTATACCACCAAGTTGTAACATAAAGCATTTTAGATTCAATTAATGAAAGTTAAGCTGGTTACATTAATTATAACATCCTTGCTTTAAAAAAATATTATTATATATAATCTCATCACGTTACATTCCATATTATTACAATCTATGATAAAAACAAGGAAAACATGTAACCCTTCATATTATAGACCCAAATGCCGAGTATAGACAATTTACATACATTAAGAAAAAATAAAAATACATGTAATGTATACAAGGAGAAAAAGAAATAAATGAAACCCTAATAGTTAGGAATCAATCCTAAATTAGACCTTAAGAGGGGAAATTTAAAACTCTAATAGATAAGGAAGCCTTGGGGTTGGTGTTTAATTAATCATGCGGGGTTCACCAACATATTTTATTCATTTTACATATAAGGGTATAAAATGAGCTAGAACTCAACCTAATTCAAATTATGGAAATAAAAGACAATAAAGTACATTAATTTGAATATAAATTAAGGTAGTTTGAATATGTATAGAGAGATAATGTGAAACATTGTATAATGAAAATATACAACCCGATTCTTCTTGAAGAATGATTACATAATGAACATAAGAAGTGGAATATGGCTCAGAAAAATGTCTCAAGCAATCTTATAAGTTCAAAACATGAAAAGTTACAAAGCATGAAATTGTCTAAACAATACTAGTTGATGATAGTTTTGAGTGATGTCAGTAGTGTCCTAGGTAGTTATGCATTGTCTATGAAGTTTTGACTATGTTTTCTTGTTTTTGCACCTTAGGGTTTTGATCGTGAAAATCATGCAATTCATTGTAATAAAGCAAAATCAACCTCTCATTTATTCAACCTTAATAATGATCACTTGGATAAATGGTTAGTAGCCCTAGACTATACCTCGACCGACCTCAACATGTACCTATTGCATGTGAGCACTACACTAATTATCCAAATATATTAAGGGGAAGTGAGGCACACATAGTTCTCCCAAGATCTTATATGAAATATAACTATGAAATTGATATAATGATTCATAATAATCCTTCTCTTGGTCCTAACATTTGATAACATGCAACTTTGAACCCTCGTACTTTCAATATAGATTTGTGTACTACTCTCGTAAGATTTGAGATTTATATAATCCTTTGTGTTTTGATCTATAAGGCAGAGAGAGGATGTGCTTGGGTGATAATGATGTTAAGGGCCATTTGTTCTTATAGGCGACTCTTTGTTAATTTTTCATGTAAGTCAACATGTGAATCGAACCTAGGTTGTTCTAATGAAAGTGCCCATGTTTGAAAATTGATTTTTTTATACGCAAGGTAACCTAAAACATCTCCACCATTCTCTACTATTATGTTAGAGCTTTGAATCTAGAAATTTATCACTATAACTTTGCCTCTCTTCAATAAACTTGGTATGAGGTGAAGGAGACCGTACTCAATGGATGGAGGTTTAAAAATTGATTTCCACCCATATGAGGACATACCGAATGGTTGATATTGTCTATGGTAACCGATAATGTCCAAAAGATTAAAAATTGTTAGGAAAATATCATAGTGCTCACATTATTTAAATTGCTATGATATTTATTCAAGGGTAAATATAATTCATTGTTTGTAATTAGTAAAATTGTTAGTCGTATATATTGTTATAACAAACAATATATATGCATGTTATTTGTTAGTATTCCTTCCTATTTTATAGGAAGTAGTTTTAATATTATTTTGGCTATATAATATCTTGTGTATGGATTTCATAATATGATGAATATAAGATTATTTGTTGTCTGCAAAGCTCATACCTAGCATTTGGTATCATAGCTAAGGCGTGTCAGGATGTGAGTCTCCGATTTTTTTCAATCTTTATATGTTTCAAGTCTTCACTTCACCAAATCCATCTATTCCATCATAGCTCCATTCATTTATTTTTTCATGCTCGTATCACATACATACAATTTTGTTGCATTTGTTAGGATTGTGTTTTAGCATGAATATTCATGTCAAGCTTTTCACATATCCAAAATATCAACTAGTTTTGATTTGATTTAGATGGCATAAATGTTTCCAACATTTTATTAATCCCCACCCACATTGCATGCATTGTTTTTTTCCGCATACCACATTCTAACACCCACGTATGACCTAGTGAAGTGACGAGCATAACCATTTCTTGGCATAGAAATTAGTGGAGCGATCACATTTACATGCAGACTCAGAACATTCACTACAATTGTATCAATAAGTTTGCATGGTAAAGGGCATTCCAAGATGTATCGAAGGAGATGTCTTGAGAAAAATATCAACTTCACTTTATATGTCTCGTGATGATTTGATGCGTAATCAACACATCCGTTGCTCTAGTTTTTGATCAATCGGTCACATTTGTGACATTCGATGTTGGTGTCTACATGATTTGAATGATTTGGTTGTCTAAATCTTCTATTATCCATTTGGTATGCTATTGTAGATTTGTATATGTTATCTACCTTTGGGATCAAACACTACGTCCAATGTTTGCATTGAATTTAAAAGGCCCGCCTACTTAATTTGATCCTCCAAGTTGTTGGCAAAATATGGTGCCAACTGGCAGCCTAACTTAGGGAAGACATAATGAGAACAATATAAAAACACACACACACACACACACACACACACACACACACACACACACATATATATATATATATATATATATATATATATATTCTATTCTATTTGAAACTTCATACAATCTCGAGTTGGTACTGTAAATTTTCTTTTGTTTATCTTCTTATGTCCTATTCTTTGTTTCTTTTTCTTACAAAAATATCTATGTGTTGTTGCACGTATATTCTCTTTTCTATATTCCCTTATATATTCCTCTCTCTGTATTTCTTTGTCTATATGTTGTGGCTTATATTTCTCTGTTATATTCTTGAGTTACATCTCTCTATTATGTTCTACGTGTTCTATATATGTTATATATATATTATATATATATATATATATATATATATATATATATATATATATATATACCACCTCCACGTGTCGTTCCTTTACTAAGAATCAACACGAAACCAAAACCCATTCTCGTTGATTCCGAGGGTTTCACGTCCGCTGGAGTCCATCTCTTAAATGAGTGGCGAATGTCACCGCATGTCCTACCGAGGACCATTGATCGACACTTGCTGATTAGTTGACCAAGGGATGAACCCAAAAAATATAGAATATGGTTCATTTCGGGGTTGAAGTCCGCCCAAGCCCATCACTATATAAAGTGGTAGAATCGTGCCACATATATCATCGTTGGATGGTTAATATCTTCGTTGACTCACCATGACCAAGAGCTTAGGCGACACACTATGCACCATGGTTAATTCCGCGGGGTTGAGATCCGCGGGAGGAAAAACATTGGGAGGAAAGTAGAATGTTTCCATGTGTCCTCTCGCATTGGTGGGGGATTTAAAACTCAATGACCACAAAGAAAATGACCACTAATATAAATGTATGTCATTTGGTAGTTATTAGAGAGGAAACCAAAATTGAACCTCGGGAGGATCAATATTTGAGAGCCATTAATTTTGACACTCCCCTTAATCTTGAGCTAAACAAAAATTAATTCAAGAACTGAATTTCAAGTTCGGACATCTACGATGCCCAAACTTGCTCTTAAATGCTCAAACCTTTCTTTTGACAGAGGTTTGGTAAAAATGTCATCTAGTTGTTGCTCTGACATGCAAAACTTAAGTTCAATTTCACATTTTTCAACTAACTCACGAATGAAATGGTACCTAATTGCACTATTCTTGCTTCATCCATGGAAGACAGGATTATTTTACAATGCAGTTGAAGACATATTATCATAAAAATAATAGAACCTCCTTGTTGCTCTTCATGCAAATATGAGAGGATTCTCCTTAACCATATGGCTTGACAAGCAACTAAATTTATTGCAATATAATCTACTTTAACTATAGACAATGAAACAATTGACTATTTCTTTGAAGCCCATGAAATGGCTCCTGCCCAACATTAAACACATATCCAGATGTGCTTTTTCTATCATCAAGGCTACCTTCCCAATCACTATTTGTATATCCAACTAACTAAAAATCATTATCAACAACATATAAAATTCCATAATTCCTTGTGTTATTCACATACCTCAAAATACGTGTTCTTGCTTGCAGCGTGTATCCTTTGTAGTTTATATGAATCTAGAAATTAGACTAATTGTATACATTATATTAGGTCTAGTTGCAATCAAATACATCGAGCTTCTTACCATGCTTTTGTACCTTGTAGGATCTACATTGTTGTTGCAATCATCTTTTGTCAATTTTAGGCTTAATTCAATTGGTGTAGATGTTGGTTTGCTATCCAACATTTTGAATCTTTGCAAAATTCTTTTGCATACTTTTCTTGAGAAACAAATATGCCCTGCTTTGTTTGCTTGACTTCAATGCCAAGAAAGTATTTCAACAATCCTAAATTAATCATCTCAAACTCCTTCTTTATAGCTGATTTAAATTCATATATGGGCTTGTTTGCATTTCCAATAAAGATTAAATCATCTACATACAAAGCAATCAATTAGAGTAGGTATTTACCTTAGCTCATGTTCACCTAGGTACTTTATTTAACTTTATTGTATTTATCCTCACCCACTTATGTGTGTGGATATTTCTTTTATCTTATTTAGATATTAGGAGATATTATCTAGTTGTTAGGTATAGTTCTTTCCTTGATCTATGGTATTAACTAGTTCTTTCCTTGATCTATGGTATTGACTAAATCCTTGATGTCTAATTCTCTCCTAAATCTATGGTCTTGACTAGTTCTTTGATGACTAGTTATTTCCTTGATTTATGGCTTGATCTACGACCTTGACTGGTTCTTAGATTGTTATTCCTTGCCTATTTAAACAAGGCCCATTCTCAATATATTGCATTGAGTTCCATAATAATATATGATATTGCTGCTCATTTGTTTGCAAAGGTTTATGTAAAGTTATTCTGGTGAATTGCTTTCATCTTATTGATCGTGATGTTTGATTAGCATCTGTGTTCTTGGCTTGGCACAATTTGGTTATTGTTCCTTTCAAAGCAACAATCAAGATCTTACCATCCTTACTTGCTTTGATGTAGAGTGTGGGCCCACTACTACTTTTCTAAATGCATTGTTAATAAGATAGGAGTCTCGTCCTATCAGTACGATGCCATTGGTGTTTGTTTGAGTCCATACAATGCTTTCTTGAGCTTGTATACTTTTATATCGTGCCTGGAATCTCATAGCCTAGTGGTTGTCTTGTGTACACCTCTTCTTCCAATACTCCATTCAAGAAAGCTGATTTAACATCCATTTGATGGACCTTCCACTTGTGATGAGCAATTATGGCAATGATTGTTCTCACAATTTCTAGCCTTGCTACTAGAGCAAATGTCTCATTATAATCACGTCTAGGCCTTTGTTTGTAGCCTTTGGCAACTAACCTTGCCTTATGTCTCTCAATTTTTCCTTTGGGAGTAGTCTTGGTTTTATAAACCCACTTGACTCCAATAACTTCCTTTCCTACTAGAAGATCTACTAACTCCCATGTTCCATTCTTCTCTATTGCATGCATTTCTTCATCCATTGCTTCACACCATTTATGATCCTTAATTGCTTCCTCAAAATAAATAAGACCAACTCATTGAAAATAAAGCAAAATTAATCATTTCATCTTCATACCTTGACTATTCATAAATCTCTCGAACACTCCTCATTCGACCTTGGCGTTGATTTACGTCAGATGATGATCAAGATGCTTCATTTGTTGGTCCTTGATTGCTTTATTAGTTGTTTCCATTTTAAGATTCACCCCTTTGTGAAATGGGTGTCCAACTTGGTGTGTTGTTTACTCTACCATCTGTTGTTTCAACATCAATGATGGGT
This sequence comes from Taxus wallichiana var. yunnanensis, assembly GCA_018340775.1. Lineage (NCBI taxonomy): Eukaryota > Viridiplantae > Streptophyta > Pinopsida > Cupressales > Taxaceae > Taxus > Taxus wallichiana. Next base: position 668,047,697 of record CM031242.1, read on the forward strand.
GCATTTACCTTTGCTTGTGGCTGCTCCACTTCTTGTACATCTCCCCAAGATGCTTCCTCAATGAATTGAACATCCCGAGCTGATTATCAATTCCTTTGTAACTGGATTATACAATTTGTAAGCTTTTGATTGCTCATTATACCCAATGAAAATGCACTTCTCTCCTTTGTTATCCCACTTTGATCTTCTTTTCTTGGGCACATGTGCATATGCTACACACCCAAAAACTCTCAAGTGTTCAACACTTGGTTTTCTTCCACTCCATGCTTCTTGAGGTATCTTGTTCCTCACACTCTTTTTTGGACATCTATTCAACAAATATATTGTTTTTCCAACTACTTTTGCCCAAAATTCATCAGACAATCCTCTTGCTTTGAGCATGATTCTTGTCATTTCTTGAATGGTTCGATTCTTCCTCTCAGCTACACCATTTTTCTGCAGTGTATACTTGGTTGTGAATTGTTTCTTGATCCCATGCTCCTTAAAGAAGTTTAAGAACTCATTTGATATATAATCTCTCCTCTATTCATTCTCAATGTATTTATATAATGGCCATTATGCTTCTCAACCATGGCCTTAAATTGCTTGAATACTTCAAATGTTTTTGATTTATTTTTCAAAAATAAATCCATGTCCTTCTCGTTGAAGTCATCTATAAAAGTAATGAAATACACACTTTTAGACAAGGAGGGAGTCTTCATGGGACCACACAAATATGAATGTATCAACTCAAGAGGTGAGCTTGCTCTCTAAGATTTAAGTGAGGAAAAACATTTCTATGTTGTTTCCCCAATATGTAGCCTTCACATACTTTATCTGGATGTTCAATAGGTGGCAACCCTTTAACCATTTAATTTTTATAAAGAACATTCAATCCACCATAACTCAAATGCCCATACCTGAGATGCCAAAGAGTGGATTGATCAATAACTATTATTTTGAATGTTGTTGTGCCTACACTTTACATCCTCAAAGGAAACATTCTATTTTGTGTCATCTTCACAACTATAATCAGCTTATTACTTCCACTTCTATCATATATACTACATTCTCCATTTTCAAACCTCACCTTATATCCATTTTGGACAAGTTGCCCAATACTGAGAAGATTATACTTCAATCCTAGGACATAGAAAACATTATGAATCTTCTTGTCTCCTTGCTTGGTGAGAATGGATACAATGCCTTTACCCATCACAGGAACCTTGTCATTTGTTCCCATCTTCACTTCAGATCTGATTTCTTCATCTATGTTATTGAACATCTCCTTATTTCCACACATATGGTTGTTGCATGCACTATCCAAATACCATATTTGTTTGTTTCCTTGCTTAGCTACATTGCAAGTTAGAAAGAAAGTTCCACTCTTTTCATTCTTTTCAGGTTCAACTTCTTTTGCATTAGAGAAGCTTGCATTATGATTTTGATTTCTCAAATCATATTCTTTCTTTCTGCATTCACTAGCATAGTGTCCATACTTTTTGCAATAATAGCATTGTACATTTGATTTATCATACCTTTGTGTAGAACCACCTCTAGAAGTGTTGTTGTTCCTTCCTCTTCCTCTTTCTTGTGGCTCTTGATGATTGTGTCTTCCACCTTCTTGTTGGTTGTAAAATCTTCCTCTTCCTTTGTTGTAGGTTCCTTTCCCCTACCTCTAACATTTGTATTTGTTTTGAAGGCTTATTCATTAGAGGAGTTGGTTGACCTACTCATCCTTTATTCATGGGTTTGCAAATAACCCATTAGCTCATCAACTGTCATTTGTCTCAAATCCTTGGACTCCTCTATTACAACCATAACTAGATCAAATATGGTTGGAAGGCTCCTCAATACCTTCTCTATGATCCTATGGTCTTCAACAACATCTCCATTAGTCCTCATTTGATTGACTATGGTCATTGTTCTTGTGAAAAAATTATTTACTGATTTTGATTCTTTCATGAGAAGGGTCTCAAAATCTCTCCTCAACATCTGCAATCTGACTATCTTCACCTTGTCACTTCCTTGATAAGCATTCTGCAAGGTGTCCCATGCTTTCTTGGAGTTTATAACTACTTGTTATCCTTGGGAAAACTAAATCAGTGACAACATTTTGAATATATCTTAAAGCCTTTGCATCCTTTCTTCTATTTTCCTTCAATGCATTCTTTTGAGCTTGTGTAAGTGCATTGAAAGCAACCTGGTCTACTACCTCTACATATCCTCCTTCAACTAGTTCCCATAGCTCTTGAGAGGAGAATAATGTCTTCATTTTAATGCACTAGATATCATAGTTCTTCCCATCAAATATTGGGGTTGTTGCCATGAGTTATTGCTACTAGAAGTCATTACAACTCAACCCAGAAAATAAGACTCAAAATCTCTAACAACCTCAAGCTCGATACCAAGATGTTGGCAAAATACGGTGCAATCGTAATCAACATTGGGAAGACACAACCAAAACAATATAAAACACACAAAATATATATATTATATTCGATTTGAAACTTCATACAATCTCAAAAAAGTTGTTGCTTTGTAATTTTTCTTTTATTTCTCTTCTTGTGTCCTATTCTTTGTTTCTTTTTCTTACAAAAATCTCTCTGTGTTGTTGCACGTATCTTCTCTTTTCTATATTCCCCTTCTATATATTATGTTGTTGCATATATAGCTCCCCTTCTATATTCCTCTCTCTATATTTCTTTGTCTATATGTTGTGGCATATATTTCTTTATTATATTATTCGAGTTGCGGCTCTCTATTCTATTCTTTTGCTACATGCATACACACACACACACACACATGTTGCCTCCACTGCGTTCCTTTTCCATGACCCATACCCAAAACCAAAACTAATTCCCATTGATTCCGTGGGTTTCACATCCACCGGAGTCCATCTCCCAAATGAGCGCCGAATGTCGCCGTGTATCTTACCGAGGACCTGTTGATTGCCACTCGTTGACTAGTTGATCGAGGAAAAACCCAAAACAAAGATAGACTCAGGTTCATTCTCGGGGGTTCAAGTCTGCCTAAGCCCATTGCTTTATAGAAACCGGTGGAATCGTGTCACGTGTATTACCGTTAGGCGGTCAAGATTTCCGTTGACTCACCATGACCAAGAGCTCAGACCCGACACACTAAGCACCACGATTAAGTTTGCGGAGTTGAGATCCGTGGGAGGAAAAACATTAGGAGGACAATGAAATATTGCCACGTGTCCTATAAAATTGATGGAGGATTTAAAAACTCAATGACCACTAATACAAATGCTTGTCATTTGGGTAGTTAGGAGAGAGGGAAACTAAAAATTGAACCTATGGGAGGCTCAAGATTACAGAGCGATTAATCCCGACACCCCACCTTAATCTTGAGTTGAGCAAAGATTAATTATTGATGAATGTTTGCACATTACCTGTTCCTCCGCAAGTACTCGAGCTTGAAAGCTCGAAACTCGACATTTATTGGGTTGTCCTCATTTTTAAATTTTGGTCCCTTTAAATGTAAATTACATTCATGTGCATAATGGGGGTGAGATCAAAATGAAAAAGTGGAGCACATAGTAGATATTATCTAGGTGGAAACATTTTTCTTTAAATCTCACATCAAACTCCCATCGTGTTTTCTTTAATTTCTCATTGGTTCCTTTTTTTTCTAATTTATAATTTTAATAATAATCTTATTTATTTATTTCTAATGCATTTATTAACACTCTCTATTATTTTACGTATTTGAAAATCACTTGATGTTGATCACTTTAAAATAATTTAATATTAATTACTTCAAAACAATTCAATGTTAAATACTTTAAAATAATTCAACAATTTAATGTAAAGGCGGGGACTAGTGGCATTGTGATTCTCATTAAAGAAGTGTCACCTAGTGGCTTATTCTGTAGAAGATTTAAATTTGAAATTAAAAAATTAGCACCTTTGATGATCATTTAGGCAATTTGGAAAAAATCCAATACAATTCACAAAAATCTAAAACTGATCATGCTTTTAACATATATGATATAAGACATTACTAGATATTAAATTATCTCTTTTATTGTTTTCACATCCGTGCATGTGGCTTGCTAAACATTATTTTACTATTAGTGTTTACATCAGACCTAAACTACATACAAAAACTTATATGTGTCTACAATGCATCCTTCATACCAATAATTATGTTAGCCCTGCACATCTCCTCTTTTACAACTTCAGTATGTAGCCCACAAACCCAACATCCATAGAACCATTCATGTATGTGAGCTATGTAAGTGGGCGTGCATTCCTCCTTTAACCCACATCGCTCACACGCCACTAATTCAACCTCATATGTAACTATTTCCACTTCCATTTGAGCATAGGGTTTGTGGATTTAAATCCTTCAATGCTTACAAAACATATGTAAAGGTAATGTATTAGTTGCATCTTCTTCAAATCCATTGCAAATATCATTTTTTCCATATTTTGAGACTTAAGCTCTAGTGAGTGGTGAACATTTTTTATATTTCGTTATAAATGTCTTTTCATGCCTTAGAAATGGGTTAGGTAACATATGATCTATGAAGGCTTGTACCATTGATATTAAGTGCCATGATAAATAAACCAAATTATAATCTTCTAACCAATTGATTGAATTATAATCTTCAAACTAAAGCATTCCCTATTTATAATCTTGGATGAGATAAAACATTGAAGGAGAACCCAAGAGCACATTATTTTCTCTTTTCCCAATGCCTCAAACATTAATTATGTCGACAATCATTTCTAGACATGATTCTTAGTGGTTATGTCTAACATGCATCGAGGGAATACATAGTTGAGTACAATAAATGGACCAATAAAGTTTTGTGTTGGTGGTCATTCACGAAAATGTTGTTAAGACCATTGATGAAGGAAACCATAGTTTCTACCTTTATCAATAAATAAAAAAACTAATTAAAAATGTGCATGAAATTGACAATACAAGGAACCCATAACATAGAGTTTTTGTATCATGCCTCAACAATGGACTAGGAAACAAATGATCTATGAAGGCTTGCACCATTAATATAAATTGCCATGATAAATACAATAAATTATAATTTTCAAACCAATCAACTGAATGAATAGGAAACCGTAGTTTCTACCTTAATCGCTAAATAAAAACCCAACTAAAAATGTGCATGAAATCGATGATAGAAGGAACCCTTAACATATAGTTTCTATATCTAACACATGTAGAGTTTGGAAGTCAAACATATTCAAGTTCCCTATCTACAAGCGATGATGATGGAAACTTTGCAATGTGACCAACCATCCCACCTCTCCATGCAATACACCAATGACTTCCACTCAAAGAATGATTATTGTTTTTATATATTTGTCGAACAAGTTGTCAGTGGTAATTGTGATAAGAGTAGTATTAGGTCATGTGTTCAAACCTTGGTGATAAAATTTCTAGCAATGGTTAATTCAATGCAAGAGTAGTCACCAGTAAAAACCTTTCCGATATAGATACATATGACAATACTTCAAATTTATCCGGTGTTAAGAACCTAGAATGTTGAGGATAAAGTCTTGGCTACAAATCCACAAGGAAAAATATTACAAATGATACCTATTATTGCCTAGGAGAGCATGGAAAATGGCATAAGATAATGGTCTATAAAGATGACACAAAAGCACATGATCGACCCTATGTTTTGTGGTTATCGAATTCAACAACTGTAATGAGTTGACTTGGGATGATGAGTCCACTCCACGTATCCCTATCTCTAAAGTGTATCAGAACACAAAGAAGATAATTCCCCTTAAATTGAAATGTGTTCTAACTACCCTCAAATCACAAGAGGATGTCATTGTTAATGGTAACTTTCTCCACCCCCTTTTCTCCAATTTAAACGATTGCCAAAAATAGTGTGTGGTTTGTATGTTCCTAGTTGTAACAAAGCAATGTTTCACATACGTTCCCCCAACATTTTCCCATCCTTGAACTTCTCCTCCCTCAAACCCCTTCTTTGTTTCCCCTCTTCCTTATGTAGTGTTTTTCTCCCTCAATTTCCCTTCTTTGGCCCACCCCCTTCACTGTTCACATTGCATTGTTTTTTGTTTATAACTATTTTTCACTTTTTATCTTTTAATGACTGGACCTCTTCGACAACTTTTTTTTTGACAAAAGTGCATGGCTATTACCTATGTATTAGTATTTAGTGGAAAGAGAGTCATACAATCACAAACACTAACAAATTATATATTAAACCCCTTTCTTGCTTTTACAAATATGTATTACTTCACATATCATATCCTTTTAAAAAAATACCAATTCCTTTTCATATATATACAAAAGTAAACATAAATATTTTTATAAAAGGTCTTTTGTTATCCAATATGAAGCTTACACATATTTCTTGGCCTTAGTTACCAAGGACCTGGAGAGAATTCACTTCCTTAAATTTGCCGAGTTATGATCCAGACTCTTGTTGTTGTATCATTCCGCTACCATATTTTTATGACAACATTCATGAGTAATGTCATTAAGAAAACCCTTATTGTTAACGTCTTTAGTTATATACAATAAAAATCATCTTGGTAAGAATGATTTCACCCATGGAATAGGTGTGGGACATTTAGGTATTTAATTCCCACTTTTTTTTTAACTTTCCATTCATGTCTTTGTCTTATCTAACAAATTGAAGACCACCCATTTGTGATCCTTAACACCGATGCTCGTAGATGGATGCCACCTTCAGGAGTATCGATGGCTCGAGTGACGCCACAAATTACGAAATAGTGCCTGGAAGTTTGCTTTCTAATCAGGCGTTATTACGTATACAATTACATTATGGAGGAGGCTCATGACCACCCAATACCATGTTTTCACATTCACCCCTCAACTGGGGACAAGAATCATAAGTTTTAATCAGAGATGGTTGTTTGCACATTTCTTACTTTCCTACATTTACTCAACCTTACAACTGAAAAGGGGGCAACCAAGGAGCAAACATTGTGGTTGGGTTTTGAATGAGTAACTTATTAGATTTCCCACATTTTCTATTTTGAATCTTTAAGCACAACTTGCACTCACATGAATGATGCAAGTGAGATGAAGACAATAATGTGAAGCACAAATATCAAATATTGTTTTGGTAAGAACAATTTCAACCATGGAATAGGTGTGGGACATGTTGGTATTTAATTACCACCTTATTTCTAACTTTTCATTCATGTCTTTGTCTTATCTAACAAATTGAACACCATCCAATTGCAATCCTTGACTCCGATGCATGTTGATGGATGACACCATCAGGACTATTGATGAGGGAACTCTTAATCATTACCCTTATAGCTAGAGAGAAACCCTAATCTCAAATGTGTATGAAATCACCACCCTCACATGCCATGTATGGTCAACATCTCTCTGTCTCTAAGTTGTCCCATGAGACACACATGTGAATTACCCTTACATATATGTTTGTTCTAACTACCCATAAAACAAAAGGCATGAAATTGCAAACAACTATTCAATTCAACATTATTGATCAACCACTCTTTATTTTTTCAGATATCTCCACAATACATTGCCTTAATGACTGCGCAACTAGTCCTTACCCCTTTAAAAGATTCGCAAATATGTCATGTGGTTGTAGGAAACTAGAGTTTCACAATCGTTCCCCATACCCCTTTACCTAAGACGAGCAAACACCTATATAGATCCCCGTTGTAAAGATGTTTTGGTTGTTGTCCATATCACGGGCATTTCCTACTCTTATTCCCCATCAAATTTGATTCTTTGCATAAAACTTTTCTTCATGTCAACTATATTTTTACAATTTTTCCCATTCTCTTCACTTGCATTTCCAGTACTTTCCTTTAAACAATCACCATAAATAGTTGCTCCTCTCTAATGTTACCACACATTACACCACCACCCCCGTACTAATTTTAACTTCTATTCCACTCGGGGTTAAATTTGATGGCCACTTATACTTGACAAACATGTTTTTGTGACGGTAATTTTCCAATCGCGCCTTCAAAAACTCAAAAATAGGTTATTTATACTATACTAATAAAATATACAAAAGATTATTTTATATTTATTTAACTATATTTATTATATATTAATATAACTTACATATACATATATATTAAAAATGATGGTCGAATTTTAAATATGCAAGTTGCATGTGACGGTTATTTCAAAAATCTGCAAGTATTTTACGACTAAAATCACAAAAAACGTCTAAACGACTGTCAAATTCAACTCTCTCTTCCTTCATATACCGGACATATCAAATAAGTACACTTCTTAATTTCCTTCCCTTTTCCACATATATATTTTTCCCATCCCATTAGGCGTGCACATCATGCTCATAGCTTACCATTGCTATTTAGTAACTAATAATTCAAATGGGTCAAAGAAATGCCTAAATATCTCGGTTAAGTCACCAAACGTTTACGCTTATCAAAGCATCTTTGCTGCCCCGCAGCCGAAAATGAATATTATAAAGGAAATATAGAAAGTCCGCCGCTCTTTGAAAAAAATTCACTTACGGACAAAACACGTACCTTTCTTGAGTGACGCAATTTCTATTACAGAATTTCCTTTGGACACATATACATTAGGTATATTCTTATTTTATGTATATATATATGAGAGAATGAAATCTTTCTCTCTCCATTATAACTACAAGACAGAATCCAGGCTTCAACGGGTCGTTCCCACACAGGATTTTTACTGCTTCAGTTGTCAATCCAACAACTGCTTCAGATTGCCCAAAAGTTTTTGTGTTTTTCAAGTCCATTTTTCAACTATTTTTAGCTATATTTTTGAACGTCTTTGGTCTTGGGTGAGTATTTTTTGTCGTTCAATTTGTATTTTGGCTCTAATCATTCTCAATTTTTCTCCAAACCCATCAAATATTTTTTCCCCGATGGTAGAGAAGTCTGTTTTATTTTATGTACAATAGTTGTCCTTAACCCTTTCCAGACCAGAGATTTCTGCAATCGAGGGCTTAAGATTGGTTGCTGGCGCAATTAATTTTATTGCCATGAATTATTGACGTGGGTTTGAGTTTAATGTTTGGATTACTATTTCCGTTTATTCGGGCAGTTTCGTTGAGTAAAGTCATTGTGTTTTAATGAGGTTTTCTGATTTCGAAAGGTTTTTCAAGCTGAGTTAAATTTTGAATCTTGTTTGAGCACGGTGTCTAGGAGGTTGGGTTACTGGTAAATACGGCATGTGTGCATACTAAAGGGTATTTTTATTTAGGGCTTTTACATCAGTATACCTCTAAAAATAGGCGGAGTAGTGTAAAGGGGGTTTTCAAAATAAGGGGGAAGTTGTTCAATTTCCGGGAAAAATAATGAGGAATATTTAGAATTTTGCCAATGCATATGTTTCGAACATGTTTTACTAAGTGATCCCAGGCTCTAGGAATTTTCCTTTGCTGTTATTCTTCGCTTTAAATTAATGGTTTGAATCCCTTTCCCAGCCTATTTTATGAATTCAACTTTGGCCATTCATCATTTCTTCTTCTTTGAGAATCTCCGAGCCTCCATTCAGTGCAAATTTCCATAACCTAATTTCCTTTTAACCGGTAGAAATTGATTTTAGGAGGTTGATTTAGGGAAAGAATTTTCGATTTAGCTGTCAAGTTATCTCATCTTGTAGAATGGAACACGGTGGAGAGTTTCAGCCTAGAGAGGTAGGGGATTATGTAGTCAACGAGTATATTGGATCTGGTTCATTTGCAGTCGTCTGGCGTGCAAAGCACAAGCACCATGGACATGAAGTTGCTATCAAGGAAATTGCGACCAGAAAACACAACAAGAAGGTGCTAGAGAGTCTTGAGTTGGAGATTGACATTCTGAAAAAGATTAACCATCCTAATATCGTACGCCTCCACGACATTGTTCGGGTAAGCCCCTCCTCTAGCACTGCCACTCATAGATTATCGCGGTGTTGTTTTTCTCTGGCCTTATATATTCAAAGGATATGGTGTCTTGCATTCGTTGGTTGTAGACATTTGTTAGGCATATATTGCTTTTTAAGCTCATTTATGATAGTGTCTGATCATATTGCTTTAGTGTACATGCCTTGATATTTTATCATAATTGGTGGAAGGTAAGAGTATTTCAGACAATTCGAACTAGGTAGAAAATTTAAACTTGCCTTTTCAAGAGAAAATGGTTTATTCTTATTATAAAACATATCTAGGGATGGTGTCATCCTATGTATATCCTTATGAAAACTATAAATCAATAGAGAATAGCTCAATATTGTTGTATGTGGTCTCACTGTCAATGGTGGAGAGCATCCTGGTATGAGGATAAATTAGGTGTGAATCACACATGGATCTGCAATAGCTATAATTCTCTTTGTATGATACGAGTACTGAATTGTGTTTGATGCTTGGAAACGATACAATTTGCCTACCGTATTTTTCTCAGTCGAAGCGGAATTAAGTGCATCGCTGTCTTCCTTCTGTATTTTGTAGACAAGTATGCTTTTCAATCAGGTCATCTTAATATCATTTTAATCAAAACTTGTTGGTTTGGACTCAGGAACTGCATATTTTAAACTTAAACATCATACAGAAACTTCAACTGAAACTTGTTAGTCGTGATTCAGGAATTGCGTATTTATAACCCAAACATTATACATGATAGAAAATGTCTACTAATACTGTTGTTTATTGTCACCAGCCAAAATTTCTTTGAAGTATGTCCCATTAGGGATAGCAACTGTCAGTGGTGTTCAGAGATGCATATGGTATAACTGAAGCTTATTCAGAGCCAACAGATATGTCTCAAGTGTACCTGCACCATAGTAAAAACAAGTGATTCAATACTAAACACGAATCTCAAAGGTTATTGTTAAAATTTATGAATGCTCCTAACATTGTTGGCGCTCTATTACGAGAGGTCATGAATCCATGATGCTTATGGTCTTTGACAAGTAAAAGGATAAAGAAAGGGATTGAACTTCTTTTCCATATACCAGCGTAAGCAAATTGTCATTTCCTACATGCTGATAGGATCAATGAATCAAATGTTGAAAAATTGCTAACGCCATATTAATAGCTAGATATAACCAATTATCAAGGGTAATTATCCAAATGCTGAAAAATTGCTAAGCTGTACTTTCGGAAACAGTTAAGGTTGAAATCTCATGCGAGATGACAAATTTTAGGCCACTTCCTAAATCTTAAAAAGGAGAAAGCTGAGTTATGTCCATTAATTACAAAAAAGTGCAAAGTATGACTGCATAATACACGTGCAATGTTTTTGCAAGGAAAGAAACACAAAAAGGACAACCATAAATTACACAACAATTTTTAACATCTGCTATAAGTAAGATTCCACTGAATGCAAAACAACCGTAATAACTCATGATTATTACAGTCCTTTGTGTACCACTAGAAAATACGTTTGACCTTGCTTGAGAACATGGTATTGAGATGATGTCATGGTCACGTGGATGTAATATGCATCCTTGGGTAGACGTTGAAAACTAGTGATGGGAAGATGAGTCTTATCTTATCATCCAAAATGTGCTTCAAGTGCTCATGATAATATTTTGCGACTAAATCGAAACTAATCAGACGGATTTGAATCATTATGATACAATTGTGATCTGGGAAGCACCTTGCTTACCCAATTCTTAAAGGAAAGCACTTTTCTGGCCCGAATTGATAGAACAAAATTGGAGCAATCTGGTACACAGTAACAGATAATAAATGTGACTACCCTGCTATCTGTGGAGTCAGAGAAGGGATGAGTCTCCCTGTTACATTGAGGACTTCTCCTACAAATAAACATTGATTAATGACCCTCTTACTTATTATGTCTCTTTGGAGTACCAATGGTTCCTATAGATATCAGTTTTCTGACTTAACCATGCTTTAACCATGGTTATTATGTCTCTTTGGAGTACCAATGGTTCCTATAGATATCAGTTGTTAGTCATACAGAGTTGCAAACTACACTGCCAAAGGATCATCAATTGCAGAATAGTAATTAAGTACCAAGTACAGCATGGAAGAATGTGAGAGTAATAACAACCTTTATACCATAGGTTGTGCATGGTACAAGTGCACAGAGAAGACCTGTTATAGAATGACATTACTCCATGCATCATTTTAATTTTTATTTATATGACAAAGATTATACAATTGTCGGTTAAAGTACAACTGTGAACAACTGAACATACTAAATAGTCGTTACAACACTACCTCAAGTTGACAATACAGTCATTAACAACATAACCAAGTTGGCCACCAAAACATGTAATTACTAATATGCTGATAACAATACTAACACAAGGGTCTAGACTCTACATGCCTCTTTCAAAGTGTCTTCAATTTGTCTTCCTTTTAGTAATTGTTGTTTTCATTTAAATTGTATCAGCATATCTTATTCATACGAAAATATTCATTTTAATATACAAGCTTTTTGATATATTTCTTCCATAGTTACCTGTGTTCACGTGCTAACACATTCATAATGAAAATATTTATACATAGCTTTGTTTTTTTGTCATTTTACAAACCTTTGTTATTATTCTTTTATTTAGGATACGTTTTACATCAAACTTGTCTATGTGAATGAACCAATCTAAAACTACTTATGATAGACTAACAATTCCTAACATTACATCATAGTTCAAATACTGGGTGAGAATACTCACCTGTATGTGAATTGGGGCATACATACAGCTCAACATACTTACAAACAATAGTGAGAGTGGCCTCACTACACTTCCTCAGCAGGAAACAACCTCACCGAACAATCTATATGAATGGGGACAAACTCTACCATTCGCCAAACACAGTTGTGGGAATTGGCTTCACAACACTTAAATAGCCAGTGAACGAGGACATACTCATTGCTCATTGAGAAACATCAACTAAGCATGGACCATGGCAAACTCTATAGGCTACACATCCATGTAAACAGGGATGTGTAGAGCTAGGCCTCAAACTCAACTGTTCACAACAAAACACACTGTGCAGAGCTAGGCCTCACACTGAAATGAAGAAAGGCACAACCAACTATCCATAACAATTTTCTCTCCATCAAACGAAAACTCTGCAAATGCCAATTCTTCTATCTAGTGTGGATATCTAACACTTGTGCAAAATCTTTAAATTGCCTTTGTTTCATGCATAGTTGCCTAAGTCTCGGGACGGGGTTTCGGGACGGCAAAAAATTTCCCAAATTTTGGGGACGGCAGGGGGACGGCTTTTAAAATAATACATAAAAACTAATATTTCAATATTTAAAAACTTTTTTCAATGACATTTATGGATTTAAACTGTATTTAATGTATTTTAGCCTTTAGGTACTTTCAGGATTATAATTTGATGTTCTTGGTAAAAATAACATCTTTTTAAAAGTAAAAACATCAGAAAACTTTTGAATGATTTAAAAAAAATTGGGGATGTCCCTCCAAGTCCCCAAAATGTTCGGGACGTCCAGGATGTCACCAAAATCTAGGGGACGCTTCTCTGCGTAACACTGGTTTCATGGGTTTTTCAAGTAAAGGACTTCTTTTTCAAGGTTGGGTTCTCTCTCTTTTAGCTTTGGAAATTTAGTTCCAATGTCATCCTCGTGGAATAAATGGGCTTCCATCATGAGGTAACAAAGTAACAATGCACCTTCAAGTCTCCGAAATGTTCGGGACGTCTAGGATGTCACCAAAATCTAGGGGACGCTTCCCTGCGTAACACTGGTTTCATGGGTTTTTCAAGTAAAGGACTTCTTTTTCAAGGTTGGGTTCTCTCTCTTTTAGCTTTGGAAATTTAGTTCCAATGTCATCCTCGTGGAATAAATGGGCTTCCATCATGAGGTAACAAAGTAACAATGCACCTTCATATGCAACAACTTTTTTCAACTAGAATCTGTTCTTTTTCACGGGTTTTTCTCTCTCTCACCATTTTCTTAGGAAATGTTATTCTACTATTATCCTTTGGAATAAATGGGCTTCTGTTATGGAGTGTGGATATGTAACACATTTGCAAAATCTTTAAATTGCCCTGGTTTCAAGGGTTTTTCAACTAAAGGACTATTCTTTTTCATGGTTGGTTTCTCTCTTTTAGCTTTGAATATTTGGTTCTAATGTCATCCTCGTGGTATAAATGGGCTTCCATCATGGAGTATGACCTACCTAAGGCAACGCGGTAACAATGCATCTTCATATGCAACAAATTTTTTCAACTAGAGTGTTCTTTTTCGAGGGTTTTTCTCTCTCTCATCTTTGGCAATTTTATTCGAATGGCATCCTTTTGGAATAAATGGGCTTCCATTATGGAGTATGACATGGCAACAATGCACCTTGAAATTATGAGGGATTAAACATTTACATGTATTTCCTGCCATTAAATGAAAACTCTGCAAATGCCAAACTCTTCTATCTAGTGGGGAGATCTAACACATTTGCGAAATCTTTAAATTGCCCTTCCTCATTTCAGCACAACTGTCGCAGATTTGCCATAAGAAGATAATCTAATTGGAATTCCAAAGTTTAAATTCAATCACAGAGTTGCTAACACTTTGAAACGATAAGTATTTTTTCTTAGTTGGGCTTAGGGGTAATTGGGGACTCATCTATCCCTAGTTATCATAGAAAGGATGGGATATTTAAGCACTAGGTTCGTACCACAATCTTAACTGCATTATCGTGGTGCCCCATTAACGGTGGTGTCTCACATATCTGAACTTGGGTCTATCATATTTGAAAGCACCCCACTACCACTACACCAGTACACCATGGTCAAAAGTGACACAAGTTTAATTATTGATTGTTAGAGGCTACAAATCTACATTGTTAATGCTTGCTGTTAGTGCTTTGAAAGGTGACATGGGTTTGATTGGAAGTCACTACAGGATTCTGTATAACATATGGTACATATGCACACACATGTTCATGCATTGATGTTTATTGTTCTTTAAGTGTTTGACTTTCATCCCTGCCCGCCGTCCCCATCCCAAACAATCCTATGGCTATGTGATAGGTTTTTATTGCAAGCATGCATAAAACAAAGATTGCAACACATTCATCATTTTATTCAAGCTAACAAGGTGCAATTTCTTTGTCCTTGCACCTTGAAATGTGATATAAGCAGGTCAAGGTGTCTATAAAAAGGGCTTTAGCAAATGGATACAAGTTCTCCAAAACACTAAGGCTTACAACTTCACAATGATCAAGGACACTCTTATTCTATTGTAAGCTTCTCAGTAATATAACATAATAAATCATTTCTAGATGGGTGACACTCAGGGTCTCTAGAATGTATTTAGCTTTATAGATAGTACTTAGGTTCTCTAGAATGTGTTTACCTTTTTAAGTCTTCTTGCCTTTTCCTCATGGTGATCCCAAGGGTTAAACCTGTATTAAGAAGTATGGCGATCTTGGGAATTTTTGGGATATGGATTTAACGTATTTAATGTCTTATTAATCAAGATACTGAGGCTTTGTTCTTCTTGCATGGCAGGCTTTTATCAAATCTATGACAATTAAGTCCCCCACATCTTTTTATATATTATATTGGAGTCCATTGATGCCAGGAATTTTAAGATATATCATCTGATACAAGCTACATTTGTTGCACCTGCATACACACATGAACGAGACCATAAGCACGAGTTAACATTAATATAAATTTGTCGTACCTGCATTCGCACATGAAGGAGACCGTAAGCACAAGTTCACATTGATATAATTATAATTAGCATTGCTTCCACTGCAAAATAGACATGATCTGTGAGACGAGTTTGCTGATTTTCACTGATTCTTTTTGGAATATAATACGAGATCCAATATTTTGCAGTAGAAATAATATGAAATATAATTATTTGTATATTCACAGTTGTGATCTGGGAAGCACCTTGCTTACCCAAACATCATTTCAAAAGGGAAGCACGTTGCTCACCCAAATAAAAAATGGAAATGCCCTGCTACTTAATACAAAATAATAGGAATACCCCGCTACTTAATACCAAATAATAAGAAGGGGCAGCCTCCTATCCATGAAGAGAAATTGGGAATGAGTATGCCGTGCAATCCCAAGACCTTGCCCTATGAAAGAGTAATTACTAATAAGAGAACTTCCCACTAATTATGGCCTTTTGGAGTAACTAAATACAAAATAATAAGAAGGGGCACCCTTCTATCCATGAAGAGAGATTGGGAATGAGTATGCTCTGCAATCTCAAGACCTTTCCCTATAAAAGAGTAATCATCTATAAGAGAACTTCCACTAATTATGGCCTCAGTAACAATCACTTGTCACAGGCATTGCCAGTTATCTGACTTTTCCATGCTTTGCTCATGTTGTGGCCAATGTACAGGTTGTTCTGGACTTCTATATGTTATCTATTAGTGGCACAACACAATGTGGTTACCATTCGGCACATGGCCTAATTAATCATACAATACATCCTTCTATAGGCTGTTCATGTGCCATTTCTAGTTGCGTATATTTGAGAAAGAGCTCTCTTGATTTGATTTTTTTCTTCTTCTCTTCTCACGTGTTAGCTAAAGTCTATGAAATCAAAATGAGGTCTTGAAAAACTGCACTATTTAATTCCCAAATCAACAGTTAGAAAAGGGCACCAAATCCATTAAATTCATTGAAATTGTTTTCATCTATATGGCATAGAAGACTTGAGGAAAATATATATGCCTCTTTCACAATCTCTTCAATCTGAATTACCCTTTTTTGAAACGGAGTAATTGATAAATGGAAGAAGGCAAGCCACTGCTAAGCATGAATTTGGATTTCAGTTTCTTATCTTGCGACAAATCCCATCTATGGATGAATAATTCCCTTAGAAATAGAACGAAGATCTTCTTTTATCACACCTAAGAAATGTCTAGAGATTATTTTTGTGCTTAATGAAACAATAATATCATCTTAATATGCCATAATTTAATAGACATTGAAAGATGGAATTCTCTGTGGTCTCAGCGTTGTGTAGGTAATTTTATTGTATAAGCAAGCATGGTTTGCATGATCGAGAAAATAGAGAGAAGTGAGATCTATGTTTGGTTTGTTATAGAGGAAAATGCAATCCTTGACACCAATAGGTTGGGCCCTTGGGGTATAGGAACAGAGGAAGAACTTAATATAGAATGGTAGATTGTTGGTAGGGGAACTATGGAGAGTGATCTATATGATAGGAAGGCACTCTTAAGCAATGTCCTATTCAACGTTCTTATTAGTCCTCGTTTGGACCAACAAGAGGTTAGAATGTGGATTCGAAAATAAAGTTTAAGGAGTTATCTTCTCCAAAGAGATATCCATGTTTCAACAAGAGAATTTGTCACAGTGTGATTGCAAGTGCTTGTGTGGCAATAACTAACTTTAAAGTTCAGTCTTGAGTGGGAAAAGTGAGTTGTAACTGCATTCTAACTATTTATTAGCGAATTGTCAGTTGATAGATACTGAAGTGACAAGAGGTTTGAATGTGAATCCAAAAATAAAATTTGAGTTAATCTCTCTAAAAAGATACCTGTGTTTCAACTAGAGAATTTGTCACAAAGTCTGATTGTGAGCACTAGTGTGGCAGCAACTAAGTTGAAAGGTCATGCCAAAGTGGCAAAAGTGAATTATATAACTGCATTCTAACTATTTATAAGTGAATTGTGTTGATAGATATTCAAGTGACAAGAGGTTTGAAAGTTAATCCTTATAGTGAATTTTAAGGAGTTATTCTCTCCAAAGAGATGCCCATGTTTCAACAAGAGAAATTGTCATAAAGTCTGATTGTGAGTGCTAGTGTGGCAACTCAGTTGAAAGGCCATAGTGCCAAAAGTGAGCTGTAACCTCATTATAACTATTTATAAGAGAATTGTCAGTTGATAGATACTGAAGTGACTGATCTGCGGCGAATAAGAGATTTTCAGTTGATAGATATTGAAGTGACTGATTTGTGATGAATAAGAGACTTGTCAGTTAATAGGTATTGAAGTGACTGATGTGTGACGAAAATGATATTGAAGTGACTGATCTATGTATGAAGAATATGTCACTTCTGTTCTCCACATGACATACGTTCTTCAAACATAGAGGATGCAACAAATTTTTTTGAAAGAAAGATTCAAACCAAAATGTAGACTTTAAAGGATGTCTGTAAATATCTACTAATAGTTCCACATGATAATGCAGCGTCTATAATGAGTAATATGCAATTGAAGTGCGAACCATCTTAATTGCGTGTTCTTGTTATTAGCAGTGCAATCAACTGCTTCAAAAACATGAACATAAAGAAACCAAGATTTAATCCACTAATTGTATTCTGGATGCATCAAACAAACTGTTTGACATGATGAAGATTCTAGACATCTAACTGGATTAACAAATTTTGATATTCTTCCTGTCTTAAGTTTAATCCATTAATTGTACTCTGGATGCATCAAACAAACCGTTTGACATGATGAGACTTTAGACACCTAATCGGGTTTGACAAATTTTGATATTCTTCTTCCTGTTTTAAGTTTAATCCATTAATTCTACTCTGGATGCATCAAACAAACCGTTTGACATGATGGAGACTCTAGACACCTAATTGTATCTGACAAATTTTGATATTCTTCTTCCTGTTTTAAGAATGTGATGTAGATTTTCTCACAAGTACGGCTTATGTAGCCCTCGGGTTCCTTCATTGATAGCTTGCAACATATTGCATAAGTATTGTCAGTAAACTAACATCAATTGTAACATTACATTCCCTTGTTTTTTGTCTTGCAATATTCTGCACTGTGGTGCAAATCGGGATGCATGGGTTACATCTTTCCAACTGGAGGTCCGTTCTTTTTCAAGGGTTTTCTCTTTCTCTTGTTTAATATTGATATCTATTACTTCCAGTGCCTTAAAATTTAATTCTAGTGTCATCCTCGCGGAATAGGGTCCATCATGGAATATGAACTACTTAAGGGCAAGGCAACACGCCAACAATGCACCTTAATTTGCAACTTGGTTCTGTTTGAGTCATTTAACGTAACAACAATGTGAATAAATGAAATATTCGAATCTTTCACAATTATGACTAGCCTGCAGCCTACACCTTCGGCAATTGTAGTTGAGGCCATCCGCAATACTATGAAATGTGACAAATAGAGAGAAGCGAATGCACACTCAAACAAGTGTGACAACGTTTATTATATAAGAAGAGGTGGTTACAGATTGGTTGAACAGTTACCAACTGAATAACAACTAAATAACTGCATTATATGCTATATAATGCTCTATATTTTAACACCCCCTCTTAATGACTAAACCAGAAACAATACTAAGTTTATCCTGAAATTTGACAAATGTCCTAAAGCCCACATGTTTAGTCATTAGATCTATAGACTGTGCCATAGGTGGTACTTTGAAATCAGCAGTCCATTGTTGTGTTGTGGTTGTCGAATGGAGGACCACAAAACAAGAATTCTGGTCGTGTGAACAAAGGATATGGCAAGTGGTCCACTGATTCTTCGTTACGTGATTCATTGACCAGTGATGAATCATCAATGGCTGAGAGTGTCAGCCCCATCTCCAAAGTGCTGGAATCAGAAACTCGGAGAGGTGGATTGAGAAATTTGTTCCAGGCTTGTGTAGCCTGTTGGAGTCTATACAAAGACTCAGTTAGCTTGCAATCTAAGTCACCTCGATCATGCCCTTGCAACACCATGTAGTGCTCATCCAACCTTTTCAGGAAAGCATGGTGAAGTGCCTTCCAATCAAATTGAGTTGCGAAGGAGAGAAATGTGACCATTTGTGTAGTGGAAGTTAGAACCAACTCCGCAATAGTAGGAGAAACAAACATCTCGTCTCAGCAAAGTGGGAGAAATCTCTGCAGTGGGAGAAATAACCATCTCCGTAGTAGGAGTGAGAACCAACTCCTCCATCTCATCTATTTGCTCATTTATCCCCCTTGTTGGGAAAGGTCTTTCACAACACAATGAGCAAACTATTCATGCTCTATTGTCCTTCGAGCAAGTACCTCTGAGTGAGTGGCTTGGCATGCCATCTCACCATGCACCTTAGTGCATTTAGAATAGTGGAGTCTCCATCCACAACAAATTGTTCTTTAGAATGAGGAAATCCATCCTCCCAAGGCATGTCCGCCTCTCGTACATCTGGTATAGTGGAGATTCCCTCCATAATAAGTGCATGTAGGTTGACTATATCCAAGTCAATAGATCTATGAGGAATGGCTTCCTACATCCCTCTTGCACATCTGTATGGTGGAGTTGTCCTCCACACGTGCATTCATGTTGATCGTAGCAAGATCAACAAGCCGATATTGGCCACCTTGCCCAATACCAAGGGCAATCATCCGTCTCTGTTTCACATCAGAAACAACACACTTCTTCCCACAAAAATCCACATAAATATTGGGATTTTCAGTTAATTGACAAATAGATAGAAGATTCTTTTGTAAAGAAGGTACATATCTAACATTTCATACCAACAATTTATGAGCATTATTCAATACAATGCATATATCTCCTATCCCTTCTATTGCAAGTGATTCTCCATCAACTAGTACTATTGATTCAAAACATATATTTGCAGTAAATGAAACATACCAGTCCTGCGACATGAAAAGTGTGTGGATGCGATGTGCGAGTCAATGATCCAACAACTAGTACCACTGTCATGCGAGCATGATGTCGTAAGACAATAAAGAGCATGCCCATCATCGAATCTCGTTCTTTTGCAACTGTTGCCACATGTTCCTCATCACATGGCTTTTTGTTTGTTGCGAAAGATCATACTTCCACTTTCGACAATCCTTCTTAAGGTGCCCAACCTTGTGACAATAATAGCATGTGACTTGATACCGAGTGGAGGACTCACCAGAATGACGTCTCCACTTTCCTTTTGACTGTGTGACAAGAGCACTCTCTGATTGGTCACAACTAGATTCTGCCTGAATTTGTCTCCGCTCCTTTTGCAACAGTAGGAACTCACCTTGTCAAACGTGAGAGTTTGACTTTCAGCCATTAAATGGAGTGCCTCCACAAATGACTCATATGAAGAAGGTAAGTTGTTCAGAACCAGAGCCACCATATCATCGTCGTCCACCTTTTTGTTGATGGAAGATAACTAGTCTCGGAGGTCTTTCATCCGAAGTAGGTGCTCAGACAATGATCCACCTTCTTGTAACTTTACGGAAAAGAGCATATTCTTCAGGTATAAAACCCGACTCTTTTCTGATGTCTGATATTTATCCCAAGACTGGTCCACAATGTGCTTGCCATAGTGGCATTCCGCACTTTGATATCATATCATCCAAAACCGACAACTTGAGAAGTAATAGAGCCTCCTTATGATGTTTGTCATAATCAACGAAGTTCGTAGCAGGTCTGCCCTTCACTACCTGTGATTATCTTATCACAATCACAAAATTCTGCAAGTGTTCAGAATCTTATGGCTCCATACATTGAAATTTGTGCCCTGTCAATTTTTGAGTCTGGCAAAATCAGGTTAGAAATATTCACCATTTATTATTCCAAAATAATGGAAATAATAAACAAAACTGGAAAAAAACTTGATTTAAAAGTTTGTCTTCTGCCCTCGCTGTGTTGTATCTATATGACTGTGTAAAGACTTTTGTCGTGCCCTAGGAAAGAACAGTATTCACGACTAGAGGATTGCGACTGTATATTATCCTCGAAAACCAGTATTTTACCCTTGAATGATCTTGAAAACCAGTATTTTCCCTCAAATGCCTTCGAAAGTTGGTTTTTCTTCCTCTCGAATGTCGGTAGTCGCGACTGTAAAAATAGATAGTAAATGCCAGGAATTCACAATTGTGAAAAACATGCAACAAATGCCCTGCCCTTGCCCTCACGACTGCTGCGACTGGCAAAGTAGGGAGAAAATTTGCTTCCGCGACTGGTAAAAATGTGAAAGCAGGCCTTTGCGATTGTGCCCTTTGATCCCACAACTGTGCCCTTTGGTTTCGCGACCCTTCGAAACAGGCAATAAATGCCCTACGCGACTGTAGAAAAAGACAGCACACACAGCGTGCCCTAGATTCCTGCAAGTCACGACCTCCAGTCTTCTTTCTTGTCTATACTCTTCCGCCAAGAGCTTCCTCAGACTGTGAATGGCTTCTTTCTTCCTCGAACTGTGAACCTTTGCTCTGATACCAATGTTAGCATATGCAAAGAGAAGAAAGAATTCAGAGAAGGTTGAATGCACACTCAAACAAGTGTGACAGCGTTTATTATATATAAGAAAGGTGGTTACAGATTGGTTGAACAGTTACCAACTGAATAGCAATAAATAACTGCATCATTATATGCTATATAATGCTCTATATTTCCTAGGTGAAGCAACTAAACACAAAGTACAACAGAAATGTAAACAGAGTAAGTGAGGGTAAGACCATAGGTCAAGTAACTAAATACAAAGTACAACGGAAATGTAAACAGAATAAGTGAGGGTAAGGCCTGAGTCATAAGACTTTGTACAAGTATAAATAGCCCTGCAAGGGAAGGGCCCCTTAAAGCAACATGGAGCTGATTAAGATCAAGCAGGAGGCCATAAAGGCAGTGTTGTCCAGGTGTGCGTACCCATCCGAGATGCACCTGCACCCAGTACGTGGGTGTGGGTGCTAAACACACCCATTTCTGTACCTTTTCTGCACTTGATGCAAAATGCTGCACCGCCTACCCCCGCATGCATTTTTTTCACCTATAATCCCGGACCCTCCTAATTTTATATGCAAAACAAGAAAACAGTTTTGGTAGGTTGTAGCCCTAAGAGCTAACTGGAACAGCTAAAATCTTAAAGACTAAAGCTATAACATAAAGGCAAAGTGTTTGACATCGACTGCAGCTGTGTCTTACAAAGTTATGATTGTATCTAGCATAGACAACTTTTAAGGGTTCATACCCTCGCACCTTGTGTACCTTCACCCACCCTTGAACCTGGGTACCCAAGATTTGGGAGCCTGCACCGGGTGCTGTGCACCCGCACCTTACATACTACCGCACCTGCACACAGAGAAAACCTTGATAAAAGGAGACCAACACTATTACATGTCTGCAGTAAGACTCAGACCAGAAGACTCAATGCCTCCATCTATCAATGCGAAAGGGATCATTGTGGAAACTTCAATCCAAGTTGCTGCAATAATCCCCAGATATGCTATTTCAGTACTGCTATGGATACTCCAATTGTTGCAGATTTCTAAAAGAGAAGTACTAGGATAAAATACTATAGGTTATGAATAATATTAAAATAACTGAAGACAAAGTACAATCGAAACATGAACAGAGCAAGAAAGGGTAAGCCTCAAGTGGCTAAACCCTGAGCCATAAGACATAGTACAAGTATAAATAGCCCTGTGAAGGAAGGACCCTCAAAGAAACATGGAGCTGATTAAGATCAAGCAGGAGACCATAAAAGGAAACCAACACTATCACAAGTCAGCAGTTAGGTTTGCACCAGAAGACAAAACAGCTTTGCCATCTATCACTGCGAAAGGACACATTCTGGATGTTTCAATCCAAGTTGCTGATACACATGGCTAAATCCTGAGCCATAAGACATAAGTATGAATAGACCTGTGAAGGAAGGACCCTCAAAAAATCATGGAGCTGATTAAGATCAAGCAGGTGACCATAAAAGGAGATCAACACTATCACATGTCAGCAGTTAGGTTCTCACTGGCAGCTTTGCCATCTATCACTGCAAAAAGACACACTCTGGATGCTTTAATCCAAGTTGCTGACGTATTCCCCAGAGATGCCATCTCAGCACTGCTATGGATCCTCCAATTGGGGCAGATTTCTAGGAGAGCACGATGTACTGTTTTACAAGCTCATTGGCAAGACTTACTTAAGAAGTAGCTCTTTCATTGAAAATTTCAAAATTATTGGTTTACTTTGGAGATATTTTTGTAAATTGCATTGAAATGATTTCTAGGAGAGCATGACGATGTACTGTTTTGCAAGCTCATTGGCAAGACTTACTTAAGAAGTAGCTCTTTCATTGAAAATTCCAAAATTATTGGTTTACTTTGGAGATACTTTTGTAAAATGCATTGAAATGATTTTTAACTGGTTATTCACAATTGGTCCTTGTTTAAGCTCATTTGGCTTTTGCAATTTCATTGTATTTAGTGGCATAATGAATCCTTTTAGCAATAATAGCCAACATTGACCAACAAAGGAAAAAATCTATACTATACTGCATCTATGTTAAAAAGCTCAGAGGAAAAATAAAAATAGATATTGACTACAGTTGTAGTGCATGATGAATGGTTTAACATTGTGATAGAATCTTCTAGCGAGGGGTTGTTGATTATGTTTTTAGGGCAGGATATGTATTTGCCTCATTCTATGTGTGTGTGTGTGAGGGTGCTTTTCTACATTATTGATGTACATCAAATCTAAGCAATGATTCCAAAATAAATTAATGCCATGGAGAGCAAGGGCTTATTGCCATGGTTGCATTTAATGCACACCTGGTGAAGTGTAATCTCTATCATATGTAACTGACTGAATTTGTGAAATATTGGTTAGGTCTATGACATTTGCAATCACTTGGTAAAAGAAATTGTAAGTTAATCTTATTGTAATTCTTTGCTGACGTCCTCAAAATGCAACCCAACTGGCAATGAATAAGTATTGTTTTCTAAACCATAAGAGTTGCCACACAAATTGAAGCTCTTGGTTGCTAATATTATTACAATGGAAGACATGCAACTTGTCTGGCTGGGTGGTTTCAATAGCTAACAAAAATTTAATGAGATGTATGGGTTTATTTTGGCGTTATAAGAATAAACAAATGCTGCAATAAGTGGAGGAATTCTTGTTATATTTATCATCTTCTGAGATTTGCTATTTTGTGTAATAGGTTCCTGGTAAAATATATATCTGTTTAGAGTACTGCCCTGGCGGTGATTTATCTACATACATACAATGTCATGGACGGGTGTCAGAAGATATTGCCAGGCATTTTATGCGTCAAATTGGTATAAATTCAAACCAGGTTATTGTTATGTTTTGATACACCATTTATTTGGTCACTGTTTAATTTATTCATTTTCATTCCAATGTTACAATGTTCCATCTTAACTTCCAATGCATTTGATATTAATTTGTTCTTTTTCCTCATTAATGTCAGGTTCTGGCTTAACCATGCTCCGTGAACACCATGTTATACACAGGGATCTCAAGCCACAGGTTAGCAACATCGTTCTTTGTAGACTCCTTCACTTGGGTTGGTTCTTTTGACTCAGAGCCTTCCTTTCACAGGATTGTTTCTAACTATATGGTTTTAGTACGTAGTATATACTTGTCTGGGGTTTTTACGGGTTTACCCTTTTGGGATCAACTGTCTTTTTATTGCTTCTTTGTTTTAGCTTTAGATACTTTATCTACATTGCATGGAAACGGAAACAAATACGAAATGTGGAAACGACAATTTTCAAAAAACCTTGGATACGAAACGTTACCGGAAACGTCCGTACTCAAAATATTTTGTATTCATTGAAATTTGAACTTCTAAAGAGTCATGACTCATCATTATATAGCTTTTAGGAAGTGTCTTTAGCAAGTCTAGGTAGGTAGATTAGGGTTAGGGTTATTAAATGCAACTTTTTTTTATTTTTAAAAAAGTTTTGATGTTTTAAACTTAAAAAGGT
Organism: Taxus wallichiana var. yunnanensis; assembly: GCA_018340775.1. Classification (NCBI taxonomy): domain Eukaryota; kingdom Viridiplantae; phylum Streptophyta; class Pinopsida; order Cupressales; family Taxaceae; genus Taxus; species Taxus wallichiana. Next base: position 668,073,304 of record CM031242.1, read on the forward strand.
GGTGGAAATGTCTGGGTGCCAGACGTTTCGGAAACGTCCCAGATGTTTCTACCACGCTTCATTTCCGTTTCCCATTTTGGAAATGTTTTTGCCTCGAAACATGACCCCCTGGGGCGTTTCCGTGCTTCTGAGCACTTTATTTTAGGTGGTTGGAGATTTCTTTTTAGCAGTCTACAAAAAAAAGCCTGCTATATTGTTCTGGTTATGCCTAGATTTGTCTTAGAGGTCTTTGTTGCGCAACAGTGAGTCGTGTCAAGGTGGAGCAGGAATTTATATATTATTCCTGTTTATTGGGCTGGAATTTATATATATTTTTAATTTTTATATATTTTTGTACGGCTGTATGCAACGCTGTATCTGGGACCATTTTTTTGTTGCCGTATCCATGTATCGGATACTTGGTACCCGTATCCAAAACTTATCGGCAACTTAGATATTATTACACGCTAGGTGTGAATTTAATATCATCAATCGGCCTAGTCATGATTCCACCGCATTGAATGCTGACATGAAATGCCAGGTTGGTTCTGTCCACAGGGCAGTTAATAAAATATAGAAAATTGTCACCTTCGACAGTTCTGAACAGATAAACTGTTGGAAAGGTTTTGAGACAGGTGTTCACAAGAAGTTTTCACTCTTGAATTTGAGTGGGCTTTCAGTTAAAGTTTTTCTTTTCAAATTAATGCTATTGTGATTTTATATCAGTGAGTTATGCTGTTATAAAGAGGTTCCTTGATGCCGCCACTATTGGTTAACAGAGGGTGCTTGTTCCTAACTGTGTATAATGTTTAAACTTGCTTCTGGGTGTTTAGATATGTCATGTATATGAACCATCTCTGATTGCCTCAAATCTGGAACTGTGGGACTCTTTCAAATCTGGATATGTTGAACTGTGAAATTATCTAACTATCAAATTGTAACACTCAAACTGTCACGAACTGTGATATAACATACCACATCTAGGCTATTAAACAGTATACAGCAGGAAAACCACAATCACAGGAAAAATAAGTGTACTAGGTGCACGAGGAAGACACTGCCAAATAATAGTATATTTGTCTCACATTGTGTACATGGAGATATCTCTATTAATATAGAGATATGGGTAGATGTGGCAGTTGCTACATTCAACCTACATAATAACCTCATGTTTTGGAACTTGTTTAATATATGTATAACACAATGTTTAAAACATGTGTATAGATGCATATGATATAGGAGCTTGTGTTGTTGGTACAACGTTCTTGTGGGTTGTTTCTCTAGATCATTTTTTCACGCTTTACAAAATTTCTCTTTTGGAACAGAGGTGTCCTGCCAATTTTTGTATATATTTCGTTTTGTTTTTCTTCTGATCTGTCATTGGAAAATCAATTTAGCATTTTTCCATGGTTTGGTAACTGATCTCAATTGTTATATTCAAAATACAAATGTAACTTCATCAAACATGTGGTGACAATTGTAATTGATTGAGTATTTATATGGATAAGGAGCATTGTGCCTACTGCAAGCGTCAACTTGTTTTTATTGGTATATATGTAACAAAATAATTAGTATTTTCAACTGCCATGTAAAATTGAGTGTGGGATACCATTGTTTGCTTGATGATTGCAAATGTTATGTCCGGTGTGTTGCTTTCTACCATTTCTGCCAATTCAGGTACATATTAACACAAGGAACTCGATTGCAGGTAAGATAGAGCAGCCTCGCTTCTACGAATATATCCTCAATGTATAGATTTAATGATAGCATTCTAAATTTTAATAAATCGGCTTGAGAAGCTCATAAGAATGAATAAGTAACATTTAACTTTGTACCTTTCAGCATCCTCATAGTTAATAATACTTATGTTGAAACATGCAGAATCTCCTCCTCTCTACAAATGACAGCAATGCAGTGCTGAAAATTGCAGACTTTGGGTTTGCCAGGTGAGGTTTCAGTTTTTAGCATTGTCACTGTTGGAAGTTAGTTCATGCTTTATCCTCAACATTATGCAAATCAATATTTATTATTGCGTGTTCAACATTATGCTCTATAGGTATTCCCAAGACCATTTAGTAAATAAATTTTTTCCAAAGAGATCTTTCTTAATTTCTGTATCCTCTTGCTAGACATCTACGTTATACCCTTGAACTTCAAGGTATTTCTCTAACTGGTTTTGTAATCTCTATGTAATTCTTGGATTGCTAACAAGGTCATGTGAGGTTTCCCTCATATCTGGAGAGAGCCAAGGCTCAAAAATAGGGGTCAAATCAATTAACTTCAATAATGGTAGGTTACAAATATATAGGCTTGTATTTAACACTAATCTAGGATGGTTGTTCAAACAACCTATATTCACTCTCAACTACAAATCTTCCCTAGAATATCTCCATCCTCTTTTCTCTCCTAAATCTCTACGTGAGTTGTATTAATCAACTCACTCACAAACAACACTTAACTACTTACCCTTACATTATTCTCTCCACAGATTATTTTCCTTGCACATTAATAACTCAATTAATATTCAATGTGGAGCACAAAGTCCTAAGCACCTATATGAGGACTAATTCCTAACAGATCATTAGAAAGAACTTATATTAATTTATACACAGTTATTTGCTGAAACATTGATGTAAACAATTTCTACACGGTTATTTTCTAGAAGTCTTCTTTGTAAATGGTATGGACTGTTGAAGCATTAAAATTTTAGAACTTATATATTGTTAAGAGGAATAAAGAAATTTAGAATTTTCCAATGCATTTTTTCAAATACGAGTCTAATTTTGAAAATGATCATGTATCTCGACTTTGCCCTCAAAACTTCAGGTCCACTTTAACTGAAAAATGACTGATATAATTATTTGACGATGGCAGGCCATTGCAACCTCAAGGATTAGCTGAAACTATGTGTGGTTCACCTCTATACATGGCCCCAGAGATCATGCTAGAACAGAAGTATGATGCTAAGGTGATGGTTCTTAATTTTAGTCCAAGGATCACATTTGTTTCCTTTTTTCAGAATTTATTGAATATATGCTTATATTTTTTTATTATCATCATCAGGCAGACCTTTGGAGTGTTGGCACTATTCTTTTTCAGCTTGTAACAGGAAAGACACCATTTTCTGGGAGCAATCATTTACAGGTCTGACCAAGAATATGTTCTTCTGTCATATACTTTTTGTGTCTCAGATATGTATGCCTTTTTTAACTTCCTGCTGACTTACAGTCTTTCTGGTGTCCTTTGTACTCAGCTAAAGCACAACATTCTGAAATCGAAGGAGCTATCATTTCCACAAGAAGTAGGAAGCCTGAACCCAAGCTGTATCGACTTATGCCGTAAATTGCTGCGTCAAAATCCAGGCATTGTCTCTTTTCATCCTCTCTTGGATTCAACAACCAAATTTCAAGTTTCATATTTGCACTACCTTTGTTGCTCAGCTCCTCTTATTGTCCCCAAGTTACTAAATTTCCAACCACTCCCCATATCAAAATTCTGCTCATGTTGCTTGTTGAACACATTCTCTAAGTGATGTTGGTTCTTCAACATTTCCTGCGTGCTTTCTCCTTCGTTATAATGTTTTCATGCATCACCCCTAAGCTTGTTCTCTCTGTGCCTCCCGTCTCAATTGGATGACTGCATCAAATACTTTCTTTCTGAATCTGTGTGTCAATTTTGATCTAGGGAAAAACTATAAATAGTGACAAAATCCACGATTTGTCTCTTCTTCACAATCTCTTGAATTTGACCATTGGATCTCGAGCTGTATGTGCTGTTGTGTTTTGAATTTTAATTATGATTCCTATTACTTCTAAATAGATAATGTGAAATTAGAGCCTTATTAGCTTAAGCTTGATTATTATTTTAATTTGAAGAATGTTGACTTATTATATTACAAAAGAACACAGAAACCTGACCAGACAGCAGGAACAGTACATATCAAACTGCACCAAGCCCGTAGCCAGATTCTTTTATCCTAGACTGAAGAGTTTGACTAGGCAGTACATGTATAAGCTAAATTTGTGTTTTAAATTTTAATTATGATTCATATTACTTCTAAATAGATATGTGAAATTAGAGATGCCTTATAAGCTTAAACTTGATTATTATTTTAATTTGAAGAATATTATTATAGTACAAAAGAGCACAGAAACCTGACCAGACAGCAGGAACAATACATGTCAAACTGCACTGAGCCTGTAGCCAGAATACTAGACTGAAGAGTTTGACTAGGCAGTACATGTAAGCTAAATTCGTGTTACATAGGCCATAACCTAATCCTTCCAAATCTACCCCTATAGTTCAAATATATGCGTGATAAAAATAGTGTTAAAATCAGGGCATTCTCTTCTTCATGATGTTTTAAATGTAACCACCAGTTTTTGAGTTGTGTATTATGTTTTGGTTTCTTTTACTTGTACATTAAAAGATCGAGATCAGATATACCTTAGTAACTTGAAAAATAATATTGTTCGAAAAGACATTGTTTTCTTATTAAAATACATGCATAATACAAATAGCATAAATGTCAGGGTATAGTCTCTTCTTGATGATATCTTGAATTCAACCACCAGTTTTTGAGTTCCATATTTTCCGTACATGTTTTAATTTCGGTTTATTTTACTTTTACACAAATAGGTTGAGATTATACAGAAAGCTGACCAGACTGTAGTCACAGTAAATGTAGAGTGTCCTTTTAATTACTAAATATTTCTTTATATTGGCAATATGCCTTAGTAACTCGAAAAATAATATTGTTTGGAAAGTTATTTTCTTATTACAATACATGCATAAAACAAATAGCATAAACATCAGGGTATGGTCTCTTCTTGATGATATCTTGAATTCAACCACCAGTTTTTGAGTTCCATACTTCCATACATGTTTTAATTTTGGTTTTTTTACACTTCTATATAAATAGGTTGAGATTATACAGAAAGCTGACCAGACTGTAGTCACAGTACATGTTAGAGCGTCCTTTTAATTACTAAATGTTTCTTTGTACTAGCAATATTTGCTGGAAGAGTCTTAATTGATGGGTTCTTTGCTGCCTAAAGAAAGCCCAATCTTTCAATCCTTATTGGTCCACTTAGTGAGGAGATTAATACTAACAAAGAATTTCCCCCTGATTAACAAATTACTTTTACCAAGATAAATGTTTACAAATAGACCTTAAATTTAAGTTGTAAACTATGCTATACTCACTTGTAACGTTTTGCAAATGTACAGTATTAGTGACGATGAATTTGTCTTTATTATCTTTGATGGCCCCATCTTTCCCTTTAATTGGTACCCTACCATAGTTATTGCTTAGTTGCAAAAAGTGCACCACACCTTCCCCCACCAAGGTCGTTGCAAAATTGACCATGCAAAGTCTCGTGCTTCCAACATTTTCATTGTTTTGCCAGGTACTTGGTGATTTGAGAGATTAAATTGCCAAAATAGCTTCCAAATCCAAAATATCTTCAATCTCCTTGATAAATTTATAAGCAAGCTCCTTGATGAATGTTTCACATCCATTTTACTTTTTTGGTCGAATGCAACTCAGACTTCACTTACCAAATATATTGTGAAAAATGTAAGGTTTGATGGAGTGTTTGTATTTTCTAGACAGTTCAAACTGTGGTTTCCATTGCCAACTGCCAATTCCTGACTAACCTCACACCTATGCTTGGGCTCATGTTTACACACCCTATTCAGGTTCATATTCTGTCTTGATGAATTTCGTTTCCTTTTTGTGGCTTCTTAGGATCATATCATAGTTCTTATAACTTCTTGGCTATCTATTACCTATCAAATTCTCTGATAATCATTTCTGATGCTATCACGTGATAGCATTTTGCAGGAATTGATGTAGAGGTGGACAAAATTTTACCATTTCATCATGTACAAACTGTTTTCAATGTAATGTGAGCCCATCTATGCAAGACATTCATTTTTGTGTTCTTGGATTTCTAAAATCAATGACTCTATCATCACCTTTGGTTGGTGTTTCCAACCTTTCTCCTCTAGTTTTAGTTCACCTTTTTGTGTCAAACCTGTTCAAACAATCTCAAAGTCGGATTAGCAAACATCACATATTTATCAACAACTTCATGATTCAATCTCTTTCTTATCATTTGGAAACAATACTTGGACATCTTCCTCACTGCCCTACAATGCTCTTACAACTCAAGAACCCTTATCCTGCCCACATGCACCCTTACAATTCTTCACTTACTTCCATGTTCTCTTCAAATGGCTTTTAGTCATCTTTCTCATACAATGAGTTACCTGACTGTCCTAATTGATTCCTTTACCTCTTCACTGTGTTTATTCATTTATCCAAGTGTGGTAATGAACACCCCTTATTGAATCCTGTCTCAGTCAAATTCCAAACTCCTTATATGCCTGCAACCAACCACTCATAGTTAATATGCAAAAAAGAGTCATAACTTGTCTTGCTTATCTCTGTCCTGCATAGAAGAATACTTAGTCTGTAGTTTTGCATGTGTGGGCAAATATATGAGGTTTTCTCCTACCCCAAAGACTGTACTATGCTTCAAGAAACACTTCCCTGTTTGAAACCCTACTGTATGTATTCAAACATTAGTCCTATTCACCTGTACTGTCCCTTTACTCTGTTTTCTTGAAAGTTGACCCTGAATTGGCTATGGTATTCTTCTACACTACTAGCATTATATCTTATAGTTTCACCAATGAATTCATTACTAGCTTCTATCAAGGAAGTCATTTCATGCTCTTGGGAACATACACAAGATCTCTGTCATTGTCTAAACCGTTAGAAGTCTCTCAATCTCCTTATACTAAACACAACTTATGTTCAAAGACTCACTCCAAGGCTTCAAAATACATTCATTCTACCTTCCACAAGTCTCTTTCATGATCATAGACCTCATTCAATAATGAAAACACAAGGAAATTGCAAATAATGTTTCTTACCCTTCAACTCTGCATACTTAGTCTTCTAGCCCTTTGAAACATGTAATTTCTTGATAACTTCTCACAGACTGGGTTTCTTAAAGAACAAATATGTTTTTCTGATACCCATTAAGCTCTTACAATAGTAACAGTAAACATGCAAGTGGTTTTTTAAGAAAAACAACCGAGAAATGCTGACTTCTCCCTCAATTAGGTCTCCTCATACTCAAAAACAAGACTGTCAAAGAGATATCAGTCCGTACACATCCATAATGACTCAAACCACACAAATCTCTTAAAAGTTAAAACATCATGTACAGAAGATATGTTGCAAGTTTTATCAAATTCCATCCACAAACTCACATGTTACATTAGTTTTTGCAATTTAGCCCTAATCTAGGGTTTCTCTAGCCCGAGAGAGAGTTTTCTTCATATCTTGAATAAATTAATGAATCAAGACCTAAAACTTATATTTTAAGCTCTGTATGAGCATCCTCCAACTTTCTTCTTCTTACACCAACCCCTGGAAATGTACCAAAAACTCCCAACAATAAGCTTTGCATTCTTCTAACTTAGAAAACCCTAGTTTTATTGCACAGTCCATCAAATCTTCACTCAAACCCCTTTTTCTTTCATGTTTCACCTTTAAAATGCACTCTAATGCCTGTTCATGCATGCCATAACTCTTCTCATCATCTAATTCACTATTCCCTTTCTTATTTCACCAATCTTACTCAAGAATGCACAAAAGATCATACATGTTTGGCTTCAAGCTGAAACTCCCCTTTTCTTGTCACCTTCACCGTTAGACAACCTCTTTCGAATATCTCCATGATCATGACATAATGTCCGCCAAGATTGTGCAAATATTTTTAAAATAATATTATAAGTTGCACATATAATAAATAATAAAGCTTATTATTAAAATAAAATGCCAATGTCAAAATACAATTAATTTTAATTGTATTATGGGGAAAAATGTGACTTGCTTGTGGGGATAAAAATAGGAAGTGTGACAATTGGCCCATAAAAAGGAAAAATGCGACCAGCCTAGGGAGAATCAAATAATATCATTGGCTGATTTTGGAGGTGCTTTTGGGCTGTTTTTCTTTTATATGAGCAAGTCGACTTGCTTGGGAGATATCCAGAATTTTTATTATCAAATTTTCATTGCAAAGAGCTTCCAGCTTTTGTAAGAAATTCCAAGGACGAAAACCCTTGTGGATTTATCTCTTGGACGAAAACCCCAAGGGATTGAGAGGGGATTTCACTCAGAAATTTCCAGCGGTTATAATCAGATTTTTCAGTCAAGTTTCAGCAGTGTTTTTGGGGTATTTTCGGTGATTATTGCAGCAGTTGGGTCGACTCATTGTGGGACTGTTTTGGCATCATTCTAGAGGTATTTCCTTCTAAAAATTATTGTCAGACATCTCCAAATATTTATGAAACAAAGGGCTGTATTTTCCTAATTTTTCTAAGTCAATTTAAGAGGGTTTCCAGGCAATTTATGTTCAGTTTCAGATCTGGTTTTTCCAAGTTATTTGGCTGCAATTAATACTGATTTTTACATATTTTGGCTCTAAAATATTAGCAATCAAGTGGAATAAAAATATAATTTTTGAAACATTTGCATTGAGTTTTATCAAAACCCTAGTCGCTTTGGCTAGGAAAAATTAAATTTGCCCTAGTTTGCTCTCAAGGGTTTCAACAATCCTATTTTTTCATTTGCAAGTCATTAAAAATCTGATTTAGGGCAAAGAAAATTATTTGGGATCTTTCAGTGGTATCAGAGCAACGATCCTCCCACCTGGAGGGTTTGATTGATGCAGCCTAGAGAAGTTGGGCCACACAGGTATTATACAAGGAGACAAGCACGTCTCTATAGCAGGTTTGGATACAGGGAGTAGTGCTGAAATCATGGACCGAAGAGGTGGATCACATAGTCCTCCACGGCAAGAGCCAAGTTGACCCAGATCGTGATCTTTTCAGGGGTATGATCGATTCCCATCATGAGATGATACAAACCATGAGGATGGATGATGGCCAGAGATCAGGATGAAGAGATAGGCATGACAGAAGGGAAAGATCTACATCGATGGCCAGCAGTCACAGAGAGGCACAACAGGGCACCTACAGAGGTGGGTAGCGTGAGAGATTCCCCTCCACGTGAGAGGAGACATACAGAGGAGAGGAGATCTACTAGGACTGCATGGATAGACCTATGCAGCCTAGCTTCCTACCGAGAGATGAGCCACCAGTAGTTGAGGACCCACTTGAGGGCACAACTTTCAAGATAATGTGATGGCAGCTAATGATGAGTGGAGAGCTTTACCAGAGGAGGTACGAATGCCTTTCCCCTTCATCAATATTGTGCTCAGAGGAGAGAGAGCTTGAGAGCTAGACAGGTACAGAGGCCTAGAGCACACAGAACAAGGAGCTGAAGCAGGCCACCAACAAGGTGACCCTTTCCACTTTTGATGGCAGTGGAAAGATTAGTGCTAGAGCATGGATCCACAAGCTTGATACATACCTCACTCTCAAGCCTATGCAGGAGCAAGAGGCTATTCAGTTTGCTACATTACACCTTGAGGGAGTGGCATACGATTGGTGGCACCATGGGCTTATCACACAGAGGCATGATCTTCTGCGATCATATAGGGAGTTTAGTGAGAGGTTGATTGCCAGGTTTGATCGCAAAGATGTGGAGCTTTATTATAGGGATTTGGCACAACTTCGACAGAGTGGGCACGTTGATACTTACATCAACGAATTTCACGGATTGCAGTGATGGTGCTAGAGATGCCTGAGAGACGTGTGGTGATGCTTTTCATTGAGGGACTTCATGACAGGTTGAGGGGATTGGTCAAGGCCCTTAGGCCTAGGACATTACACGATGCCATTCAGACAACATTAGATTTGGAGACATCCCCCACTTCTTACTAGCCTAGTAAGAAGCCTTCCACGAGCTCCAAACCTTTTCAGCGCTCCACTAACCAGCGGAAGAGTGTTCCCCCTCCTAGGATGGATCAGGAGACTCGGAATGAGTTGAGGAGGAAGAAACTTTGTTTTCATTGCAAGGACCATTGGGAGCCTGGACACAATTGCCTTGGGAAAGGCAAGGTGCACCTTATTGAGGTGATATCAGATGTAGAGGAGTCTTCACCAGATGCAGATACAGAGGACAATGATGATGATCACGGTGCACATGAGGAGCAGCCCCAGATAGAGCTTGGAGAGGAGGAGACATCAAGCTCAGTACTATTGCTTCACTTTCTGGAGTCCCTAGGTACCACCCCTTTCGTTTGAAAGGAGTACTTAAGGGTCAACGAGTTGTTTGCTTGATTGATAGTGGCGCTACACACAATTTCCTTGATGAGGATTTGTGATGAAGCGTGGATTACAGGTTGAGGAGTTTGAGGGATTCAGTGTACGAGTGGCAGATGGCTTTGCTCTGAGCTGCACTAGGCGGATTCGCAACTTAGTATCCAGCTAGGGGACTACACATTGACAAGATGATTTCTACATAGTTGGCCTTGGAGAGATTGATGCAGTTTTGGGTATTCAGTGGCTTCAGTCTCTTGGGAGATATGTGCAGGATTTCAGACGGATGGAGTTGGAGTTTATGGCAGATGGGAAGAAGATTGTGCTACGGGCTCTTTCAGATGGTGGGCCTAGAGTTGTTTCAACACATAGGATGGAGTCTATCATCAGACATGGAGAGGTTGCATGGGCAGCCCAATGTTTTATTTCATCCAAATCTTCTTCAGATAGTGGGCAGCATTTGCATACAGATATTCAGACCATAGTGGATAGGCATGGGCAGGTTTTTGGTGACATTCCTCAGGTAGACCGCAGACAGGGTTTTGAGCATGTCATAGAGTTGGAGGAGGGTGCCAAGCCCGTGATCACTACACCTTATCATCATCCTAAGAAATTTAAGGATGAGATAGAGAGGACCATCAGAGAGCTTCTTGATATGGGGCATATCCGTCCTAGTTCTAGCCCATTTGCTTCTTCGGTGGTGTTGGAAGAAGAAGGACGAGACGATGAGGATGTGTATTGACTACCGTGCTCTCAACAAGAAGACAATCAAGAATAGGTATCCCATCCCTCGTATTGATGAGCTTTTGGATGAGTTGCATGGGGCCATTTACTTTTCGAAGATTGATCTTCGATCGGGATACCATCAGATTCGTGTTCGGGAGGAGGACATCCACAAGACAACATTCAGATGTCACTACGGGCACTATGAGTTCTTGGTGATGCCATTTGGTCTCACTAATGCACCTGCCACTTTTCAGTCATGCATGAACCATCTCTTCAACAGGAAGTTGAGGAAGTTCGTGCTAGTTTTCTTTGATGATATCTTGATCTACAAGCAGACATGGGAGGACCACTTGAGGCATTTAGATGAGGTACTTGGCATTATGGAGACTCAATCTCTATTTGCTAAGATGTCCAAATGCGAGTTTGGACTTACTGAGATATTGTATCTTGGGCATGTCATTGGGGCCAATGGGGTCAAGGTCCACCAGGAGAAGATACAAGCTATGCAGGATTGGCCTCCACCTAGGAATATATCAGAGTTGCGGGGATTCCTAGGACTATGTGGATATTACAGGAGATTTGTGAGAGGTTATTCAGATATTGCAGCACCATTGACAGATCTCACACGGAAGGGAGCATTCAGATGGACAGATGAGGCACAGGTGATATTTGAGAGGCTCAAGGTGGTGATGAGCACTTGTCCAGTTCTAGCTCTTCCGGATTTCTCTAGGCCATTCATTTTGGAGTGTGATGCTTCGGGCTCAGGTATTGGTGCAGTTTTGATGCAAGATCGTCATCCCATTGCCTACGAGAGTAGGAAGTTGAGGGAGAATGAGAGGTTGTATTCCACCTATGACAAGGAGATGCTCGCCATCATGCATGCATTGGCGAAGTTCAGACAGTATTTGGTGGGTGGGAAGTTCGTGGTGAGGACCGACCACAACAGCTTGAGGTATTTCTTGGAACAGAAGGAGCTCAATGAGAGGCAACAAAAGTGGGTCAGCAAGATCCAGGCTTATGATTTTGACATCGAGTATGTCAAGGGGAAGAAGAATGTAGTGGCTGATGCACTTTCGAGGAAGCCACATATTGTTGTCCTATATTCCGTGAGTGAGATTTCTGCAGATTGGAAATCTCAATTGTTGGTTGAGTATTCCAAGAACACATTGGCATGCGAGATCATGGATGGCAAGATTCAGGATGAGCATTACCAGGTAATATCTGATTTGATTTATTATAAGGGTAGAATTTATTTGGTACCTGAATCTAAGCTCAAGGGCAAGATTCTACATGCACTCCATGATGCACCATTAGCAGGACATCCAAGTTATTTTAAGACATACAGCAAGTAGAGAGAGATTCTCTTGGAAGGGTCTCAAGGAGGATGTTCTACGCCATATTCGTGAGTGTGTGACTTGTCAGCAGAACAAGTCCGAGCATACTTTCCCTGCAGGTTTATTGCAGCCCTTACCCATTCCAGAGCAGAGATGGGAGAGCATATCGATGGATTTCATTACAGGACTACCAATTGTGCAGGGACATGATCGCATTTATGCAGTAGTTGACAGGTTGACCAAGTATGGGCATTTCTTTGCTATTCCCACCAGCTTTAAGGCACCACAGGTGGCTGATTTATTTTTTCGGGAGATATTCAAGTTGCATGGGCTTCGAAGAATATTGTCAATGATCGGGATAGCAGGTTTATGAGCACATTTTGGCAGGAGCTCTTTAGATTGGGCAGGTACGAGTTGACTCCGAGCACGAGCTATCACCCCATAGCAGATGGACAGACGGAGATTGTGAATAAGTGGATCGAGGGGTACCTACGCAATTATGTTTCAGGACAGCAGAGGGCATGGGTGAAGCAACTTTATTTGTGTGAGTATTGTTACAATACTACGTACCATATGTCCATTGGTATGACCCCTTTCGAGCTTTGTATGGATATGACGCGAGATCCTTTGTGGATTTGGCATTTGGAGATAGTAGAGCCCCTAAGGCTCGGGAGTGCTTACAGGACAGCCAGGATATCCTTAAGACACTTAAGGATAATATGCAAGCATGCCCAAAATCAGCAAAAGATGTATGCAGACAGGCACAGGATTGAGCGGTCATTTGAGGTAGGGGATATGGTATTTCTGCGACTTCAGCCCTACAGACAAAGAGCACTCTTAAGAAGAGTGGAGCAGAGAAGCTTAAGCCTCGATTTTATGGTCCATACAGGGTGGTGAGGAGAGTTGGACAGGTAGCATATGAGTTGGAGTTACCTTCTGAAAGTAAGATACACAATGTTTTTCATGTGTCTTGCTTAAAGAAGGCATTGGGGCAGCATGTGACTTCTTTTCGCAGAGTTACCACCATTGGATGATGAGGGGAGATTGGATTTGGTCCCTGAGGAGCTTCTGGATTGGAGAGAGAGGAGGTTGCGGAACAAGGTGATTCGAGAGTACCTGGTTCGTTGGAGAGACTTACCTTTGGAGGATGCCACTTGGGAGGGTGAGTCTATACTTCAACATCCAACTTTACTACAGTTGCTTGTGGGCAAGCAACTCCGGGAGGGAGGACTGTAATGTCCCCTCTTTCCGAATGAGCTAGGACGAAGACCTTTGGCCCTTTTTGTCTACCCGACGGCCAAAGGAAGTATCAAGGGTGACTAAGTTTTATTATTTTATTATATTGTGCAAATATTTTTAAAATAATATTATAAGTTGCACATATAATAAATAATAAAGCTTATTATTAAAATAAAATGTCAATGTCAAAATACAATTAATTTTAATTGTATTATGGGGAAAAATGCGACTTGCTTGGGGGATAAAAATAGGGAAGTGTGACAATTGGCCCATAAGGAAAAATGCGACCAGCCTAGGGAGGAGGAAATAATATCATTGGCTGATTTTGGAGGTGCTTTTGGGCTGTTTTTCTTTTATATGAGCAAGTCGACTTGCTTGGGGGATATCCAAAATTTTATTATCAAATTTTCATTGCAAAGAGCTTCCAAGCTTTTTGTAAGAAATTCCAAGGACGAAAACCCTTGTGGATTTATCTCTTGTGGACGAAAACCCCAAGGGATTGAGAGGGGATTTCACTCAGAAATTTCAAAGGGCTGTATTTTCCTAATTTTTCAAAGTTTCAATTTAAGAGGGTTTCCAAGTTATATGGCTGCAATTTATATTCAGTTTCAGATCTGGTTTGTGTGGAGATCCATAAGTATATTAATGTAAAGAAATGGCCAAAATTAGTTAATTGGAACTTGAAAGTATATAGATACGATAGAGATGTCAGAATTTCACAATTTTATGACAAACATCGGATTATCTTGTGGCAACCAAAATTGATTGTGCAGCTAGGCATTTTTGAAGAACAGAGAAATTATATTGATTAAAATTCTAATGGTTTGCTTTTTTATTTTATAATTTAAATCAGATAACAGATCATTTTTAAAATTACACATGGTAAAATGCTTATATCTCATGGTAAAACTGGCAGAAATTACCTCCCATTATTAATTGTTTTAAAACTCGATGATTTGAAAATGCATCATTTCAATTGTATGGTTATCTAAGTTTCAAAATACTCATGATTTTTCTAGTGTATTGAAGAATGCTTTGTTGCTTGCTGCTTGTAAAAGTTAAAATGTGACTTTTCAACACATAGGGCACCTATTGGAGGGTTTGTGGAAAATACTTTTCAAGTTTGTTTTTGGGTAGAATCTTTCCCTGCTATGGGTTCTATAGTAATTTGTTTTTGTGAAGGGAATGTAAAAGTCTGTGCTGATCTTACATTGCATGGATTTGAATTCTTCGCAGTGGAAAGATTGACATTTGAGGAGTTTTTCAATCATGAATTCCTTCAAGTAGCAAAGTTGGATGTCTCCTCAAAATTAACTAGGTAAAGAATCAAAGATGGATGCCTTCTACACCAGTTTTATCCAATTTTTTGTGATTGTGTAATTATCAATATATGTTTTATATTATTGGTGTCTAGTTCATCTTAAAAATGTTTATTGCATGCATGGAGTAATTAAGTACCTACAAGAATTTTTGTTAGTATAGTAATATATTCTGTGCAATGGCTGTATTAGATGTTTTGAATGGTGACATTTCTTTCACTATTCTGCTTTCCTGAATTAATATCGCACCGATGAATGTAAGCATTTAATTAATTCTTAATTTTTAGTTTGAGCTCAAATCTTAACCAGCTGTTTATTACTTTTTAAAACCTCCTTTTGGCTGCTACCTTGCCTCATTTAAGTAAGTGATATGTAAGTCTTGGGAAGAGTAGAAGTTCATGACACATCTTTTAGAATGCTCAAAGCTCATGTTGATTCTTTTTCTACTTGCTACATTGAAAAAATGGTTTTTAAGTATGGAATTGATTTTTTAAAATTCTTTTCAGGCCTACAAGTGGTCTCGATAAGGAGTCATTTATGTTAGGAGGCAATTCATTGAGTGACATTGGAGAGAGCTCACAAGAAGATTGTTTACCTTTTCCTTTAGATGATGATATACAAGGTCAAGTGGGAGGTTTATCTTCTTCTTCAAATAAAAATATATTCACTGTTTTTAATTCATCTGGTTTTGGGGGCACTGGTTTAGTGGCTGGAAGAAATTCATCTGCAAATTCTCCGATAGGTAAAGAATTGCTTTCTGGAAGCATAGAAGCTGATATGAAACATCAAATCCTGTTTCCTACTAATAAACAAGAAAGACCCACAAACACCAATTTGTTTAAATACCCAGCAGCTGATGTGGAACGTGAATTTATAAATACCCCATCTTCTAAAGGTAATTGTTATTTAGTTGTATCTGTCGCAAGTATTACAGTGTTTTTGGCATTGTGTTCAGTGATATGTTTAGTTAAATGATATATAATATTCTAGTTTTCCTAACTTATTCTTTGACGGCCTTGCCAGAGCTCGACACATTTGAGTATATTGATCAAGAATATGTTATTGTTCCTGCTACATCAACAGAGCTTTCGTACTCATCGCTTACTGCCTCTGGGCTAGGTCAGTTAGCAAATAAGTTTGTTGGTTCTCCAACAAAGCATGTTCGGAGGATTCAAGCTATCAGTGCACCATTGGCAATAGCTGGGGCTGCAGTAGATTTGGTAGGCAGTTCTGGAAGTCCTGGGAATCATAGTTCAATACGATCAGGCACTTCTCCAGGTTCAGTTGACTTAGTGGATGTATTAGATCAGCCCTCCATCGATCCTCGAACAAGGCTTCAATCGTTGACGTGTTGTGCTTATACAATTACTGAGCTAGCAAATGAAAAGGTACAACTCTTGTTTAGCGATTTGACTTGGCACTAATTCTGCCAGTTGAAATCCTCTCATCTCTCACCTGTGGAATGTGCTTGCCTTTAAAAATGAGTGTCTTCATTGAATATGTCCTAATAGTTACTCTTTACCTTTGTAGCTTAAAGCGGAGAAACAGTTGGAGGCATTTTCACTTCAACTTGTGTGCTTAGCCATTTGGAAGAAGGCTTTGCATGTGTGCCATGATTGGGCTGCTTCTGCTACAGAAGGAAGTTCATCTCCAGATTGGAATGACAGCAATGAAGTTTTAAACAGAAATTCCAATATCACACGGATATCGGAAGAACTGGACTTCCACGGGCAGCTGCAGCTTGCTCTCAAATGGAAAGAGAGTTCCTTATAGCAGTCGAGTGTACTGAAAGGTTTAGGTTTGCCCCATTGGATGGTAAACATGGATTGTACTGCTATTGTTTGTTTTTGCATGTTAATCAACTTGCTAGATAGTATCTTTTAAGTATTAGGTATATCTATTGCTGGTATATGAATTCTATGTGGGAATGAACAAACTTATCCATAAAAAGTAATTGATTTTGAAACTAATGCTTTTAAGATTAATTCGTGTAATTTGGATAACAGTCAATGCAGAGATGCCCAATGCAATGGAGGGTATATTTCAGGAAGCACTTCACTTAGGCAGAAGGGGTGCTGTAAGTAGCACATATTAACAATCTTTTATTAGCAATGCCAATAACAATTATATGTTACTTTTTGTTGATAAACATACATCAAAAGAAAGTGTCTATGCGGATGCCCTTTAGAGTGTTAACAAACTTTGTATGCGAGCGCCTTTCATTATTTGATTAATTAATAATACATTGAAAAAAATTTGGGAAAACAGGAAATGCCTAGATGTAATGAATCAAGCATCATTGTTAGGCTTAAGGTGAAGTTAAACAAAATACACCGACACAGTCTTGTAAAAATATGCTTATGGTGACAACATTAATTATATATTGAATGTTCTCTTTTCAGGTGAATGAATTGCTGAGTAATATGAATGAGGCTGCAAGTTTGTATTCAAAATCTGCAACAATGTTCCACTTTCTTCTGGTTGAAGCAACATCTCTAAGTCTAAACCCACTCTTCTTTCTCAGTACTTCTGATCGGCATCGTCTTCGCCGTTACATTGACGTCTTAACAATTAGACAAAGCCAATGCAGTATGAACATGCCACATCCTGAAGGCCTGCAAAGTGCGTGAACAAGGAGCTCTTTATGCAAAGATTCTTTGCAGGGATTTTCCAATTTAACTGATGATTATCAGGGAGTCAGTAATCTGTAATCAATTTCAGTCCCAAACATTTTTGTGTATCAAATCTTAAATTTAACGATTTTAGTTTTACCCTTGGAACTAACTGAAGACCAAGGAAATTCCAAGTCATATTTAGAATTCATTTCCTAAGCCAAAACTTGGGTAAAAACATAGTTAGCTGGCAATATGCTTCTACAGCTTTTGTAATGTAAAATCAATTGTTTCTTTGTATATATGTATACATATTCTTTGATTCTTTACTTGGATATCTCAGTTACTCAAAAGTTTCTCCTCAAGGCAATTTACTTTAGACAATGTTGGGTGGACAACCAAATTGCCTTTTTAAAAATACAAAACTGTTCTAATAGGAGTAACCTAAGACCAAGGCAGTTCCAAGTCATATTTAGAATTCATTTCCTAATCCGAAACTTGTTGGGTAAAAACATAGTTAGCTGGCAGTATGCTTCTACAGCTTTTGTAATGTAAAACCAATTGTTTCTTTGTATATATGTACTTGGATATCTCAGTTACTCAAAAGTTTCTCCTCAACGCAGTTTACTCTAGACAATGTTGGGTGGACAACCAAATTGCCTTTTTAAAATACAAGACTGTTCTAATAGAAGTAACCTAAATTTAAAAAGAATATATACGAAAATAACCAACATATTTTATTTGTTACATTGTGGATGGCAGAAAAGGACTGCAACAGATGATAGGATTTTCCTACCTATTTTAGCCATACTCGAACATATGAACATTTCAATTCGAAATTCCATTGTTTAGAAAAATAAAGCGCAAGACAAGTCAAGTTGTTTTTCCACCACCTATGTCTAGGTTGCTGCCTGATTACAGTTCAGAATAAAAGCTCTCCCCTTTAGCGTGTGTTTTCTAGTTTTGTATTCTGATTCCATGCACCAACAACTTTGCCAATTTGGAAATAAACATTTTGGTGTAAGAGGTGGTTGTGTTAGTGACATTGTTTTACTTCTAGCATCAGCTAGCAAACCCTTTGTGCTTCATGAAATGCCATTGGCCTCCTTGTAATTGCAGTGTCTTTTATCATTGCAGGATTATTATTCACACTGTATAGCCCTTGTGGATTTCATTTTACATTAACACCTCCTTTGTTTACTCTCTCCTTACGGTGGCAATTTAAGTGTGCAAATTATAGGTGCTCAAATCATTTTTTCATGGGCTCAGGTGATCAAAGGAGTGAACAAGAAAAAATCTTGTCTCAATTTCAAATTCACCTTTTCGGTGTTAAAGTTATTTTTCATGGGTGCAAGGCTAAACCGATCAAAGGAGTTTACTAGAAAAAATATACGCATTTGACAGTAGCTTTGCATTTTTAGTCCTGATCGAAGGAGTTAACTAGAAAAATACATACATTTGGCAGTAGCTTTGCATTTCTGTTCTCCACATTTAAAGGCTTTTCAAAAGTGGATTGCCTAAAGGGAATGTGAAGAATCCCCCTGCCCTAGTTGCATTTTTCAATAGGCTTGAATTCCAAACTAATTGGTTGAATATTCCGAAGGCAGCAATACTTGCCCCCTGTACAAACTCAGCTACTGCAATGGAATCTACTCCCCACCAGAAAGGAGAATCCTCACAATACCGATACCCTATTGAAAGCAATGAATTGGCCATCTTTGCTGCTGCGTTAGAAATTTCTGTTTCTCTGATAACTCTCGATAAAACCATAGATGAATAAGGGGCCTGTAATAATGTTTTGAAGCAAAACGAGAGAATAGAATCATTGAACAATTGTGGAGATAGGCTGGGATAATTATGGAACAACATGAACAAACTTTGGAAGCAATCAACATCATCGAACTTTCTGAAAATGCAAGGAGGCAGATAGCAGATATTAATCAAGAACAATGCATAGATGGCTTTTCCTGCAAAGAGGCAAAGCCACACCCCTAAACGCTTTAGGAAACAACGACCAAAAGGTTGGCATGGAAAATGACACTTTTCAAACCAAGCCTCAACTAAGGGTATTGATTTTCAAAACCCCTGCATATAATAAATGACCATAAGCTTTTCAAAGGTTCCACCTACGGGAAAATCTGGTCTGCCCGCTCCCTCTGTGAGGAAAGTTTTTCAAAGCCTCCTGCATATAATTAATGATTATAAGCTTTTATATTTTTTTTTGTAAGAAAAATGGCATGCCTTTGAGAGAATATTTTTAGTGGCGTTTAGAAGCTATATAGTCTTGTGAAGCTTAAAACCAGTCGAGCTTTGGTTGAAGGATAGGAGATTGAATTCTAGTGATGGTCATGAGGGTGATAACAAGAATCTATAGGTAACACAAAAGTGTTAAGAAATCCCCATGGTTGGTGCCAAAAACATGGTGGAAAAAATTATATCTAGTCAAATTGACAATATTTTAGGTGACTGTAGTCCCTCCTTTTAATGGGGAAGTTACCTTTTGAAATCTGAAATAGTTGATTATAGCAATATGTGCAATATTTACATCTTCATAACTTGGGGTTGCTGAAATCTCAAGTTCCATAAAAAGGAAATACGAGGAAGAGAACGGAAAGGGAGAAGAGAAGAATTTAAGAATGAGGATTTGATAGCACTTTCTTGAGAACAAACCTATGGATTTCATATTAATTGTGCATATAAGAGATTAGGTAAAACGTTTCATTGATTAAAGACACATCATGAATTGCAACAGAAGGAAATCAATCAAAGCATACATTGACACAAAGTTCCAAATACACTCTGGATAATATGAACACAAAGCTTCCTTAATGTCTTATTTCAGGAAATGTACAAGGCGTGTAGAATAGAATGAAAGAAGAGAGGACAGAAAATTCTCTTCAAAATCTCAATTTCAGAAATTTTAACCAACATAACCCAAAAAAACATCCCTTTTAAAATGGAAAATACGTCCCTATTTATACTTTTCAGCCCATAACTAACTAATAACCATTTTCCTTAAAAAGTGATTAACTTTTTAATCAATTGTTTATAAGATAACTTAAGTGACTTTATATTTCAGTAAGTCAATTTTTAGAAAAAGAGCACATTTTTCAACACAAAATTAGAACAATTACTTAAATCATACAAAAATACTTTTGACAACACAAAATTAGAAGACTCAAGTGACAGACAATGGAGGAGAACATTTAGGTAGAAGAACCGACTCATGAAGAACCACCCTAAGTGATCAGCTTTTGTACTTTGACATTCAATACATGAGATTGAAAATGTGTTACAACATCCTTCACATCATGCTCTCGTGGAATAATTATGTTCTCTAAAACATCCATCCAAGATTCTCTAGAAATTTGGACAGAGATGCACAAAAAGAAATGATAATAAACATCGAATATAATATTATTAAGATAAATTCATCCGGGATATTTTATTAGACAAGGGAGATTACAATATATAGAAGATTGATCTCCTTAATACAAGGAGTCAACTTCAATCTCAAACAATTCCCTAGAATATCTCATGATCCACTAATCACTCAACATATCTCAACAACTCTTATCTACGTGAGTTACAACTCACTTACATTATTTACTCACACAATATATAATATATATTTGCACACACAAATATATAAATATCTAATGTTCACAATAACAAGCTAATTCCTAACATTCACCCCCTTAGTGTGAACATGGGGAGAATCTACCTTATACTTGCACCTGCTCATGATTTGGTGATTTTCACAGGATGATCACAAACCTCAAGTATGGTTTTACAAACGGTTTACCACAAACCGAGAATGGTGGTTTTACATTTGGTTTACCACAAACCACAAAGTGATGGTTTTGCAATTGGTTTACCACAAACCACAAACGAAGGTTTTTAGGTGGTTTACCTTCAACCACATCATGATGTGCCAAGTCATATTATCAATCCTCATCAATATCTCACTGTAGGGAATAACATAGGAAATGATGTTGCTCACACACACAAACTGGAAACTGGAAATGGAACATTGGTGTCATGTTCCCCCCCACAATGTGAAATGCCACTTATTTTGCAAACCAATGCTGAAAACATAACTGAAAGAAAACACACTGAAAAGCATATAATAAACTATATATGTCACCATAGCTGAAGCGGCCCCGTCGTTGGCGGATCGACGAGAGGTCGCTGATTGACCTCCAACCTCCAGTGTATCCTCCAACCTCCAGTGAGTGGCTGAAGTTATTTAGAATAAGAAGTCATCAGACACGTATCCACATTCATCTTGTTCGCTTCTTCTTCACTATCTTATTCTTCTTCCATGGTTATATTGGCCTCATGTTTCTTGAGTTTTCCATTAAGTATATCTTGAGCTCGAATTCTACAAAAGGAAGATGTATGTCCCTTTTTCTTGCAGTAGAAGCATTCCCTTTCTACTTTATTTTGAGAGAAACTTTTGTATTTCCTATTTACATACATTGTTGTTTCTTCTACAATATCTTCTTTGGTCCTTTTTCCTCAGCTAGAAGAGTGCTATCATATCTTCCAATGAGTTGGAAGGCATCTGACCAAGAGTGAAAATAACATTACTATATTTTGTTGGCAAACTATTCAGAAGAATAGCTTTTGCATCCTCATCGTCTACTGGAGCTTTGACTTCTGCAAGTTGTCGAAGAAGAGCTCGTAAGTCATTAATATGATTGGACATTGTAGCTCCTTCACTCATCTTTAGTTTGAACAACTGCAATTTTAGAGAAAATTTTGCATTCACTGCCTTAGCACCAAATGTTTTGTTAAGGTTTTCCCACATGTCATGAGATGACTTCTCAAGATCAACATAATGTAACTTTGAATCTGAAAGAGCCAGACCAATAATAGCTTTGGCTTTGTCGTCTCTGCTTTCCCATTCCGTAAGTTTACTAGCATCTGAAGGAGCTAGTTCTTTTCCATCTGCTATCCTCCAGAGATTTTTATTCATCAACTGCATTTGTATTTTGACTTTCCAGTGTGTGAAAATTGAGACCATTGAATTTTTCCAATGGTATTTCCATTTTTATTTGTTGTTATTTTTTAATAACTTTTTCCCACAATTTAAAGAGTGTTGGTTTCAACTGAAAATGCACCCTCTTACAAACACTTTTGACAATGATACTGATAATATAAAATTCGACTTTTACGACACTATTTTTTTTACGACAAACATTTGACTATTTGAAGATGACAAAGACCGACTCTTGATAATAATGACATGTTTTGACAATACAATGATACAACAATTTTTAGACTTTACTGACCTAATGACTTCAACTGTTTTATAAAAATTTAAAAGACTCAGAAAACTTAATTGACACACATGGGAAAATGAAAGACGTTATGGAATATAAGATTAACATGCACTACTTTGTCTCTTTTTTAAATGAAACTCAACAAACCACCAAAAACGTTTTCTTGTGAATGACATAAAATATGGGCATCGTACAGTAAGTCGTGGCAACCTGCAAGGCTACGTATTTGTTTATAAAGCGACTTTTTAGCTGAAAGCTGTATTCTGTTTTATATTTATTGCTGAAGGTCATCGATTTGAGATGTCACATAAACAATCATACTTTGACAAATGGATTCAGATCTGCCAAATCTCAGAAAGTGATATACGTTGCATATTTATTATTATGAATCATCAATTCTGGTAGCCATTTGTAGTATAAGTATGAATTAAAGCCAACAAAATACCTTGAAGCGAGCAGACTGTGTAGAGAGTTGGGTGCGTAGATCTCTGAATCCACGATAGGCACATAATATGCTGATCAGAACTATTATGGATCAACCTTCATTGAAAGATAAACCGATCAAATTTATACTTGAATGCAAACTTATTTATACGTACAACCTTCTCCAACCAGAAAAAGAGCAAGCGATGCTACGCAAATCACGTCCACTTCAAAAATAGTGTGAAATAATTTTTCAAACACAGTACCGTTAAGTTACATGAAGCCAACTGCTGTAGGCATTCAACTAGCTTCCTCTCATCTCTCTCTATTTCTCCATCACATTCCTGAGGCATAAAATGTTCTGATACCAAATCTAGAAATTTGGACAGAGTTGCACATAAAGAAATGATAATAAACACTGAATATATATATATTTCAATATTATTAAGATAAATTCATCCGGGATATTTTATTAGACAAGGGAGATTACAATATATAGAAGATTGATCTCCTTAATACAAGGAGTCAACTTCAATCTCAAACAATTCCCTAGAATATCTCATGATCCACTAATCACTCAACATATCTCAACAACTCTTATCTACGTGAGTTACAACTCACTTACATTATTTACTCACACAATATATAATATATATTTGCACACACACAAATATATAAATATCTAATGTTCACAATAACAAGCTAATTCCTAATAGATTCAACTGCCTCCAAGACTTCATTGGCTCGCCTAAACAAGTTTGAAAGTTACTTCATTGCATTATAAAGCGTGTGTTACAAAACCTAGAAACTAGCTTCATACATCGAGGTGTTGAGGATGAAATAGTTGATCCTTGACATTGCTCATTAATAGATCTTTTAAGTTCCTCGGTAGATCTCGACTTAGAGCCATCTTTGTTAAGTGGTTGGCAATGCATATCATGTAATTCAACACAAATTTCTGATTTTAGCATAGCATTTCCCTGCAAGTGGGGAGATATATCTTTATCCACTTCTTTGAGAGTTTTCTTCCTCCAATCAAGAATCCATACCCACTTCTACGAAATGTCATCTTTTGCACATGCAAAGACTCCCTTCAATAGAAGAATAGTCTTATCTGCATTGGCCATGGAGCAAAGATCTCAGTAAGAATCCTTTCCCAATAAAATACCCTAGCCTTGATTACCTTCAAGGTGTCGTCAATTATCAAAGTAACATTCTCAATGAACTCATATATTGAAAACTTCGCGAATGAAATTGCAACCATCCAAAAAGATACCTTCAACCCAAGCTTCCACAACCCTTCTCTCGCTAGGTGTAGAAATGAACTTCTTCAACAATTTTTTGATCAAGTTTGTTGATCGATGCAACTACTTGTGTTGAAGAAGTAGGAGGATCATTCAGTCCAAAAAGGTTTGAATGTATGAAGAAAGATAATGCACATGCTCTTCTAGTTTATTTTTGTTTTTATTCCCCTTCTCATCTCTCACAATAATCCTAGCAGTAGATTCCCTAAGATGATGCACGTCTTATTCATGTGAAGATTATCCCAACGAAATCCTACCGAGATTATAATCAGCAATAGTCATCTCAAACTCATTTAAAAAAAAATTGGACAAGAAACCTCCATGAATTGTGCTCCAAAAGAATCGAGATACCAATCTTGTGTTAGTATATCTTTCTTTACATTTATGCTCTTTGCTAAGAGTTTAACAACCGCATTATAGTTAGGAGTGATGGCTTTGGTAGTTGTCGGTTTCTTCTCTTCAATAAGAGATGAAACCAAAGAGAAAGAAGGATGTGGAGAAGAAGGAAGATGAGATGAGTGAATAGAAGGGGAGATATGAATGACAAGGGAAGGTGGGGGGATAGGAAGGATTTTGGTGAGGAGAAACCACAAGAAGAAAGAAAGACCGATGAATGTCGTCATCTAGAATAATTGGGATGTCCCTCAAGGGAGAAGAAACAATCTCACCTTGCTTTGGGGAAGGTGTTAAATTCCTCCCCACTTTCAACTTAGCAATAGGATAAGCATGTGTTTTCTCGGGACGAGATAGCCTTGTGGGGAGTATGTTGGCCATTGTGTCTTAGGTTGTCATTGATGACAAAGGGATTCGAGAGTGTTTTGGTGTCTCCATGAGGTGTCTATCAAGGTCAAGTATGAAGATTGATTGGTAGTGTCCAATCATGTTGTCTTGTCATGGTGTCTTGGAGCATGGTCATAGTTTGAGCTCTCCAAAGTTGGTTGAAGGTCTTCCTATGGTCTATTATGGTTGGTATGATGTTGTAAAGGTGTCCAAATGTTTGCATGTGATCTGCGCATGGTCTATTCATGAGTTTTCATGGTTGAGTCAGGTCATTCTAGGCCTATTCATGATGGATGATATGGCGACATAAGAGATGGAGTAAAGGGCGGTCTTGTACAAGCATGAGAGATGTGTTGTGATGTTGCATAAAACATGTATGCAGTATATCAAGTAAAAATTCAGATGTTTAGTGATGTTTCATGGTCCTTGGGAATCAAGAAGGTGAAGACAAACCAAGAACACACATGTAAGTCCTAGTGGGTGGAGAGTTTTAGGCATATTTGAGCATGGATGATACTTGGGTCAGTTAGAGAAGGTATCTATGGGTTTTTAGGTCAAGTTTCACGTCATAATGGAGAGATTTGTGCAAGGTATGAAATTTTTGGTAAAACCGAGTTTTAGAGACCAAAAACCAACTCAATATGTGGACTTTTGATGCTCACCTGCTTTCATACACACTCTGCATGGGACCTTGAGGATTTGGGGGATGTTTTCTCATTGAGTATATAATATTTTACAAAAATAATGAATTAGTTTGGACCTCCCATCTTTAACTGCTCTTAAACTCTAGTGAAACCCTCCTAGAGTGACTTGGAAGATTTGCATTGTATGGTATCCAAATTGTCTTGGAAAGTAAAAGTGAGGTATCGGGGTTGTAGAGGATTCCTTAGAGCTCATTTTGGTGGTGATTTGGTGTTTCAAGCTATTTCAAGAAGAGATAAAAAACCTAGTTTTGTGGAGATTTGCATTTTCAGAGCTGAGATGGAAGTTCCAGGATGAAAAGTAAACCATTCAAGAATCCTTGGGAGATGTGATACATGACCATGAAAAGTTTTGGTAGTTTTCTTCAGAAATTTTGAGTTACAGGTTTCCAAAGTTACCCTACCGATTTTGGCCTTAAGGGCTAAAAGCTAGTCTTGGAGGTTTGAGTTGAGTTGAGTTGAGTTGATTTACGTGATGGGGCATAGTTATTTGGTCTTGGATAACATGTAGACGCTTGATATGATGTTTTGGAGCATTTTTTTTGATAAGATGAAGTGGTTTCATGTTGAAACCCTAGTGGCCTAATTAGCCTTATTAGATCTCTCAAGAAGGCTCGAAGGAAAAAGTGTGTTTGGTTCGTTTTCTCCACACGATCTATGCATGTTAGTGCTTGAGGATTTTTCTAGGTCTCCCTTGATGTGTGCCATGATTTGGTTGATCTTGGAAGTTTATTTGAAGATGTTTCGAGCTTAATTCCTCAAGACTAGTTCTTGAGTCCAGTTTGGCACTTTAGAGTAGTTTCAGAGATTAGCTTGGTTGGAGGCCTTGCACTATGATTTGGAGCTTGAAGTGAGTTGTTCCATAAATTATATTCAAATATATTTCTATTGGTATACTACTTGAGCCTTGATGATGAGTTTTTCTATGTGAACTCATTCGTTTTCTAGGATTGATTTATGGGTGCTTGAAGACCTTGTTTGAATTGCTTTGCTTCTTGGAGTGTTTTCATGATGGAGATGGAAGTTGCAGATGCTATTTTGATTTTTGGTGATCTTGAGGACTTATTCCTGAATTGTGTGGAGCTTCTTGAGTCATGAAAAAGCTTCTATGTTCCCTTGAAGATCAGATTGCATTTGTTAGGAGATGAAGAACTTGTTTTGAGCTTGTATTTGTGTCTTGAGTTTGTTGGTGTTTTCTTGACCCCGCTAACCTACTTGGGTCTTTTGAGTTGATTTATATGATGTTATTGATATGTTTTTAAGTTGGGATGACCGACTTAGGGGTGTTTTAGAGTTAAGAGAGAGAGAGAGAGAGAGAGAGAGAGAGAGAGAGAGAGAGAGAGAGAGAGAGAGAGAGAGAGAGAGAGAGAGAGAGAGAGAGAGAGAGAGAGAGAGAGAGAGAGAGAGAGAGAGAGAGAGAGAGAGAGAGAGAGAGAGAGAGAGAGAGAGAGAGAGAGAGAGAGAGAGAGAGAGAGAGAGAGAGAGAGAGAGAGAGAGAGAGAGAGAGAGAGAGAGAGAGAGAGAGAGAGAGAGAGAGAGAGAGAGAGAGAGAGAGAGAGAGAGAGAGAGAGAGAGAGAGAGAGAGAGAGAGAGAGAGAGAGAGAGAGAGAGAGAGAGAGAGAGAGAGAGAGAGAGAGAGAGAGAGAGAGAGAGAGAGAGAGAGAGAGAGAGAGAGAGAGAGAGAGAGAGAGAGAGAGAGAGAGAGAGAGGAGAGAGAGAGAGAGAGAGAGAGAGAGAGAGAGAGAGAGAGAGAGAGAGAGAGAGAGAGAGAGAGAGAGAGAGAGAGAGAGAGAGAGAGAGAGAGAGAGAGAGAGAGAGAGAGAGAGAGAGAGAGAGAGAGAGAGAGAGAGAGAGAGAGAGAGAGAGAGAGAGAGAGAGAGAGAGAGAGAGAGAGAGAGAGAGAGAGAGAGAGAGAGAGAGAGAGAGAGAGAGAGAGAGAGAGAGAGAGAGAGAGAGAGAGAGAGAGAGAGAGAGTGGTGAGAGAGGTGGAGCTGAATTTGGATCTTTATCAGTTGTGGGAGTAACATATAATCAATTATTATCCATTTCTAGGTGGTTTATTTGGTGCCCGATCACTTTAGGGGTTGTATCCTCCTTGCAGGGTTAGTGCCCTACTAAACTAGGGGTTGGTGCCTCACTAAAGAAATCTTGCATGATGTGTAATATTCTTGCAAGTCCTTTGTTATGAGTAATATTAGTAGAGGTTTTAGTGGGTTTTATTCCCTTTGAGGGTTTCCCACTTTATATGTTGTGTACTTGTGGTCTCTCTCTTTCTTTGCATACTTGTGGATGGTTGATCAATCTTAATAAGCTCACATGGTTATGTATGTTGAATGGACAACTTGAATAATGAATGTATGGTTTAGTAAATGAAGAAAAATTGTTATATGACTGATTCACCCCCTCTCAGTCTCTTTTCTTCGACAATTGGTATCAAATCTTGGTCCTTGAGAAGTAAGTCTAACAACTTGAAGGAGATCCTAGAAGCACAATGGGAAAATCATCTAATGTTGAGACTTCATTGGTGACTTTGAAGAAGAAGTATGAGATTACTGAGTCCCTAATCCATGGATTGCAAGAGAAAATCAGTTACATGGAGGTTAAGCATGGTCAAGAAATCAAAGAGCTACAATCAAGTTGAGAGTGTGACTAAAGCCCTAAAGGACAAAGAAGAAGCTTGCCTCAAGTATGAAGATAAGTTGAAAGATTTGAAATTTGATTTAGAGAAGATGCATCTAGTAGATTGAATAAGTACGAGAGATTGGAGAAGAGCTCTAAATCTCTAAATGGGATCTTGGAGAATCAAAGAGCAACAAATGACAAATTAGGTCTAGGCTTTAAAGGAGAACATAAAAAATAACATGAAGATGACAAAGTTGGACCTAGTAATCAAGAAAACAAGAAGGAGATAAAGAATAATGTTTCAAGAAGGTCTAACCCTGTTAGAAAATCCATTGCTATGAGGTATGGTTCTTCTTTCAATGGGTATTGCTATGCTTGTAATGGTTTTTTGTCAGAGCTAGAGATTGCAAGAAGAAGCCCTCAAGGAATGAGTTTTCATGGAGTTATGAAGGTGCTTTCAATGGTAAATGTTACTCTTGTTGTGAATATGGTCACAAGGTAGCTGATTGTGGATGGAATCTTAGTGCACATCAATCTAGAGATAGAAAAGGTGTTGTATGATCCAATTGTCATAAACAAGGTCAAATTTTTAGGTTATGCTATCAAAGTGTGTTTCCAGGTGGTATAACAACATGTTTCAAGCTCCCAAACGACAAGATAATAAGGTTTTCAAGAGGATAATTAGACCTAAGAATGAATCGAGACAATGAATCCTGTTTCTATGGTTAAGAAGGAAGCCAATGCAGATTCCTTGGTTATCAAGGTTGGCCCTAAGCATAAGGATAAGAAAGAAGACCCTAAACTTGTCATAGACATCAAGGAGGATGATAAACAAAGTGTTGTGATACAAAGTTCATATTCATCTACCAATCAAGATAAAGTGTTTTCCAAGGATAATAAGGTAGTTGAAGGAAAAAATATTAGAGACAGTCAAGGAGAGTCAATCTCGGTCAAGGTGCAAAAATGTGTTGACAAGACCAAAAAGGAAGAAATTAGGATGATCAAGCCTAATGCAAGCCATAGAGGACTACTAGACCTTATTGTAAATGAAGATAACCACATGTTTTTTTCAGGCCTCTAATAAGAAGACAAATATATTGGAGATGAAATCATTATACCTGAAAATGAAAAGACTTTAAAGGGAATGAGAAAAAAGGAAAGAGAGAGGATAGAATCCTTGGGCTCTTTTAATGACTACATTTTGTTCTAAGTACTTTAAATGGTTTGAGTGTCTACTCTAGCCTTCTATAAGACATTTCATCTATTGAAGGAAACATGAGAGTGATGTTGTTTAGTACAAGATCTATTTGGATCCCTACTTGGTTCTACCTTGACAAGGTATGTCCATATTTCTCAAAAGTTTGTATAGTTCGGTTTTTGGTTGTGTATGAAAGAGACATGAAGTTCTAGCTTTTTCATGATGGTACAAGGGTGTCTTAGACTGGTACACTACTAATGTAGAAGGTTTTCAGGTATATGACGTTTCCTTGAGCATGTATGAGTCCAAAATCTGGTTATGCTTTGTCATGATTATTAGTTGTGATATTTATTCAAGTGAAATTTTGGAATATGTTCAAAATGTCCTGATGTAGTATGTCGAGGTCATGATAAGGTTGTCTCTTGTGCATTCTGTGGTTCCATACAAGGTATGCAATGCTTCTTGGTTAATTTTTTCAAATCTATGTCCGAGAGTCAATTAATGACACTTGTTCCTAGTGGTTGGTCTATCTAGAAGTATGGAGTAAGGTCTACATTAAGAAATGAGTTTGTGGTAGTCCGTGAAAATATATGTTATGAGAAATGAAGGAGTCCTCATGTGAAAATTATTTGTCAAGATAGTTCTATCTGTCATGATATGTGTTGTCTATCCAAACAAAGAAGAATGTGTTTAAAGTTGTGTTGAGAGACTTAAAAAGGATTGCAAGTGTATGTACATTCAAAAGGGCCTGTATTGTCGGTTTGAGTCTCCTATGCATCTTGAAGTCATAAATCATGAAGGAGACTAATCTACTACAAATGAGTCTTTAAGTCATAAAATTCTATGATCTGATCCAATATATCAAGGAATGGTGTTGAAAAGGTGTTAAGGTCGGTATTACCCAAGATAGGATGTTGAAGACAATGCAGTTTTTGTATCATTTGATAAATAACTAGATTGCTCTATTACTTGCTTTGTGATCTTAAAAAAGTTACAAAGATGTTCTCGCACTTGCTGTGACTATCTTGAAAATTTATTTGATGCAAGGATAAATTATGTACCATCTCAGTAATCTACAATGCATATTATGTTCGTGTTACGAGTTTACTCAAAGACATCATTAGACGGTGAAAGCTCATAATAATCTTCAAATAAGAATCTATGGCACCAAAAAGGTTAACAAGGCATTGTATGTAGAGTTGTTGGTTGTATGAAAAAAAAATTACAGGGGGAGTTGATCATATCATCAAAATATTTGATATCATGAAATCAGTAGTAATACACTAAAATGGTGCTTCAAAGTTAAAGGTATTGGCGTGACCCATCTCTATGGTTGATGATCAAGGTAAGCGACCTTGTATTTTCTTAGGAAGTTAGAACATGGTGGTTTGATAGGGGAGCATAAAAATGATGATTCCCATGTGCTTGGTATGATCTTATTGGAGAGAGAAATTTGGAATTTTGGACTGAAAATGTGGTTTAGGAATTTTAGTCCTAAAAAAGATGATATGTTATGTTTGGAGGAAAATTTGTGTTCTTGGTACAATACATACCAAGAAGGTGATTTTTAACATGAATGAAGACAAATTTGGAGAATATTAGCTTAGGGGAGCTATTTGTTGCTCATATCAGGTCCATGAATTCTTCATTTGCTTCTTAGGAATTAAAAAGAATGGTACAATCCAAGGGGAATCTTGTAAGCATGTAAGTCATTGTTTCCATTGTGTCTTGTATTTGTGAGTCATCATTTTTCATGTTGAGTTGTCATTGTATCCTTTTTCATAGATGTCAAAGGGGGAGAGTAAGCTCAAAAACATGAAAAGAGGTATAATAAGTGTGTTTGTATTCATGGTTGCCATCAATGTTTCTGAAGGTGGTTGTCATCAATGACAAAGGGAATATTGTTGGCCATTGTGTCTTAGGTTTTCATTGATATCAAAGGCCATTGATGGAAAAGGAAGTTTGTTATCTCCATGAGGTGTCTATTAAGGTCAAGTATGAAGGTTGATTGGTAGTGTCTAATCATGTTATCTTGTCATGGTGTCTTGGTGCATGGTCTAGTAAGCATGGCCATAGTTTGAGCTTTCCATAGTTAGTTGAAGGTTTTAATGTGGTCTATCATTGTTGGTATGATTTTGCAAAGGTGTTCAAATGTCTCGTATGTGATCTTCATGGCGAGTTCGTGAGTTGTCATGGTTGAGTCGGGTCATTCTAGGCCTATTCCTAGACCTAAAACATGATGGATGATATGGTGGCATAAGCTATGGAGCATGGTATTATTTTACAAGCATGGGATATGTGTTTTGATGTTTCATTAAACATATATGAGGTGTATCGAGTTAACATTAAAATTTTAGTGATGTTTCATGGTCCTTAGGAAGCAAGAAGATGAAGACAAGCCAAGAACACACATGTAAGTCCTAGTGGCTGGATATTTTAGGCATATTTGAGAATGGATGAGACTTGGTTCAGTTACATAAGGTATCTATGGTGTTTTAGGTCATAACGAAGATATTTGTGCAAGATATGAAGTTTTTGGTAAAATTGAGTTCTAGAGAAGGAAAAACCATTTTGATATGTGGACTTATGAAGCTCACCTACTCTCATACACTCTGCATGGGACCTTAAGGCTTTGGGGGTGTTTTTCCATGGATTATAGAATATTTTTCAAAAAGAATGAATTAGTTTGGACATTCCATCTTTATGAACAATCGTTAAGAAGTCAAACTACTCTTAAGCCCTAGTGAAACCCTCATTCTCGAGTGAATTGGAAGATTTGCACCGTATGCTCTCCAAATTATCTTGGAAAGTAAAAGTGATGCATCAAGGTTGTAGAGGATTCCTTAGAGATCATGGTGTCCCCAGATTTCACTCTGAAATCTGAGACTACCCCATGTTAAATTTTTTTCGTACTTTTAAAATAATGGGTCGTTTTGTGTTTTTATTGCCAGAAAATGTTTGTATTGTGTCAAGATATTCCCAGAGAGCCATATAAGCCAATTTTGCCAAATACCCAGATGCCCAAACTCGTTATATTCTGTCGCTAGGGTTTGCCTGCGGGAAATTTTTATTTAATTATTTTAAGCCCCGTTTGAGGTAAATTGTGCTCTGGTTTAACCCTGTTGAGGTTTTACATGTCAATATTCCCATATACCAGTAGGGTTTCCACCAGGAATGAATCCTGGGCTTTGTCTGTGACTTCTGGCAACGTTTGCGTTTTTTATTTTTCTCGTATTTTTCTCTGTGAAATTCCCCTAGGTCAATTCCTTTGCCAGTTCAGTCTATTTTCTTTCCTGGAGTATCTGGAAATCATCTACGGATGTCATGCCAGAAGGAATTTTCCACGTGTGGTCTGGTTCTCTCTCGAAAAGAAGAAGTTGTGCATAAAAAGGCCTCTTCGGGCAAGTCTCATTTTTGGTTAAGGATCGAATTTGTAAGTGCATTCTTGTGTTCCGGACTTTGTGCTTAAATCCCGATAGCTATTTGAAGCAAAGGAATAAAAAGGATCAGATTTCTAGAGAACTTTGTGTCACAAAGGTGCATTTTGTTTCTAGCTTCATGTCTTAGATCTACTTATAAACTTTGTGTTATTCTAGATCTAGATCTCGAAAAGTTTGCCTTTGCTTATAATTACGTGTGTTGATATCTATTGGTTCCGTCTATGTGCATGCAATCAACTTTGTTATCTATTGATTGGGTTGTACATCTTCCTATTTATTTTCTATGTTTTTATTATTTCCTTCTTCATCAGATATTTCCTTTCTTTAACAGCTGCTTACTTGTTGCAAAACTATATAGCTATGGTTCATGAGCTGCATGGTTAAAGTAAAACCCCAAAATAGATACTAGCATATTTAATTGACAAATCTTACACATGAGCCTCAACGGTAAATGAGGGAGATTTATCTCATGACTACCTAGGTTTTCACTATGTAGAAAATCTAGCCAACATATCATTTTGGTGGTGATTTGGTGTTTAAACTACTTTAGGAAGAGAAAACAACCCTAGTTTTGTGGAGATTTGTAGTATTAGGGATGAGATGGAAGTTCCAAGATGAAAATAAAACCACTAAAAATCCTTGGGAGATATTCTATATGTAAATGAAAATTTTTAGGCATGTTTCTTAAGTAAATTTTGAGTTACAAGTCTCCAAAGATTCCCTCTTGATTTTGGCCTTGTTGGCTAGATTTTTCGCATAGTGAAAACCTAGGCGATCATGAGATAAATCTCCCTCATTTTGGTGAGGATCGAGTAAATGAGGGAGATTTATCTCATGACTGCCTAGGTTTTCAGCTATGTAGAAAATCTAGCCAACATTTTTTGGCGACTCTACTAGGGAACAACTATCTTTGCAGATCAAAGCTTATCTCTTGCAGATCAGAGTGTTTCCCATTCAACTTTCAACCTGGCTGAATGTCCATTCACCCGATCTGTGAAGGCACAAGGAATGACTGATCATTTCTTCATGCAGGAGCAATTCAATTTCAATCATCCTCCTCAAGTTAGAAGCTACAGATCTAGTCTCTCACTAGGAAGAAGAGTACACACTCATCTAGATCTGGATCATCTTCAGCATAATCTGACGGCTGGAATTATTCATCAAGTCTACACAAGGAGAAGATGTGCCCTATTCATCATGCAAAATCATAATCAGAACCGGATAGTACCTGTCCCATGGGGAGTAGCTTTTGGGCCACTTAACTTGACTATGCCTATGCAAGATCTGCCTAAAGGATCCATAAAAAATTTCCCAAAATTATTTGGAGCTGGTAAGCAAAATCTAGATGATCATTTGGGAGCATTCTTCATATCTTGTGGTGTGCTTGCAATGGAGCATGAAGATGTCTCGGTTAGAATTTTCATTGAGACTCTACACGACTTGGCTGGCGAATGGTTCTATCAGTTAGCCCCTGAAACTATAACAAATTGGGCATCCATGCAAAAGAAATTTCTGAAAATATCCAAGCCTACAGAAGACACTAACGCTGATCACTCAACCGACGCACTTAAAGAAGGAGCCAAATGAGAACATGTGGGACTTTATTGTAAGGTTCCAAAGGATTTTATATAAAATCCCCACTTCTGCTGTCCTAAGCGATGAAAATCAAAAGACATTTTTTATAAATGCTCTATTGCCTGAAGTTGGATATCAGCTGTAAAGGGCAAGACCTGTGAATCTACTAGAAGCACAAAATGTTGCCGTGGAGGTTGAAGATGACTTGATCATGGTTGGAAAAATCAGACAATCACCCCACAAAGGTGATGGAGCTTCTTTAAGTACTTCAAATCCTTTGTTGCAAAGGTTGGCTAACGATATGCTGCAAATCAAGAAGTAGATATCTCAAGGAGGAAATGTAACTCCTTCAAGAACAACTCCTACTCGGACCTTTAATGGTCAAAATCAAAATCGAAATAGACTTACTGCTGCACCATAATGGTTGGCAATTGAAGCTGCTCCAAGGAACAACTTGGAAACTAATGAAGAAGATCTTGGCATTGATGAATCATTTGATGATGAGGACTTTGTAGATCCCTGTTGGTGACTCCAACATTGGTTACCTGGACTACGAATCTGACGAGGGCTATTATGAATCTTTTGAAGATTCTGATGGTCACACATTTTTGGTGTTCACAAGGTCCCAAACACGCCAAAATGCCGAAGCATCCACAAGTGGCCAAAGAAGAGAAAGAGAAGATCATAGGTCAGATGTTACTATCCTAAAAAGAGGTAGTACGCTACCTTCTTCATTAGCTCCCAAAGATAAGCACGTAAATTCTTTGAATTCATAAGACAGGGCCAATGCACATTTGGCTGAGGTAAGTTAGGATTTTGACATTATTGATCACATTAAAAAGACCAAGGTCTAGATGTCAGAAGCTAAGTATTTGAGGGCATGTCTTGATCAAGTTGAAATAGATTGGTCAAGTATGTGCAAAGTAATGGTCCCATACTCAACAAATAATGTTTCACGGGTATCTTTTCTAGTCGAAGGTTACTCCTCCTTCAAAAAATGTGGCTGCAAGATCTTCTCCTTCTATTTCTTCTCCTGCTACATCGAAAAGGATCGAGCCATTCTATGTGTCATTGCTTATTAATGGATACAAATTGAGCAATTGCATTTTGGACTCTGGAGCTTCTGACAACGTCATGCCTGCCAAAGTTGTTGATGCCTTGGGTCTCACATTGACAAAAACCATCGGAAGATGCTATTCAATGGAAAGGCAAGTGCCTCTGGTTGGGCAAATCAAAGATGCACAGGTAGTACTTGCTTCATTCCCAGACAAGAGATTAAAGATGACTATCCTTGTAGCAGACATCCTAGTATCTTATGGCATGCTTTGTTGAGTAGAAATTTCTGTAAAGAATTGGGTGGAGAAGTCAAGATGGATTGGTCTTGTGTGCACATACCAATCAAAGGAGTTAATCAAAAGTTAGAACCTGAGAAGAAATCCAAGTACATAGTATCGAAATTTGAAGATCCTAGATCTCAGATCTTGTTTCAAGAATCGATCACGGAGTCTATTATCTAGAAATGGATAAAGAAGAAATTCAACATGTGATCCAAGAACCACATCAACTTGATAATAAGGTTTGGTCTCTGGAATTTGATGGCAGCTATTGTTCATTTGGATCCGGTGCAGCGTTGTTCTTGTTTCTCCTAAGGGAAAGGTGCATGCACATTCCTTCAAGTTAATGCTTGAAAATACTAATAACATGGTAGAGTATGAAGCATTGTTGTTAGGTATGGAGCAGGCAAGAACAATGGGAATCAAGCTCTTACATGCAAAAGGAGATGCCGAGTTGATTGTTAAGCAGATAAGAGGTCTCTACCAAGTCAAAAAGGACAAACTTCGGCATTATAGAGATCAAGTCTACTCTGCTATCCTAGATTTTTAGCTTTCTCGGTATCTTATATTCCAAGAGAGAAAAATTCTAGAGCTGATTAACTCAGGTGATCTGCAGCTTTATTAAATCTAGATCAGCCTCCCACATTTCTCTAGACAGGGGGATTATAAAGTTGAGATGGTCTTTCACCGAACGTTCCGATAACATCTAACAATGGCAGGTTTTTAATGATGAAAAGTAGATTGCTGCATTTCTCCAACAAAAGGACAACTTCGAAGAGATCTACTATGAGGGAAGCAACTCACCTCCAAGACAAACTACTATGGGAGAAACAGATGCAAAGGTCTCAGGAAGTCAAGAGATTATCCAGCTGAAGGGAAATAAAATTCCTAAAGGCTTAGTATCTCTTGAGGAAATGTTCAAAAAGCATGATCAGATGCTTAAAAATAATGAAGAAAGTGGGGAAGGTTCTTCCTCCGATACATAGTTACTAAATTTAGGAGCAAGCAATGATCCCAAATTAGTAAATCTAGGTAAGTGTTGTTCGAGAGGCGAAAGAGAAGATTTTACAAAACTTCTTAAGACATATATGGATGTTTTTGCTTAGTCTTACTAGGATCTAAAGACATATCAGCCTGCAGAAGTTCAACACTATATCCCATTAAAACCAAAACAAAATCCTTTCAAGAAGAAGCTGCAGTGAAAGACAATCTCACTATTTCAAGGACTATCTTTGCAGAAATCTAGAAGCTGTTAGATGCAAAGATTATTTATCCCATACATCACTCTGAATGGTTAGCCAACATAGTTCCTGTGAGGAAGAAGAGTGGCGAGATTAGATTGTGCATTGACTTTCAAAATCTTAATCAAGCCTCATTAAAAGATAACTACCCCATCCCCATCATGGATCACACTCTACAAAGTGTTATTCTTTGGATATGAAATGCTTTCTATGCTTGATGGTGTCTCGTGCTACAATCAGTCAAGGTATTTGAGGAAGATCAATATAAAACAACATTCATTACACCTTGGGGAAATTTTGTTTATCAGAAAATGCCTTTCGGTTTGATCAATGTTGGAGCTACGTTTCAAAGAGATATGGATTTAGCATTTGCTCATCTCAAGGATGTAAGCATAGTAGTATACCTTGATGATCTGATCATCTTTTCCAAGAATAGAAGTGCACACATTTAAAATATGGAAGAGGTTTTCATCCAATGCTATAAAAATGGTATTTCTCTGAACCCTAAGAAATCTATCTTTACTCTTAATGTGAAGGAAAGCTACTAGGGCATATTGTCTCAAAAGAAGGAACTAAGATAGATCCAGGAATGTGTCAAATCTATTTAGACATTTCTATTGCCAACGTAAAAAAAAGGGGTTCACTCTTTCTTTGGAAAAGTTAATTTTCTTAGGAGATTCATCCCTGATTTTGCTGAGCTAACTCGTCATATCTCAAATATGATGAAGAAGACACAGGATTTCAAATGGAGCAGCGAAGGGAAGGAAGCGTTCGAGAAAATTAAAGAGGCTTTGTCAAAAGCCCCAGTCTTGGTTTCACCTGACTTTAGTAAAGAATTTATTCTTTATTGTTATTCCTCCGAACACATGATGTCAAGCAATCTTTATACATAAGAATTAGGAGGATGTAGAATCTCGTATTACTTTCATGAGCATGCCTTTAAAAACTTATGAGTTGAAATATACTCCAATGGAAAAACATGCATACTCAGTGGTAAAGGCATGTAAGGCATTTAGGTACTATATTCTTTCCTCACATACTGTGGTCCTGGTTCCAGATACTGCAGTGAAATCTATTCTCACGCAACAAGAGTTAGGGTTGTTAAGAGGCAAATGGGTGACGAAAGTTTAAGAATACAACTTGGATATCAAACCCACAAAGCTGGTTTGAGGAAGAGGCTTTTGCGAATTGATGACTGAGATGAAAGCAACAACAAGAGGTAGATCAAGATTTGCCTATGGTCCTTTTTATAGATCTAGTAGAAGAGTGGTACAATAACATTGCCTATTTTATGACTTATGGAGAATGCTCGGATCAACTTTCTCGAAAAGAGAAACGTACTATTAAACTAAAGTCCGAAGATTTTGTTCTTTGGGACAATGGTTTATACAAAAAAGGAATTAATGGTTTGTTTCTCTGATGTGTAGATAAAGCTTACTAGGATCAGATCTTAAAATAATTTCATAACATGGATTGTGTTGGTTGTTTCTCAGTCTGAGTCACTGCTCACAAGATCCTCCGAGCAAGGTATTACTAGCCCACACTTTTTCAAGATATTGCAGAGTGGGTGTCTAAGTGCCAAGCATGCCAACACTTTATTGGGCATGTAAAATTTCCGCATTACCTTTAAAACTAGTTGTAATTGAAGAACCCTTCCAGCAATGGGGCATGTATTTTATTGGTATGCTCAACCCGCCTCCAGTGCCGGTCATCATTATATTCTGACATCTATTGATTATTTCAGTAAGTGGGTAGAAGCCATTCCTGTAAAGAACACCACTTCCGCGGAGGTGTGTAATTTTATAAAGGAAAATATTATTATCAGGTTTGGCGTGCCTAATAAAATAGTAGTAGACAACGCTCCAAATCTGTCTTCTGAGGAGCTGATTAATTTTTTCTACACTCATGGGATCCAGTTGGTACATTCCTCCAATTACTATCCCCAAGGAATGACTAGGGTGAATCAAGTAATAAAAATCTAGTGACTATAATGCGAAAGCTAGTAATCGAAAATCAAAGATTTGGCACAATAAGTTATTTGATGCACTATGGGCGATAGGATTACATCGAAGAAGGCTATAGGCATGTCCCCTTTTAAGCTATTATATGGAGAGAGACACAGAGCTGCCTCTTACCTTGGAATTGCTTGCCTTATAACTTTCTAGAGCCACGAAGGATTCCACATTCACTGATGCTATTGAAAAAGGATAATGTATCTGACTGAATTGCGAGAGGTACAGGCTCAAGTCGCAGATAGATTGTTAGAGCATCAAAAGAAGGTGAAGGTGATCTTCGAAAAAATCCAGAAAAGAAAGTTTGAATCAATGATCTGGTCCTTTTATAGGACAAAGGAAGAGAAACAAAAGGCATGCACGGGAAATTTGATTCACTATGGAAAGGACCTTTTGTGATTAAAAATATCACCGGAGCTGATAGCTTCATTCTTGCTCATCAGGATGGAGTTGAATTGCCATTTCCTTTCAATGGGAAACACTTGAAGTTGTTAGGACATAAAAGAGCAGGGTAAAACCTATATGTATATAAATAAAATTTTGTTTTTTTTTCCTTTTTTTTTATGTTGTGTCATTTTTGTTTTCCTGACCTCGAGCCCAAAGGAAAAGATACAAAACCAGAGATGTTGGGATATCATATTTACCCTTGTCATTTTGACAGAGATAAAGATGTCCACATCCGGAGCCATTTGGTGTCCCCAGATTTCACCCTGAAATCTGAGACTACCCCATGTAAAAATTTCATACTTTTAAAATAGCAGGTCGTTTTGTGTTTTTATTGCTAGAAGATGCCTGTATTGCGTTTAGATATTCCCAGTGAATCATAGGAGCCAATTTTGACAAATACCCAGATGCCAAAAATTGTTTTATCCCTTCGTCAAGTTTTGTCTGTGGGAAAATTTTATTTAATTATTTTGAGCCCGTTTGAAGTAAATTGTGCTCCAGTTTAGCCCTGTTGAAATTTTGCATGTCAATATTCACATATACCAGTAGGGTTTTCACCAGGAATGGATCCTGGGCTTTATCTATGACTTTTGACAACGTTTTGTGTTTTTGTTATTTTTCTCTGTGAAATTCCCCTTGGTCAATTCCTTTGCCAGTACAGTTTATTTTTTTGCATGGAGCATCTAGAGATCATCTACGGCCACCATGCCAGAAGGAATCAACCTCGGAAGTCAAGTCCCCTCTAAAAATATGAAGTTGTGGACAAAAAAGCTTCTTATGGAGAAGTCACATTTTTGGGAATGGATGGATTTAAGCTGCAGTGAGATTTTTGGTCATAGCAGGCAGGTGAGATTTTTGTACCTACCTTGCAGGGTACTTTTTC
The DNA here is from genome assembly GCA_018340775.1 of Taxus wallichiana var. yunnanensis. NCBI lineage: Eukaryota > Viridiplantae > Streptophyta > Pinopsida > Cupressales > Taxaceae > Taxus > Taxus wallichiana. The sequence continues at coordinate 668,114,000 of CM031242.1, forward strand.
CCATGAAGGCGAAGTCACTTAAGTCATGATGGGAAAATTAGAGGCAGAAGGCGAGAATTTCTTACCTGCCTTGCAGGGTGAAAATTCCCATTGTGAAATAAAGAAAAAATTACTTAAGACATTGATGGGAATTTCTTACTTGTCTTCACAGGTAAAAAATGTTGGTGTGTGGGATCTATATGTCCTCCACACACATATGGAGGGTCATCTCACATGGGTTAGGTTTAGGGTTTCTTATGTGTCATGCACTAGGGTTACTCAAAGACCCTATATGTATCCCTTCATTTGACATTTATGAGTATGCCAAGACATTCCATTTGTATTTTTCTACATGTGTAAGCTTTGTTTCATTATGCAAGTTCTTGATTGATTGATCAATTCTTCCTTGTGATTACATTGGAGCCATTACGATTCCATCAGAGTACAACTTCATCGTGGTGCATAGTTTTCGATACGATTCTCACCAACTCTTTCATGGTATCAGAGATGCATGACTTGCCGTCACACCAAAAGCTCAAGCTTATGGTGGAGAGAGATCTCATCGTGTTAATCATCTGCTACGCCAACACCCTCCCGCACGATGGATCCAAGTATACACCAAATCAGGCCCAACAACATTAGGAGGCGGTGATACAGGGAGGTTCTCGGGAGTTCACCCATCCCAGCACTACTCCTGGGGCTGACGCGCTTAACTACATGGCTCGATACCAAATGATTTTCCATCATACCAAAAGCTCGAATTGATGGTGGAGAGGGATCTCAATTATATTTGGTCCATATTGCAAGCAAATAGAACACATTAAAACTCTGATTTTTATTCATACGGGATATCTTTATTCAATATTTGATATGCCTTTATACAAGTAGCTTGATCCTATTGATTAGGAGTCAAAGCTTATCATGTACAACTCACACACAATCCCACTTATCTCTCTAAGAGACTTATTCTAACTTCTAGATCTCTATGAGTTGTTACTAACAACTCATTTACACACATAATTAGATATTGTTCACACTAAAATATATATTTTTCCTAACAATCACCCCCTTAGTGTGAACATGGGGAAGGCATCATCCTATACTGCATCTAACAATGACTGTGTGATTTTCCAAGGACTCACAAACCTGAGAAATGGTTTTTCCATGGTTACCATAAAACCAATGAAGGTTTGTCCATGGTTTACCTACAACCAATTGGTTTTAGCTGGTTTACCAAAAACCATGTCATTTTATGCTAGTATCTCTTTAACCCCCATCACATCCTGACTAATGCAGGTGATACAATCATGTACTTGTTTTAACAAGTTTATTTGCAGAATGAAACACACTGAAAAAGTAAATATCACCAATACAATGCAGCATTCTCTTTGTTGGTGACTAACAAGAGATGCAGTTTTCCTCCTCCTCCTTTGCCTCCTACCTCCAATTACTTTATTTAGAATAGAAAGTCATCGGAGTTGTAATCAGGTTCTTCTGGTGTTGGTTCTTCTTCATATTCTGATTCTTCAACAACTACATTGGCCTCATCCATTTTGAGTTTCCCACTGATGACATCTTTTGCTCTGATTTTGCAGAATGGAGACTTATGTCCCTTTTGTTTACAGTAGAAGCATTCTACTTCCTCTTTGTTTCTGTAGGTTTTAGCATATTTTTTCTTAACATAGAGAGCAGACTCTTCTTGATTATCTTCTTTAGTTCTTTTCTCCTCACTTAGAAGTGCAGATATCATGTCTTCAAGTGATTGTGTGGGCATCTGTCCGAGAGTGAACACAACATTACTGTACTTAGGAGGAAGACTGTTTAGAAGTATGGCTTTAGCATCTTCATCTTCTATTACAGCTTTTACTTCTGCAAGTTGCCTTATGAGTGATCTTAGTTCATTAATGTGGCTTGACATTGTCACATTTTCATTCATCTTGAGTTTGAATAGTTGCAGTTTTAGTGAAAATTTAGCATTGACTGCATTTGAGCCAAAAGTTTTGTTGAGTAGTTCCCAAATTGTTTTTGAGGATTTTTCTAGATCCACATAGTGTAGCTCAGTATCTGATAGGGCAAGTCCTATTATTGCTTTTGCCTTATCATCCCTTGTTTCCCACTCTATTAGTTTTTTGCAAAGCATCTGTGGGTTTTGATTCATCTCCTGATACAATCCTCCATAGATTCTTATGCATTAATTGCATTTGGATTTTGACTTTCCATGTGTGAAAGTTTAATCCGTTGAACTTATCTAGTGGGATGTCCATGATTCTTCAGAGTGTCGGTTTCAACCGATAATGCACTCTTCAAATATTTTATTTATTTATTTTTATTTATTTTTAATAGGGTGTCGAATACAATCGAGAATGCACCCTTTACAATATAGATTTAAAAAGTAATCACAACAAATTACTCTTTAAATTTACATAGATACATCTATATTATAAATCAAATAATTAATATAACATGAGTAATATGTGAAGAATAAATAACAATAAAAAGTGATTATACTATCCATGGCAATGAATATTTTGCAGGCCGTTCGTGCATGACAGTTCAGAATTCGCAGGTCAGAGTGTGCACGGGTTCACATGGTCGAATCTGTGGCAGGTGCTTCTATGCATGGATCTCTCCACATACGCCTTTGCATTCATGATGTCCACGTGAGGATCGGGTGTGCAGAGCCGAGCGTGTGTCACAGGCAGATCTTGTCTCCTCTGTGCGTGGAATGCCGTAGCTTGTGCAGTCACCTTGAATGAATTCCACGTGAGGATCAACCTTGGATCCGTGCTTGAGTGCCAGGCCGTAATATGCACAGGGGGGCGATCTCCATTAAAACAAAACCTCAAAGAACGCGAATATTCCTCCGATGGGGTTTATACTATGAATATAGACTAAACTCATACTACTATTTCCCCTACAACCTAGACCTCCACCGCTCTGATACCAGAAATTATATTTGGTCCATATTGCAAGCAAATAGAACACATTAAAACTCTGATTTTTATTCATACGGGATATCTTTATTCAATATTTGATATGCCTTTATACAAGTAGCTTGATCCTATTGATTAGGAGTCAAAGCTTATCATGTACAACTCACACACAATCCCACTTATCTCTCTAAGAGACTTATTCAAACTTCTAGATCTCTATGAGTTGTTACTAACAACTCATTTACACACATAATTAGATATTGTTCACACTAAAATATATATTTTTCCTAACAATCTCATCATGTTAATCACCGCTACACCAACACCCTCCCACACGATGGAGTGAGTATACATCCAATCATGCCCAACAACATTAGGAGGCAATGACATCGAGAATTTCCTAGGAGGTCACCCATCCCAACACTACTTTGGGGCTAGCACACTTTGCTTCGGGTATCGAGTCACACGACTTGCCGTCACACCAAAAGCTTCGACCAGGTGTCTTTGCATCCTAATGTTGTTGGGTGGAATTGGGTGTATACCCGGCTCCATCGTGCGGGAGGGTATTGGCGTAGTAGCTGATTAACACGATGAGATCCCTCTCCACCATCAGTTCAAGTTTTTGTGTGACAAGAAATCGTTTAGTATTGTTTAATCTATAGTGATATTTTTGGTCGCGCAGCGAGGTGAGATTTTTGTACCTACCTTGCAGGCTACTTTTTCCCATGAAGGCAAAGTCACTTAAGTCATGATGGGAAAATTAAAGGCAATGATTAGACGGAAATTTCTTACCTGCCTTACAGGTGAAAATTCCCATTGTGAAATAAAGAAAAATCACTTAAGGCATTGATGGGAATTTCTTACCTGCCTTGCAGAGGTAAAAATCCCATTGTGAAAGTCAAACAACTTAAGTGGATAATGAGATTTTTGGAGCTGCCATGCAGGGTGAATAATCCCATCCAAATTGACTTTTAAAAATAGAAACCAACCTTTGCCAAAAAGTGCGACCCCTTTGGAGCATTAATTAATTTATTTAATGGCATTTATTAATAGTCTCTCTTCCAATTTTGGCGCCCAGGATGAGGAAAATCAATGCATAAGGAGAAGTCAAAGAAGACTGGAAGTAGAATGCTAAAAATAAATTAAATTAATTTATTTAATGCAGCCCTAGAGCATGCTAAAAAGTGCGACCCATTTGGAGGATAAATAATGCTTTTTGAAGTATTTATTAAATGGTTTTTATTCCTATTTTTGGCGCATGGAGAAATAGAAGGTCAAAGCATGATGTTAAGTGAAAGTAGAGGGCTAAAAATAAATTAAATTAATTTATTTAATGGCAGCCATGAGCATGCACAAAATAGGTGCCCAAATTGAAGAGAAAAACATGTTTATTAATTAATTAATTGCCAGGAATAGGAAAGGCAATTATTAATTATAGAATGATGAAGGTTATATAAGCATGGGCTGCCATAATGATGAATTAATTAATTCTTCTAGCAAAGGAGTGCAGCCCGGACAATTTTGGCACCCAAAGGAGGATGATTTTGCTCAAAGAAGTGTTTTTCACTGCCGGAAAGCTTCAAGGTTTGGTGCCTAGGATTGGAGGAGCTTGTTTTAGGCTTGGTTAATTATCTGCATAGTGGTATAGGTGCCGGTGAAGTTGAAAATATTTATGCTTGCTTTGCATGCAAGCAAAGCCTCAAATTTTAGGGCAGTGAGCTTTATATATGCAGATTTTTATGATAAATATCAAGTGTTCATGTTCAGTTGCCATTGTCTTTGCGAATTAATTATAGGTATTCATTACAGGTGCTTATATAATTGAAAGGGAGATTAAATAAATGTCAGATACATTGAATATATCCTCCGAATATGAAGAAATCCCTAGATCTGCACCAATTGTAAAGAATTTCGGCCGAATAAAAAGAAAAAGAGTTGTTCAGACAAAGATTGCTCCAGCCATGGCAAAAGCGGGATGAAAGAGAAAGCTCAATAGAATCATGCATTAATTCTAGGTTTGTTGACATCAGAGACACATATCTAGGTCCATAACCTCTTTTCGAATTGATTGACATATCTAGAGCTGGAAATACTTCTCTCATGCGTGTAGTAAAAGCAAAGTGGAATCATTTAAGCTTCAACATTCCCATTCACAACCCAGTTGCCAGAATTTGTCATGGAGTGTGCAAGGTCATACCATCCACTATCTAGATCAATCCAAGATGTTGCGGGGAAGAAAATAATTTGGATGGATGCATAGTTCATCAATTATTGTCTGAATATTCCAACACGACAGGTGGTGACTACTATCAGCATGTTGGATGCCGGTAATAGATGGGAGAAGCATAAAGTCGACTGTGTGGGCATAATGAACAATAGGTATATGAAGAATCCCAGATCTCCATCAAAGTTCCCGAGGACTCTTCCACGATCCAATCTGGTGCAGGAGGTGGATGACATTACCAAATTGCTATGCAGGATAAATGGCGAAGCTAATGCTCACAACTTCCGCTCATGGATGTATGCCTTCATCAGGACCATTGAAATCAACAAAGCAAATTCTATAATCAATTGGTCGGAAATCATCAGTGACAACATCGGTGAGCAACTCCGAATGTGAGGTGGACTTACAACTTCAAGATGACTTCATATTTGGTATATGCAGTAGCCTCGCAGGGTATCTTCTCCAAGTTGGATAGACGTGGTGTGCTCTCCAAGGATCCTATTTTTGAGTGCTATCCGCACTCATCGTGCTGCGCATGTAATAAATATTATAAGGTGGTCAATGATGGATTCTTCTATGGATTCATTTGCAGGCTGAATGGTGATCTGAAGACCAACATGGTAAGCAAGGAAGCTTGGGAAGTTGTATCCCAGATTGGTAGTATCTTCATCTAGTTTGTGGACTTTACATACCTCAGGGTCACCGGATTTTCGGGAGAACCAGTCAAGTTGCCCAGATATCCAAGTGATGATTGGTCATCATGGATTTGAGTAGACAACTCATGGAGATGCATGACCTATAGTCGAAACAACACAAGTCTACAGGCTTCTTCCCGATCACAAAGTGGGCTATTATAGCTGCGAGCATTCACAAAGCTAGAGGAATTGAAGCGGAGATATTCTCTGAGTACGAGCATGAGTTCTTCCCAGTGTGGCTGAACTTTGATCCATATGGGGTGGCAAGGAAGACAATCTCCCAGGAATACATGCATGTGCCTTCATTAGAAGATTTCTGGATGAAGTGCAAAAGCGAGTACGAAGTTAGGAAGAAATACTTTAGTAGGTTATCAATGTGACAAGTGTTTGATTATGGATTAGCATGGATACCTACGGATCTTAAAGATGATGGGCTTGTGTTACTTGGACGCATATCATCAGATGGGAGGAGATAGAGCTATACTTCAGGAGAACATTGGTGGCTGCCACATGATCGAGGAAAGGTCTGCCACCGTTCTGGTCAATACTTCAAACTGGTTGCTAACAAAGGGATATTGCCTTGATGAAGCTTTGATGAATCAGATCATAGGAAACCTTAGCACAGGAGAGTCCCTCAAAAGGAAGCATGAGGGAGAAAGCAACAGAAGGCTTGAAAAGATTAAAGTGCACAAGAAGTCTCATTCGAGGGAAAAGATCACTTCTATGGCTATGGTGTTAGTTCGCTTCTCCAAAGATCAAGTACTTCACCAATCTGTTGCACCTCAGCAAGATACTGCCGTTCCTCCATTGAATCCGAAAACATTTGTATTTTCTCCTCAACCACTCGATCAGCACCTCTTCCTGAAGAAACGTTGAAGTTGCAGATGATAAAATTTGAAAGAGCTTTGTCTTTGGACAATACAGAGGATGGTAGCCATGACACTGTAGCAATTTCAGATGGAGAGGAACTAGAGCATGAGATGGTGGTACATTCGGTAACTTCTCATTCTCGAGAAGAAATTTCTCAAAGTGGTTGGCTTCATAGTCGGTCCCAGAGGCTAGAGAGGAGATCAACTTGGAGGAACATGACTTGTAGCTGCTCTTGAGTTTGGGCGGAAAAGACATAAAACCTAAAGTTTCTAAGGTGACTTCGAGGTTGATTATTGAGGAGTCAGGGCAGAAGTTTGCTGAGGTATTAGTTCCAGCAGAAGGAAAGAAGAAGGGTGAGCTCATGGCAACAGATATAACAGTGACCAAAGTACCCATAGGTCAAGCCACTACTAAAGGATTGAAGCAAGACACACAGACATTGATAAATGCTTTATTCCTTAGGCTTGACAAAGAAAAGGTGGAAAAAGTTGAACTTCAAAAGCAGGTGTCTCAGTTGTGTGAGATTATTGCCAAAGTTGCCAAATCTTCCACTCACCAATTTCAAGCACATAAGTAGGTGAGTGATCATCTGATGTAGGAAGTGGAAGATGCAGGTAACCAGGTTAAAGCTATCAATGAATGGAAGAGTCTAATCATTTGCCAAGCTTCTGTACAACTCAGGGAGGTGCCGGCCCGTCTAAAGGTTATGAAGGATGCATCGGTTCAGTTGAAGCAACTAGTGACGAGCACGATGGACATGAACATAGCTGAAAGTAACCTGAGTACTTTGGTTGAGATAAATAAGTTGTCGAGGGAGGTTTTGACTGCAGAATGAATTGTGCCCGATGGGTCGGTTGAAAAGGGGAAGCAACTTGAGTTTGCAGTTTCTTTCCACTTGGAGATCTTCAGAATCATGCTGAAAAGGATGCAGGCGCTTGAAAGTATGGCATCATCACTACCAGATAATGTCATTACTTTCACCAATGAGGAAGTGGTCGGGAATGTTTCTTCATACAAAAGGACCATTCTTAACAAAGTGCTTGATTCCTCTGGAAGGATCTCTTCTGATGGTGCAAGAGAGGATTGATGGAGTTGTTAGGCCTTTCATGATGGATTCCATCAGTAAGTTGGTAACATTGCGCATCGGACATTAAGAGTTTCGGGCTTAGCTTGAAGGACGTGGAAGTGTGCATCAGGGTTTTGAATGAAGGCTTGCTACAATTTAGGACGGAAAAAGAAGCTATGGCTAAAACAGATGGGAAGTTTGAATTACATGTTTGACAAGTATATTCAGTATCAAAACAAAAAGAAGATGTAGATGTTACAACTGGCAGATCTTTCTTCTTCTACTCTTTCTTCTTCTATTTCTACGTTCTGGATGTAATTGTAAAACTTTAAAGTTATTGGTTTGAAAACCATTACTTTAAGTTGTGTGGAATGATTCTATAAGTTAAGTGACAAATGTGTATGATTTTGACTATAGATCCAGATGCATGTCACTTGGAGAGGAATTAAAGGAAGATGATTGCCAGATGTTATCTTTACTTCTTGTTTATGTTCTAGTTTAGTTAAGTTTCCCATTTGTAATTTCCCTTCTACATTCTATAAGTAGAGGAAGAACCTTTGGGTTAATGATCAGAATTTGTAAGCAACATTCTTGTGTTCCAGAATTTGTGTTGAAACCCCTGATAGCTATTTGAAGCAAAGGAATAGAAAGGAGCATATTTTCAGAGAACTTTGTGTCACGGTGCATTTTGTTTCTAACTTTTTGTCTTAGATCTACTTATAAACTTTGTGTTATTCTAGATCTAGATCTGAAATCTACCTTTGCTTATAATTCGTGTGTTAATATCTATTGGTTCTATCTATGTGCATGTAATCAATTATGTAATCTATTGATTGGGTTATACATCTTCCCTCTTTCTTTCCTGTGTTTTATTATTTCCTTCTTCATCAGATATTTCCTTTCTTTAACAACTGCTTACTTGCCTGCAAAACTATATAGCTATGGCTCATGAGCTGCATGGGTAAAGTAAAATCCACAAATAGATAATAGCATATTTAATTAACAAATCTTACATGGGAGCCTCACCGGTAAATGAGGGAGATTTATCTCATGATTGCCTAGGTTTTCAGCTATGGAGAAAATATAGCCAACATGCCTTAAGGGCTTCAAGATTGTCTTGGAGGTTTGAGTTGAATTAAGTTGATTTTCATGATGGGGCATGGTTATTTAGTCTTGGAAAGCATGTAGACACATGATATGATGTGTTGGAGCATTTGGTTTGTTCAGATGAAGTGTTTTAATGTTGAAACCGTAGTGGCCTAATCAGCCCTATTAGGTCTCTCAAGAAGGCTTGAAGGAACATGTGCGCTTGGTTGGTTTTCTCCACATGAGCCATGCATATTAGTGCTTGATGATTTTTTCCATGTCTCCCTTGATATGTCCCATTATTTTTTAAAGATGGAAGTGTCTTTGAATAAGTTTCAAGCTTGATTCCTCAACATTGGCGATTTAGAACAATTTTAGAAATTGGCTTGGTTGGAGACCTTTCACTATGATTTGGAGCTTCAAGTGAATTGTTACAGAAATTAGATTAAGATATATTTCCATTGGTATACTACTTGAGCCTTGATGATGAGTTATGTGAACTCATTTGTTTTTTTGGGACTATTTTTGGGTGCTTGAAGACCTAGTTTGAATTATTTTCTTCTTGGAGTGTTTTCATGATGGAGATGGTAGTTACAAATGTTCTTGTGATTTTTTTTCATGTTGATGAATTATGCATGAATTTTTTGGAGCTTATTGGTCATAAAAAGATTCTATATTCCGTTGAATATTAGATTGCGTTCTCTAGGAGATGAAGAGCTTGTTTTGAGCTTGTTTGAGTGTCTTGGAGCTTGTTGGTGTTGTCTTGACCCCTGCCAACCTACTTGGGTATTTTGAGTTGATTTATATGATGTTATTGATATTTTTTGAGTTGTTATGACCAACCTATGGGTGTTTTAGAGTTAATTCATGTATATAAAGCATGTTATATTTTCTTATTATGACTAGTTGTGCCTATGGGGATGTGAGTGGGCTAGAGGAAGTTGAATAAGAGCTTAGAGGGGTCAAGGATAGAGATGAGGAGAGGTATTATGAACTAGAGAATATCTACAAGTAGGTGTGTGAGGGAAATCGATCTATTCATCCTATGAAGAAGAATTGAGCAAGTTAGGAGAGAGAGAGATTTGATGAGGGTTTGGTGTGTTTGGAGCTGAATTTGGATCACTATTAGTTATGGGAGAAACATATCATTAGTGATCATCCATTTCTAGGTGGTTGAGTTGGTTCTTGATCACCTTAGGGGTTGTATCCTCCTTGTAGGGTTGGTGCCCTACTAAACTAGGGGTTAGTGCTCCTTGTGGGGTTGGTGCCTCACTAAAGAAATCTTGCATGATGTGTAATATTCTTACAAGTCCTTTTTATGAGTAATATTAGTAGATGTTTCAATGGTTTTTCTTCCCTTAAGGGTTTACCACTTTATATGATGTGTACAAGTGTTCTATCTCTTGCTTTAAATACTTGTGGATGTTGTAACAATATTAATAAGATCACATGGTTAGGAATTAGGAATAAATATGCAGAAATAATTCCTCAAACCAAAACAATAGGAAACTATGTAGCAAAATTATACATGTAGAAATATAACAACATAAATAAATAATGCACAAAATAAGACAAGAAAGATTTAACGTGGTTCACCCAATGTGGGCTACCTCCACTAAGAACTTGCTTAGATTTTATTATCAACAAGAGTAAAAAGCTCTCACAGTCTTCTCTCAGTTATGAACTCACAACATAATTTCAAAGATGCTAAACCACATCTAAACCACAATTGACACCCAATTGCTTAACCTTGATCACTCTTGATCACCTCTTGATCACTAAGACTCAAGACCTCTTGAACACACAAGATATCTTCAAGATACCCTAACACCTCTATTTATAAGATTACAATCCTTTAAGAAGTCCAAAAGACGACCCTAGAAGTTTGAAAGTCATGACCTTTCATCTTCCCATGGATGGAAAAGAAACTGTCATGACCTTTCATCTTCCCATGGCTGGAAAAGAAATGGTCATGACCTTTCATCTTCCCAATTCAAACTCCACACTTCAATACTGATTTGAGAAGACCAAAAATAGGCTCCACACCCCAACAATCTCCCACTTGGAGACTATTCCTACTGAGCAAAGTTCTCAACCCTTCATTATCAACCATGAAGGCCAATCAAAGTTGAACACAACTTCAACTTCTCCCTTGTGACCACCTTGGTCATCATATCCACAGATTCTGACTGGTATGAATCTTTTCTAGCTTCAACTTATCTTCTTCCAAAGCTTCCTGATGAAATGATATCTTAGCTGAATGTGCTTCGTCCTAGAGTGAAAAGCGGAGTTCTTCGCTAAATGAATAGCGCTCTGACTATCACTGTGTAGTATCCTAAATTCTTGCTTATGACCCAACTCATGAAGTAACTATCAGTATCCAAATCATCTCCTTGCTTGCCTCTATGGCAGCAACATACTCAAACCTCCACTTTGACAAAGCAACAACCTTTTATAACTATGAAATCCAACTCACCGATGTATCACCAACCGTAAATACATAAATTGTCATGCTCCTCCTGCCATCTAAATCTCCTGCCATGTCCAAATCTACATAACCACGCAATTTAGTGTCTAATCCACCGAAACATAATGCTGCTCCCATGGTCCCTCTCAAATACTGAAGGATCCACTTCACTACCTACTAGTGCTCTCTACCTGGATCACTCATAAACCTACTCACTTTTCCCACTGCATGGGAAATGTCAAGCATAGTGCATACCATAACATACATCAAGCTACCAACCACTGATGAGTATGGTACCCTGGACATCTAGATTTTATCCTCCTCAGTCTTGGGACTCTACTCCTTTGATAATTTAAAGTGACTTGCCAAAGGGGTACTAACCGGTTTAGCATCCTGCATACTAAACCTCTCCAAGACCTTCTTTATGTACTCTTCTTGAGATAACACTAGCTTCCTCTCTTTCCTGTTCGAGTTATTCTCATACCAAGGATTTGTTTTGCTGCCCCCAAATCCTTCATAGCAAAGGAGTCACCTAGTTGCTTTTAGAGTACCTTTATTTCTTGCATGTTCTTCCCTGAAACAAGCATATCATCCATATATAGGCACATAATAATATAACTACCATCAAGAAAATTATTGATGTACATGCAATGGTCTGAGTGACACCTGGAGTAACCCTGCTCCTACATAAAACTATCAAACTTCTTGTACCACTACCGTGGAGCTTGTTTTAGGCCATATAAGCTCTTCTTCAATTTGCACACTAACCTCTCCTTCCCTTTGACCTCATAACCTTGTGGTTGCTGCATATACAATTCCTCCTCCAACTCACCATGAAGGAATGTAGTATTCACATCCAACTACTCTAAGTGCAGTCTTCTACTGCTACTAAACCAAGAATAGTTCTAATAGAAGTCATTTTAACAACAAGAGAAAAAAATTTCATCAAAGTCTATACCTTTCTTCTATGCAAATCCCTTAACCACCAACCGGGCCTTGTATCTTTTCCTGCCTCCATCTTCCTCTTTGATTCTATACACCCACTTTTTTTGTAATTCTCTCTTGCCCTCGGGTAGCTCCACCAGATCCCAAGTTTGGTTTTCCATAAGAGATCTATACTCTTCATCCATGGCATGCTCCCACTTCTTCCTGGCATCCACTTGCACTGCTTCCTCAAAGCACTCTGGCTCTCACTGTCAGTGAGCAATAAATAATTCAAAGATGGAGTAAATCATTTAGGTTCCCTTATTACCCTAGAAGACCTTCTCACCTCAGGAGTTTGGGGTTCCTGATGAGTAGGTTCCTGAACTGGCTGTGTCGGAACATGCTGCACTTAAACCGACCCCTTAGACACCTTGCTGTCTGCAATGTCCTCTAACACTATGTATTATTTCTTTGATTCCTCTTTCTATTCCTGCAACTGATCTTTATACATGAATTTTTCATTAAAGACAATATCTCTAGACCGAAATATTTTCTTGTCCTTAAGACTCCAAACACGGAAACCAAAGTCATCCTTACCATATCCAAAAAAGGTGCATTTCTCAGACTTAGCCTCTAACTTTTTCATATCATCTTTATCAATGTGAACAAATACCTCACATCCAAATACTCTAAGAAATGAGAAATCAATTTTCTTACCATACCAAGCCTCCTCAGGTGTACCTCCATCCAAATCCATAGAGGGTCCTGTGTTAATAAGATAAAAAAGCTGTGCTCATCGTTTTCACCCAAAACATGAGTGGCAGCCCCACATGTAACCTCATGAACCTAACATGCTCCATGATTATCTTGTTCATTCTCTCTGACACTCCATTTTACTGTAGAGTATTTAGAACCGTTCTTTGCATGCGGATCCCATTTACCGAACAGTAATCAAGAAATTCATTGCTGCAATACTCCCCTCCATTATCTGACCTGAGACATTTCAACTTGAGACTGTTTCATTCTCAACCAAGGATTTCCATCTTTTGAAGGTTTCAAACACATCAGATTTATTTCTAATGCAATATACCCAAACTTTTCTAGTTACATCATCAATGAAAGTGACATAATAACATGAACCACCAATAGATTTTACCTTAGTTGGCCCCCATACATCTATGTATGCACTAAATCCAACTTACCCTCCTTCCTGGTAGGTCTAACCTTGAGGAATCTCACCCGATTCTGTTTTCCATAAACACAGTCCTCATGAAGTCTAAATCTAACTCCTTTAATCTGGGCAACCTGTCCTTTATAATCTACATGCCCTTTTGACTCATATGACCAAGTCTCTAGTGCCACAAAGTTGCATCTCCATATGCAACAACTAAATTACAATAATCAACACCATTGGTTAAATACAAAGTACTAATTTTCTTACCTCTTGTAACCACAAGAGCTCCCTTAGTAACCTTCCAAGAATCTGCTGTAAAACTAACTGTACAACCATCACCGCCCGGTGACCCGGCGATATCAAGTTCCACCTCAACTTAGGCACATGCCTGACATATTTAAGTAGCCATGTGTTCCCATTCGCATTTTCACCCGAACATAACATTTCCCTCCTATGTTGCATGGTTCATCATCACCAAGATATACATGTCCAAAATATCCTTTAAAAAATTAGTAAAGTAATGTCTATGTGGGGCAACATGGAAAGAAGCCCCTAAATCTAACACCCAAGACTCAACAATATTATCTAAAGAAAGAATTAAGGAATCGACAAACATCACCCTGCCACATTTACCTCTTTAGTTTCCTCCATGTTCTTCTTATCCGAAGAGCCCAACAATATTTCTTAACATGACTAAGCCTTCCCATAGTGCCAACATTCTAGCTTACTCTTGGACTTTGACCTTCCGCGATCATTTGAATTCCCACAATTACTCCTCCCTCTGTTGTTTTGTCTCCCTCTACTCTCCACCGTCAAAGTGTTTCCATAAGTAGAAGAATCTCCGGTGTTCTTCCTTCGCATTTCCTCACTTAGGATCACACCTATTACATCCTCAAACTTCAGCTTTGAATTATTAGAGACTGAATTACTTACAACCATAACCAAGCTATCCCAACTATCTGGTAAGGAGCAAAAAATCAACAAAGCCCTAACCTCATCATCAAAGTCAATTTTTACCGAGTTTAACATACTCACAACCGTATTAAATTCATTCAAATGAACAACAATAAAACCATTCTTAGACATCTTCATATTAAATAACTTTTTCATCAAAAATATTTTATTAGAGGCAGAGGGTTTTTCATATAACTTCCCCAATGCACTCATGAGACCTTCCGTGGTCTTCTCCTATGATATGTTGAAAGCAACCGAAGATGTAAGGCATAACCGAATTGCCCCGAGTGCCTTTCTATCCGAAACTCCCAATCCTCATCCGACATGGCTATAGGTTTCTTTAATTTTCCAGCCAAAGGAACATGGAGGTCCTTTTGATATAAGTAATCCTCCATTTGCATCTTCCACAAACCAAAGTTCTACCCATTGAACTTCTCAACCCTTGATCTACCCTCATCTTCCGTAGCTCCCACTCAAGCTTAACTTTCCCTATGATTTACCACTTTAGCAAAAAACCACCAAAGCTTCGATACTAGTTAGGAATTAGGGAAAAAATATGTGGAAACAATTCCTCAAACCACAACAATAGGAAACTATATAGTAGAATTATACATGCAGAAATATAACAACATAAATAAATAATGCAAAAATGATGACAAGACAAGATTTAACGTGGTTTACCCAATGTGGGATACGTCCACCAATAAATTTTTCAGATTTTATTATCAACAAGAGTAAAACAACTCTCATAATCTTCTATCAGTTATGAACTCACAACAAAATTCCAAAGATGCTAAACCACATATAAACCACAATTGACACCCAATTGTTTAACCTTGATCACTCTTGATCACCTCTTGATCACTAAGACTCAAGACCTCTTGAACACACAAGATATGTTCAAGATACCCTAACACCTCTATTTATAAGATTACAATCCTTTAAGAAGTCCAAAAGCTGACCCTAGAAGTTTGAAATTCATGACCTTTCATCTTCCCACTGATGGAAAGAAACTGTCAAGACCTTTCATCTTCCCATGGCTAGAAAAGAAATGGTCACGACCTTTCATCTTCCCAATTTGAACTCCACACTTCAATACTGATTTGAGAAGACCAAAAATAGGCTCCACACCCCAACAGTTGGTGCCTCACTAAAGAAATCTTGCATGATATTTAATATTCTTACAAGTCCTTTTTATGAGTAATATTAGTAAAGGTTTCAATGGGTTTTCTTCCCCTTGAGGGTTTACCACTTTATATGTTGTGTAATTGTGTTCTCTCTCTTACTTTGCATACTTGTGGATGGTTGTAACAATCTTAATAAGATCACATGGTTATGTATGTTGAATGGAAAAATTGAATGATGAATGTATGGTTTGGTAAATGAAGTTACTTATCCAACTCTCGAGTTAATTTCCTATTTTCATAAGTGAACTCTTCAATATTTATTAATAACCACTTCTTAGACCTTATTAACACATCTCGAAGCATGCTCATTGATATCATTTGTCTATCCGATTGACCAATTGATGGGATTTAATATTTAATTTTGTACATTCTACATGAAGTACAAATATATAAAATCAATATGTCATCCACCAATTTGTTACCTATTCCAACATCGAGGATTTCATTTATTTGATGGCCATTCTCATGTAATGCTTTTATTTTACCTTAGGATCATCAAAATAATCCTCCCAAAATTCCTCAATTTCGGGTTGATGGGTTTCAATGTTAGTCACACTCATGTTATTATAGAAAAAGTCCTTGATATCAAAATTGGCTCTTTTAGCGTACGGATGAAAATTGAATGGAAGCAAGGTTAGTTCGATATTTTTGTATCTTGATAGTTCTTACAATAATAAAAACCAAACTTGATAAGAAATATCACACCTTTAACCTTCTCGGTCTTTCAATATAGCATGCACAATCCCTAAATGTTTGCAAAGCTCAATGAGAACCAATTACCACTAACATACATGGGAAGCTTGTATGGAAAAATTTCAAAGAAACTAAACCTAATGTACATGAATGTTTGAATTGGATGAATTAGCTTCCATAATTCATCACCAGTTCCATGGCATCTCTAGAAATTCTCATTATGATGTTTCCTTCCATGATCCGAACCACAAACATGTTCAAAACATCATTAGCCCACTTGAAGTGTTTCAAAATTTCTTCATCAATTATTTGAGTGTGTAATCATATATTTTCCAACTTTCACCCAATTATCCCTTATAAGCCAAACCCAACCACACTTTGATTGCTTCAATGGAATACATTAAGTATGAAGTCATATAAAATTATCTTCTAGATGCCAAATTCAACAAAGCATTATGAAGGTTGTGGTGATGATTTGGAACTATTAAATGTGTTGTGAACCATCATATATCATTCTTATGAGCCAAGCCTTCCAAGGATTGACCTCCTTCATGGAAGATCCACCCACAACCCTACTCAAGAGGGTGATCGTATCTGAAATCTCTTCATGGAATTTTGTCCTCACTAGGTTCTTAGGGATATTTTAAGGACCTCTCCTCTTTTCATTCAACAAGGAAGTTACAAGTATGGTTTGAAGATTTGAATCTAGATTTTCCATTAAAGTATAACATCCTCCTTCATGAGAACCATAGAATGTGGCCTCCTCTAGACTCCAAAAATGATACCAATGTTATCAGGTGTCTAGCTAATCTATAATTGTGTCAATGGTTGAAATTTTATTGTAGTTAATAGGATCATAATTGTTTGATCAAGATAAAATGAGATTAACACATTGGATAGATGATGGGAAATTTATGTCTTGGTATAAGCCACTGAGGAAAATTCAATCTACCTCAATATTTTGGTGATTCTTCACCATTATGACTTAGAAATATTTACAATCTATAAATCTGATGTTGGTGTCTCCAATGTTGGACAAGTTCACGAAAAAAATAGAAATGGGCTCATATCTAGTGTTTTTGAACATTATGGTTCAAGTGGAGTGATTCCATGTGATAGACATGTGTTTTGGAAGATATTTGGATCTATGGAAGTACTATAATGGTGATTTTCAATGGTTTATAGAGCCAAATGTAATGTCTTGTTTTCCAAGCTAGACACTATGAAGGCCTTAGGTCCATTCCACCTTCTATGGGCTTTGAGCAAGGAAATCAAGGAGGTGAAAATTATCATAATTGTAAGTGATTGTATTTTCTTTATTTATTTAATTACTAATTATGGCTTGGAGTGATTCGATTAGGTGAAGGGTGAATAGCACAAAAAAGGGAATTTCTATCTTCTCCTTATGAGGTTGGTCTTCTTGGAGGACTGATCTGAAGATTGAAAGTACACTTCCCCTTTAGTAAGAGTTCATATATGGGAATTAGTCCTCTAATTCGTCCTTGGCACCAAAGAAGGGTACTTAGAGAGGTTCAAATGATAGAGGAGGATATCATTATCATTCATCATTTGATATTTACTTGGATTTGGATATAGTGTAGCTTCTCTTCTTGTCATTGAAGGATGAAAACCCTTCCTTGGTTACCTATTGAGGAAAAATCCCTTCAATAGGATCACACTTGGGGATGAAAACCCTCTTGTGTGCATTGGTGGCTTCATTTGGGAGTCATAAGAGGACTTCATTAGCAGAATTATAGAATAACAAGATGTTTATCCATGTATAGGGAACTTCTACTCCAGCTAGGGATTTTTTAAAGGGTGTTGGCACCATTCCTCCACTTGATCTACCCACCTAGGAATTTAGAATCACTTTTAGAGGGTTTTACATGGTTGGAAAATTGTGATTTCCCTTTTAATTGGTAGTTTGTTTCTTTGAGACCATTTTGAGAAATTTTTGGTGTTGAAACTCCAAGTATTGATGGAGTTATGAATTTTCAAAGTTTTAGTTGTGTTTGCACTTGAATTAAATTTATAAAATATATATTTTCTCCAGATTTCATCTTGCTAGACTTATGAAGTGTTTGGGATATTTCTATATTGATTTTCAGTCTATATTACATGAGAATATTGTCTTGAAGAGCCCATACAGTTCACTGCCCTAGGAAATAGAAAATCAAATTCATTACTAGGGCTAAGTGGTGATATTGTTGGTTGTCATATGAATTCCTTTGGCTCTTGGTTGCTAATGACATTTTCAGTTTTCTCCTATAGGGTTTGAATTGATTAAAAAGTGGTTATAATAAAATAAGAAATTGTGGTTGAGGTTTTAGTCCAAACCCTTGTTTTCTATTCAATTCCCTATAAAGTACATTATAGTGGTATTAGAGATTTGGTCTTCCCAGCCTAGAGGGTTTCATTCAAAAGGAATAGATAGATGGAAAACATACATGAGAGATTTTCTCCGGGGAAAGAGATATTTCCAAATAGGATGACACAATTTATCCAGGCCATGTAAACCACAATGGAGAAGGAATTTTTTGGTAATTCAAAGCGTGAGGAAGCCCTATGGTCAAGTTTTAGATCTCTTGATAGGTCATTTACACCTACCTTCCTCCCTAGGGAAGAATCCATTCCAGAGATTGAGACACAACATTCGGTGGGCCACAACATTGCTACCATCTATGAGGAGTATAGGGATATTCCATATGAGATTCATGATGCCATGTCACTCACCGAGTTTATGAGCAAGGTCTAAACCATGAGCTATATTGAAGGAAAATGGAAAGCTTGTTCAATTTCTAGAGGGAAAGAATCCATCCATTATGATCAAAGAATAATAACACTCTAAGTTGTTGGGTATGGATAAGGAGTAGCCCTAGATGTAACTATCCTTATTCATAAGGGTGAGCTCTTGAATTATTGTCGGAAAAATAATATAAAGGAACATGTGTTGGAGAAATAAACCATGGAACATGAGCCCAAGAAGGAAGGAAAATCATATTTACAAGAGGGTGAAGAAAGGTTGATGGTTGAAGCTCAATTGCCCAAGGATAAGGATGATGATCAGCTTATTAGGAGTTTCCAAACAGCAAGCAATGAAAAGCAAATTGATGATGTTCATGATTCCGGTAAGATTCATGATGTTGTTCCCTACATGTATCAACAAAATGAGGATGCTTCAACAAATTCTCATAAGGTGAAGAAAGATGAACACTATGAAGACAACCAAAGGTATGAAGGTAATTCAGATTTGTTTCTTTCTACCATGCCATTTCAAATTTATGGTCATGGGAAATTTGTTGAAAAGGATGACCATGGGGAAAGTTTGATGCTCCATAGTAAATCATGGAAAATGGGTAATCATCATGGTGCTAAGAATGGAGAAAAATCAGAATTGCAAGGGGTTAATGGGGCAAAAATTCTAGGTGACCTTGTTGGGAGGCATGCCCATGGAATAAGGGCCTCTCTTGATGCTCATGTTAATCTTTAGCTCACTGGAAATTTCATGATAGTCACCTATGGTAAGAAATTTCAACATCTTCTTAGCAAGGATTTTTTATCACCATCCTGCTATGTATTTACAATATTTTGGTTGTTTTAAGAAATGTTCTAACAACTTTGTGAAGATGAAGGGTACCAAATGGGAAGAGGATTCTACTTCAGCCCTAAGAAGTGAACTCTTTGTTGGCAACCCTAGACATGACCATCATATTCCAAATTTATTGATTCCTATTATGTTGCTGCCATATTTGTATCATAGAGGGAGTATGATCAATTTAATAAGAGGAAGAACATGTTGAGGGAAAAAGGGCACATAGATTCTTCCTTGCAAATTCCACATTTATTATACATATAAGTTTGGAATCCAGGATAAATTTTGAAGAGTGATGCTAAAATTTGAGGATTATTGTTACCTACACCTTATAGTAGTTATAAGAGAATTGGTAACCACAAGGAAGAGGCATTTATTGCCCACAAAGTGAGGGATGAAGAGTTTAAATCA
Source organism: Taxus wallichiana var. yunnanensis (assembly GCA_018340775.1). Lineage (NCBI taxonomy): Eukaryota > Viridiplantae > Streptophyta > Pinopsida > Cupressales > Taxaceae > Taxus > Taxus wallichiana. Next base: position 668,134,255 of record CM031242.1, read on the forward strand.
GGTAAAAATGGTCTCTATACGATGGAAAAGTGACATGTGAGCATAAGAATCTACAAGTAACTCTTCCTCGTACCTGACCTCCCGAGGTTGTGTCGAGACGGTTGGTGAATGTGGAATATATATGGGTACAGACAAACTAGTTGGGCAGTCTTATATCTTCAAAACGTAATAATGGAATCTATGAATCTAAGGTGAAGAAGGCCCTCCTAACCTAAATTGGTGTAATGGATCGTTTGGATATAATAGCTGCTCGGAGGATCCAATCAATGTCGAGCTTTGCCGAGATCCTATTTATTGGCTGTTGGATACATGGAAAGTAACTTGTAGGTGCTTCGTGTATATTTCCAGACAAGGTCATGAAAAATGGTGATGAGATGTGTAGTGGATCCTTCGGGGTTTTATGGACAATTATCCGGTCTAGTAAGAAATCTTTAGCTTGATTGGCTACTACGTTTAATACGAGATAATTGTGTAATGATGTCAGTGGGAGTGGTGAGGACACGAATATTAGTGTTCGTAAACCAATGTCAATGTATGATTGATCGGTGAGGCCCGTTGGGTTGTGGGACTGTGGATCACAATGTAAGTTTGTGGTTGTGGCGGACCTCCTATGGTCATATGAGGAGTTAATTTCTCCTTCCGATTATCTAGTAATCATATGCCTTTTTAGCCTCTATGTTTAGAACTAGAAGTTGTGTAATTTTCTCTAGAATACCTTGCGGGTGTTGCAGCAACTTGAATGTGTAAGCTAGTCTCTATGTCAATGAGGAGGTCTCTTGCGTTAGGTTGTGGAACTAAAGGATCGCAACCAAATACTTTTCTCTTTCGAGTCCTTGTATAGTCATGTGGACATCCTATCAAGGCAATCTGTAATTAGGGTGATTTGACCAAAATGTGTATGCCTTGTTGTCTTCAATATTTAATTCTCTCAATTGTTCACTAATTGCTCATGTAACTGGTGTAGCTATTTTCTGTGCGGTTGTGAATTTATCCTAAATATCTAAACAACTAATTAATTTAAATAGAAAGACTCTTGATCCTATCTCATAAGTGAGGAATGAATCATAGTTTCTCAGAAACTATCAATACCCACAGCTTCCTTGGTGATATCGAGAGTGAGCTTTGACTGAAATGAAATAATTTACTACTCTATTTGATATGTTATAACTAGAAATTTGACAACTCAAACCTGGAGTTTATAGAACAGTGGTAAATCCAGTTGTGTGTGACTTTGTCCCCTCAGTGTGATCTCCTCGTTCCTTTGTGTTCTCATGAATCTAGAAAAGTGTGTATATGATAGCATCAGTAGAAGAAGGTACTCGAACAATGGCAGCTTTGGATATAGACCGAATACAATGTGAGTAAGAGAGGGATAGTGCAAGTGAACAGAGCTTGACTATGCAATTCCTAGCGGGATTTATTGCGGAAATACAACACAAATACGCCGAGAGTTCTAGAAACTATCTTTTGTGACCAGACAAAACCTGCAACTCTAAATGGATTCCAATCTAAGAATGAAACTACCTTATTCTAAACTGATTTGCATGGAACAACAATGAAGCAAGATTGAAACAAGAAGATCAAATGACCTCTAAACAACAAAGGAAGACTAACAATGGATGCAAAACATGAAACTATTGGAACTCTAAGAAAGGAACTCAAAATATTGAATGATTAAAGAGATAAGGAGAGGGGACTCTTGTTTGAAAACAAGTGGCTATTTATAACAAATGCATTCACTAGAAGGTAACATGGAATGAAACTCTTTTTTACCATTAAACAAAGAGAAAACACTATTCACAGGGTGGCCAAAACATAAATGCAAAGCAAAGTGGCTGAAGAATGTAGATAGAAATTTGAATTTTACGTTTGATGAGATCATCAAAACATTCTAGAAAATGCACACAGGACCGCCGCCTTGTGCGGGCGGTGGTTACAGACCGCCGCCTTGTCTCGGGCGGTGGTCATGGGACCGTCGCCCTGAGTAGGGTGGAAGTCTCATCACTTAAGACCAAAATGTAAGGAAAAAGGGGGGTAGAGGGCAGAACAAAGCACGCAGAGGTTGGATGAGGCATATGGGATATAAATGTATACTTGGCGAGCTTTTCTGGATCCCGAACACCTTACGAGGAGACCTGTATCATCATTGGGGTATGTGTAACCTCTTTCCGGCAATGCAAGTACCCTACAATTTTGGGTACGTACATATTACCCCCTTAGAGAAGTGTTTTAGCCATGAAGAGGTGTAAAATGGTGGATCCGAGTATGGTGGTCCCGAAATGGGGAGTTAAGAGTTATACCTGACACACCCGTGTGTCGGAAAGTCACCATCCTAAATCCCACTATATCGTAAAAATGAAAAGGGGACTCAAGTGTAGATAGATAAAATAAATTGAGAAACAAAACTAAATTGATATGAAATGAGGACTTACCATCCGTGCGGGGTTTGAAACTTACCTCGTCGACGCTCCAACCCTGTGAAAGACATTCAAAACCAATTTAGAAAACTATATATATATAAAATGAACTCATTTTACTATTCATTTGCGCGTGTCGATTTGGTGGTTTTTGAGCTCTGGGACCCACGGTGACCATTTTCGACGAGAGTATAGTCAAAACATCCATTGTGAGAACGTGATCATGCCTCCGAGAGCGGAACATCAGCCTGCGAAGTCTCAAGTTAGTTCTTCTCAATTTATCATTTTTAAATCCAAAACATAGAAATGTTGAAATCTTTGTCATGGGGGATCATTTTCGAAAATGCTAGTTTTAAATGAGTCTCTAGGGGGGGCGCCCATAGGGTAGGTCTTTATTTTGTTTAAAATGGTGTTTTCTTACATTTTTAATGTGTTTTTAGGGCTTTCGAGCCGTTTAACATTTCGGGATAGGACCGCCGCCTTGCACAGGTGGCGAGGTGCATTGGGACTACCACCTCTCGAAGGTGGTGGTTAGGAAACCACTACTCTGTGCAGGCGGTAGTTTCAAACAGAATGCAAAAAAGGATGTAAATTTTGATTGTCTTTACATTTTTAGCATTTTTATATGTTCTTGATAATTTTTCTAGTCGAATTTTGTTATTAACTTACTCTTTTTCTATGTTTTTGGGTGGATGCAGAAGGAGTATATTAGATGGAGTAGAGAGGGAGTGTGATTGGCTCCCGGTAGTGTTAGATGCACTATCTCAGGTGGAGAGAGACATTCTACAGAGGGCTGACATTTGGAGGATTACACAGGTCCCTCATGTCACACCTTCCAGTCACATATTATGTGACTTATTTTCATATTGGGATGTAGATCAGAACACTTTCCGATTACCAGGTGTGAGGGGTGAGTGGTCCATCACCTTGGAGGATGTATACCATATACTGGGGGTTCCGATCCTTGGGAGGTGGCTGTCTCTCAAGACAATAGTGTCGAGATCTTAGTTGGTTCAGTGGGCCACTTATATGGGAGATGTTGTTATTTCCATGGGGTCAAAGAAGGGGGTGAAGGTCCGCTCCATTGTTGAGTCGAGATATTCTGTGCTCCACAAGGCTATCATGGGAATCCTTTCTTCGAGATTGATTGGGGACAAGGTAGGGGACACTCTCTTATATTGCTGGGCTCCCATCATTACATAGATTGAGAGCCATGGCCGTGTTTATGCTTGGGGAGCAGACATCCTCGGGACCACCTACCATGATTTATATAGGGTGGTCGACTACGAGGACAAGCCATCCGATCCATCCTACTCTTGTCATGAGTTAGGTGTATGAGCACATCATTCCATATGGGAGAGGTGTATGGGTAGAGGATCCTTGGGGCGTCAGGGCAGCGAGGTGGACAAGGATGACCATTCTTAGAGTGCCTCACCATCCAGTGGCTTCTTTGACTACTGCAGACATGGAGGCTACTCATTATTAGGCCATGGTAGGGTTATGGGGAGAGGAGACACTCACATTGATCACTTGCCACACTACCAGTCAAGCTGGTAGACAGGACAGGAAGTTGGAGATCCACCCCTTTGACAGAGTACCACAGTTTGGCCTCCCATATATTGACATGTTTCCTCTAGCGGGGCAGTGTATAGATCTGTTCGTGAGGCTCGGGGAGGTCCTAGAGGCCGGGGTTGGACTACGGTCACTCCTGGTGTTCCCATTATAGCTAGGAGGGTGGTTCATGCTCGAGGGTAGCTAGTGCTCCTCGAGCACCTTTACTTCAGATTGGTGCTGGTCCTGCTCATAGTGGAGATGAGCCCATTGACGTGGAATCTAAGTCTAAGGAGTTCACCTGGGGGAGACAGAGGAGGAGATAGAGGAGGTGGAGACCGGAGCCGGTGGGATAGGTGAGGAGGATGATAGTGATTCTGAGTGGCATGACACTCAGGATATCTTGTGAAAGTTGAGAGGGTGGAGCAGAGTGTAGAGAAGGTGACTCTAATTTTAGAGGAGTTTCCTTCTCAGGATTTAGGGGGAGATGACGAGTCTGTGGCAGGCCGTCACTTTGCTCTAGATGTGGGAGAGGGATGATAGTCAGTGGTAGCGTCAGTGGCAGTGCGGATCCTAGAGATCCCACCTAGAGGCCTGGAGATCCAAGTGAGTTACTACTCTTTTCTCGACTTTGCTTTAGTTAGAATTGCTTAGTTGTTATTTCCTTTTGTTGTTTCGTTTATCTTTGGTTTTATTTTGGACAACTTTCTAACTTGTGTGTTTCTCCTTTTTACTTGTAGTGACTACTGAGGGATGGCGAGACTTGATTCGCCGGTGTGTGCTGACACTCTATTGCTCCCTTTTGATGGTACTCGGGTGAGCTCACTGAGGACATTGGGGAGCCCTTAGTAGCTGGTCGACATACAGATGTCTTTGCCCCTATCTGGAAGGTGGAAAAGATCATTACCTCCCTTCGCACCAAGTTGGCTAGATATAGGACTGCTTGAGCATTTGATGAGGAGGAGTTGCTCTCATAGTGAGACCACAGCTGCTGGTCATGATCATGAGCCCTCTGTCCATTCAGAGTGTCATCGCAGTAGGAGTCCTAGGTGTGGTCATACACCCTCTAAGGGATCTCATAGAGATTGAGAGATCATAGTGTCTTTTTGTAGTGACTTTTGGTCAGATATTTGTACGATTGTTTTTGTATTTTTCGGGCTCATTGAGTGTTTTGACCATGCCTTAGTGCATGATGGCATTGTACATGAAACACCATTTATATATATATATCTCTTTTTGGATCTAGACTCTTTGGTGTCTAGAATTTTGTGACTCGTTTCCCATGTGTATACTAGATGTTTTTAGAGTATTTGTTTTCATGCTTTTCAGAATGTATGCAATGGATGACAAATGATAACAAATACTAAACAAAATGTTTTACTTTATATGCTTTTGTAATGCTGACATGTGATGATGAACACATTGTAGTATTGAAATTTTGGCCTCTTTGGGCAATGTCTGTGATTTCTTCTTATGTTGGAAAAACGTGATGAATGTATAGTGATAAAGAGATGAACTTGCCCCACTCCCAACTCCACGCAACTAGTAAGATGCGAGGGCTCAACACCAAGAGTTGGGAAGGGCACAAATTGTATGAGTTTGACTGAATGGAATGATGAGAGATAGACAAACCAGTGACATAAACCAAACTTAGACCTACAAACTTACCCTACTCAGAACTACCACCAAGCTCTAGAAGGCCACTTACTTTCCAGTTTATCTAGACTTAGATCTATAAATTGTATCTGGTTGACAAAATCTAGTTTTGAGGATTTGATCTCTTTAGAATTTCGACATTTTTTTCACTTAATATAATTTGATTTGTATTTCTAGAATACCAAGATTTGTTAATTTGTGTGAATGGACCCCCCACACCCTGCCTCATGCCACTAGTAAGAAGCATGGGTTTGTCACCAAAGGCAGGATATTGGTGAGTAAGGCCACTTCTTTCCTTTCCCAACCTCACACCACCAGTAAGAGGTGTAGGCTTATCACCGAATTTTGGTGGGGCAAAGAAGTGTGCAAAATAAAATATTCTGTTTACTCGGCATTTTGATTCTATTTGATTTTGACACTTCTGATCTGTGACTTTAGGATATCCTTTTTTTCAAAGAGACATAAGAGGGATAGATGTGACGCCAAGAAGCTTCTAGAACAGACCGTAGGTAAAGACAACTTCACCTAGTAGAAATAAAGAGAAAAACCAAGTATGTAGGCCTTGGTATGGTTTTTGTCAATACTTGTCTGTCAAACTTGATGAGAAGATTTGAAATTACTTGATGATGTTTGAAGAGATGTGATTTGAATGCTTTTGCCAATATTTTCAGAAATTTGTAATAGATTGCTTAAGAGTAAGTTCCTTGACTACAATTTTTACGAAATGAGTGGAAAAAATGAAACAGCTAAATGACTAATGCAATGTAGGTAGCTATAATGTACAAGTGGTGATTCTGATGTCTTATGCGTAAAATCGTTTAAGATGTAAGGAATTGATAGTTTCATTGAATTCCTCACCTTCTAGTGTGCACAAGAGATACGCACCATTTCCGTAGTCTTTCATGACTCGGTATGGGCCCAACCACTTGGGCCGGAACTTCCTTCCTTCACCGGTTTTCTTATCAATCGGCTATCTAGTCTTAGAACTAGATCTCCCTCATATATTTCTCACTCATAGAATTTTTGTTATACTACTGGCACATCCGGTCAGCATAGGCTCTATGCCAATGTTCGGTGTTTAGCCTAGCCTCGTCAAGACTTTCCAGTTGAGAGAGGCATGCCTCCCTGTAAGTTTTTTGTCCAAAATCCCTTGTAATGAGACTCGAGACCGGGTATTTCAACCTCAAGTGGGAGAAGCTGCTTTGCCCGAATACCAATGAGAAAGAGGTTGCTCTGTTGGTGTTCTTATTGAGGTTCGATGGGCCCACAAGGCCGGATATAGTTTTAGATTCCAATCTCGCTTGTTCTCCTTAACTGTTTTAAGGAGAATAGCCTTTAATGTTTTGTTTGTTGCTTCGGCTTGTCCATTAGCTTGAGGGTAGTAAAGAGAGGCCGTGTGATGGTTTATTTTGAATTTTTCTGCATAACTCACGGACCTCATCATTTTTAAAGGATGTGCCATTATTTGAGATAATGACTTGTGGGACACCATACCTGCAAATGATTTGGTTTAGAATGAACTTGGCAATTACCGAACCTGGTATGGTGGTGAGAGGCATGGCCTCTACCCATTTGGTAAAATATTTTGTGGCTATAATTATAAAATTATGGCCATCGGTTGATGAGGGAGATAATTTCCCTATCAAATCTAGACCCCATGTGGAGAAGGGCCACGGGGTTTCTATTGGTTGTAGGGATTGTGCTGGCATGTGAATCTCGTGAGAGAATTCTTGGCATTTGTGGCACTTACATACAAACTCTACTATGTTGTGTTTGAGAGTGGGCTGAAAATAGCCCATTTGATGTATTTTGCAAGCAGTGGAATGACCACCGAAGTGGCCTCCACATATCCCACTGTGGGATTCATAAAGAATCTTCTTGGATTCTTCTATGTCGACGCATCTTAGAAGCATGCCATCGAAGGCTTTACGATAGAGTACTTGTTCTAAAATAACGTATTTAGTAGTGATAATGCGTAACCGCCTTCTTTGTTATGACATGGCACTTTCCGGGTATGTGTGGTCCATGATAAAATTGATGATATCAGTGTACCAGGGACATGTAGAGATGGGGGGCCTGGTTTCGACAAAGTATATACACTCATCAGGAAAGTCCAGATTTACCAGATCACCTCCATCTAATGGATTGTTAGCTAACCAGTCTGCAATGATTTGTCCCTTAACAAATTTTTGGTTTACAAATGTTAACTCAAATTCACCCATTAAGGTTATGAAACACCCAACCTTTTTAGATAAAGACCCTTGTGTGAGGAATGTTCAGTAAATGATCCATCTTTATAATGGCCCTTGTTTCTTGATTTAACATGTAATGTCTTAAAAATTTTGTTGCAAAGACTATGGCAAGGCATTCTCTCTCTGCTTGTGTATAACATGTTTCATAATCGAGCAACGTTCGGCTAATGAAATAGACTACACGTTCTCGTTTATCATTGTCTTCTTGAGCCAGCATGCAGGCTAGCAAGACATCAGTGGCCTGTGAGTATAGGATCAAAGGGTGGTTTGGTCTGGGAGGCATTAGCATGGGTGGAGACAACAAGAAGCATTTAACTGCTTCGAAGGCCTTGTTGCATTCTTCAGTCCAATCAATGCTATAATATTTCTTTAATAGATTGTTGATTGGATGAATGGAAAAACTTAAATATGGGATGAACCTTGGATTGCACCTGAGTTTCCCAAGAAATGATCTAATTCTAGACTCATCCGATGGTGGAATCATTTCGAGAACAACCTAGATTTTGGTTGGATCAACATCAATCCCTCATGAAGATATAATGTAACCCAGAAGTTTGCCTCCTGTCACACCAAACACACACTTCTCTGGGTTTAATGTGACACCATATTCAATCAATCATGAGAGGATGATACAGAGTACTTCTAGATGATCACAATGCTTCTTGGCCTTGGCCAATAAGTCATCCACATAGGATTCCACAATTTTATGGATAAGATCGTGGAATATGTATGTCATTGCCTCGCTGATATGTAGCACCGGCATTCTTAAGACCGAATGGCATGACAGCGTAACAATAAGTTCCCCAGGGAGTTATAAACGTAGTTTTGGCTTGATCCTGTTAAGATATTTTAATCTGATTATAACCTGAGAACCCATCCATGAGGGAAAACATTTCAAATCTAGCTATTGCATCAACAATAATGTCAATGGATGGTAACAGGAAGTCATCTTTGGGACAAGCTTTGTTAATATCCCGAAAGTCTATGCAAATGCGTATCTTCCCATTATTTTTGAGAACAAGGATGATATTAGATACCCATTGTGAATAGTTAATGGGTTTGATGAATCCCACTTGTAGAAGTTTTATTACTTCCTCTTTTACCATGAGAGCCACTTTTGGCTTCATTGGTCTTGAATGTTGTTTAATTGGTTTTGCATTTGGTTTAGTGACAAGGTTATGTACCGCGATGTGTGGTGCAATGCCCGTCATTTCTTTATAGCTAAATGTGAAAGCCTTTTGATGTTCTTTGAGGACTTGGGTGTGTATTTCTATCTCCTCTGGAGTTAACAAGGATCCCAACTTCAAAATTTTTGGTTCTTCCTCCATTCGATGTTTATGTCAATGGTTTCTTCTATTAAAGAAGCATTGCCTTCTTCAAATTCAGGTGGGGCTGGAGGTAGTTCCAAACTTTCTCCATCTTCTACCTCGTAGATATCGAGATCCTTTTGTGGAGGAGACTCTACCATGGGATTTCCAAAATAGGAAGAGGAATGTGGTATTAGGGAAAGATCCACTATGCGGTGAGCAAGGTGTAGCTCCACATAGGCATTTAGATATTCGAGAGTGAATCTATCACCGTCAAAGTGATCCGGGATAGGAAAATCATTCTCAGCTTCTCCACGAGTCGGGAGTGGGTTTGTTGGTATTTTACGCACTAATGGTTCAGTATGAAGTGATACCGTGAAACTTGTATCTTCCAACTCATTGTTTGGAGTGAAATGGGAAGCTGAGGTTGCTATTGAATCTGCGAGAAGGTTCTTCTCTCATGGGATTGCTTCAATTGATATGAAGTTGAATCCCTTTCTTAGATCTAATACCGTTGTTTTGTAGAGTTGTAAATGTTTAGCCCTAGTTTCATATACCTCAGAGACTTGGTTTGTAACTAGTTGTGAGTCTCCTAACACTCTGATGTTATCGACACCCATTCTTTTGGCTAGGATGAGGCCAAGGAGGAGAGCTTGGTACTGGACTCATTGTTTGTACATTTAAAGTTTAATTTAAAGGCAAAAGGTAGGATATTTCCCTCGGTGAAGTAAAGATCACTCCCGCCCTGACTCCAAAGCGACATCTAGCTCCATAGAAGTGGAGAGTCCAATATTTTCTTGGAAAAATGGATGTTGGGATATTTTTCATATCTGTTTCTTCTGCCTCGGTTACTTCTACCATAAAAACTTCATCTAAAGGAAGAGAAGCAATTCCCAGGGTGTATCTCATACCCATAAAATCAAATGGTAGGAGAATAGGTAGATCTTTCTCTAGCAACTCGACAATTTTTACGGTAGTCCCTAATGACACTGTTTCTATGACGTTGGCCTCATTTTTGAGTGCTGGAATGCCCTCGACTAGATTTGTAATTTCCAATTCTGTGGTGGGTATCAACTTCTCTTTTGGTTTTGAATTAACTAGTTTGCTAAGTTGATTTGTTGGGAGTTCAAACTCGGAGTGAATGCCTGGTCTTTTCTTCAAATCAGCTAGGTGTATATCAAAGGGTTTTGGGTCACCTTGTGCCACAAATATTTTCCCTAAGTGTAGAAATATTATTTCTTGGAATAACGTGGAAGGGATTGCCTTCATGTGGTGTATCCATGGCCGACCGAGGATCATATTATAGTTGGTTTCCGATCTATAATATAAAATTTGGTGAGGACTGTCTTGGGTTATAAAGTGACTTGTAAAACTATGGTTCCAATTGAAGTGGCCTTGAGGCTATCATAACCTCTTAGCATATTTCATGTTGTGGAACAGTTTGTCTCTCCATATCCTAACTTTTGAAGAAAAGTGAAGGGGCTATGTTAAATTTTTCCTCATCATCAATCATTACGTGTTTAACATAATTATTGTAAACCCATACTTGTAAATGTAAAGTTGGGTTTCCTCTTCACACAATTTCAGCATCTGTTGGCATTTTGCTTATATCAAATATAAACTCAGTATCCCTATCCGGCGGCCCTGGAGGGTAGACGTCAAAGTCTACATGGTTTACTTACATTTCTAAAGGAGGAGTGATGTTAATTAGATGACCAAGGCCTAATGCTTCTAAGAGAGCAACCCTATGGGTGGGAGAGTTCTTTAACAAGTCCAAGAAGGAGATGTGAGAGAAGGTTTTCGTTAAATCATTAATTAAATCATAGGCGCCTATGGGTTTTACCAACGTTTGTTGAATGTTGTCTAGTTCCAATGGATAACTTAGAGTTGGTTGAGAAGAATGATCTGTGTTCTTGTTATGGTTTCTACGGGTAGCTTGGTGTCTAACTCTACCATACCAAATATCTTAGTTTGCGGTCGAGTTCCTAATTCGGGTGTGATTGGTGGATTTAATGAAGTTGAAGCTTCATGATCATTATTTCCTGTTATAACACCCTTGTTTGTTCTCGCTTGGATCTAACCTGTTATTGTTAGAATGGTTTGAGAGTGGATCATTAAAGATCTTGAGGGGTGCATTTTGAGGGGAAATTGCCCCTGTGTAAGTGTTTGGCACAGTGTACCATAGAATTTTCTAAGAACATATCTATAAAGAGTTATTTTTGATCTTATAGAAAACTCTGCATGAATTTTTATAGCATGCAGCAAGTCCTAGTATCGTGGCCTTGAATTTTTGGAAACCACAATACAAATTGGGATTATAATTTTGAGGCTATTGATTTGAAACTTTGTTGTGGCCCAAAATTCGATAAGGTTGCCTGGTTGTTAGAGTTAAAATTTTGAGGCTGTTGCCTTTGGTTTTGACTCTAATATCTAGTTGGGTTTTGATTTGGACCTTGTGTTTGGATTTGTCATTGTTGTTGTTGTTGTTGTGGTCATGGTGGATGATTAAAATCCACCGTGTTGATTTTTGGAGTAAAATTGTTATTTCATTGATTGTTAACGGGTGGCGAAATGTTCACAACATTTTCTCTTTTAATTTGGTTAGTTACTCCATCTGTTGTAACTCCGTGGTTCTTGTTAAGGATCTTAGGTCCTTGATTAGCATTCCTGGTATTAGGATAGGCCATGGTGTTTTTATTAGGAGTGATTAATTTCCCATTTGTTCCATATGTCTTATGACCACTATCTATCATTGCTTGGTCAATTCAGAGAGCACTCTCGAGTACTTCATCATAAGTTCTTAGTGGGAACTTCTGGAATTCTTCCTTTATCTCTCTATTGAGAGAATGAAGGAATAAATCACATAGTTCCATTTGATCCATGTTTGGAGCACTTGCGAATGAGTAGAGAACCATAACTATCTTTGAATAAAATGAGCATCGGATTCATTATGTTCTTGTTTAATATGCAAGAATTCCCTGATTCATGTTCTTAACAATTTTTTCATATCAAAAGCTTTGATGAAATTTGACATGAGTTGTTTAAATGAGTGTATCGATGCTTCATGTATTCTGTAATACAAATTAAGGGCAATACCCTCTAAGGTTTTAGGGAATATCTTAGCAAAAACCCCATCCCAAGGGAGTAATTCCCGTATGGTTGTGGCATAGACCTTAATGTGTGCATTTGGATCTCCTTCCCCTTTGTATTTGGGTAAATCAGAAGAGGTCTTGGAAGCATAACACTTCGTATGGTGAAGTATAGGGCTCTTTTAAATATTCTAAATAAGTCCCTTCGCATAGGCCTTGACCATCGATGGTGCTCACGAGGGGGTGGGGGTGGCATGGTTTGTTTGTATGGCATAACATATGTATTTGTAGGGATATAAGGGAATCCCTGTGGTTGAACGAACATCCCAAGAGAAGAGAACATGTCTTATTGTGGTGATTTTGAATAAATGTTTAAGTAGGGAGGAGCATTATTTTGGTATGGGTTGTTTGGTGCCAAGCCGGGAGGTATCATATTTTCAACTGGAGTGGTGTTTGAAAATGCGGTCCTAGTTGGTGTTTGCTGTGGGTAATTATATGGATGTTGAGGAGGCATGCCTAACATGCCTGTTCCTGTAAGGAGGTCAACCTGACTGGGGTGATGTAGAGGGTTGGGGATTCCTACTTGCCCAAAATATGAATTTTGATTTGCTTGAGCAAGTTCCAATCCTCTAACCTTCTCAACTAAGGCTGAAATGACCTCTATTGGTGAAGACAGTGTTTTGCCTTAATGGCGTTTGTTGTATACCTTGAGGTTGTAAAGGGGTATGATACCCTACTATGAATTGATCATTACCCTGCCAAGCTTCACCAAGAGCATTTCCCACAGGTGGAGGAATGGGGGTGTTTTCTTGGAGTAGGGTATCAGATTGTATTTACAAACTCCCTATAGGTGGGTACATGTTTTGGAAGCGTTGTTCACTTCTAGCGTAGCGTGCTAAGTACTCCTCATCCAAAAATGGGAGTGGATCTGACTATCTATTGATTTGTGGTCTGAACAAGACTTGAGGAGATGAAATGGATTCTCCAGTAAATGTCATATTGTTAGAGCTTGAGGGCTCTGGTTTTTGTGTTTGTGCAAGTTGATCCAACTCCTCAATTTGGAACGAAGAACTAGAACTAGTTCTTTGAGGGGAGTTTGAGATGACAAGTAATTACTTGAATAGTTATCAGCCCATGTAGAAAGCAAGGGTGATGGTTGTCTATTTTTTTACCATAATTTGCTTCGAGACCTGAGAGAGGTCTGCCATATGTGTCGTATCCTAACATATTCGGGGGGTATATGGATACCCGTAGAATAATGGGAAAGAGTGAAGGTGGATGAAAGAAATGAAAATAAAAGGGGAATAATTGTTTGTTTCACGTCGGGTTCACCAATTTTGTACGATGGAAAAGTGACATGTAATCATAAGAATCTACAAGTAACTCTTCCTCGTACCTGACCTCCCGAGGTCATGCCGAGATAGATGATGAATGTGGAATATATATGGGTAATGACAAACTAGTTGGGAAATCTTATATCCTCAACACGTAATAATGGAATCTACGAATCTAAGATGAAGAAGGCCCTCCTAAACTGAATTGGCGTAATGGATCGTTCAGATATAATAGCTACTCAGAGGCTCAAATCAATGTTGAGCTCTACCGGGATCCAATTTATTGGTTGTTGGATACGTGGAAATTTACTTGTAGGTGTTTCACGTATATTTCTAGACAAGGTCATGAAAAATGGTGATGAGATGTGTAGTGGATCCTCCAGGGTTTTATGGATGATTCTCTAGTCTAGTCTAGAAATCTTTAGCTTGATTGGTTGCTACGTTTAATACGGAGAATTGTGTAATGATGTCTAGTGGGAGTGGTGATGACTTGAATATTAGTGTTCGTAAACCAGTGTCCATGTTTGATTGATCAGTAGGCCCATTGGGTTGTGGGACCTATGGATCACAACCATAAGTTTGTGGTTGTGGCGGACCTCCTATGGTCATATGAGGAGTTAATTTCTCCTTCCGATTATCCAAGAATCGTATGCCTTTTTAGCCTCAATGTTTAGAACTAGAAGTTGTGTGATTTTCTCAAAATACCTTAGAGGTGTTATGAGAACTTGAATACGTAAGCTAGTATCTATGTCAATGAGGAGGTCTCTGCGTTGGGTTGTGGAACTAAAAGATCGCAACCAAATACTTGTTTTCTTTCGAGTCCTTATACACTCATGCAAACATCCTATCAAGGCAATATGTAATTAGGATGATTTGACCAAAATGTGTATGCCTTGTCATCTTCAATATTTAACTCTCTCAATTGTTCACTAATTGCTCATAGGTTTACCATTGTTTGAAAAACCTAAATCCTAAGGTCTTGATCTATATCAGCTAGTGTTGTGGGGAGACTTGGTTGAGGCACTATCAGTTCAAACACATATTCCCTGAGCTCCCTAGGTCACGTGATTGTCATGCAAAGACGATTCAACTTTAACTAAAACTAGTAAACTAATTATGAAAGATGTATCTACACTATGCATTTATTCTTTTATCTTTGTATTTTTGATGAAGTTTTTTAAAGGAATTAAAAGAGCATCTATTATAATATATTCAGAAAATGGACAATTAATCTAGTAACAGAATCAAAACAAACAAAGTAGCCTGGTGTAGCTATTTTCCTGTGCAGTTGTGAATTTATTCTAAATATCTAAACAACTAATTAATTTAAATTGAAAGACTCTTGATCCTACCTCAGAAGTGAGGAATGAATCACGTTTCTCGTAAACTATCAATCCCCACAGCTTCCCTGGTAATATCGAGAGATAGATTTGACTGAAATGAAATAATTTACTACTCTATTTGATATGTTATAACTAGAAATTTGACAACTCAAACCTGGAGTTTACAGAATAGTGGTAAATCTAGTTGTGTGTGACTTTGTCCCTCAGTGTGATCTCCTCATTCCTTTGTGTTCTCATGAATCTAGAAAAGTGTGTATATGATAGCATCAGTAGAAGAAGGTACTCGAATAATGGCAGATTTGGATATAAACCGAACACAATGTGAGTAAGAGAGGGATAGTGCAAGTGAACAGAGCTTGACTATGCAATTCCTAGCGGGATTTATTGTGGGAATACAACACAAATACGCCGAGAGTTCTAGAAACTATCTTTTGTGACCAGACAAAACCTGCAACTCTAAATGGATTCCAATCTAAGAATGAAACTACCTTATTCTAAACTGGTTTGCATGGAACAACAATGAAGCAAGATTGAAACAAGAAGATCAAATGACCTCTAAACAACAAAGGAAGACTAACAATGGATGCAAAACATGAAACTATTGGAATTCTAAGAAAGAAACTCAAAAGATTGAATGATTAAACAGAGAAGGAGAGGGGCCTCTTGTTTGAAAACAAGCTGGCTATTTATAACAAATGCATTCACTAGAAGGTAACTTGGAATGGAACTCTTTTACCATTAAACAAAGAGAAAACACTATTCACAGGGCGGCCAAAACATAAATGCAAAGCAATGTGGTTGAAGAATGCGGATAGAAATTTGAATTTTACGTTTGATGAGATAGTCGAAACATTCTAGAAAATGTGCACAGGACCGCTACCTGTCCTGGGTGGCGGTCATAGGACCGCCACCCAGGCAGGGTGGCGGTCTCGTCACTTAAGACCAAAATGTAAGGAAAAGGGGGGAGAGAGAAAAAAAAGGCACGTGGAGGCCAGATGAGGCATATGGGATACAAATGTATACTTGGTGAGCTTTTCTGGATCCTGAACACCTTGCGAGGAGACCTGTATCATCATTGGGGTATGTGTAACCTCTTTCCGGTGGTGCAGTACCCTACAATTTTGGGTACGTACAGTCTCCAACTACCATCATCCCAATTTTGTGTGGGAAAATACAATACTTCAGCCATGGTAAGATATTCTTTCTAAATTCATATTTTGGATGGATAGTACTCTCCTTGGACAATTGTAGGTTGACATTTATGATGAAGTTCTTTGGGTTGAACATGATGTGTGAAAGGGATTTCAAGTATTGTAGTTGTGCATCTTTCTTATGTTATTAATATCCAAGGGTTTTGAGTTGGGAATGTTGCTAAAAAATACATACAATCAAAAGTTGACTAATTTGAAGAATTTCAAAGTTATATATGGATGTTACTCTCCTATGCCATTTCGCATATGATTTGGTTTGAGCCAATTTTGAAGATAATTCAATGGGGCAGCTTGGAGGCAACATTTGGAATCCAAAATCAGCAAGGTAACTACAGTCAAAAAGAGGTGAGTGTAAGTATTGGTATGCATTGTTCACACCTTATGTTGGAATTCAAGAAGAAGGCAATACTTCAAGGTAGAGTGGATGGAGTTCCAAACATGGCTACCATGAAGGAGGAAGAGGTATATTCTTAGAGCACTCAATGCATAGAGTCAAGCAAGGGTCTTGAGTTAAGGGCCAATATGTCTACTGATTTCAATTGTAGACATGTTGTTCTTAATTTTTCAACTTATGTAAGACAATTTTCAGTCCCTACATTACTCATGAATTTGCCTTTTTCCATAAGATTTCAGTTTGGTAGTTGTTATGCCATTTTCATATGGTTGAACATGCAAAAATCAGATTTGGGACTGCCATTAGCAGTCATGAACAGCTGTGAACTTACATTTTTGAAGGGAATTCCATCATGGGTTGATGTGGGAAGAAGGTTACAGCTGAAAGAAAGAAACAAATCAGATTTGATAGCCCTAATTTGGATAAGATTCCATGTGATTTATGGCTGTGGTGAATTGTTTCCAGCCCCTCCACAATCTGATTTGCATCTTGTAATAAGAGAGATAGCTGGTCAAACTGATTATTCATCTATTTATTGCTGTATGATGCAAACTAGAAGAATTTGAAGGGATTTTGGTATAGCTGATTATGCAAGGGAAGGAGATGTCGTTGTTGTTTTTGAAGTCGAAGATAAAGAAAACTTTAATGAAAGGTGCAAAAAAGGTATGAAATTGTTTGGGTTGAAGGATCCTTCATTTAACAGGCATGTAATCCAAATCATGGGATCACAATAACATGTCCCTCCCTTGATATGATGATACTTGGGCATATGAGTTTGCATTTTCTTGAGGGAAAGAAAATTTGGGAAGGGAGGATTGTAATGTCCCCTTTTCCAAGCTAGTCACTATGAAGGCCTTGGGCCCATTCCACCTTCCATGGGCTTTGAGGAAGGAAAGCAAGGGAGGTGAACATTGCCATAATTGTAAGTGATTGTATTTTCCTTATTTATTTAATTACTAATTATGGCTTGGAGTGATTCGACTAGGTGATGGGTGAATGACAAAGCAAAAAGGAATTTCTATCTTCTCCACATGAGGTCAGTCTTCTTGGAGGACCAAGTGAAGATTAAAAGTACACTTCCCCTTCATTAAGAGGTCGGCCATGGGAATTAGTCCTCTAATTCATCCTTGGTGCCAAAGAGGGGTACTTAAGGAGGTTTGAATGGTGGAGGAGCATATCATTATCATTCATCATTTGACATTTACTTGGATTTGGAGCTAGTGTAGCATCCCTTCTTGTTGTTGAAGGACAAAACTTCTTCCTTGGTCATGTATTAAGGAAAAAAACCTTCAATAGGATCACACTTGGGGATGGAAACCCTCTTGTGTGCATTGGTGGCTTCATTCAGGAGTCACAAGTGGACTTCATTGGCATATTTAGAGAAAAAAGGTGTTTATCCATGCATAGGGCACTTCTACTCCAGCTAGGGCACTTTCAAGGGTGTTGGCACCCTTCCTCCACTTGATCTACCCACTTGGGAAGTTTGGGATCACTTTTGGAGGGGTTTCCATGGTTGGAAAATTGTGATTTCACTTTTATTTGATAGCTGGTCTCTCCGAGATCATTTTGAGCATTTGTTTGTGTTGAAACTCCAAGTATTGATGGAGTTATGAATTTTTGAAGTTTCAGTTGTGTTTGCACTTGAATTAAATTTATAAAATATATATTTGCTCCAAATTTCATCTTGTTGGACTTATGAAGTGTTTGGGATATTTCTATATTGATTTTCAGTCTATATTGCATGAGAATATTGTCTTGAAAATCCCATACAATTTGCTGCCCTAGGAAATAGAAAATCAGATTCATTGCTAGGGCTAAGTGGTGATATTGTTGGGTATTGTATGCATTCCTTTATTGTCATTAATATTCAGATCACTCTCGGTTTCTAATGACATTTTAAGTTTTCTCCTCTAGGGTTTGAAGTGATTGACATGTGGTTGTAATAAAAATTAGAAGTTATGATTAGGGTTTGAGTCCAAACCCTTGTTTTCTGTTTGATTCCCTAGTAGGGACATTACACCAAAACACTTAGAAACCATTTAGATGAGGGAAAAATTTAAAGAAATGATCCAATAAACAAATAAACAAGAAACAATACTTAACAAAATATTGAAGATAAAAAGAGATGAAAATGATATACACAAGATTTATCCTAGAAACCCCTTTAGGAAAAAACTTCGTGAAATAACTTCTCTATTTTATTGCATTAAATTAACAATTTACAACACAATAATGTACTTCCAAGTTCTACTCTACCCTACTACATGTCCAACTATATGTAGGCACATCAATTGGAAACTGTCAAAGTAGTTTTACAATACAGAAGGTACTAAAACCATGGGATAACACAACAACCCATAACGATCCCCATAAGTCATGGGTTATGACACCACCCATATACACATATAGATAAAAAAATTACATATCTATACTCCTAAGAAAATAGGGATCCTAAAAAAATTATCCGGGGCTGGCCTTAGACCCTTGCTAATGCTCATGGAAGAGGTGTATAATACTCAAATTGTATACAATATGTAAAATTCTAACAAAATAAAATATGCCACTATATTAAATAAGAAGATAATCAATGTGAACATTCCTAGGAAAGGAATCCATGGAAAAATTTTCACGAAAATTTGTGGGAGGAACATGAGATATGAGAAAAATACCTTCTTAAGGGTGTCTAGGTCAAATTGGTTTTCATGGAGAACAAAAATCAGATTTGGGAAAAAAATAACATGAAATTTATAAAGTCATAATTATATTTTTACTTTGAGAGATGTGAAGTGTTTAAGTTATTTGAAATGGTTTTGGGAGGAAAAAATGAGTTAAGTGATAAACATAACCTCCAAAAGTACATAGGAAGTGGTACTTGAGAACATGTGAGTGCAAAAGTGCATAACTTAAGGTACTTGCAAACACATGAGTGTAAAAGTGCACTTTTGGAGGTGCATGGGAACAAGTTGTATTCCTAAAGCATGTTTGTAGAAACCAACAAGAACAAATTAGGTAAAAAGTGTAGACTCAACAAAAATTAGAACATGATTAGTGAAAAGCACATGAAAGAAGGACCTAAGGAACATGAAAAGAGAAAAGTGCATTGCCAACATCAAATTAGAACATGAATAATGAAAAAAGCACATGGAGGGATGAACATGGGTACACTTCACTCAAAAATTACATTTGGCGAGTAACTTAAGCACATGAATAGTGAAAAAACGCACAAGGACATGTTCCAACAACTATTTAAGTGAAAAATTACAACTCATACTCCTTCTAAGATCAACTTAAGCTCAAAAATGATCCTAGGAGTGCTTGTGGGAACCAAAGTACAAACACAAAAAAATTCAATGTAAAAATAGAACCAAAAGCTTCAAACTCGCATCATAGAGGTTTTCCGAGAAGCAAAACAATGCACGAATGGGACTAGGAAATCTTAGTAACTTGTTTCAATGCAAAGATGGATTTTGAAATAACTTAAACATTCTTACAAAGAGCAAAAAAATATAGTTATCTCTGTGATGGGAATGACCAAGAGTGAAAAACTTGAACAAGAAAAGGAAAAACCTATAAAGCGTGAACCAAGAGAAGTATCACTTAAGGGAAAACACGAAGGATAACATCGAGTGGAAAAATGTTAAGGTGAAAATTTTCAAAAATTTGTGGAATTTTTGTAACACGATAACACATTTAAAGGAAAATGGTAATTATTTCCATAAACCCTAGAAATAATTTTAACTTTATCAACATGGATGTAGCTCGACATATACATGTTCAAGAAAATAATATAAAATAAGCTCAAGTGGATGGTAAGAATATTCAAGTTTTTAAATATTTGAAAATCTTTATGGATAATTATATTTTGGATTCATGTTTTTGTGCATTGGATATGGTTGGTTTGCATAATGTGCTTGGGTATCCTTGGCTAGAGACATTGGACATAATAAATATTAATGGGAAAAATAAGTTTATTAAGATTTGGTTCATGAAGTAGAAGGTGGGTTTACAGGATATAATGCTTAATGAAGAACAAAAATAGGTCAAGTTAGAGAAGGAGGATGAAAGAGAAGAAGGGAATAAGGATAATTCAAAATAAGAACAAGATGAAAAATCATAAATTAATGACTCATATACTCGATAGAAAAAGGAAATAGAAAATAAAAATGTTGAAGAGGAAAAGAAAGATGGGGATAAGATTTATAAGGTTGAGGTTACTAAGGCTTAAACATATAGACACCAACATCATCATGAGAAGAAAAAATAATGAAGCATGTTAGGGAATATGAGAGAAACAAAAATCTAAATGCAGGTCATTATATGAACACTCACTATGGCTATATATGGAATCATTGGAGCAATAAGTATGTGATAGGGAATGACAAGAATAATTATTATGGTTATGTATGAAAGATGAGGACCAACTATAGATATCGATGGAATCGGTGTAGTAGCGCAAGGGATAACTATGTTTGAGTATATTTTAGGATTTGATTTATCATGTGGAAAAAATCACTAAAACACAAAAATAACATGGATTAATGATACTGTGTAGATAATGATGAAAGGTAACAGATTCAAATAGGTGCAAGAGACTCCCCTTCCAGAGAACCAGGAACTTGCACATACACGGATGACTTTGACAAGAAAGATATTAGATAATAATGAGGTGAGTTTCTTAGAAAAGGCCAATCCCAGGAACCAAAGGGCTTCCTTTGACGGGTGTCAACTTACTTTTAGACAATCAAGCTAGAAATAATGACAAAAATATAGATAATATTAAACAATACAAATAACAAACTTTGGATGTGTGATGTTTGGATGTTAGAACTCAATCAACATCCTCAATGATAGGTTGGGGAGGGTTGAAAACATGGTACTAATAGAGGTTTTCCTCGTCACTCTATTCAAGGATAACATTCAACCTGCTCAAAGTGATGTCATCTAGATCGAAGTGAAGACAATGACACCCAAGCTTAACTTGTATTCGATATTAGATATTTTCCTCACGAAGGGTTGACACATAATCAATAGGTAAAAATGGTGTCGAGTTCATAGGATGTGTTGGCATATGTTTCCATCACTCTCTGTGAGTTTCATGACATAGAATAACCACCTCTTGTTGATCCTAACTCGCGATTGTAGCAGAGATTAATGCTCGTGAGTTTTGGTTTAACAAAAATCGTGATCCAACAAATGGTATTAGAGTGACAGCCTCGAGTTCAAAACTCACCTAGGTAACGTTGGGGGATTGTTGGCATGTGCATCCATCGATCCCCATGATTTTCTTGACATGGACTAACCACCTCTTGCAGATCCTAACTCGGAGATCGTAACAAAGATCAACACCTGTAGGTTTTGGTTTAATGACAATCGTGGTCCAATCGGATGCTCCTGGAAGGGTCATCTAATAGAAACAAAAGCTTACAAGTAACAAATAATCATCCATGATTGATGGATATTAGGTAAATATAAAAATATATCAAGAATGGAAAATAGGGGAATTGAGTGGAGATCGATGTCAATTTGGTGGATCGGTGTCGATCCTGGGTGATTGATGTCGATATTTGTGCAAAAATGAGTTGATGAAAATATGTTTTATAACGCTTATGATTATTACTAGAATACTAAGTATTATTTTGAATGTAAATACTTGAATCAATGTAATTAATTTGAGAAAGAAATTTTATTGATTTGAATAATACAACATACCTTTGAGGAGGATGAAACTAGGATAAGCTCGGATGTGAAGGAAGATTGCTCGAGAAGGGAGTATGAGATAATAAGCGAGTCTTATAACTTCACGTCGCTTAACGTATGAAGTTTGAGAGCCTACGATTTTCACCGGTGGATGTAAAAATTAATTTTGGAATACTTGGGAAAAGGCCCGAGTTGATTTTTATAGGATCAAAGTCGTTTCAATGGATCCACACCTATTAACACCAATTCTTCGGAAACTACCATTCGCCGCACTACTTGCAATGCCTCTACACAGAATGAAGTTCTGACCCGACGTCAATGCCAACGGTGATTCAGCTACCATTTTGCTGCACGGTCACAATGCCTCTACACAGAATGAAGTTCCGAGCTGATCTCTGCGAACTCTACTGTCTGCACAAATGGTAGATCAATCTCCAAGCTTTATATGAGTCAAATCCTGTATCCAAGCTGTAACAGGTACTCACACGCTGATTAGGAGATGTGTTAGGAGCATTAATCAAAGTAAGAAAATCCACTGAGTATTGTAAACCTTTCTCTCAGCATTTCCTCACAGAATCTGATCTCCAAACTTAATACTGCATACGATTCCTCAATCTGAATTATGCAATATATAATTGAAAAATTGTTGACTTACCCATTTTAAAGGACTTTCACTTTCAGGTATTACCTGGTCCTGGGTTGACTTGTCAACTAGTGGTGACGTAGAAACTTCCTCTGCCTTTGCAATAGGCCTCCATTCCATCTTTGGCTTGCCATTACTCTGATGGCGAGATGGATGCAGTTTCCAGCAATTTTCCACCCGATGCCCATTCCTCTGGCAATGAGCACAAAAATTCCTCTTAATCTCCTTCTTCTGGGATGAGGAACTCTTTTTGCCATTTCTCGACTCTGCATGACGAGATTGGTCTTTCTCCACTGCATTGCAATGTGGATTGACTTCATTTGTCTCCTCCCTGCCAGAACAATGACTAAACAAGGAAAATATACTACATTTTATGGTGTTAGAAAAATCACCAAAATAATTGCCCTCCGGGGGTCTTACTAATGCAAGTATAACAGAGTACAAACATTGCCCAAAATTGGGTCTTTAACTAATGTGCCATGTCTGGTTAGATGTATACAAACGTTGCCCTCAAAGGGGTCTTACCAATACATTCTACCCTACACAATAGTTTTTTGTTTTATCTGCATATGAGATACAATGGATTCATCCAAATAGAAATGAGAAAATTACTGAGTATGTTAAACCTGTCTCTCAGTCTATCCCACCAATCTGGAAATCCAGAAGTACAAGCCAATGCCATCCCTGTCAAAGCAACCTGTACTGATTAACCTGCTCCATACCAACTTGCTTCGAAGATTAGTAAGTTTGCAGGTGTCGATTACCAGCTCTGATACCAAACTTGATCCGAAAATAATCAGATTATTACGACCTGATCTCGGACCCTTATAGGCTTTAATTATTTGCCGATAATTTACTCCTTTTAAGTAATCAATTTAAAATAATGCAAGACAATAATGACAATTGCACACAGATTGATTACGGAGTTCGGCAATTGCCTACGTCTCCGGGTTCGTGATCGAACCGTTCCACTAGTCAAAACTTGTAAGTTACAATAGTACTTTCACAAGAAAACCTAATGGAATTTTACTTGCCTACCAGTACACCAGTTCTTTGGATGACAAGGGTGAAAAATAGCACCTAACCTCCACCTTCCTGGTGTACAATCTCCTTCGGCTGTGATCGGCCTTCCCGACGCAAACAATGCGAAGCTAGCACTTCGGTCGACAATCCAGGATTTACAAGTAAATGGTGTGGTGCTATGGGCCGACTAGGTAGTTTGAATAACTCCTAGCCACAAATATTTCATCTAATATTGCCTAAAATAATAGGCCAATAGACAATACTTGTCGACACATCCCACAAATAAGCTTAACAAATAATAAGCTCGGGATCGGTGTCTCCGTGTGCACCAATGGGTCCACAACAAGCTTAACAAATAATAAGCTCGTGTTGTGTCCCGTGTGTGTTTTTACAATGAACGGGTTCCCTATTTATACAAAATTAGGGCCCAAAAATAATGGATTAAACAATTATCCATATAATCCTTAGGCTAATATTAGCCTAGCCCGTACATATAAATTGGGATAAGAATTCCCAATAAAGGGCGGATGCATTTTAATATGGGATTAATTCCCATTTGGCGCGGCATGCATATTAAAATGGGTTAAAAATCCCATGTTTGGCGCGGCTAAGGATTGACATGGGATTAAATCCCAAGTGGAGCGGTGGATAATAATGCCTTAGGCTTTATTTAAGCCTTTCCCCGCATGAATGAAGTGGTCAATGACCACGTTGGAGCTTAACCGCCCCATCTCCACCTTGTTCGCCACGTGGAACAGTCCACGCATGGCTTAATGCCATTAAACTTGCTCAAAACATATGCATGTTTTAATACTAATGTTTTAACATTAATATATATATATATGTGGCATTTCGGACAAGGACCTTACCAAAAAAATATTATTTCGACCCATATAATGTGGCCTAGAAATAATTAACTCGGTAAATGGCATATATTCCACTTGTCGTCTCCCGATAGGCAAATCGAGCAAATTCGACGAGTGGTGGCAAGCCATGTGTCACAGTGCGATTGGTCCAAATATTGACCAGTTGACCATAGTTGACTTTCCCGTTGACCGAACTTTGACCAAACATATCTAGAGCTCCCGATGTCCGTTTGTCACGTTCTCACAGTCGTTGGAAAGCTCTCGAGATGATCTTCTGCACTGACACCATTTAGAGATGTTTAGGGAACTTTTGAAAATGATCCCCTGATCAGGAAGTCATGTGATAGGGGGAACCAATGGGTTCTCAACCTATAGACATATGACTTGTAGGAAGTGGTGGGAAAAGGTTCTGGGAGATTGCTAAATCCATGATGGATTTGTGAGACACATGATCGATATGAAATATATTATCACAAAGGTGGGATTATGTGACCGAGAAGTCAAGTGATAGGGGAACCAATGGGTTCTCATCCTATAAACATATGAATTATAGGAAGCAACATGGAAAAATTTCATGAGAGTTTCGGAATCCAAGATTTATTGGGAAATATATTTTCATTTGTGTGTGATATAATTTTGGGATTTTAGAGGGTTTTGGGACCAAAAGGAAGAACAATATTTGAAAATGTGTAATTTTTAGGGGTCGTTGTCAATTTATAGAATCGGTAGAGATTCAAAATAGAATCAGAATCCATTGGGTCAAGAAAGCCTATAAATAGAGTTTGGATAATCATGAAAAGTTCTTGTGCTTATTGTATTTACTATGTTAACTTGCTATAAATTTGTGATTTTTACTAATTTGAGAGATGGAGGATAGTGAGAGTGGATAGAGGAGATGATGGCCAACTCGGATAGATATAGGTTTATTTTTTTATATTTTTAAGTATCTATTTTTTTATAGTAGGATTGATCCGAAAATAATCAGATTATTACTACCTGATCTCGGACCCTTGTAGGCTTTAAATATTTGCTGATGATTTTCTCCTTTTAAGTAATCAATTTAAAAATTAATGCAAGACAATAAGACAATTGCACAAAGATTGATTACGGAGTTCGGCAATTGCCTACGTCTCCGGGTTCGTGGTCGAACCATTCCACTAGTCAAAACTTGTAAGTTACAATAGTACTTTCACAAGAAAACCTAATGGAATTTTACTTGCCTATTAGTACACCAGTTCTTTGAAAAATTTCGATGATCATTCGAATTGTTTTTCACCTTCCTGATGCACAATCTCCTTCGGCTTCGATTGGCCTTCTCGACGCTATCAATGCGACGCTAGCACTCTGGTCGACAATCCAGGATTTGCAAGTAATTGGTGTGGCTTAATGGGCCTATTGGGTAGTTTATAATTTACTCCCAATCACAAATATTCAATTTATTATTGCCTAACAAATAATAGGTCAATAATAAACAAAATAATAATGCCTAAATAATTTAGGTCTTCACACAACAACAATTTCTCATTCACCTTCCAAGCTCTGAGCTTGTCTTTGTATTTTGTGTGTGTTTACAATGCAAATGGGTTCCCTATTTATACATTTTTAGGGCCCAAAAAATATGCATTGCATATTATCCTTAGGCTATTTTTAAACCTTACCCATAGCATGTATAATGGGATTACATACCCATATAGGGCGGCATAACATTTGATAAGGGATAAAATATTCCAATTGGAGCGCCTTAGGGTGAAGGGAGCAGTTTTTATATGTTAAAGTGGGTATTCATCCCACATTTGGTGGCCTTTGACTTAGGGAAGGTTTTAATAAACCTTATTTCTCCCATTCTCCACGTGGATCTTACCATGCATGGCTTTAAGCCCCAACAACCGCTTCACCTCCTCCCTTCCACGTGCTTAGCATAGCATTTGGCAGTTTATGTGGGGTTTAATACTAATGTATGAACATTAGGTTTAATACTAATGTATGAACATTACTATATATATATATACGTGGCATTTGGAATGGTGTGTAAGTGGACTTACCAAGTAAATAAAAATTTGACCCATACCATGGGGTATCTAATTAATTAACTTGGTCAATAGCATATATTCCACTTGTCATCTCCCGATAGGAAAATCAATCGTATTCGATTCGTCAAATGACTCCCTTTGCCTTTTCACCACGTGCCATAGTGCCATTGGTCCAATATTGACCAGTAGACCAGAGTTGACTTTCGTTGACCGAACTTTGACCGGACATAACTAGAGCTCCCGATGTCCGTTTGCCATGTTCTCATAGTTGTTGGAAAGCTCTCGAGATGATATTTTGCATTGACACCATTTAGGGATGTTTAGGGAAATTTTGAAAATGATCCCCTGATCACACCTCCCCACTGAGAAAGGTTTTTGTCCCAAAAAGCTTCCATACTGTCCTAAATCTGAAAAAATCTGCTGCCACCTCGGAAGTGCTGCTGTAGTAGACCCTTGGGTCTTCTCCTCCAACCTTCTCACTTCGACAACTCTGCTCCGATCCTGGGACTTGTGGGTTATGGGCCCACGATGCTTCCACTGTGCCACTCTGATATCCGAAGAAGACCTCCACGCCTCCGCTTTATGGTGCTAAGTTTCTGAATGAAACCTCAATGCTCCTTCTGTGCGGTGCTAAGCTTCTTGATATCTGACAACAAGGATCTTCTTTTACTCTATAACATAGCTCCTGGCTCCGAGTTGATTCCTGTAGAATCCAAACTGGTTTGAAGGAACTCCATGTTACGTAGAGCTTTGATTGATCCGATGTCGATGATGGACAATGACTTGTCCCTTTTCAGACCTCAACGCCTCCGATGCATGATGCTAAGCCTCTTTCAAGACCTCAAGCCTCCAATGCATGATGCTAAGTCTTACATAGACCTCAACGCCTCCGATGCATGATGCTAAGCCTCTTGTAAGACCTCGAGCCTCCAATGCATGATGCTAAGTTTGTTGATCAGCTACCATTCATATGTGTGGTCGCAATGCCTTGACACCAAATGATGTTCCGAGCTAATCCTTTGAGAGCTCTGCTTGTTGACATACAATATCAGTACCACTTTTGCCGCACGGCCACAATGCCTCTACACAGAATGAAGTTCCGACCCGACGTCAATGCCAACGGTGATTCAGCTACCATTCTGTTACGCATCACAATGCCTCTACACAGAATGAAGTTCCGAGCTAATCTTTTGAGAACTCTATTGTCTGCACAAATGGCAGATCAATCTCCAAGCTTTATATGAGTTAATTCCTGTATCCAAGCTATAACAGGTACTCACAAGCTGATTAGGAGATATGTTTAGAGCATTAATCAAATTTTCTAAGTAAGAAAATCCACTGAGTATGGTAAACCTTTCTCTCAGCATTTTCTCATAGAATCTGATCTCCAAACTTAATATTGCATACTATTCATCAATCTGAATTATGCAATATATAATTAAAAAATTGTTGACTTACCCATTTTAAAGGACTTTCACTTTTAGGTATTACCTGGTCTTGGGTTGACTTGTTAACTAGTGGTGGAGTAGAAACTTCTTCTACCTTTACAATAGGACTCCATTCCATCTTTGGCTTACCATTACTCTGATGGCGAGATGGATGCAGTTTCCAACAATTATCCACCGATGCCCATTCCTCTGGAAATGAGCACAAAAATTCCTCTTAATTTCCTTTTCGGGATGTGTAACTCTTTTCGCCATTTCGACTCTGCATGACGAGATGGTCTTTTCGATTTGCCATGTTCCCGATTTAACGACATCAACTTCTTCATCAGTTTCCTTCTCTTCTAGCATATGGCCACTGAATGATTATGCAATCCACAAAAAGTACATGGAAAGGAATTCCGCATCTTCTAAAAATCATAACCATACTTATTAAGCTAAAAAAGTGGATAAGAAGTTTTACTGTGCTTACGAATGGTAAGAAACTAGAGGTGGAATCTCATTACCTCTTCGCTGATTTCTCTTACCATATTCTGCTGTGACGACAAAGCACAACTTTCCTGCTCAGAATCTTCTTGCAGGACTAGTGGGGTAATCACTTTGCTTTCGGAAGCTTGTCTCCCATAAGTGTTCTTGGAGCATTCTCCAATTTCCATTCCCGCACTAGAATAACCCAAACCTACAAAATGAGAACGATCCTCAACTTGTATTGGGTTAGAAATGCCTTGGCCATTTTTCCCAAGGCCTCTTCCATCAAATCCCATTTTATCTAGTAATTTGGATCCAATGCCTCTAGTATGCTTTTCAAACAAACCAAAGACTTCATTACCTGAATCCAAAACCGAATGGGAGGAAGAAGAAGATTCCAGTGGTGAAAAACTTACAATGTAGTCATCTGCCATGGTCATTGCATTTGAAGTTGAAGGTATTTCCTTTCTCTGATCACCACACTACAACCTTGCCAAGAGCTCATCCTTGGTTTGCAGTTCTGATTTCAAACAAGCATTCTCCTCTTCCAAGGAGTAATACATTGATCACAGGAGAGAGTTCTCTTCCTGGATCTGGTGATTATAAGCTTCAATTTCCTCGAGCTTTTGCCTGTTTAGACATCTTGCCCATAGTGCACTTGTACCCTGTTCACACAAATTGAACCAACTACACCAATCTTGAAGCAATCACTTTGTTAATCAGATTTACTGAAAAACAAATATGGAGCTAAACCAGCTCTGATACCAAACATGATCCAAAAATAATCAGATTATTACTACCTGATCTCGGACCCTTGTAGGCTTTAAATATTTGCCGATGATTTTCTCCTTTTAAGTAATCAATTTAAAAATTAATGCAAGACAATAAGACAATTGCACAAAGATTGATTATGGAGTTCAGCAATTGCCTACGTCTCCGGGTTCGTGGTCGAACCGTTCCACTAGTCAAAACTTGTAAGTTACAATAGTACTTTCACAAGAAAACCTAATGGAATTTTACTTGCCTATCAGTACACCAGTTCTTCAAAAAACTTGATGATTAGTCGAATTGTTCTTCACATTCCTGATGCACAATCTCCTTTGGCTTCGATCGGCCTTCCCAATGCTATCTATGCGATGCTAGCACTCCGGTCGACTATCCAGGATTTGCAAGTAATTGGTGTGGCTCAATGGGCCTATTGGGTAGTTTATAATTACTCCCAATCACAAATATTTAATTTATTATTGCCTAACAAATAATAGGTCAATAATAATCAAAATAATAATGCCTAAAATAATTTAGGTCTTCACACAACAACAATTTCTCATTCGCCTTCCAAGCTCTGAGCTTGTCTTCGTATTTTGTGTGTGTCCATTACAAAGGAATGGGTTCCCTATTTATACAATTTTAGGGCCCAAAAATAATGGAAAATCATTTATCATTAGGCTAATATTAGCCTAACCACATAATTTGGATGGGATAATAATCCCCATAATCCTCCTTAATCCCCTTTTTAACCATTCTTCCCAATTCCACGTGATGTGGATACATTTAAAAAGATGGCATGCATTTTAAAAGGATTAGCATTTATTTTAGATGGGATAAATCCCATGTGGAGCGGCCTTTTTCCACCATTTTCCATGCAAGGTAAGTGGATGTATATCCCACATTTTGTGGGTTGATAATACCTTAGGCTTTATTAAGCCTTTTACATGCATGTGAAGTGGTCAAAAGACCACGTGAGCATAACCGCCCCCTACCACCGCTTCACCACCTTCTCCATTCCACGTGGAAGTTTGGCAATAGCATGTGGTGGTTTAATACTAATGTATGGTGGTTTAATACTAATGTATGAACATTAGGTTTAATACTAATATATATATATATATATATATATATATATATATATATATATATATACGTGGCATTTGGAATGGTGTGTAAGTGGACTTACCAAGTAAATAAAAATTCGACCCATACCATGGGGTATCGAAATTAATTAACTCGATCAATAGCATATATTCCACTTGTCATCTCCCGATAGGAAAATCAATCGTATTTGATTCATCAAATGACTCCCTTTGTCTTTTCACCACGTGCCATAGTGCCATTGGTCGAATATTGACCAAACTTTGACTGACATAACTAACTAGAGCTCCCGATGTCCGTTTGCCGCGTTCTCACAAATCGTTGGAAAGCTCTCGAGATGATCTTCTGCATTGACACCATTTAGGGATGTTTAGGGAAATTTTGAATATTATCCCTGATCAAGGATATAGGATCACCTTCAATAGCTAGAATCGATGCCAATTTCTAGGATTAGAGTCGATTACTTGGATTTGTGTCGATCTAATTAGGATCGATGCCGATTTAGCATTTAAATTTTTTTTTGGATGGATTTTGTATTGTAATTGGCTAAAAATTTTATTTCTTTTTTATAGATGCAGGTGAAGAGACACTGGATATGAGGGGTAGAGTGTCACCTTTTTAGAGCGGTTACGTGAGTATATGGGGGATGATGATTGAGATATTTTAGAGGTGTTGGGGTTAGGTGGATTGCACCATTATAGGCATGTCCATCATGATTTAGAGGTGATGGTGACACTATTAGAGCAGTGGGATGTAGCCACAAGTACATTTTGGTTACCGAAAGGGGAGATGACTATCACCCTAGAGGACGTATACATGATTTTTCGGCTACCTATTCAAGGGGAGCTGATTTTTCCCATTGATGAGATGTGATGGGAGTAGATCCGATGAAATTGTATGGATACGTTTTCTATATATGAGATATATTATAGAGGTTTTATTTTGATAATTTTTGGGATGATGGCGTAGCTAGGAGTATAGTGATTGTGATGATTATGGCGGGGATTAACTATTATGCCTTTACCCGATTTAGAAGGGTGTGTTTTCAATGGAAATTAATAGGGATGGTACTTGGACATGGTAGAGTATTAGACTTATTTTTCTTGGGGGCTAGATCTACTAGCACATGTTTATAGGGAGATGTGGGAAAGGCTAACATGGAGGAGATATGAATTGGATGTGACATTATTTTTTTAGTATTGGGCACATGAGCACATCAGGGTGATTCAACCGTGTGGTCTTCCCTAGGTCAAGTGGCATGTGAGGGATTTTTGTGTCATTTTTTTGAGGTGGTGGAGTGATTTTTCCGAGATACAATATCTCAAAGTCTAGAGTATTGTGTGGGGTTGTTATATGACTTGGGAACAAAAGACATAGTATGAAGGTCATATGTACATTTCCTTATATAGTGAGGAGAGGGGAATTAGATGTGGATGATGTAGTAGGAGAGGTGGATGTGGGAAGGCGAGGGAAGAGATTTTGGATGTGGTGTAGTTCAAATGAGTGTGGCGGTAGTTTTCCGGTATAGGATGTACCTGTAATCCTATTTTTTACACGAGGATTGAGGGTGATATCAAGCTACCATCCGGAAAGATGAGGGACATAAAGGAGGTGGCTAAGGAGAAGGTAGCATTAGATAATAAAGATGATGTCAGGGTGACACCCGAGTATGCAAAGTGGTGGTAGGGGAAGATGCTAGCCCAATCAAATATGGTTGTTAGGGCATGACATGAGTAGTGAGAGGAGGATGTGTAGATGGGGAAGGCATCCGAGGGGTAGGAAGGAGATGGTTTGGAAAAAAAGTTCAAGAGGGTGAGACATAAGCTAGGAAATATAGATGCTTAAGTGACTACCTTGGAGGATGAGGTAGTGTGGTTGATGTAGCAGTTGGGGGAGAGGGATGAGTAGGTGGCTACCTTGGAGATAGATTTGGGGTACATACGATAAGATTGAGACCGGTACCGTTATTAGAGTGAGCTATTGAGGAGCGATTTGGTGTGAGAGGGAGTACACTAGAAGTGTTAGGGCAAGTTGGATCGGGATTGGGAGCATCATGATAGGAAAAATCATCCATAGGGGTGGGTGGAGCTATGCTTGGAGGTGAGATGGGGCTACTGTGATGGTGAGTCCGGCTCAAGACTAAGAACTTCATGAGGATTTGATGTATTACGAGGGGGTGGCAGGGGAGAGGATCCTATGGGTGTCATGATATGTGCAAGTATGTGGTGATTCAATCACATACATCCGAGTGAGGGTTTATTGCTAGTATGAGGAGTATTAACAAGATGAAGAGGGAGCCGAGAGGGTGGGGTTGGTGGCTTGTGGTTATCGGATGTTACATTGTGATTTTGTATGGGAAATGGAGCCTAATCATTTTTGAGATGTATACTTTGATTTATATATATATATATATATATATATATGATGTTTTTGGCTATATGGGTGTGAAATTATGTGTTCCTAAGTTGATATGATGTTTTATACGAGGATAGATTAGATATGATGATGGTTATGGTATAGTTAAATGAATGTGATGATTTCATTTATTTGTTCATTGTGATAGCTATTAGATGTGATTATATTGTGTGGATGTTTTTTTATTTTATTATGGTTAAAGCATATTGTGAGATGTGTTTGATTCTTTATTTGATTGAGCTTTTATATATATGTAATGCCGTTCGATGATAATGCACTTGCAACCTAAATTGTTGATAACATATAACTAGCAAAAATATACCATTTAATATTATATGATTTATTTATGATATGAGATATGCTATTTATTTACGTTTAACACATTTGGTAGTTGCACACATATTTTACAAGGAACTCTATTCTCCCGAGAGGTTTTAGGTTTTACCCTAGCTTTACTTTTTTAAGATTGTGCAAGCCGATCAATGCGGGAAGCTTGCGTCTTTGAGGGAAAGTTGATCAATGCGAGAAGCTTTCTGGATGATAAAATATTTAGATGTATTCAAAAATATGATTAATGCGGGAAGCTTTAAATTTGTTAACATGTATGTGATTTTTTAGATTTGAGTATCCATCCTTTGGGGAATGGTCTATGATAATATTTTCAGATTTTTTGGTAATAATAACTATATTTTTTATTGATAGTTTTCCTTCTGGGGAACAATATGTATTTTGATATAATGATTTTTCATCCCATAGTATTTTTGATTCTTTTAGCTGAGGTTAGGCCTAAAATATTGCTTGAGGAGGGTGTGTTTGATATATAAGATGACATACGTATCCTAAGCATGTCATTTGTGAATGGATAGGGTAAAGTAGGGGACTAATGATTATGGGGTCCCTTCTGTTGTAAAGGGCACTTTTCCATGAAAAATATGCTATGAGTAGGGATGTGGTGCTCTTATTTAAGGTTGTAGTGGATATATTGACGAAAGACCACATAATTCCAAATCATTACTAGGGTAAGGGGATTTGTGGATATTGAGAATGGAGGATCTTAGTTGGACTAAGGTCATGTAAGTATATATGTTAGTAGTAGAAGGGCCGCAAGTGCAAGGCATTAAGGGGATCCTTTTTAGGTTTCCCATCAAGAGAGGCTAAGTGATATGCCCTAGACCCATATTTGTGAGTGATGATATATGGTCTAATCCAGTTTGGAGAAAACTTCCCATGTTTACTCTTTTCCATATTTGTGACATGTTGATTTTCTTTAAGAAAAAAATTACCAATATTAAATTTGTGTTCTTTTATATGCTTATTAAATACAAGTTTAATTATTTCTCTTAGTAGAGATTAATATTTTTAGGGAATTTAGTTAACATTCATCTAACAATTCAAGTTGTGATAGGAGTTCTTGACCACAATCTTCCTCGGGGATGAAATATTTAAGAGAAACATGTAAGGATGGAATTTGCACTTTAATTGGAAGAACGAATTCAATGCCATAGAATGAAGAGAAGGAGTAACAACCATATGAGTTTGAATGATAATTCGATAAGCCCATAGTGTAAGGAAATTTGAAGGTGTCAATATCTACCAGCATGATCAACAATTTTTGTAAGGATTTTGTTAAGGGTTTTATTGGATGCTTCATCTTGGCCATTAGCTTGTAGATAATACGGTATCAAGAAGATAAATTTGATATTGTAAGTGTCTGAGTCTCTAATTTTTTTCTTAAATGGTTTATCATTATATGTGATGATTTTGTGAGTGATGCCAAGTGACAAATGATGAATGAAATTGATGATGTTTTTCGCTTTAGTGGAGATAAGAGGGATATCTTCCACCCATTTTGTGAAATATTCAGTATTTGTGATGATGGAATTATGTCGTTGGGATGATCAAGGGTTAATAAGGCCAAGGTCAAGTTCCCATTGTGAGAAATCACATAAATCTTGATTTGGTTCAAGGGCGTGGACTGGGGACGTGTGTAATATTAGCGTGTTGTTGAGATTTGATGAATTTTTGACATATTGACAAAAATCTTGGTTAAGTGTAGGCCAATAGTAACCCATATGTAAGATTTATTTAGTAATGGCCAAACCATTAAAGTGTCTCGCTGCATATTCCATTGTGGACTTTGTGAATAGCTTGGTGGGCCTATGGAGTTTTAAGATAGTGAATGAGAAGGCCATTAAACCATATTTTGTAAAGGACACTATACGCACCACAATTTACACCATGTTACATTGTCAAAATAGTTAAAATCCCCAATGATGAAAAAATATCAATTCTAATGATGTTCAAGTCTAATTTCCTAGCTTGAAGCATGTTCTTGTAGCTCATTATGCTTTACCGATTTTTTCCTAGCTTTTTCCCGTTTTCCTTAGTTAATTTGCAGAATTTTCTTAGATTTTTGGCCTTTAGTTACGTAATTGCCCCAATGGTTGCGTAACAACCTGGTATGTCATGATAGGTGGTTACACAATAGTTGTGGTGATTTCAGTAACCGCCGGTTTGCATATAACGATGATTCCATGCACTTTTAACCGAGCCTTTTCCAACGTGTTTTGAACACATGTCACCTTATTCTAACTCATCTTTTGTGCATGTTTCTTGACCAAATTGGCTGTTCTTGAGCTTTTTAGATGCGTACAAAATTCTCCTTCCCTAATTACTATTATTAGTAAGTTAACTACCCCTTCTTTGAGTGATGTGGCACTTCTTGGTTTGCCAAGTGGTTGGGCCATTTTACGCAATTTTCTATAAAAACCAAGCTTCTTCTCGAAGCATTGGTTGGAGTCTCTTGATTTGGAATTGCATTGTTATGCTGTTGCAATCCTACCAAGAAGTACACAAGAAAACCAGTTCTTTTTCCTTGTTGCTCTCTTGCTCGCATTACTACCAGACTACCTACAAACCAACTAGCTCTAACATTCTCCCATTCTTTCTACACACTTTCCAACACTACTCCCTGGACACATTTGGATACTCATTGGAAAATAAGTTGAGGGTATATCAAAAACATTGCTAGTGTTGGATTTTTATCCGTACAACATTTCCAAGTTATGGGTGTCATTAAATTCCTAGAGCTTTTTGTCTATTTAGATATATCTAAAGTTATAATCTGTTAGAATACATTTGTTTTAAGACAATAGTAGTTACAATAGATTTCATTTCCAAAAACTTCATCGAGGATTTTCTCTTAGCTCATCCATGTTGGCATGTGGTCCTAATAGGTGTCGTTATTAATGCAAAACCACATTAATGACAAATTGGATGTTAGATTATTATTTTATGATGATGCACATGATGCTAACATGATGATTCGGATGTGTTTGTCTTTGGTAGAAAGAGATTAAATGAGGATTGATTTATCTTACAAGATTTATTTCAGTGATATGAGGTTTGACTCATGATGAGGTCATTTGATAGGGTTTATGGGTCATTCTTTGGACATGAATATTTTTGCAGCAAGGGGATATGATGAGTTTTGGTGTAAGTTTGGAGTTATTTTAAGCATGATATGGATTGGGTGATGCTTGATATCACTTGGAATGTGAATATGGATTAGTTAGGAATCCAATTAATCTATTTGAAGGTCTTTAATGTATATAGAATTTTTTTTATGAGCTAAACTTTGGAAACAACTTTTTGGTAGGTTGATTTGGTGAAAACAAAAGTAGTTGTGGTTTGAGCATGTGGTTGGTTCAATGATTATAACTTGCTTATAAGTGTTATAAATGTTCTTCCATTTCAATAAATTTGTTTCTTGGATTTTTTTTTAAATCATTTTAAAGTGATTTTTGTCCTTATGAAGTTTCTAGGGTGTTGAAGGGTGTAGGAAACAACTGTTTGAGAAATACAAAGTGCACTGGGCCCATTAAATGAAATAATTTGACTGGTTGAGTTAAAGTGAGACCATGCATGAATGTTTAATGTTATTTTAAGAATGTGTAAAGGTTTTTGGGTCATGAATATGTATGGTTTTGATGTAAGGACATTTTTATCTTTGTGCCATGGGGTTTTGAGCCATTTTTGACACATGTAATGAGGTTTTTAGCTAGGCCGACCTACTTGGGTCATATGTGACCATTGTAATGATGTTATTTGAATGTAATGAAGGTTTATGGGTAGAATTTTTCATGAGGGACTGACCTCCTTTGGGTTGGAAATTATATTTGCATATAAAAGTGAAGTTTAAGCTCCTTTTATGAGCTAGTCTTGCATGAGGGAGTAGTGAAATCTAGAGAAGAGTTTTTGCAGGTAAAAGGCATGATTTTAGCTTAGATCATATGTGTTTTAGATGGAATAAGGTATTACAACATGAGAGCAACATTTTAGAGGAAAGACAAGTTGAGGAAGAGGTAGAAAAAGCAAGGTTGAAGACCTAGGGTTTGTGAGCTGAATTTGTAATCTCCATCAGTCATAAAGAGAAAAAATATTAGAGATAAAACATATTTAGGTGGCCGAGTTGGTGCTTGGTCATCCTAGGGGTTCTATCCTCCTTGTGGAGTTGACACTTCACTAAATTATGGGTTGGTTCTCTTTGTAGGGTTGGTTCGCCTTGTGAAGTTGGTGCTTCACTAAATCACTTTGCTTTGTGTAATATAAACAAAGTTTCAGTGGGTTTTCTTCCCCATGAGGGTTTCCCACTTATATCTTGTGTTCATGTGTATGATCTCTTGATTGTGCTTATGTGGTTGAATGTTTTATGTTGCTAATCACACATTGATGGATGGATAAATGTTAATGGTGCATGTATGATAATATGAAAATTATTTTAAAGGATTAAAGAACTAATTCAACCCCCTTTCAGTTCATTATGCTTCCAACAATTGGTATCAGAGAAGGTCCTTGTGAAGCAAGTTTAGCAGCTTGAAAGAGATCCTTTAAAGCACAAGCAATGGGTAAGTCTTCATATATTTAGGCTATATTGAGAATAAGGAATGAAATAACTCAGTCATGTATTAAGGCCTATCAAATTTAGGTCAAGGATATGGAGATAAAGCATGATCAAGCCATCAAGGATTTGAAATCTCAATTGGAGAATATGTCAAAAGCCCTAAAGGAGAAATAAGATGCTTGTTCTATATATGCAGACAATTTGAAAGCCCTTCAATCAGATTTGAATAATGTAACTAGTGAGTTAAAGATGTATGAGAGATTTGAGAAGAGCTCCAAGGCTCTTGATGAGTGTTTAGAAGGTCAAAGAGGTTCAGATGAAAAAACAAGCCTAGGGTTTCATGGAAAGCATGATCATGAAGCTGGTCCAAGCACTAAATCATTTGAGAAGGTGAATAAGAAGGCTGATCCAAGAAGGTCTAACTTAGTTAGAAAACCTAATGCTATGAGTTATGGTACTTATTTCAATGGATATTGCTATGTTTGTCATGATTTTGGTCATAGAGCTAGAGATTGAAAAATAAGGTCTCCTAAGAATGATGTAGCTCTCTTCAATGGTGAATGTTATTCATGTTATGATTATGGTCATAGAGCAAAGGATTGTGGTTGGAACTTGAGTGTGTTTGAGCCTAGAAGGAAGAATAATGTTGTTTTCTTCAATTTCCATCAATCAGGTCATATTGCAAGATTTTTCCAAAAAGAAGAAGTTCATTATGAAATTTGCTCTAATGGTTAAGAAAGTCAAGGAAATTGATTATCAGCCAACCATGTAGTATATGAAGGATGTCAAGGAAGATTCCAATGCTACCAAGCTGAGTAACAAGGTTAATAAGCCCAAGTTAGGTAAAGGGAATATGTTTACACTTGTTAAAGAAGAATAAATGTGTTTGAATGGTATTCAAGCTCATGTGCAATACAAGATGAAGAAGTTAGGCCTCTAGGACACTTCAAGAGTAATAAGGTATGGAAATTAATCCTTCCAAAGCATTTTTGTGTCCTTGGTAGGTGTAGGTGTCTGAGTTTTGTGTCATAAGGTCTTTTCATGGTAGTGATCTGATTTGTGTCAATTCTTAATTTTGAGTTTGAGTGAAAATATGTCCTTATCTATCTAAGGTTCAAGTAGAAGTGTATTTATCAGAATGTCATGGTGTTTGATGGTCTTGAAGCTTGTTTTCATCATGTTAGGGTCTATGTTTGTGAGATTCTATAAATATCCGTAGTGATCTTGTAAGGTGTACTCAGTGAATTTTTTTTCTAAGTGATGAATGTGAGAATGTGTTCATCATGTTATCTATTGGATCTCAGTATGATTATGTATCTTGTACATGTTGTGGTCTGTGATTATCTAAAGTAAGGTCTTAGATGGGTAATGCTTGTATCTCAAGGTATATGAGTCTGTTATGTCTTCAAATGAGTATCAAGGTCTGTGTGGCTTCAAGAGTATAGTATTGTGATAATCAATGTTAAATATTGTGAAAGTGTGAAGGTATTGTCAAAGTGCTACCACCTTAAGTTAGTCCAAGCAAAGAATGAAGAAATATGATCTTAGTCCACTCTCTAAGTCCTAAGTCTGTGTTTCAATGTAAGGAATGCCTTAAGTTATTTCTAGAATCTCGAGAACTTGAAGATGAAGTCAAACTTGTAAAAGTCAATAAACATGTTTTAAAAATAGTGCTTGATTTGTCATGAGTCTATGGTTTGAGTGTTAGCATGATGTCATTCAAACTCCATCATGTGGCCTAAAAGATATGTAGAGGGATTTCAATTGATTTATTAGTCACCATAGGCCGTGCTATATAATATGAATTTGTATAAGACATTGGAAAGTCTTTAGGAGTATTTGAGGT
The DNA here is from genome assembly GCA_018340775.1 of Taxus wallichiana var. yunnanensis. Taxonomy (NCBI): domain Eukaryota; kingdom Viridiplantae; phylum Streptophyta; class Pinopsida; order Cupressales; family Taxaceae; genus Taxus; species Taxus wallichiana. Next base: position 668,174,011 of record CM031242.1, read on the forward strand.
CTAAGTCTAAGAAAGGGTATCCTTTGTGTCTAGGATGGATAATTTGAATATATGGGTGTAATGTGTATGATTTCATACTTGTGCAAAAAGAAATGTCTCATGCATATTATAAAGGTCTACAACAAGTGCTTTGACATTCATAGTCGACTTCTCACGTGTCTAGCCTTTGAAGGTTGTTTGTGTCATATTCTGTGTATGAATTTTGTCAGTCTTTCAAGAATTTTTGGTCACCAACATTTGTAAAGATGTTCTCTACACTCTCAGTATTTGCATCTCACATTTGAATCATGTGTATCCTACAAAGTAAAGTTATGAAGGTTTGGATCGACAACTCACTCCTGTGGGGAGTAAAGAGATATAATGAAAAGGGACTCACGGTAAGAGTTTTTAAAAGTTGAGTTACAAGGTATGGACATTGGATGTAAGATGTGTTTGAAGGATATATGAAGTATGTTTGAGGATGGTGTGTTAGAATTAGTATGAGTGCGAAATTCCATATATTGGGATCAGTATCAAGGATTCAAATCTCACATTTAGAAGATATAATTGCTTAAAGATTTGAAAACATGGTCGTAGATTTATCTCAAGGGTTGTATACTCCTTTTAAGGATTGAGAAAGTATTTTCTATAAAATTTAGAAGTAAAAAAATGTTGATTCACGTATTGAAAGTGCTTTATTTGGATCTTACAAGGTCTGTATAAGCTCATTGATGCATTTACTATAATCTTAGGGGTAATATGCAGAGTTTATGTACGATTTCATGTGATCTTTTTATTGAGCCAAGTTTTTGCACAAGTATGATACCTTCAATCACTATACTATGAGTATCCTCCTGTTGAGGTCTTGAGTCCTACAAAGTCTGCACTTGGCCTCTACTAAGTCACGAATGTTGCATCTTGGTTGCCAAATATTCTATTGTATGGTGAAGTCATGAAGTTTCCAAGAAACCATCTCGGTAAATGTATGTGGGTTACAAGTGTATATCTCTTAAGAGAATCATGAGCAAGCCCAAGAGTATGTCAAATCTGTGGAGTGCCAAGATAGTGAGTGTTTCTAGTTGGCACAATTTCCAAGACTAAGCGAGAAAGACATATAGGTGAGAAGTTATGTATGATATTATTCAGTTTGAAGTTCATTCTTTTTGAAAAGATGTTCTATCACCGAACCTGGGGTATGGAGTCTCTATATTATGGATTGTAAATAATTGATAAGATCTAATGGAGTTGAGTCATCTAGTGCAAGTGTCGGGCTCATGGTTAGTCAACAAAATGAAGTATGTATTTCAAGTGTTGAAGAGGTCCTTCACATCCCATGATCAAATGCCTCAAAGCTATGAGAAGATCAATTCAAGGAAAGTGAATGTAGTGTGATTATTTTTGACAACCTTTTGTCTCCTCCCATGTATTGACTCTGAGCTTGAGTTGCCTAGGTGTAAAATAGGTTTGATAATGCATTCAAAGTAGTGACATCATTAGTTTGAATTGAAGTGAAGACCTTATAAAGCATGTAAGGTATGCCTAAAGTATGTGGAAGCTCTATGGGTAGCTTGAAGTGAGTATACTATACCTCATGAGAAATTGTGATAATACAATATTAAAGGAAGGTGTTATGTCATCATGAAATTAGTTCAAGTGTGCTTGTGAACTCAGAGCTATGAATGAAGGACAATAAAAAATGGAAGGATTTTAACCTTGAAACCCTAACACAACCTTGTGTGTGTGAAGCATAGAAATGTAAAATGTAAATCTTGATATCTTCAAAATTGTGCAAATTCTTCAAAAAGGGTAGAGTTGATTATGACTCAGAGTATGGGAAGCCTTTATTGATAATCTATTCAAGTGAGTAAAGGATGTAAACAATGTTTTTTCTAATCTGGAACAATGAAATGATGAAAAGTATTCTACATACTAGTCTATAATGCTTCATTGCATGAAGAATATAAGGCAATGTAAGTGGATATGACAAGCTACAAGGGATACATCATGCCAAGTTCAGTAATATGAAGGTGTATATGGTATGTCATGAAGATCTTAAGGGGTATTCATCAAGTATGAAGAGATCATCAAATCCTACATGTGATATATAATGAAAGATTGCAAAATGCAAGTTATAATAGTGCATTGAAGTATATAAGTGCATTGATAGTTGAACAAGGGTTTTGTGTTGTCTTAAAGTGGTATAAAGACTTGAAAAAGGTGACTACAAGTCTAAAAGGTGAATAAATTGATGTAAAAGGTGTGAGTGAAGCCTCAAGGCTTGAAGATGGCTTAAAATACACTTTGTGAAGACTGTAAGTGATATATAAAATGTGCTTCATCCGGGTCAGTGTATTTGGTACTGAATTGTCATGGCTTAAGTAGGGAAAGTCTCAAGTGACCTTCAGGTTGTTATGGCTCATTTTTAGGTTTCATATTGAATTATGTTTTGTATTGTGTCCAAGGCTCTTCAAGGAGATAACGTAGTAAGGTTTTAGTTGATGTATGGAGACTCAAATAATTAGAACAATGCTCTTAAGGTTGGTCAGGTGTCTCGGTTGAGAATGTTATATGCTCGGTCAAATTAGGGGAGCATGCATGAGTTGCTCAAAGAAGGTGAAAATTATATTCTTAAGGACCGAGTCTAAGTGTTTGAAGTGCTCCCAAGTTAAGATACCAAGGTAAGATGGATGAATTTGAGTTTTTCTAATAGAGATGGGTTCTTGAGTCCAAGGGGAGTTTTTATGTTGATTTAACATGAATGCCATGTTGTAGCATTCTAAAGATGGTTGAAATTGCACTAAGATAATTGTTTAGGGACATGACTGCATGAGGTTGAATGATAACAAGAATGGTAAGTGTCAAGCTAAGTCTAAGCCTAGAAAAGGTGGTTAATGGTCAAGAAAGGTGTTTTGATGGCTTGATTTGCTTGATTTTTGACATTGTTGGCATGTTTAAGGTATGCATGGCTTAGATTATGCTAAGCTATAGTGTTTCCATGAAGCTTAAAACATGGTAAAGAAGAAAAATGCTTGTTTTGCATGCCTAGGAGGTGAAATGAGGTGTTGTAGCTCCAAATAAGGTAAGAATATGTTTCTCTCATGTTCATTTATGATGTTTATATTTTGGAGTTGCTTGTCCCAAGGGGACCATGGAGTTTGCATGCCTAAAATGAAGGAAAAAATCAAATTTTAAGAAAAAATTAAGAAATGGAGCTAGTTTGAGACCTTTGGTTGATGTTTCCAACCAAATCATGATGGTATGAAGCTGAAGAAGGTAAATAATGTGAACTAAAAGTATACATTTTTAATTAATGTAAAAAGGGGGAGAAGTTTAGGGTGTTTTCCATGAATGACAAAGGGGGAGATTGTTGGCAGGTGGTCGTAATAGGTATTGTCATTGATGCAAAACCACATTAAGAACAAAGTGGATGTTGGATTATGGTATTATGATGATGTATATGATGATAACATGATGATTCAAATGTGTTTGTGCTGGTACAGTGAGATTTAGTGAGGATTATTTGCTCTTGCAAGCCTATACATGTGACTAGGTGATGTGGCATGACAAAGTAGAAGCTTCTTGGATGCTTGGGAAGCATGTTGACATGATGGATAACATGTTTTGAGGGTGATTGGGCACTCACAATAGTGGCATGATACAAGTACATGTGGTTCACTATATTACAGGTGTTCATTGGGAGCAAGATATGGAAACTTGGAGGTGTGACAATGTGGTTTGGAGCCATATGAGCTCATGAAAGAATGAATTCAGGTATATCATGATGTATTAGGTATTTTTGGGTAATTTGCAGAGGTTTTATGATGATTTATTATATTCTTTTAGTTGACCATAGCTTCTAAAATGAGAATCCTTAAGGTAAGGCTATGAAAATGAGATAGGCTGGAGATTTTGAGGTATGTAATTGAAATTATGATTATTGGATATGTTTTTAGGATGTGTCATAGTGATTTGAGAAAAAATTCAGGTTTTCATGATAAGAATTTTGCAAGTTATGACAATTTACGTGAGACAGGGTCAAAAGCAAGTGATTTTCCAGCTTGAAGTTGAATTTCAGATGTTTGTTGTGAATAGTGTGATTTGCATGGGACCTTGTGCATTTTAGAGATTGTTTTATTGTTAAGATTTTATGAATGAATGTTAAGAAGATAACGTGGTCTAAAACCCTAATTAAACCCTAACTAGGAGCAGTTTGCAAAAAGTGAAGTATAGTGACCCAATTTTTATTGGTTAATAAAATGTGATGATTGGATGTTTTATAGGACTCTCTTATATTTCCATAAATGTATGGTTGAGGTCATGGTGATCAGTGGGCCCCACCTAAAAATTCCATTTTATGAAGAGGTTCAATTTTAGAAGAAAGTTGCCAAATGAGGTATTAACTAAATTTTAATTTTGGAATGTATGTGAATTTTTATTGATGTAAATGAAGGTTTAAGATCATGTTTTTGGTGAAAAATTTCAAGTTGAGCTCCATTCAGGGTGATTAGTCAAAGGCAGCGGTTTGAGGCCATAAAAACAATCTTCAGTAGAAATGGGCAAAATAGGAGCTACAAGTAGAGTTAAGAGGTTATTAAAGTTTTGTTTGAAAGAGGATTCATATTTATTTCTTGTGATATGAGGTTTTACTCATGATGAGGCCATTTAATAAGATTTCCGGTTCATTCTTTGGATAAGAAATGTTTTGGCGGTGCGGCAGACAAGATGTGTTTTGGTGTAAGTTTGGAGTTATTTTAAGCATGATATGGATTAGGTGATACTTGATATCACATATAATGTGAAGAGGGATTAATTTTTCATACAATTAATCCATTTTGAGGTATTTAATGTATGTATAAATTTTTTATGAGCTAACCTTTGGAAACAATATTTTTGGCAGGTTGATCTGGTGAAGACAAAAGTAGATGTGGTTTGAGCATGAGGTTGATTCAAGGATTATAACTTGATTATAAGTGTTATATAGGTTATTAAATTTCCATAAAGTTGTTACATGGCATGTTTTTCTCATTTTTAAGTGATTTGGTGTCCTTATGAAGTTTCTAGGGTGCTAAAGGGTGTATGAAACAAATGTTTCGAGAAATACAAAGTGCACTGGACCCATTAAATGAAATAGTTTAATTGGTTGAACTAAATTGTGACCATGTATGAATGTTTAATGTTATTTTAATGATGTGTAAAGGTTTATGGGTCATGAAGATGTATAGTTTTGATGTAAGGGAATTTTTATCTTCGCGCCCATGGGGTTTTGAGCCATTTTGGCACATGTAATGAGGTTTTTAGCTAGGCCGACATACTCGGGTCATTTTTGATGTTGTAATGATATTATTTGAATAAAATGAAGGTGTATGGGTCAAATTTTTTTATAAGGGACATCCCTCCTTTGGGTTGGAAAGAAAATTTATATATAAAAGTGAAGTTTGAGCTCATTTTGTGAGCTAGTCTTGTATGAGGACTAGTGTGACTTAGAGAAGAGTTGTTTGCAGGTAAAAAGGAATTATTTGAGGTAAGATCAGATGTGTTTCATATTGAATAAGGTATGGAATCATGATATCAAGAATTTAGAGTCAAGACAAGTTGAGGAAGAGGAAGAAAAAATAAGGTTGAAGACTTAGGGTTTGACTTAGGGTTTGTGAGATAAATTTGTGATCTCTATTAGTTGTGGCAGCATAAATATCAGAGATAAAACATATTCATGTGGCTGAGTTGGTTCTTGGTCATCCTAGGGGTTTTAGCCTCCTTTTTGAATTGGTGTTTCACTAAATTAGGGGTTGGTGCTCTTTGTAGGGTTGGTGCTCTACTAAACTAGGGTTAGTGCTCCTTGTGAAATTGGTGCTTCAATAAATAACTTTTATTTGTGTAATATAAGAAGATTTTCAGTAGTTTTTATTCCCCATGAGGGTTTCCCACTTATATATTGTGTTCATGTGTATGCTCTCTTGATTGTGCTTATGTGGTTGAATGTTTTATGTTGCTTAATCACACATTGATGGATGGATAAATTTTAATGGAACATGCATGATAACATGAAAATTGTTTTACAAGATTAAATAACTAATTCAACCCCACTCTTAGTTCATTTTGCTTCCAAAAATCCATGTGGATTTTCTTGGGAAGAATTCAAAGGAGGTTCTTGCCACAATGTGTTGTCATTTCTTCATTGTTAAATTGTTTAGAAAGTTCATTGCATTCAATATTCAGATTTAGTTGCACACAAGCAAATATTTTATTGAAAGATGCTTCTTTTCCTATCCTTGTGGATTTGCATGGGAAGTTATTTTTAGAAGCTTTTGTGTCTATGCATTAGATTTATATTTTTCATTTAGAAAGATTTTGTTTTACCAAGGAAGCTTTAGGGGAAGAATTGCTTTTGAGAAGCTTTCCATTCTTCTTTGATTCTGAGGTAGAGCTAGAAGAAGTAATATCCACAACTAAAAATTAGGAAAACCTTTATTTTATTAGATTAGATTAAATCCTCTGCAACAGGGAAATAGCCACATCCGGCTATTTCACTATTTAGTTTGGTTTACATTAGAGTAGAAGCAATTTAATTTAATTAGAGGAAGTTGTATTGTCTGTGCATATTTATTTTATTTTCTAGTAAACACAAAATTCCAAAAACATTAGATTAGATTAGTTAGTTATTTTATTTGTTTTTTCCCTTTCTGTTAAAAATAATTCAAAAACACAAAAATAAATAGACTAAATTTACTTTCTTTGTTTAATTAATCAACTTTCATTTATTAGATTAACTAGTTGCACATAAATTTAATTAGATTCAAGGAGAGAAATCAAATTGATTTAATTTAAATTTTCTTGCTTTTATTTGTTAATTTAGGCACATAGAGTTAATTAGATGGAAATTAACACAACTCCCTACGTTTCCTTAGTTGGCTTAGGTTACCTAAACATTGACCTTTCCTCTTGCGGATTCTTTGCGTGTTTGTTTATTTTCTTAGATTAGTTGCTTGTACATCCACATGACCATCCAAGGCCCCAAGAAACCTAGAGATCTAGTGTGTGATCCAAGTGTGCTGCAACCTAACATAACCGCATAGTTGACAAACATTGACTAGGGCCTTAAACACCTCATTTTTTAGACCACCCGATTACATATGTTATTATCTCACAATTGACGGCTTTAAACATCAAAGTGGATAACACTTACGTGTTCTCGGTATAGTCATCCTAGTTGAGATTAGATTCCATGATCCATAGATTCATCCTTCCCATACGTCTCTTTTCACACCTCCATGACCTTTTTTGGAGATTTTTACGCAATAGACGCATGACGATTCCCACGTATCCCACAGCCCATTCAAGGAATATTTGGCGATTCTGATATTGATCGAAACCTTTGTGTAACCATTCTCCTTGGCTGTTCCACCTCACCCACACATGTTAGGTAAGCTTTCATTACCTTAGACAAGCACATTCCCGTAGTGCCCATTGTAGACATTTACCTCCCTTGATCTACCCTTTATCCACTTTCACCTATTTTCACATATTTATCCTATCCACCTTGTCTATCCATTCCCTAGCCATCTTTCCATATCATATTAGCTTTCCGATATGACACCAGAGAGGTCAAGTGCGTCATAGAGTCACGTGTTGATTCTTAGACGTACACAATTAGTGAACCTGAAATGAAGGATTAGTTCCTTTTCATTTCCTCTTTTATTTCCTTTCTTTCATCCATATTTCTCCTCTCCCATTATTTTGTGGGTTTTTTTACACCCCCGAATATGTCGGGTTAGGGTTATGATAAACCCATTTTGGGTCTTGAAGCTTATTACACTCAGATGAGTATGCAACAATCACCTTATTTGTTAGGGTGGGCTGATAATTACTCACAAAACCTCTTATCTCCTCACATGCCCCCTCCTTAAGGGTATAATCATTGGTTCATAGTCAAAATTGAGGAGATTGACCAACCCAACTACAATGTACAACCCGATTTCTCCAGCTCAAATAACATGACATTTATGAGAGAACAAAGGTTCTATCCTCGGGTCTTGTCTAGGCCTCAAATTAGTATGCAAACTAATTCTCTTCCTTCTTATCTATTTCAAAATGATGAGTTCCTAGCATGACTCAACCAAAGCAACAAATGTCTCAATGCTATAGATCAATCCTTGGATAGGATGTAAGGGTATACTTGATGTTCTTCTCTAGAAAAATCATTACCCCTCCTCCTATGATAGAAAATCCACCTAAAGAGGGGTGGCCTACTAAGGATCAATTCATAGTAGGACATCATGTGCCTTTTCCCCTAACAAGGCTCAACACATGCCTAAGAAAAATGTAACACCCTCATTAGGTGATGTGATTTCAATGTTGGTGGATAGAATTAGAGAATTAGAACTTGCCCAACCTTCACATTCCACACCATTCACAAAGAAAGAAAATTTCCCCACCATGTTCCATAGTCATGTTACCTCCACATGATCTCCTTCCTAGGTCTATATGGGTTATTCCTAACCCCGAATAACTTCTCACTTTGGATCGGGCCTACTAAGCATGCCCCTTTATTCTTCATATGGATACCCACCATAGGGGCCAATCGAAAGTGTGTTCTCAAATTCCATTCCAACCGAAAATACAATGTTCCCTTGCTTCATCCATACCAATGCATATCAAAACAATTTCCCCATATCTTCACATGTATTCAAAATCACCACAAGGGGAAATGTTTTCTTATCCTAGTTCATATGCTTAGTAAAAAGGGGTTCCTTATGCCCCAACCAATGCCTATGTTGCTCCATACCAGGCTCATGTTCCACCTCCACCTCCCCATCAAGGATCGTCAATGGTTGAGTCCTATGCTAGTAGGCACATATTTTGAGTATCTCAAGGAGCCTCTTGACTTCACCATACGAAGTGTAATTCTCCCATGACCATTGTTAGATCTTCCCAAATTCAAAGGGGAGGGGATCCCAATGGACACATCAAAGTGTATGCGATCGCCATTAGAGAGCTACTTCCATGGGATGTGGTTGTAGAGAAGATATTCCCCAAGACCCTTGAGGGGATTTCCGTCAACAGTCTCGTATAATATTACAAGAGTCAATTCACTCTTTCAAGTAAATTGTATCCGATTTCATAAAGGATTTTGACATGAACAAGCTCTTGAGGATGGGAATGAGATAATTCCTTGACATCAAACAAGAGCATAATGAATCCACTTCCCACTTAATCTAGAGGTAATGGTAAGTCCTCTATTCCTCTGGCAATGCTCCCAACATGGACCAAATGAAGATTTTGATCTATTCCTCCACTCCCTCAATTGAGAAACTAAGGAGGAAGTACAAAATTTTCCTCTCAGGAGCTATGAGGAGGTCTTAGAGGGTGATCTCCACATTGACCAAGAAGAAATTAATAGTGGTGAAAGACGTATGGCTCAAATGGGAGACTGGTCACTCCCTCTCAGGGTAACTCAAATTACCCAAGCGGTCAAACAACAACAATCAAGGAGCCAAGGTCCTTAAAAAGAACCATGGTGCTATAACAAATGGTGTAACTGACCAATCTAAGAAGCCAAATGTTGTTAACACCAACAATGCAAATAATGGTAATAACAATGAAAATGCAAACAACCAAAGGAGTAACAATTTCAATCCTTCCATTAATGTGGTTGATTTTAGTCATCCTCCCATCCCTCCTCAACAGGTCCAAGCCCAAGGCCTAGTTTAATACCAAAACCAATATCCAAACCAATTTCCAAATCAGTATTAGAACCAAGGCTAGAGGCCTCCAAACTTCAATTACAATAATCAACAACGAGAATAAGAAAATGAAAATATGGGCCGCAAGAAAACCAAGACCAAATACCTCGAGAATATGATCTTGACTTATACCTTGTGGTTTCCATAGGGTTAGAGGAAACGATGCTCGAGCATTATGTGATTGTAATAAATTCATGTAAATGATTCGAGAAGACTAGAGACAACTCTTCATTGATATTTTCTTGACTAATCCCATGACACTTACACAAAACACTCACATGGGGCATGTTACTCTATAAAATGATACTCTTAGGGTTTATAGAGACCCCCTCCCAATGCACCCGAAAATGGAAAGCTTAATCCTCGTGGTACTAATAAGGGGATGCCTATGGGGAAAAATGACCATAAGGCATCTACATCCTCGGATTCTCGGGTAGCTCCTCCTTTGGACTAATGAAATGAAACCAAGATCATAGGCTTAGTCGAGCTATAAACCGAATCATAAGTCCATGTAGTGACTCACACACATGATTATTCTTCGCATTCTCTCCCATTTATCCCTCCATGTCAGATGATACATTGGTAGATCCTAAGTCAGTAGGGGCCTATGATTTAATCACATATTTAACTAAGACCTTTTCCCACATTTCCTTTTTGGATTTGTTAAAGAATTCCCTGTACATTGATCTAATTTATTAGAAGTGCTAGGTCTTGGTCATCTGATCTATGTCACCCCTCCTCTGGAGGCCTAAATTAACCATATATACTTGGATGTGTATCCCTTAGGGAATCCTGAGAGAGATGCCATATTTTTGTTTGATATCAGTAAGATGCCTATCGACACTAAGCTAAGCACAAAGAGGTGATCCCATGTTGTACTTTAAATTTTTGATTTATAAAAATTACGTTAAGAGAGATATGATAGATGATGGGGATGTTGTTAATATAGACCCTTTCTTGTTTCTGCAAAAGTTAGGATATGGAGAAACAAAATTTTGTTCCACCCAAAACATGCTGAGAGGCTTGATAATCTCAAAGAAACCTCTATTGGAACCATAGTGCTTCTAGTTACTCTTAGTCCTAAGACCATGTTGACTGAGTTTTATAGTATAGATCAGAAACTAACTATAATATGATTCTCGATCAACCTTGGATTCATAGAATAAAGGCAATCCCTTTGACATTATTCCAAGAAGTTAGATTCTTACATATAGGGAATGTATTTATGGCTCAGGGTGACCTGAAGCCTTTCGACATCCACCTAGAAAACTTGAATAAGAAACCCATGGTTCACACTAAATTTGAACTCTCGACAAACCAATTAAAAAAGCCTAATCCTTCAGGGGAACCCATTCCCATGACTAATCTTGTTCCTACAACTGAGTTGGAAGCCCCTAAGGAAATTGAATGGGCAGATGTTAATGAAAACAAAGCCATTTTGGTAGAAATGATGTCAAAAAAAACCATGGTAGAAATTGTTAAGCTTTTGGAGAATGATTTTCCAATTGTTCTCCCATTTGATTCTTTGGGAATAAGTCATGCTCTTGGAATTACCTCTCTTCCATCTAGTGTCTTTGATGAGGTTTGTATGGTTGAGGTATCAAAAGTTAAGGAAGAATAATCAAAGAACAATCAATATTCCCAACAACTATTGGAATCTCAACTATGATGATGCAAAGTGCCACTTTGGCAATAAGGCAGGGGTGATCCTCATTTCCCCTAAGGGGAGGATTATGCATTTTTCCTTCAAGATGAACTTTGAATGCACGAACAACAAAGCTGAATATGAGGCTCTAATTCTTGGTCTTATCATGGCCAAGAGAATGGGTGTGAACAATGTTAGAGTCTTGGGTGACTCTCAAATCATTACTAACCAAGTTTCATAAGTCTATGAGACTAGAGAAGAGCATCTACAACTCTAAAAATATGGCGTTCTTGAGATTTGTAAAGGATTTGAGTTCATCTCCATAGAAGCTATTCCAAAAGAAAAACCTATTGGATGATTCTATGGCTACTTCCTCTTCACATTTTTTTGAGTGAGGACTTAAAGGAAATTGAATTCACCTTTTCAGATCGAGCTAAGCCTCTTGGTTCAAAAGATGCCAACCAATGCGATTTTAACATATGTCGAGACTTAGAAGCGAGCGTGCCACACTGAATTTCACGGAAAATGATGAGGAAATATTAGGATACCTCAATGATTATACAAACCTTCATCCCGTGCACCACAAGAAGTTCTTTTCCCTTATACCTCACTCTTCCTCTTATTTCAGAGATTATATGATGAGGTCTTCTTCTTCTGAAGATTTTGAAATCTATGAAGTCAAAGAAGACTTGGAGCTGCCTCCATCCTTATCTAAGTTTGAAGAGGGTAATGCCTCTTTGATTGAAGGAATGATATACATAAACATAGGGATGGAAGAGGAACCCAAAATCTTAAAACTTGGTTCTTCAGTTGTCTCAGAATAAGTAGAAGCGCACACGAAGGTGCTTAAAGAGCATTCAAAAACATTTGATTTTAGTTATAAGGAGATGATGGGTGTCACCCCTAATGTTGTAGTGAACAATATGGTTATGAAGCTAGATGATAAACTTGTGAAGAAAAAAGCGAGACCCATGAAGCCAAAGGTGGCTTTAATGGTTAAAGAGGAGGTAATGAAACTCATGCAAGTAGGGTTTATCAAGCCCATGGATTATTCCATATGGGTGTCAAAAATTTTCCCAGTCCTTTAAAAGAATGGGAAGATCCACATCTTCATTGATTTTAGGGACATTAACAAGGCTTGTACCAAAGATGATTTCCCACTGCCCTTGTTTGATGTTATCGTAGACGTAACAAATAGATATGAGATGTTGTCTCTCATGAACGGATTTTCTAGTTACAACCGAGATAAGGATATTTGAGGAGGAAAGAAAATACATTCACAACTCCTTGGGAACCTTCATTCTGCAGCCATTCCTTTTAGCTTCAAGAATTCTAGAGTCACTTACCAACGGGAAATGACGTACATCTTTCATGATCTTATTCATAAGATCATGCAATCATATGTTGAAGACCTACTGGTGAAAGATAAGAAACATGGTGATCACCTTGAGGTGGTTCGTGTCATTCTCTCATGCCTTATTGAATATGGAGTAATGCTAAATTTTGAGAAATGTGTGTTTGGAGTAAAAAGAGGTAAATTTTTAGGATACCTCATTTCATCCCGGGATTGATGTTGATCCCTCAAATATCCGAGTATTTTTAGAGATTTCCTTGCCCATTGATGAATAAAGCATTAGGTATTTCTTATGTAAGCCTCAGGGAAATCCACAAATTTATCTCGACTTAACATATGTAATTCATCCTATCAACAATTTTCTTAAGAAGGATTGTTGTAAAATTTGGACAACTAAGTGTCATGAAGCGTTTGAGTTTGTGAAGTGCTTCCTTATGTTGCCACCTATGCTCATGCCACCAAAAGTTGACCATCCCTTGATTTTATACTCTCGAGCCACTGATGTCTCAATTATGTGTATGTTAGCACAAGAGGATGACAATCATTGTGAGCGGGCCATTTATTTCATCAGTCGTACTCTTCTCAATTATGAGACGTGATACATGAAAGTGGAGAAGGAGTGTTTGGATTTTTTTGTAATTAAGAGGTTAAGAAACTACATGCTTAACCAATAGATGCAGTGATAGTTAAATCTTACTAGTTGCGAACATTCTTGATCTAGACCGCACTATCCAAGAAGGTTGTCCATTTCATTACATTGATGGGTGAGTTTGAACTCACCTTTGTTAACCAAAAGTCCATAAAGGGACAAATTATTGCTGATTGGTTAGTAGATAACCCTATAGACTATGGAGATCTAGTAGATTTATATTTCCCTGATGAATGCGTGTTCTATGTAGAGGCAATGCCCTCAGTTGCTTTGAGTTTGTGGTACGTTGATATTGTCAATCACATTATGGACCGAGCATATCTTGAGGGAGTGACTCGCAACAAAGATGAAGGCTATGTGTCATAGTTGCTAAGTACGTAATTGTGGAAGAAGTGATCTATCATAGAGCCTTCGATGGTATGTTGTTAAGATGCATTGATGAAGAAGAGTTGGAGAAGATCCTCTTATAGGCCCATAATGGAGTCTCCATGGGGTTACTTCGAGAGCATGCAACCACTCGCAAGATTCATCACATGGGATATTAATGGCCCAAGTTAGAGAGCGATGTTGTAGAATATGTACGTAGGTGTCAAAAATGTTAAGATTTTTCACATGAGATATACATCCTTGAACATGCTCTATAACCCATTATGACACCTTGGCCCTTCTCTACTTGGGGTCTTGATTTGATAGAGAATTTCTCTCCTCATTGGATGGCCATAAATTCATTATAATGGCCACTGAATATTTTAAAAAGTGGGTTGAGGCCATGCCTCTTACTACTACCGTACTTGGATCCATAATTGCCAAGTTTATCTTAAATCGATTATCAGTAGGTACAGAGTTCCATAAGTCATTATTTTGGATAATGTCACTCCTTTCAAGAATGAAGAGGCATGAGAATTTATGCGCAGATTCAAAATATCTCACCACACTGACCTCTTTGTATTACCCTCAAAGCTAATGGATAAGTCTAAAGTCAAAACATATATATATTAACAAATAAATCTAAAAATGCTTTCTTTCATAAATAATGCTACATTTCCTTTCCCTACCAATATTTGGTGATGAGCCCACACTTCCTATTGGTGGCATGAGGTTGGGAAAGGAGGGAAGTTCCCTTACTCACCTATGTCTTGTCCTTGGTGATGAGCCCATGCTTCTTACTAGTAGCATGAGGCAAGATGTAGGGGGTCCTATCAAATAAGTCAATAAGTTGTAAATAAGTCAATGAATAAAAAGTGATTTGAAATGTCAAAAATCCTAAGAAAATGAGTTAGATGTGTATGTTACAAGAGATTCAAATCATTAAAACTAGATTTTGTCAATCAAAAGGCCATATATGGATCTAAGTCTAGTTAAACTTGTAAGAAAACACATTCTAGGCTAGTTAGTTGACTTTGATTAGGGTTGGGTTGTAAGTTCTAGTTGGATCTTTGTCAAAATATTGTCTTTCTCTCATCATTTTCACTCATCAAAATCATACAACTCATGTCCCTCCTAGATCTTGGTGATGATCCCTTGCATCTTATTGATTACGTGGGGTTAGGATTCGAGTGAGTTAATTTTCTTATTATATCACATTCACCATATTTTGCCAATAAAATGAAAGTGTTAAATATTGCTTGAAAACCAAAGTATCAAATTACAATTTGTCCTCATATGCATCATATAAAAAAATAAAGAGAAATCATTCTGTTTACACATTTTCATCATCATCATCCACAACATACATCCATAAAAGCATATAAAAACATCAAATATTCTAACCATCTAAGAGTACATATGTGAGACAAAACATAAACAATTCAACTCTTACATATAATGGATGAACCAAAAGAAATATATATATATATATATATATATATATATATATATATATATGTATATATCAATAACATCATGTTTCGTGTACAATGCCATCGTAATCTAACGAGTATGGTCAAAATGCTCATCTATGAGCCGAAAATCCAAAAAAATTGTATATACACAAAAATGATCTAAAAAAAAGGTATATAGCCTATCCCTCTTTGTGAGACCCATGTGAAGGTGTAGGGTGAGGGCTCATACTATGACTCCTATGGTGGGAGTGAGAGCCTCTATGTGCCAATTGGTGAGAGTGACCATGATATGGGTCAAGTGATCTACCAAAGTAGTAGCCTCACTTTTGGAATGGTCTCGCCGTTATCTCATCTTGGCCGATAATATCTAGTAAGCTTGAATCTCATCTAGGTCAAGGTCTTTGTAGTGTGCCATGCCAACAATGACACATCTATGTGATGACTAGCCATGGTTGGTTTCCCAATGTTTGTAAGTAGCTGCCCGTGTCTTCCTCATGGGGTGTACAAAGGTGTCAAAGAGAATATGATGAATAAGATCTTGCCAACCATCAACAATAGCTACAAAGCAAGTGAAAGTAATGGTGAATCAAAAAACCTCCAAAAAAAAAGAAAGAAAGATAGTGTGTAGTTTTCTAACAATCTAGGCTAAGAAGTAAAGTCAAGAGAAGAGTATTTTACTTAGATATCCAAGCATCCAGGAGGGATCAACTGGCGGTGGTGGAAGTGTGAGAGTTGTGGTAGGAATATCTTCCACTCTAACCTCCTTGGCTATGAACTCCTATATGGCCATCCTCTGACTAAAGACTCACTCCTCACCCCTCCCCTCCAATGGTTAAAGGACCCTCTGAGTACAATGTCTCGCCTTAACTTAACCTCTACCTCGGCCCTAACTGCTGGTGAAAGCCTCTCTAGTGGATTCCCACTCGGTATCACTCTCTATCCGCACCTCCACCTATGGATTATACTCTGCCTCTTCCTCTTTCTCAGCCTCCTACTCCTCCTCCTCCCCATCATGTGTAGTGCAACCTCGATTTGTAGGATTAGCTTCGATTTAATGGATCTAGTACAATTTATGGAGTACCAATTGGAACTTCGGGTGTAACAATGGTCCACTTGAGATTGCTCCTTGGGCGATTCTAGCCTCTTGGATCCATCTATATACTACCGGGACTACCTGGGAGGTCAATGTAGGGTAATCCAAATTATTATAATACCCCGTGAATCAAATGGGTCTCTACTCGCTAATCTTATCGACTAAATACATAGTCAAACCGTATGCAACCAAAGGGATCACCTCATCGCCCCATAAGCTAACCATGTCCTGGTATGGATGTGCGATCATATCATTTTTAGTAAATGTAGCAACTAACCGATGGCCTTACACAAGGCGGGGATATGAACATACGTAATTGACAATAACCTCATACCTTACTTGGCACAAGATAACATATGCATGTGCATCTTCCATTTATGTAACCCAAATATGAGACTATACTACTAAACATGCTCTTGCCAAAGTCAACTTCTGCCAATGACAGAACCCTAATATCTTGTAGGTGTCCTCTAAGATAATCATCCACTCCCTTTAACTCTAGGTAACCCGAAAGTGTTTCGGTCCGCATCCCAGTAACTTAGTAAATCATATAATAGATGACTAGATGGTGAAACTAAGCGTGCCTCGGGATATCCTCCATATCCCGACCCGTGTAGTAGATCCCTCTCATCTCGAGTCAAAGCATCCAAAATCGGGGAAACTAATCACACTCTTGAGCTCTGCTCCATCTAATATACTTCCCCGCATTCATAAACATCAAAAAGAGAAAGTTAGAATCATTTCAATGCATAATAATTCTAACAAAAATATCAGAAAATAATCTAAAATTAATTTTTTTGCCATACTTAGTCAATTTTGAGAATTTCCTCGACAATTAGGCAACCATGCTTACAACCACCACTCTATGTAGAGTGGTAGTTGCATGACCGCTTCTTCTACTTAGAGTGGTGGTTCGATAACCGCTATGAAAATTCCACTTTTATTCTAATATGTGTAACAGTTTTGCAACCGATGCATTAGTTGTGCAACCGCCACTCTGCGTAGAGTGGCGGTAGTGCAATTACTATGGCGGTTATGTTCGCGAAAAGTGGGTTATACCCTAGGGCCCCAAAACTCACAAAAAGACAAAAATTGACCCTTTTGAATAAAACAAAAGCCACATCCCATGTGGCACCCCTAGTGAACATTTTAACTGTAAAATTAGCAAAAATATCCCCCTAAGTTAAGTTTTTCACATTTTAGGGTAAAAATAAACAAATGTAGATAACTCACTTGTTTGTGACCCACTTCTCCTCTCGCTGGTTAGGTTGCCATCACAACAAATTCTCTTTGTTTTGACTATACTCTCGCTCAAAACCATCATAGGTAATCCATAGCTCAAATTTTCACCAAGTGGGTAAGTGCAAACAATTTTTAGAAATAATATATATATAACATTTTAAAACTCTATTTTGAGTGTGTTTTTTAAAGGAAAGGAGCATTGCACTAGCGCAGTATATCTCTATCCCCGTGGATATGGTAAGTTCTCTTGTTGTTTTATTTTAGCATGTTTTGTCGATTATGTTTTTATCTGCACTTGATTCCCATTTTCTTCTTGCAGGTAGTGGGAAGCTTGGATTGGCATGGTATTAACACACGGACGTGTCAAGTATAATTTCTAACCTTCCCATTTGGGAGTGCCATACTCGGATCTCACATTTTATGCCTCTTCATGGCTAAAATGATTCTCCGAGGGGGCAATATGTACGTCCCCAAATTTGCATGGTGATACATTATTGGAACAATTAAAATCCCCAATGATGAAAAATATCAATTCCAATGATGTCCAAGTCCAATTTCCTAGCTTGTAGCATGTTCTTGTAGCTCATTATGTTTTACCTATCTTTTCCTAGCTCTTCCTTAGCTTTCTAGCCTTTAGTTAAGCAACTCGCCCCCGACGGTTGTGTAACCGTCGATTTTCCCGAGCGAAGGTTACATAACCACCAATCTACGTAGACCGGAGGTTCCGTGTGTGTTTTTAACCAAGTCTTTTCCAAAGTGTGTTTTGAACACGTGTCACCTTCTTCAAATTCATCTATTACATACATTCTTGACCAAATTGGTTCTTGAGCTTGTTAGATGCGTACCAACTTCTCCTTCCCTACTTGTTATTATTAGTAAGTTAACCGTCCCATTTTTGAATGACGTAGCACTTCTTGGCTGCTAAGTGGGATGGATCAGTTCTCTACCAATTTTCTATAAGAACCAAGCTTCTTCCCAAAGAATTGATTGGAGACTTTTGATTTGGAATTTCATTATTACGCTTCTGAAATCTTGCCAAGAAGTACATAAGCAAACCAATTATTTTACCTTTTTTCTCTCTTGCTCGCATTTCTACCAGACTACCTAAAAACCAGCTAGCTCCAACATTCTCCCATTCTTTCTGCACACTTTCTAGCACTGCTCCCTGGACACATTTGGATACTCATTGGAAAAGAAGATGAGGGGATATCAAAAATCATTGCTAGCGTTGGATTTTTCTCTATACAACATTTCCGGGTGGGGGTGTCATTAAATTACTAGAGGTTTTTTTTTGCATATTTAGATAGATTTAAAGTTATAATTTGTTAGAATACATTTGTTTTAAGGTAGTAGTAATTACAATAGATTTCGTTTGCAAAGCTTTCGTTGAGGATTTCCTCTCAGCTCATCCCTATGGATTTTCCTAAGAAGAATTTAGAGGAGGTTCTTTCCACAATGTGTTGTCATTTCTTCATTGTTAAATTACTTATAAAGGTCACAACATTCAATATTCAGATTTATTTGTACATGAGAAAAGCTTCTATTGAAAGCTACTTCTTTTCTTATCCCTATGGATTTGCACAAGAAGTTAGTTTTAGAAGCTTTTGTGCATTTTGCGTTAGATTTATATTTCTTCATTTAGAAATCTTTTGTTTTATGGGAAGCTCCAGGGGAAGAATTGCTTCTAAGAAGATTTTCATTCTTCCCGTGATTTTGAGGTAGATCCAAAGGAATTAATATCCACAACTACAAACTAGGAGAAAATTTATTTTATTAGACTAGATTAAATCCACTGCAATAGGGAAATAGCCACATCCGAGAAAATTCACTCTTTAGTTTGGTTTGCATTAGAGTAGAAGCAATTTCATTTAATTAGAGGAAGTTATATTGTCTGTACATATTTCTTTTATTTTCCAAAAAACACAAAATTCTAAAAACATTAGATTAGATTAGTTAGTTCTTTTATTTGTTTTATTCCTTTCTATTAAAAATCATTCGAAAAGCACAAAAAAGACTAGATTTACTTTCTTTGTTTAATTAATCAAATTTCATTTGTAAGGGTTTTTGAGGGTAAGGAACAAGAAAATCCTTCATGCGTTATTGAAATATAATATTAGTCATGCTCCAGTGACTCGCTCTTCCTAATTTGTAGCAGCCTTTTGAAGTAGAGTCGATGTTAGTGATTACGCCATGGGCGCAAGTCGCTCAAGGAGGTAAGCCCGTATGTTATCATTATGAAACTTTCACTTCAACAGATTAAAGGATATTCAAGATATGATAAGGAAATGTATGCACTAGTTCAGAAATTAAAAATGAAAGCATTATTTGTTGGGTAAAGAAACTGTGCACACCGACTAAAAACCTCTCTAGTATTTGCAAGGACAATCTAAATTATAGCAGGCAAGGCACTATAAATGGATGGGGTTCCTTCAACAATTCCATCTGGTGATCAAATACAAGAAGGGTCATACAAACTTTGTGGTAGACATGTTGTCTAGGCCAACCACATAGGAGAAGGTTTCCTATTTGGCCACTATCTCTTAGATTAAGCCCTTCATGAAGGAAGCTTATGAAGAGACATATGCCCAAGACAAAGAATTTGGGGTGACATTTCAGCAGTTGTAGTCCCAAGGGACTGAAAGGATAGGGATTGAAGATTGTTATCTCAAGGACGGGCTGCTCTACCAATGGGGGAAGCTTTGCGTGCCAAAAGAAGAAAGAATTATATTGATGAGGGAAGCACATACCTCAAAAGTAGTGGGACATTTCAGTGTTGGTAAGACCCTAGCCCACTTGCAAAGGTATGTGTATTGGCCCAATATGCAAGAAGAAGTATCAAAATTTATACGTGGATGTAAACTTTGTTATACTAGAAAACCTAAGACTAGGAAGGAGGGTTTGTATATGCCTTTGCACAAGACTACTCATCCATGGGAGGACATTTCTATGGATTTTGTAGGAGGATTACCTATGTCTAAACATGGCCATGACTATCATATGTTGTTGTTGATAGATTTTGTTTAGAAAGTAGAAATGATCGTCAAACTCTTCAACTTTGGAATTATCCACAAAAACACTAAATAAAATGTTGTTGTTCTAATTTCTATTAGAAAATGACACGAGATAGCTAGTGAATGAATTATGCTTATCCTTATATTCCACAATTACAAGAAAGGAAAGAATTTAAGCTCACAAACACCAACAAATTTTATCTTGGAAACCTTAAGAGGAGGAAAATTCATTCGGGAAGGGAAATTGCTCTTTCTTCCCACTTTCTTGCCAATTCAAAATAACAAGTACAAAATTTACAATAAGTATGAAAGAGAAGTGGATAATATCTCACACTTCCTCCCAAATACTTGATTTCTCTATCTCAACACTCCTTTCTTCTACAAAACACAATTCCAACACTAATAACTTCTTGCTCACTTTCTTTCATGCTTCGATGATCCTATTATCTTCTACAAACATGTATTTATAGCCTTTTCCATGTCCTCATGTGCACCGGAGAATGGGAAAGGTCAAGATACATGAACAACCTTCCAAATTATGGGTTGTTCATTTCATATTTTTATTTTTTGTCCGAAAGAGCCAGGACCGTCGCCCAATGCAGACTCGGGTGGTTAACTAGTTACACATAGATTTAATTAGATTCAAGGAGAGTAATCAAATTGATTTAATTTAAATTTTCTTGTTTTAATTTGTTAATTTAGGCACATAGAGTTAATTAGATGGAAATTAACACAACTCCCTACGTTTCCTTAGTTGGATTAGGTTACCTAAACATTGAAATTTCCTCTTCGCGGATTATTTGCATGTTTGTTTATTTTCCTAGATTAGTTGCTTGTACATCCACATGACCATCCAAGGCCCTAGGAAACCTATATATTTAGTGTGTGATCCAAGAGTTCCACAACCAAACATAACTGCATAGTTGACAAACATTGACTAGGGCCTCAAACACCTCATTTTTCAGACCACCCGGTTCCACCCATTATTATCTCATAGTTGATAGATTTGATTTGTTGAAATAGATAATGCTTATGTTTTTGGCACAAACAACCTATTCGAGATTAGATTATGTGATTCATAGATCCATCCTTCCCATACATATCTTTTCACACTTCTATGACCTTTCTCGGATATTTTTATGTAGCAGATTCATGATGATTCCCCCATATCCCAAAATCTATTCGAGGAATATTTGGAGATTCTGATATTGATAAAAATTTCATGAAACCATTCTCCTTGACCATTTCATCTCATCTCGCACAAGTTAGACACACTTTCATTTCTTTAGACGAGCACATTCTTGAAGTCCCCATAGAAGACATTCACCTACCTTGATATACCCTTTATCTACTTTCACCTATTTTTGAATATTTATCTTATCCACCCTATCTATCCATTCCATATCCATCTTTCCATATCATATCGGCTGTCCCAACACAACCTCAAGAGCCGAGTGAATATTAGATTCATGTGGTTATTCTTAGATGTACAAACACCCCTAGTATAACATAGTGGGATGCAAGTTGTTGGAAGGACCTCCTTTAATTTCTAGATAGGTTTGAGGGTATCTTTCCCTAGGAAAGGTAGCCATAAATTTGCATGTACAAAATTTCAAATTGGCTATCATTTATATAACGGATGGTAGGAAGATTAGTGTCAACATAGGATGGTTGATCAAGTTTGTGCACTACAATAAAGGTTTTAGAATCATATGGAAATAAAATAATGAGGGATGTGAGATATGTCATGGTTTTTGCGAATTTATTAGATGATCATGGAGTAGTTTAGATTTCATAATGATCGAAGGATTTTAGGAGATTATCAAAGATGGTTTTATACTTTTTAAGGTCTCATTCTTATATTGATATGTCCCCTTGATTTAATTAATGATAAGTTGAGAATATTTGTAGATGTCAAGGATGTGTATGCCAAGAAATGCAGCTGTTTAAAGACCCAAAATGAGGGATTCATTTCGGCCATGTTATTTTTACGATCTAAATTTAATTTGAAAGATAAAGAAATAAGAGTCCCCCAAGGAGGTATTATGACTATTATGGCACCCCCCGTCGGCATTTAGATCCATAAAAGACTAAGGTGATTTTAAGAGGAGTATCATCAAGATCGAGGGTGTTGATAGATTTGTTAGGGAATTGTTTACAAAGGAGTTGATTATTGTCAAGGGGAGCTTATGCGAGCTAGTCGGTAATAACACACCCTTTAATTGATTTCTACGAGATGAATTCAAGATCAAACTCTGTAATGAGCATAATCCACCTAGTTATGTGATCATTATGATATAGTTTAGAGTACATGGATTTTAGTGGATTGAAACTTATTACTACGTAGGTTTTATGGTTGAGGAGGTAATGAGAAAGTTTGGAAGTTACAAAGTATTAGGCATAACACAACTTTTCAACTTCTGAATATCTGGTTTCATAATCGTGAAAGGTATAACTTATATATTAAATGGCCTGATCCCTACCTAATTTTTATTGATGTGCCAACATATCCCCCAAGGCATGGGCATTAGTGGAGATATATAAATATAAAGGCTCCCCATCACGTGGAGGTATGAGAACCGAAGACGATAGGAGCTATTATTTAAGAGCGTCAAAGTCCTTTTGACAATCATCATCCCATTTGAAATAGATTTATTTTCTAAGGAGGTGATGGAAGGGATAACATCGATCTGATAATTGAGAGATGAAACGACAAATGGATTAGATTTTTCCTTATAGACTCGTAGAGTGTTTAAGATTAGATGGAGGAGACATCTCGATTATGAATTTGATTTTTGTGGGATTGAGTTTGATCCCTCTAATTGAGACTAAAAATCCTTAAAGTTTACATGTTAGGACCCCAAACACACATTTATCAGGGTTGAGTTGAAGGAAAAATTGTATAATATGGGTTAAAATTACGTCAAGGATGAAAAGATGATCCCTTCAAAGTGCTTAGACTTGCCTAAGATATCATTTATGTAGTCTTCATGGTTTAATGGATAAGGGCATGAAAGATATAAGTTATAACGCTATTTGGTAAATTGTTCCTACATTTTTCAAGCAAGGGAATTACTCTATAATAAAAGGTTCCCCACGGGGTGATAAAATATTTCTTATGTTTGTCTTCTAGTGAAATGAGGATTTGATTATAGTCGGAGAAATCATCCATAAGAGAACATTTCATGGCCTGCTATCAAGGTTGAAAATATGATCAATGTTGGATAAGGAGTAATCATCTTTTGGAAATGTGAGGTTTAGGTCTCAAAATCTATGCGAGATACACAAATTCATAGAGGTTTTGGTCACAGGTATGATGTTTTAAACCCATTGTGGATAATTAATGGGTAGGATAAAATTGGCTAAGAGAAGAAGTTGAAGTTCTTCTTTGACTAGTAATGTTACACGAGGATGAATTTTACGAATATTTTGCTTCATAGGTTTAGCATCGGGATGGTGATGATATTATGGACAATAATATTAGGGTCAATACCTAGAATAATTCTATAAGATCATGTGAAGGCTTGATTACGAGTGAATAGGAAGGATTTGAACTTGTGGAGCTCTGTGCATCTAAATATTTTCCAAATTTAACCACACATGGATCATGTGGTGTCCCTATGTTGACATTGATAGTGGATTTATTGAGAAGTGTGGATGTTTTAGGAGATAGATATTTATGGAGATAGTGATCTTAAACACCCATATATGTTAGGATGGTGTTATCATCTTGGCATTAGAGAACATGGATAGTGAGAGAATCCTCATCTATCATTTCAGGTAGTATTAAAAATGGATCCGATTGTGTTATTAGCTTGATAAGTCAATGGTCCAAGTGTGACTGTATTTATTAAAAAAATCAAGGGGATGGATATGGTATCATATAGGTCGAATTATAATCGAGATGACAAGTGAGGATGAGGGTTTGGGATCTGAAATAGGTGATGGTGGATTTGAATGTTTCTTGACTTGAGTCCTGTGTTTTTCATGATGTTTCCTTAAATCTTGTAAGGGTAAATCATGTGGACTTTGCTCATAGTTTCCTATGAAAAAAACCATTTTACGCACAATTGTGAAGGTAATTTTGAACAAATTGAGGCTTGTCTAAGAATGAGAAGTTTGAATTGAATGGTTTAGTGTGTGGTTGATTGTTGAAGTATGAAGAGGGATATTTGAGACCCCCATGAAAAATTTGTGTTTGAAGAAAGAGAGGGCCAAAGGAGATGATGTTTCTAACATTAGGCTCATAAAGAGTATTTTTATTGGGTATCCCATATGTTTTTGAGGAAGGGAGTGTATTGAGAGTTAGGAGTCCATACTCCCCCAACAACATGCATCTCATCATATCATTAAATGATTGATCATTGAGTAATTTCAATGTAAGGATGAAGGAGTTTGTGGAGGCTTGATTTGAAGAGGTGGTACTTTGTAAGGGAAACAACACATCATTTGTCCTATATGTCATATTACATGATTTAAATGGGTTAGGGTTAGTAGGGAGCATACATTTTTGCCTTCATGTTCGTATTTCAAGCATCTATGTAAGGTAGAAGGGACACACCACATAACAAAGATCCAAGGATGTCTTAATGGTATATTGTATTGAACTCACCTTCTACAATTTAGAAGAGTTCATGGATGGATTTCATGTCTATTTTGATAGGTAGGATCATTATGCCTAAGGTAAGAGTGATAGTGTCTTTGAAAGTATGTAGGACAAAAGGTGAATGAGCCATGATGGTTTTAGGTAGTTAAATATTTTTGAAAGTGTGGAATGATATGATGCTAATGTTGGCCCCATTGTCAATCATGGCCCTTTTAATAAGGGTGTCATTGATTTGGGTCATGATGAATAGGGGAAATCATGGTCTTTAGGTTGTAACGATGGGACATTTTATTCACAAACACTATAGCTGCAAATGTTTTTAGGGTGCCAAAAAAGTTGGAAAATTGTTGAGGTTTATATGATTGTATAGAGATGGCTTAAAGAGCTTCTATAATAACTTGTCGGTATTGAGGAAGTTTTAGACCAGTTCGTAGAGGGAAATATGATGGGTGCTTGATGCAACTACTTGAAAACATTATTCTATATGGATGTCATTGATTGAGTCTAAGGGCATGTAAGGATGAAGACCTTGACTTTGAAATACGGTGATTCAATGGGGGTCATGTGATGGAGACCTTAGGCCTATCTTGATTATATGTTTTTAAGTCTTGGGTATGATATCTCATGGCTATGTGAATAACGTCAATTTGAAAGATTGAAGACTCATTGGAAGATACCCATATTTGTTTGGTAAGTTATCGGGTGATGGTTGAAGCTCAAGGGTTTTAGGGGTGGTCTTAACTTATTATTTTGATTTCATTGCTTTTTCGATTAATAGGTGGAGTAAGATGATTTCTATTTGCTAGGAGGTCATATTTCTTAAAAAATATTTAATTAAAACTTGAAGGGATTTACAATTTTTAGTGTGATGTCTTGACACCCTATGATAAGCACAAACAACATCATAATTGTACAGAAGGTTTCCATCACAGGATTGGTGGGTATGGCTGATGATTGATTTTCCTTTCAAAGATTATAATATGGTATCCTAACAAAGTTTGTTAATATGGTGATGAAGTTGTAGGAATTTGAGTTTATTTAGACGTCTTAAGAGTGGAGGGAACAAAGGTATGTTTTAAATAGTGAACTTGGATGCAGTATTAAGAATGAGTTTGGATTCTAAGATGGTGATTACTAGTTTTAATGAAGGACGAGGTCCCATAATTGAGGGTGATGACATGTTATTCATAGGGATGTTTATAGTTTTCAAAATGAGATTTTATTTTTGTGAACCCTATAAGATAAGATCCGAAATAGTTATGGGGGTAATTATTATGGAGTTCATTGATTATGATGTTATGTTGAGTGAAGTGTCACCGTGAAGGATGTCAAAGAGGTTTGCCTATTTAACTCGGTGCCTCATATGTAGATGTGGGTTTTTTTCGATGGTGGAAATAAATTAATGGTGTTGATAACATGAACAATATGATTCTAGGGATCATCAATATTAGTTTGGGATGTGTTATTTGGAGGGGTATTGTTTGGAAAAGGTTGCTTGAATGCATTGATGGCTTGATTATGAAGTGCATTAGGATTGTCTAGTTCGAGATTGCCTCGGTAGATAAGGTCTTCGAGGATGTTTCGATGGGTTAATTATTTTACTCTTTATATGATCTGTGTTTCTATTTATTTTCCTTAAAACATAATTAATTAAGTGCATGGGGATGCTTTATATAGCTTTATTCTATTCAAGTTAATGCATTTCTCTTAATTATGTTCATGCAAACCTGTTGACCGTGTAACTTCCTACTAAATGCCTCTATGAGTGAATTATGGTCACATGTGCATGATGATGATGATGGAAATTTACTATCAATGCGTGGAGTTGTGTCAAGGAACCGAGTCTACAACCATCATGTATAGTGGAGGAATTTTTTCAACCGTTCTAACTAGCCTATAAACATGGAGCATGTTTTTAGCATTTCCATAGTATAGTAGGGTTGTTGATGAACAATCCTAATGCATATAACTATGGCATGATGTATAACTATTTAAGTTTATATATAGAAATATCCTTGAAGAACAATGAGTGAGTTAGTTAATATCGATACTTTGCAACTACAATTATATCTAGTTTTTACTGAGTTTCATCGAGAATGTTCAAGAACTTATTCGAATCAATACAATAGATGTTGTTTTGAAAAATATGTGGTGTTGAGTTAAACTCCGTCCCAAGGGAGAGCAAGGGCCCACTCGACCAAGGTGACTGGAGGATTTATATGCTTTACATTTTCTCGTAATTTCGACAAGTTAAAGTCTAGATGCTTTGATTTGAATATTGGTTTAAAGTTTGAATGGTTGCTTGAATTCGATTACTTTCCTCGCTCTAATGAATTTCATTATTGCTATTTCAATCTAGTCGAGTGTGTTAATTTCATTCCCTCTATTTCAATTTAGCATTTCAATTCAAGTTGAGTGTGTCATTTCAATTATGTTACTTTTTTGGTGTGTGTACTTCAATTTTAGATAAAGAATTTCCTTTCACAATGTTTTTATTACAACAATGTCATTTCAGTATATTAGTATTACATTTATGTAGATTAGTAGAGAACTAAAGGAAAAAATACAAACCCCCGTAAAGGAATCGGCAAAATAATTGAACGCATAGGGCTTTATTACATACAACCTAGGACACAACCTTGGTTTTATAATGACACCAACAAAAGAATATGTGAGTTAAATTATTGGAGAATACAATGACCCATCATTTTTAGCACCGTTGTTTGGGGCACCATAAGCACAACATGCCATTTTATCCATCTTATATGTTATGGGTGTTAATGAAGCTAATCTATGCAACTAGTAGGAGTCCCAAGCCTTGTTTACATGACCAATATTGATGCACAAGCCACGAGATGATCAAGGGAGATTTATACCTCATAATATTCAAAGAATATCTCCAAACAGAGCACTTTTAGGGAACACTAAAAGTGAAAATGAATCTAATACAACACCTAGAAGGCTTTCTGAACATTTTGCATTATCCTATTTAGAACCAAAACAATCTTAAGAAATGGGAGAAAATGATAATAATGAAAGACCCATGGGTATAAATTTTACCTATCCCATTTTTCTAGAAGAAGACGAGGATGCACCCATGAAAAATATATCTCCATCCATCCTCCTTATCTTTCAAGGAATGACTACAGAAGACCCAAACTAGTTCCTATTTGAATTCAAAGTTCTTTGCTGACATATGACTATTGAACAACCAATCAAAAACTCAAAATTTTTCCTTCCACCCTCAAAGACTCTTCTTTGATGTGGTTCATGGGATTATCCCCTAACTCCATTCACACATGGTAAAACATGGAAATAGAATTTTTGGAAAAATGTCAAGACAACTACAAGGGAAGAGATATGAAAGAGGAGTTCTTCTAGATAAAGCAAAAGGAAGATGAAAATATACAAGATTATCTGGATATATTTCTCTTTCTCCATTGTAGGAATGGTTATGAATTACATGCATATATCACTAAGACAATTTTCCTTAAAGGACTTGATGAGGAAACCAAGGATTCCCTCCATCTTATGGGAGGAGGTGATGTGCACAAACTTAGCATGGTAGAGATCACTGAGTTATGTAGAAGTTACTCTAGAACAAGAGGAGGTATAAGGAAGAGAAAAAAATCCATGAATGCCCTAAGTACCTCAGAACTTCTTGAGGAAATGGATAATATGAAAACAAACATCTTGTCGTAATTGACATCAACCATTGATGGGCTAAAAGCCAAGACTAATGCTACTAAAGAACCTTTGGACATATAATGTACAAAATAAAGAAAGAGACATCCTTTGAGAGAATTCCCTTTGGATGTCATAGACATGTGGTTGATTTGTGATGTCCTTGATCATGATACTAACCATTAAAATTTCTTGTCTCAATTGAAAGAAAGAGTGAACTTCATGTCTCAAGAAAATGCAGAGGTAAAATTTGTTCAGAGGCCAAATAATCAAACTGTGTATGCTCCTAGACCTACTTAGAACCCCTAAATAATGTCATGGCCCAACCAGGATCCTCAACCTACTTGGGGACAACCTGATTGGACACCACCAAATTATATGGTTTATCCACATCCACCACCATGGATGACTCCATACAATCAGCAAGGTTGGACACCACTAGCCATGGAAAAACCAAAAATGGGCACCTCAACATAATTCTAATAAAAAAAGGAGGTTTCAAAAACCACAACAAGCTTTAATACCCCCACCAAAAAATTACCAACAACAAGGGTAGGCAACACAAACTCAAATTCTAGCCCAACCTGTAGTGAATCCTAAGAATCAAAAAATAACTTCAATTAATGAAGCACGAGAAAGTGATACAATGTAGGTAAGTGCTATCCATAATATGTGATTGATGTCCTGGGAGAATAGTTAACAATACTCCTATTATTATCAATAAAATACCCGAGAAAAATATGAGAGAAGAGGCATCTAAGGAAAAATAAGACATCAACATGTTCCATAAACACAATCCACTAGGAACGACCAAGAAAAAGATAAGAATTCCCACACATCTCCTTTTCCCGAAGGATTAAAAGAAACTCGGATTGCAAAAGAAACAAAACTAGTTCAAGAGTTGAAAAAGATGAACATTGAGGTCCCACCTTTAAGAGAAATAAGGTAAATTCTTGAGTTAAACTAGACCATTAGAGACTAGTGCATAAAGACACCAGGAAGAAAGAAGAAATACCCAAAAATGGTTAAAGTGGAAGGGAATCTAGCTAATCATGTTGCTGAAATATTATTTCACCAAAATATGGGGATCCTCAGAGTCCAATCATCACTATTTTTGTAAATGGTTAGTCAATATCTAATGTTCTAGTGGATCTAGGTGCTTCTATCAATGTTATAACTCGTAAATATGTTCAATTTGTTGTCTCTAACAAGATTGCAACCAACCAATACCATTCTACAATTGGTAGATCAATTTATTTCTATGCCAGATGGAGCAATTAAGGATGTAATGGTTAGAGTTGAATCTTGGGAGTATCATGTGAATTTTATGGTCTTACAGCCTAAAGCTTGGAAGTTAGGATATCCAGTCATCTTAGGAAGACCCTATTGGCATCGATGCAACCTACATTGATTGTAGATCAGGAAAAATGACTATTTTAAATGGGAAAAAATCAAAGAATATTTCATTATATCCTCTTGCTCAGCCATATGTGGATGTTTTTGAACATGTATGGGTAGATTTTTCAAATAATAACAATTTGAGTTCTATTTATCTGGCCACCATTGCAGTGAAAAATCACATGGAAGAAATTGTCAAGTCATACACAATGTTTGATGAAGTGGATGTTGTGGCTAGCTGTAAATTAGAACGAGGTTATGGAAACATCTATTTTAAATTCAATGAAAATATTACCTTGGTAGGTGACATTTCTAATGAAAATTGTATAGGAACCTATGTTTATCATGACGAATGCACAAATACCGATTTCCATTATCCTTTAGCCAAGATTATGTCTCTTGAAAAATATAACTATTTTACACATGTTTCAGCCTCATGTTTTCCCATAAAATGATCAATAACCAGATCGTACCAAGCCAAGAAGTTAGATGGTAATTAAACACCACAATCAATAAGATGAAAATAAATTCTACAGAATAAATTTACATAAAACCTTTATAAACAAATGAGAAACAATATCATATATTATTATGGAACTCAATGAAATACAATGAGAATGGGCCTTATTTATATAGGTAAGGAATAACAATCTAAGAACTAGTCAAGGTTGTAGATCAAGCCATAAATCAAGGAAAGAACTAGTCATCAAAGAACTAGTCAAGTCCATAGATTTAGGAAATAACTACTCATCAAGGATCTAGTCAATACCATATATCAAGGAAAAATTATACCTAACAACTAGATAATATCTCCTAATATCTAAATAAGATAAAAGAAATATCCACACACATAAGTGGGTGAGGATGAATACAATAAAGGTAAATAAAGTACCTAGGTGAACATGAGCTTAGGTAAATACTTACTCTAACACCCCCTCAAGTGAAGCTAGGGGAAAAATAGAAGTGGCATGTCCATAGTATGAGTCCTAACAACTAGGCCTGATGAGGTACTCATGTACAATATATCCATGAAGAAATCTCGAACACAAAGAAGGAAAGAATTTTGATAGAAGGAAAGAGAAAGAAGAATAAGAAGGAAGATGTTCTCATGAACACCCCCAAGAAAAACTTTCGAAACCCCAAGAATTCCACACAACTCAAGGTAGTGAGGTGATGCAAAAGGATTTCTAAAGATGTCTGCAACCTGCTATTGAGTCATAATTTACTCTAAGAAAATAACTCCATCCTAAATGTGTTGACAAATGAAGTGTATGTGTATCTCAATATGCTTAGTTTGTTGGTTCTCAACAGGGTTACGAGAAATGTGAATTGCACCTGGATGTCACACCAAAGTACAGTCAAAGAATCCCATGGGAATCCAAACTCTATCAATAACTATCGAAGCCAAAGAATATGTTGACTCATTATAACTATTGCCCTGTACTCTATCTCTAAAGATGAAAGTGCAATAGCTTGTTGCTTTTTACATGCCCAAGAAACTGGAGAAGAACCAAGACAAAAAGATATCCATAAGTGGAATGCTTGTCATCAATAGAACCTTCCCAATCTAAATATGTATACCCAACCAACAGAGTATAACCTCTAGTGTAGTGTAGGCAAAAGTGGGAAGTGCCCCGTAAATAGCGCAAAATCCTTTTAGCATCCTGTTAGTGAATACTATGAGGAGAATGTGCAAACCGAGATACAAGCCCTACTACAAATGAAATATTAGGGTGAGTATGGGTCAAGTACATGATACTCCCAACTAACTGCCTATACAATGTAGGATCACAAAGTGGTGTGGTACATGTGGAAGTAAGAGTAACCCTGACTGAAAAGGAGATGGACTTGGCTTGCAATCAACCATATCAAAGCACTCAAGAAGATCATGGGTGTACTTTTGCTGACTCAAATGAATCCCTGAATCTATATGAGAAATTTATAAACCAAGGAAATAATGTAATAACCCAAGATCTATCATGTCAAACTGTGTAGAAAGAGCCCTTTGAATAGTCTGAATGTGTGAAGAAGAACTGCGAGTAAGTAATAGATCATCAACATACAAGAAAATTATCACAATATCCTCACCAATATGTTGTAGCTATACTGTATGATCATAGTGGAAATGAACAAAACCAATAGATAGAAGAAAAGAATCTATCTTCTCATACCAAGCCCGAGGGGCTTGTTTGAGACCATAGAGAGACTTCTTGAGTCTACAAACAAGAGAAGAATCCTGAACAAATCTAGCCGGTTGCTCCATGTATATTTCCTCTTGTAAATATCCATGTAAAAAGGTACTCTTCATGTCCATCTGGTATATGGACCACCCCTGTGATGCATCAATAACAAGTACAAGGCGTACATAATCCATCTTGGCAACAGTACAAAAGTCTCGAGTAATCAATACCTTCAACTTGTGAAAAACCCTTTGCAACAAGATGAGCCTTATACTTTTCGGTGGACCCATCAACAATGTATTTGGTTCAAGTATACCCACTTACACCAAACCATATTTCTTCCTTTAGGAAGAGATACCCGAATCCCAAGTATGATTCTTCATCAAAGAAGAATACTCAAATACCATCGCATCATCCCACTCTTGTATCCCATGAGCCTTTGAAAATGACCTGTGGATCCTTATATCATGTCTCGACACAAAATTCTATAACCTATAGAATGTGCATGATGATGCCTAGTGGGTGGAAGATCCTGTATGAAAGGTGTTGCCTCAAAAGCGTAGTACAATCCCGCTTAGGCATAGTGACAACATTAATGGGAATATGATCCTCAATAACATCTATAACCTCCTCATCAAAATCCTCAAAGAAATTATCCTCAAAATGAGATGAATAAGAAGGATGCATGAAAGAAGATGAAGAATCATGAGGAGTGAAGCACTCATCAAATCGAACATGTGTTTGAAAAATAATTTCATGAGTATCGGGATATAAATGTCGATAAGCTCTCATGTCCTCACAATACCCTACAAATATCAAGGGTTTTCTCTTCTTATCCAATTTTTTCCTTTTCTTATTTAACACAAAGGCCTAAGAATGGCTCCCAAAGGCTCAAAAAAATGATACATTTGTCTTAGTGTTGGACTCGAGCATCCTCTAGAATCAAATGCTCAAGTTATCTATGTGATGTGTGATTTTGAATGTATTTAACATAATTAATTGCTTTTGGTTAGTAGATAGGAGGTAAATCTCTAGAATGCATCATACAGTTAGCCATTTCCTTCAAAGTTCTATTCTTCCGTTTTGCTAAGCCATTATGCTATGGAGTATGAGGAACATAATGTTGGTGAATAATGCATTGAGTTTCCAAAAATTTAGAAAACTCATTGGTGAAGTACTCCACCCATTATCAATGTGAAGGTTCTTTATGCAACTAGAATATTGTTTTCGACCAAAGCCTTGAACAATTTGAAGTGTGAAAAACATCACTTTCGTACTTGAGAAAATAAACCCAAGCATGCCGCTAGAAATTATCAATAAATGTAAGTGCATACTTAGCTCCATTGAAAGAGGGGGTAGGAAAAACCATCAAGTCACTATGCACAAGCTCAACTGGTGAAGAAGCTCTCTTTGAAAAATTCTTAGGAAATAGATCTTGGTGTTGTTTCCCTAATGTACAACCATGAAAAAATCCCTCAAGATAAGAAAATATAAGAAGACCATCAACCATACCATGAGTGCTCAACTCCTTCAAATATCTATAATTGAGATGTCCAAATATTTCATGCAAAATTTTACTCTCTAAATCCGCATGAGAAACAAATCCCGTCCCTATAGAGGAAGTTTCATAAAAACCCTCAAAATGATATGGTCTAGAACTATGATCAACAATACCTTAAGCAACAAGTGAATAAGGCTCCAAAAATTTCGTACTTCTACCCCATGTGGTGTAAAAGTCACTATTTTCCCTTAACCAGAATGACACAAAGCAAATTTGTAGTGACTCTAGGAACATATAGTGCATCTTGGATACTGTCACCATCAAGTTGTATATCACCTTTTCCTTTAACAGAAAGAAAGGAAGAATCTCCAACCTCAATTTTAGAATTATAACTCAAACCTAGAGAAATAAAATACTCCTTGGAAGAAGTCATGTGATGAGAAACACCATAATCTATAACCCAACTGTCTACAAGTGGTGAATGAGATATCCCAACAACATTAAGTGATTTTTTAGGCTGATTAGGAGGTGGAGTGGAGATAGAAATTTTATGTTTCTTGACTGCATCCTCTAAGGTTTGCATTCTCTTATAACACCTATGTTCTTCATGACCACTACCCCCACAAAAAGATCATTAGAGGCTAGACTTATTCTTGGATTTAGAAGACTCCTTGGGTTTAGAGTTGTTTTCTTTGGGTTTCGTAGAATTTTGAGATGGAGAAGGGGTGAATTTGGTTTTAATGTTTGCTTTTCCTTGCCCTTAGGATTAGATGCAACTAATTCCTTTTGAGAGGTCAAGACTCAAGGTTAGACAATTTGGATTCTTCCCTAGCAAGTCTTTCACAAAATGTTTCTAAGTCAGACATCCATTCTAGAGAAAAAGGTAGAAGTAAGGATTTGGAATGGTAATCTCAACTTAGATAGATGTAAACACACTCTTCATATTTATTATCTCTGCCACTCCCCTTCAACTATGTCAACAAATGCTTGAACTTGGTACAATAGTCTATAATTGATGAAAAATCTTCTGGATTAAGAGAGGTGATCTCAATTTCAAGTTGCATGGATCTCATGTGATCCACTTTACCAAATAAACCCTCAAATTTATCCCATATTTTGTAAGGAGAATCACATTTTTCTAAATGAAACAAAATACTGTCACTTACATAAGTTCCTATCAAACCCATACACTCATCAAATTTGCATTGGTACTAAAATTTCTCATATTCTCTAGTGAACATTGGTTGTTTTGAAGAAGTTAAAGCCCATAATCCTTTCCACTTAATTATTGTTTCTATGTGTGGTAATTATGTGTTGTTAATGGCTCAACATGATATAATGCAGAAGTAGACACCATTCTAAAAAAATCACTAAAAGAAATGCAAGAACCAAGTAATGCAACAAGAGCCCCCAAGATTTTGGCACTTTATAATAGGTGTGTGTTACAATATCTCACTTTATAATTATAGTTTTATTCTCAAAATAAATATTTCCAATGGAAAGGTCACAAAAAAACAAGCACTTTTAAAAATGCACTCAAATATGAGTTTCCGATCAAAAGATACAAGCTTTACAAGTTTATGCTTTGCTATTTATTTTAGTTGACACTCAATCGAAATAAAATACTCTTGTCTTCACCACACAAATAAAATGTAAGGGGCTGGAGTTAAGCACCTAATAGTAGGAATCACAAGCTTTAATACCTCATATGACCATACCATATGACTAAGGGATAAGAATTTTAATGGGTGATCGATACCATAGATCAAGGAAAGAATTATACCTAATAACTAGATAATATATCCTAATATCTAAATAAAATAAAAGAAATATCCACACACATAAGTGGGTGAGGATGCATACAATAAAGGTAAATAAATTACCTAGGTGAACATGAGCTAAGGTAATGTTGGCAAGAAAATTTTTCTCGGGACAAATTGGTGGTTATCTTGCCAACGCTCCGGGAATCTAAGTCCCTCTACTTAATCATTGCAATTTCTCGTATATGCATGCACATGAAAAGGTGGATTTATGTGGCGGCCTTTCGACCGAGGATCTAATAGGGACACTCCATGACCTTGCAAAAAAGCTTGCAAATACTTGCAAGAGAGAATGTTTTCGAAGAGTGGGAAAGGGGAGTGAGAAATTAGATAAGAGACCTAATGTTGTAGCTTATACAATCAGATTCCTACATATATCAATAAGAAATTTTGTCACATGCATTATAATTAGGAGGAAAAAAATCTACGCATAATAACAAGACCAAATGGAATTTATGATCACAAAGTCTCAATAAACCCCTTAGTCAAAAAAGGCTCAAACTCCTTGTATTGATTGCTTAAACCAAGTTGTACATAATATGAGAATGGAGGAAAAGAGAGAATGGGGAAAGGAAGAATTTGTCTATCTCCTTTGTTCTCTCAAGGTAGAATGCACTCTTGAGCTTACAAAATTAAAGACCAACCCTTTGAAATGGGAATGATGTTTACAATTTATAGAATGAGAGGTGACTTATTGTCTTCCTCATGACCCTCCATATGCCTTATTTCTAACTTTAGACTATTCATATTCCTACAAAATGTTTAAGCCCCTTTTATAAAATCAAGGCAACTTAATTTACATTATGTTTCTAAAGTCAATTTTAAGTGACTTAAAGGCATATCAAAAAGTGTAAACCCCAACGAAGAATTAGAACATTTGAAGGGAGAGAAATTTGGGGGAGAGGGAAGAGAGAGAAGAGGAGAAGATGTTTCCCAATGAAGTTTGTTGATCCTTGTTGATGGAAAAATCCAAATGTAGTGAAACTCGAATCTTCGAATTCCTTGCACACTATGAAAATCCTTCAAATCAGCTCGTGAATGCTTGCCAAGTTGAGTGAATTATTCCGCTAATAACCATAACTCCCATCCTATGTATTAGTGAGAGGTGAATTTTTCCTCTTCTTGACCATCGAGATGTGATGAAATCCCTCATTCAATCCTACGCACACTACCCTTTCCTTAGCCGCTTCTTTGGGGTGACTTACTATTTTTAGTAAGCACCCATATAAGGGACTTAATATTTTTAGTAAGTGGTCATTTTCACTATTTTTACTTTGAAAACTCATTCTAGCTTCCTTGTGATCTTCAATGCCTGCTACCTTTATCTCAGCTGCTTTTGATGATGACTTTTTCAAACATAGCAAGTCTGTATAGGAAAACTTACTATTTTTAGAAAGTGTGTTTCCAGTGCTCGATTTGTGATAGAACATAATTTTTTGGACTCATCTTGTCGTTATGATCACACCCTCTAAATTTCACATAGTTTTTCCCACTAGAATGATTGGAAATAATTTTTGAAATTTTGACCTGGCAGTGGCTTTGGGCATAGAGCTACCATGGCGGCCATTAATGGAGCTTGAAATTTACAGGTCTAGTTTTTGTCTTTTTGTGATGAAAACAACTCCATTGCGATATGTTTTTTATTTGGAGCCCATGTGCAAGTTTTTAGTTCATTTCCATTGCCAAAGTGATGGGAAATCCGACGAATGTGAGCCGGTGCATGAAGTGAGGATTTTGTTGGAGAAAATGATTCTAGGCACCATTTGACCTCTTGTTTGTTGCATCTTGATTTTCTTGAAAAATGTGAAATTATGAAAAAGATGGCATCTCGATCTGACTTGTACTTTGCAAGATATGAGGATTTTTTGATCGGGTGGCTTTGTAGTTATCTGGCGAAAAATCTCCATTTTCTCTTCGTTCTTCGTCATTTCACTCCATTTTCTCTAAGGCCTACATATTTTTGTGCATTCATGGTGTGGAGATTTTGGTGATTATGATGGAGCTGGTTCGGATCAACAATGGCGGACTGGGTGTCTGAACAAGCTTGAGCAAAGCCATGGCATGGTGAGGAGCTATGGAGGAGAAATGAGAGGAAGAAAACGGCTAAGTGCCAGATTTAAATTTAAAAAAAAAAATGCACATGGAGGGGCTGGGAACATTTTTGTGTCCTTGATGTCCCTCACCTCAGGGACGTGAGGGACATCAATTTCCATGGTGGTCAAGAGGATGACACGTGTCCTCGATCCGACGACAGGGGATTTTCTTGAAAAATGCACCTGGGGGCTGAAAGCCGGTCACGTGGGTGACCAAAAGACTCCCCATAGGGGCTGGGTGAATTTTTCCATGTTTGGTGTCCCTCACCTCAAGGGGATGTGAGGGACATCAAATTCCATAGTGGTCCTAGAGCTGACACGTGTCCTCGATCCGACGACAAGGAGTTTGAGCTCCAAAAATGCACTTGGGGGCTAAAAGTCGGTCACGGGGTGACCAAAATACTCCCCATAGGGACTGTGTGCATTTTTAAAGGGATGATGTACCTGACCTCAGGGACTTCGGGGACATAAAATCCTACCAGGCTCTTGGTGCTAACATGTGTCCTCCCGAAAATTGACTAACTCCTAGACTGTCTCCAAGAGGGTGACTTAGAATGATGATAACTTGAGCTCCCGGTGGAATTTCTTGGAATTTTTTTATATGATTCTAACTTGAAATGGAATTTTCAATCCAATGGTGGGGGTATCATGTCTTTATTCATCCATTTTATCCTGAAAAATTAGAATTATGATTTGGTACTCCACTTGTGCCTAAGAAAATATGCCTGCAGACTTGATGCACCAAAGTTTTGTGAGAAATATGATTTCACCATCTTGTAGGGCTTGGAATTATATTTCTATATATGTTTTTTTACTCCTAACTCCATCAGAGCTCCTAGAATCATCTTTTGAAGCTCAACAACTATTTTAAGCCTGTGTACTGCCTAGGCTTGTGAACCCTAATTCTGGAAAAACTACGCCATCTTCTCCGAGACCTTCCAAAATATTCTTGAACCATATCCATGATGTCCCAAGACCTTTAGATCACCTCCACATCCATTTAGGCTCTTCTGATCTACTTCGTGAGGTTGCTCCAACTCTAGGAAGGCCAGTGATAGCCCTTCCCACAACTTCCTGTAGCTTTGCAAATGAACTCCTAAAATCACCTAGGGGGATGAGATAACATTAATCGGGAGGTCACTTGAACTGAATGGATAGACCTAGGGTGTCTTGGAATGATAAGACTTGAAACATTTAACACTGGGGTATAGTTGTCGTGCTCAAGAATTGTCAATTTCCATGTTACACATTTACACGACAATAGGTAAATACTTACTCTAACATCCCATTGAATTCTTTAATTTCTGATGCAAAGATCACTATTCTGAATGATACCAAACAAGTGACTATTGACATAGGGAGAGAGATAACCATTGGTAATAATTTAGAGGCCCGTCAAGAGACTAGGGTTGTAGAAATTTTGAGGAAGCATTCCCAAGATTTTACTTGGGATTATATTGACATGAAAGGGATCCATCCAAGCATCTGCACTCATCATATTTACACTGAGGATATTAAACCTATGAGACATCCACAATGTAGAATAAATCCTATCGAGAGACATAGTCAAAAATGAGATAGAAAAATTGTTGAAGGTAGGATTTATCTATCCTATATCTGATAGTCAGTGGGTATCACCGCTAGTTATAGTTCCTAAGAAAAATGGGAAATGGAGAATATGTGTAGAATATAGGGAACTTAATAAATCCACCAAGAAATACTACCCTTTTCCTTTTATTGATCAGGTCCTAGACAATCTGACAGGAAAGAAATATTTCTCCTTCTTGGATGGGTTTAGTGGGTATAACCAAATTAGTATTGTGCACGATGATCGGGACATAACCACTTTTACTTGTCCCCTGGGGAAAAATTGCATATAAATTTATACCATTTGGAATTTGTAATGCACCTGCTACTGCTTAGAGGGTAGTTTTGTCCATATTTTTGGATCTTACAAATGACATTGTCAAAGTTTACATGGATGATTTTATTGTCCATGGTTAAACTTTTGATGAATCATTGGATACTATTGAAAAGGTATTAACTATATGTGAGCAACACCAAATTTCCTTGAGTCATGAAAAATGTTTGATAATGGTTGATCAAGGATTTGTTTTAGATCATCGTATTTCTGTCAAAGGAATATAGGTTGACCCCAAAAATATTGAGGTAATAACTAAGTTTCCTAAACCAACAAATCAGACCGAGATATAGAGATTTCTTTGACAT
This sequence comes from Taxus wallichiana var. yunnanensis, assembly GCA_018340775.1. Classification (NCBI taxonomy): domain Eukaryota; kingdom Viridiplantae; phylum Streptophyta; class Pinopsida; order Cupressales; family Taxaceae; genus Taxus; species Taxus wallichiana. The sequence continues at coordinate 668,214,076 of CM031242.1, forward strand.
GTAGGGTATTATGGCAGCGGATCATTAAATACTTTAGTAAAATTGCTGCACTTATGTTTTCTTTGCTGACAAAAGATTGTGGTTTTGAATGGTCTCTCAATGTTACTAGGATTTTGAGATTATCAAAGAGAAGTTAACCAATGCTCCAGTTTTGAGAGGACCCAACTGGGGGCAACATTTCCATATTCACATTTATGCTTCTAATACAATAATGGGAGTTGTTCTTTGACAAAAGGATGAGGAGGATAAAATGTATGCCATCTATTTTATTAGCAAGAATTTGACCTCTATGAAGAGAAATTATACCACCACGTAAAAATAATTTCTAGATGTTGTTTACTCTCTAAATAATTTCAAACATTACATTATTGGATACAAAATATTTGTTTATACGACCATTCGGCCATAAGATATTTAATGAATAAACTAGTAGTAGGGGGTAGGATTATTAGATGGTTACTTTTATCGTAGGAATTTAATTTAACTATTATAGATAATCCTAGAAAGGATAATGTTATTGCTGATTTTCTTTCAAGATCGATTGTTTCTAGAGATGAAGAAGCATTCCGGGACCACTTTTGGATGAGCACTTGTTTGTAGTATCAACTCAACCTCCATGGTTTTCTGATCTTGCAAATTACCTAACTACATGGAAGTTTCCTACCTATTTTACTAATAAGGAACAAAGAAGATTAGTTAAAAATAGTGCAACATAAAAATGGTGCAATGAAATTTTATTTAAATGTTGTCCTGATATGGTTCTTCGTAGATGTGTTTGGGAGGATGAAGTATATGACATACTGAGAGCTTGTCATGATGAGCCTAGAGGAGGAAATTACTTAGTGAAGAGGAAAATTCACAAGGTCCTTAGAGCTGGATATTACTTGGCCTTCTCTTCACAAGTCTGTCAAGAAGTACGTGTGGCAGTGTGATGCATGTCAAAGAATGGGGAAGCCTACATTGTCCATGGAAATGCCTCTTAACCCTCAGTTGGTCTTAGGACCATTTGAGAAGTGGGGAATTGATTTTGTTGGACCTTTTGATCCCCATCCTTTGTGAAATAGTACTTGTTGTGCAATGATTATGTCACAAAATGGGCCAAGGTTCAAGAATTGACATATGCCAATGAAGATGTTGTAGCCAAATTTCTATACAATAGGATTATGTTGAGATTTGGCACCCCTAGAGCCATTGTATCTGATCAAGGACCTCAATTTGTGTCTAACATGATTGAGGATTTCTTGGATATCTACCGAATCAAGCATCAAAAATCATCACCATATCACCCCCAATCTAATGGGTAGGTTGGAGGTCATAAACATGAGAGCTTGAGAACATTTTGACTAAGTTTGTCAATGTAGACATGAAGAAATGGGTACCAAAACTCCCAAAAGTAGTATGGGCCTAAAACACAACCTAGAAGACTACTACTGGTTTCTCCCCATACAAACTTGTGTATGGAGAAAAATTCACTATTACCCATGGAATGCAACTTGCAAACTTTGAGAACAATGCTGGAAATAGGAATCAACTTGAATGAAGTACAACATGAAAGAGTGATGCATGTGAATGAATTACGAGATGGGGATGGAAACACAAAAAAAAAATTTCTCCAACATCATAGGAAACATTGCATGATGCTCGTATCAAACACATGAAGTTTAATGAAGGAGATTGGGTCTTACTATTTGATCTCAAGTATTAATAGTTCAAAGGCAAGCTAAGAACATGATGGTTAGGGCCCTATTAGATCGAGGAAGTTTATGAAAATGGTTTTGTGAGACTACTGCCGATTGATGGAGAAAATAACTCTTTGGTAAATGGACATAGGCTATGATGTACTAATGACTTCTGGACAAGGAGACCTTCAACAAGGATATGTTGTATGTGAAGAAATGGATTAGTGGAGGAGTTTGACTCTTATAGCCTTGAGTAGTTGTTGTTTTTATTTCAAATAAAGGAAGATGATCATGTTTTTGATCTTATTCCCTTTAGATTGTAGTTTTTTTGTTCATGTTTTCAATAAGGATAGGAATGTTAATTATTAGACTGTACATTAATCCATATTCATTCTATGAGTGTAGGAAGTGGAAATCTACAGAATTCGGTGAGCTGATCTGGTAGGGGTAAGTGCATCTTACTTGGCTATGAATATTAGCTTTTGAAGCATTTTCCCCATTGCATTAATTCTTCATAATTAATTTGACACAAAAATCAAATCCCAATGTATTTATTGGCGGTAGAAATCAAATCTTGTGGTATGAAATAAATTTTAATGAATAATAATGAAAATATGTGTCACATGAGTCATGTTTTATGAAGGGGACACATGGCTTATAAGGAAGTATAATTGGTATGAGTATTTATTTTGATTAGATATGCGTACTATATATTAAACTTCCTCATGTAAAGTGTGTCTTGTCAAATTTTTGCACCACCAATTTTGCACCAACCTTGGAGCATTCAAATGATTAAAAATTTCTAAAACTGTCATTGTCAAAAACTCCATACTATCACTATGAGATTTCTCCAATTTTGCTTTTTCCATTTTACTAAATATTTTTCATAGCCATCCATGCCATGGGTTAGAAAAGAAATATGAGCCGATTCTCCTAAGACATTGCTATGGAATGCCTCCATCTCCTAGATATTTCATGATGGTGGGTGGTTGGATTTCATCTAGAAATTTGAAGGTTTTGATGAATACTTGGTCGATGAATTCTTAATCAATTTTGAGGAGACATGCTCTCAAATCAGAGAGAAGAGGGTTGAGATTAATCACCACATCATTTCGACCTCTCTGGTTTGTTAGATTTTGGTCTCGAGTTGTGACCAATGCTCCTCTTAAATATTTAATACCATTTTTCATGAAGATGGTAAAGCTCTTCTAGAGGTAATCCTCACTCCTCTTGGTGTATTCATAAGGGAATTTGGTGTGAGACTCTTCCTAGAATATAGAAATATTTCTCTAGATAGGTCAATAAATACTTTATTTGTGACCGTCAACCATCTATTCTCGGATGAGATTCTGAAATTTTTTAACTCATTTGAAAGAGGCATGCATAAACCTTAAGTCGTGGTCAATTTACCCAAGTATTTGGTAGAGCATACATAGTCATTAAGATGGGCCAAAATATAAGAATGGAGGAGAAAGGGATATCTTGAAGCATCCAGTGGCTCATTCAACTCACTTGATTGCATCAAGTTTTCTATAGACCCAAGAGGAGGCTCAAGAACATCAATGCAGGGGAGAATTCAAAGCATAAGAGAACCAATAAAGACTAGTCTTTCAATATTCATCTAGAGCTTGATTTGGTGCCTAAACCTTCAAAGGAACCCCTGGGTGGATCTTCCGGTCAAGACCAAACTTCCTATGTACCAAAAGTTATAAGGAAAACAACACTAAACAAACTCATTCCTTTATGCCAACAAGGTCAAGATAGTCTTGCACTTTGCAGAAACCTAAAATTTCTCATCCTGTAGTATTAAGTGAAGTTTCACCCCAATTATAGAAGAAAAGGATAAAGTTGGTACTTCCACTATTCCAGTTGAGTAGTCCAAAGATGATGAGTTTTCACCCACCATTTCCAAAGCATGATGTCCTAACGTTGATATGGAAGAAGATCCTATAAAGGCTAAGGCTCGAAGTACCCTCAAGCAATGTAAATGTAGACTACAACTCTAGAATCTATTTTAGAGGAGATGGGTGGCCTAGAATCCCATGGAGATGAGGTGTTGAAATGTTATCAAGATGAAATTACTTAAAGGAGAAATTAAAAGTATGCCTAAAACTAATATATCTTTGCAAAAAAAAATCACACAAAGGACTGTAGAGAAGGTTAGAGAAATTACTGCTATGAAAGTAGAGGTTAGCATTCTTAAGAGATAACGAGACATCGGTCTTAATTTATGGAATGCTTTAAATCATTCATCTCTTCAAAATAAGGATTTGATCAAAGAAAAAAACAAATTAAAGAGGAAATAGAGGTCGGTACAAATGAGAAAATTTTTGGAATCAATCATAGATTTTTTGTGTCCCTTAGCTCGTAAACCGCTTACTTGCCACAAACCTTATTTTTCTACATAGTGTGTTTATCCAAGATCAATTCTATGCCTAGTAATTAATGAGACTATGCACTAAGGAACTCCATGTTGCACTAGATGGAAAAACATTTATGGATATTTACCATAACAAGATTCTATGAAGTTAAAAACCTATTGTGTGAGTTTTATCTTCATAACATGTTAGTCACAAATGTGCTTGAATTCTTTATTAATCTATTTGTAGGAGATTTTCAGATTAAGGCCTTTCAATCCTTATTGAGAAACCACATTATTTGGAGAGAACAAATAAATGTTTTTAATAAGAAAACTCATACTATTGGTTTTTTATTCAATGACTCACCACAATGATGTATCAATGAAGAAGAATTTTCAATCTTTGGATTATTAGGTCGGTATTGGTGAAAAACTTCACAAGTTTTACATAAGTGTATACAAGATTTTGAGGCCTTCAACCAACAACATTTTGGTGAATCTAGGCATTCCTGTGACAAGAGATGGGATACCTTAAGTTTACCATTGAAAAGAAGAGAAGTCATTTCTCCTCAAAATCTCAATTGGTGTATGAGGTAAGGTGATGCACTTGTAACAATATTTTGGTAGTTATCTGAAAAGAATAAAAAAAAAATAGTGATGAATGAGTTGAGATTATGGTAAGGCCACCTCTTCTCCTTAGCCCCATGAACAAATGGTAAAAACAATTCTACTCATTCCCATGACATTTTCACAGCCTGGGTCAAGATTATTTCCACAACTCAGGGATGTAAGGGCACTAGGAAACAATATGCTGATCAATTCGAAGAATACAACATGGCTCAGCAACTTGGAGAGAGAGCAGGACAAAGATAAGGTTGCATAGGGACATGACATAGGTAAAATGTAGGGGAGATGATGGGTTCATTATTTGACTCATTATATGATATGTGTGTCTATTGATTTGTCTTTAAAACATGATTAATTAGGTGCATGGGGATGCTTTACATAGCTTTATTCTAGTGAAGTTAATGCATTTCTCTTGATTATGTTCATGCAAACCATTGACTGTGTAACTTCCTACTAACTACCTCTATGAGTGAATTATGGTGACATGTGTAGGATGATGATGGAAATTTAATGTTGATGCGTGGATTTTTGATCAAGGAACCAAGTCTACAACCATCATGCATAGTGGAGGATTTTTCCAACCATTCTAACCAGCCTATAGACATGGAGCATGTTTTTAGCATTTCCATAGTATTTAGTAGGGTTTTTGATGAACGAGTCTAATGCCTATAACTATGGCATGATGTATAACTATTTAATTCTATATATAGACATATCCTTGAAGAACAATGAGTTAGTTAATATCAGTACTTTTGCAAATATAGTTCTATTTAGTTTTTACAATTTACTGAGAATGTTCAAGAACATTTTTGAATCAATACAATAAATGTTGTTTTGAAAAATATGTGGTGTTGAGTTAAAATCCATCCCAAGGAGAGAAAGGCCCACTCGACCAAGGGAAACTAAGGATTTCTATGCTTTATGTTTTCTCGTAATTTATGGCAAGTTAAAGTCTAGATGATTTGATTTGAATATTGGTTTGAAGTTTGAATGGTTACTTAAATTCAGTTACTTTCCTCACTTTGATGAATTTCATTATTGTTATTTTAATTCAACTCTAAGTGTGTTATTTCATTCCCACTATTTCAATTTAGCATTTCAATTCAAGTTGAGTGTGTCATTTCAATTCTGTTACTTTGCTTTGGTGTGTGTACTTCAATTTTAGATAAATAATTTCCCTTCACAACATTTTTATTACAACAATGTCATTTTAGTAGCTTAGTATTACATTTCCGTAGATTAGTAGAGAACTAAAGGAAAACATAACAAACAAACCCCTAGAAAGGAATAAAATAATTGAATGCATAGGGCTTCATTGCATACAACTTAGGACATAGCCCTGGTTTTATAATGACACTGGTAGAAGAATTTATTAGTTAAATGATAGGAGAATACAACGCCCCATCGTTTCTAAAGGAGAGATATCTATCGATGCCATGGTGAACCTCGTGATATTTACAATAGTTTTATTTTTTATACCATGATGGCTTAGGACAAGATTCATCGATAGGGGATAGGAGGAAGGATTATTAAATGAGAAATCATGAGTTTATCAAAGGCAAAATTATAAGATTACCCTAGGGGTGTGTATTTTCCAGAGGTCGGGATCGTTTGGAGTAAGAGCATCCTTTTTATGCAGTTTTTAGGACAGCTACATTAGTTGAACCTTTGGATTTTTCATTATTGGAATTTTTTTTAGAAGAGTCAAGTTTAGGATTTTTAGATCATAGTTTAACTTTATCATCTTCGAGGGCTCGTAGTTCCAATTTCGGGCCATGGTAAAGGCTTCATCGAATGTTTGAAATGATTATTTGAAGGTGGATGATATCTATTTTGTGCAAGATTGAGTAAAAAAATTGATTCATTTTTTAGAGAGAGAAAGATAACTCGATTAATGATTCCCCACCACCTAGTGATGAAATCAGACATAGATTCATCCTTAAATTTTTTTATGGCATATAGATCATTTATGGAAATTTTATGGGTGATGTTGATAGAGAAATGTTCTAGGAATAGTTGGGCTAGCTGTGTACATGAGTAGAGAGAATGTTGAGGGATGTTGTTGTACTAGTCAAGAGTAGGCCCAACTAATGACATCGTAATTTCCTTTGCATAAGGTCCCGATTATGAGCTATGAGGTAGCATGAGTGTCGAAGGCCCGAGATGCTATTATGAGTCTTCTTTATTATAGAACTTGGTGAATTTTGTTATTTCTAAATGTAGAGGGTTTGGTTTGAAAGGTACTATTGGATTAATAGGTTCATTACAAGTTTGTTTGTATGAGAATATAGTTTTGGGTCCTGTGGTGATGGCTTCTAGACTCTCTATTCTATTCATCAAAGTTTGCATGATGGGATTGGATATTTGTTAAAGAAAGAGTTAGCATTTCCATATGTTAGGGATTTGATTGATATTGTTGATGTGATTAAGGAGAGTTTTGAAAAGGGGGAAGGCTCATTTGGTATATGGTACGTTGTTTGGCAAAGTAATGGTTGTGAGGAAGAGTGGATATATTGATAAGGTTGAGTGATGGGAATGTTGATAAAGGGATGAGAAGGTTGTGGATTCTATTGAGGGGGAATATATCTATATTGTGGGACACCAAATTGTGGGTGTTGGTTGAAAAAGTCTAACACCCTTGTTATAATTACTCCAAATTAAGGGATTTTTTTAAAACAAACCCCTTAATCCCATTTAATTCCTTCAATGATTTTAACTTGGTAGCAAATATAATCCAACATAAAATGAAGTTTACAATCCATCTAATAACAATATAACCATGTGCAGCTGTAAAGGTCAATTAGATCTACTTGATCCCCTTTAACATCACTCTAACCGAGTGTGTATAACTTGTATACAATTGGTTAACCTTTTCATTCATGTCTGAGAACTAAGTGTAGTTCCTAAGTGTCTACCTAAAAATCAGTCAACTGAGTTTCATTTGACATCTCACATAGTAAATTAGGAACTCGATGATCGACATTGTAATTATCTAGTTACACTACTTAGGCCAAAGTTTTCAAGCAATGCATTGCATGCTTAGTTTTGTGACTACACATAAGCCAAATGAAACTTGTCCCATCACCACACAATCATCTCTACACAATTATCTAGATCACATTTCGTTAATTAAAATATTAATTTATCTTGTTATGAAGTCATAGGATCTAGGACACACCTCTCATCTCAAGAGTACGCTATCAGTCCCATCTTAGGACCCCTATGGGAAATATAATGACTACTTAATGACATTCGTCATTAAATAATCATTACCCTTCCTTTATCCATCTAAGGGTGGTAAGGTAGGATTCATTCGAATGGATAGGTGGTATATAGAACTCACACTTTCATAAAAAAGCATTATCTTAATACTAGATAGATTTCATCATTTCAATGTTAAGTCAAACTATTCATTTACGATAAAGATCTATACTAACTTACTTGTTACCAAATTACAAAGTATCTCAACCTGTAGTGTTACATAGGTTTAGTTTAACCACTTCCTTCTATTTTGTAACGATAAAATCTTATCATGATTATATCGTTAGTCCCACTAGTTTGTTATCTAAAGTGTATGTATCCCTTTAAGAAAGAGATATAAACCATTAAGTATTAGGAAACATTAAGTTTTTCGATTAACGTACATGTATTAATCACATTATACATATTACCATCTCAATTTTTGGTTTAGGGAAATGGTACATATGTTATTAAGACATCAATATGACATAAATAATGTGTTTGATGTTGTGAAGGTACAACTATAATCATAACAATGTGATAATCTATAGTTGTACTATGCAAATGGATTAATTAATTAATTAATCACATTATGATTAAAGTTAAAGATGAAATATCATTATTTCATAACTTCATACCACTGTCCATAACAACTTTGTTTCATTGTTCTCATTTATTTAAACATGATAATGATGTTGTCATGCATATTGTTGTAATAAATTCCATTTAATAATTAATGATAATGATTTCGTAATGTACTATCATATTATTACAAGTATAGTTTTGTAATTTTCACATCAAGTCTAATCAATTTCAAAAGTATATACCGTTGTTAAAAACAATGTAAAAATATTATTACAACTTACAAAAAGATTACAAATAATAAATGTATTTATTAAACTCAATAAGGAAGAATCCTTATCTTTATCATATATTACAATAGTTTTCATATTGTTACGAGATAGGAAAAATGGCATATAAAATATGTGAAATAAAGTTTTCACTTTACAATATTTACAATGATCCGTATTCAGATTTTCAAACAATAATAAGTGATCAAATCACGTGTATAATATCCAACAATCACGTCACTTATCTACTCCATCCTGCATCTGAAGGAAAGAGTGAAGATATACATGGTCAGTTCATCGAACTGGCATGAATTAACAACTCACAATCATGTTGTTATATTACGATATAAATGATTATAATAAGGATAACTTAATGGTAACCATGTCTAAGTAATAAATCTAACTATAATGTCACTTCAAATGCGAGATAAGAAGATTCATTACTCAATCAACATATAACATATAAACAAGAAACATTTATAAACTAGTTTAAAAAGTTCTTTAAAAGGTGTTTTAAATAGTTTGATCAACCTATCAAGTTACCCAACAATTCCTTTTTAAGGATAAATAAACTATCTATTTTCCCACATGGTTTCATAAAATCACATCCTATCCTTCAAAGGTTAATAGAAGGGAGGTAGAAATAGAAATATTCTTTTCATGGTAACATAAAATTGTATAAATGACCAACCATTGAACATAGTACAAACAATATTCATGACTAAATATGGTGCCATTTTTTCTTTAATATCATGATCTACTTGAATACTTCAATGAAAAGGAAACCATAAAACATTGTCTTGAACTACAAGTTCCCTCAATTCAAACAATTTCAAACAGATATCTTGAAAAGAAAGTCCATAAACCAAGTTTAATAGATCCCCTATAAAAGAGAGAGGTTGATGCAGCCTAGAATCTCATGTGAATAACCTGCATGTTGACACATCACCCAACCAAAGCCGAGCGCTCACCAAAAGCACACAAAGCTACTAGGATCCTCTTTAGAGTTGCTTGTGCAAGATGTTAGTGTGATGAAGATAAGACATATTCAGATCCATAAATAAACATAAGCATTCCACAGTGCATAATCTAGATCTAGATATTAGAGAATCATAAATTAAACAATAAATATAATAAGATTAACCATACATGAACCATATTCAGTTACATTTAACACCATTATCTAGCTAATATTATCCATTGCATTAAACACTGTAAAACACATAAGCTTCTTACATTATAAAGTATCACCATAAGTCATGCGTGTATCAGATCCAACAACATAACTCTATAATAATTCACACACACTAAACTACATAGTTCAATACATATTTATAGAGGTGGGGACTTTCCCTTCACCGCTTACGTACTTCTCAAAATAGGTCGTATGCTTTGATAATAGCCACGTGCCTTTACAATAACATGCACACATGTAAGTGCGCTAATAATAGATGTCCTATAGTTAACTGGAAGAAGTAATCCTATTATTAACTACAACCATGCATGGCGCTTATCAGCCATTCATTCCCAAAATACCATTTTTGTGTTGCGTAAGTCTCCATCCCGATGTGTGCTCTCGCATGCTATTTCCAAAAATAGCCCTTATCCATAAAAATGGATAAGTCTAAAATGGCGCACGTTTCCTTTCCTATCATTCTCGCGCCATCAAATGTGCCTTGTTCCCATGCGTGCATTATTTTGTGTGTCTTCTCCTTAGAATAATATTATGTCTACTCAACATTACCCCACACTAAAGTACATTGCCATCCCAAAATGGGAATTCCTTCTGGTGTCTCCAACAATAAAGAATAAAAATTGAAAGAATTAAAGAATCACTGAACAAAAGAATGAATCTTCACTTTACTGACTCCCTCTTCTTCAACTGGGAGGATTAGCTCTGGATATTCATTTTTAATCTTAGCCTCTAATGTCTTCCATTCATCTAGTGTAGTTTGTGTCTTGTATAGAATATATATGGCTATGGCATCTAGTTTGTCTGGGTAATCTTTTCTTTCTCATTCTGTAATACCCGGACAATATTGGCCATACTTGACATCATTCCTTCCAGTAGATCCATCTTTTGTGCTATGAGCTTCCCAATGTAACATTCCCATTTTAAGACTTTAGAAACAAGGGATTTTTTTCTTACATAATGTTCTATGTTCTAAATAAAAATAATTTAGAACACAGATTCCATGCCAATCAATCTCATAACAGATAACTGTTATCACCGAATCACAAAGACACCCCACGGATGTTGATCAGATTTCTAGGTTGATCATACTAAGCATCCAGTGTGATTGCACAACATTGAATCCTTTCTCCAAGTGTGGGACTTGCAAAAATGAGAAAGGAATCTCCAGAGAAGGCTGGTTCCTCTTCCTAAACTACCTGCCACAAGCTGTTCTAGTGTAGGCAAGCTAATCTAATCCTAATCTAACCTCCAAGGAGATAGGGAGAGAGAGAAAAGAAAAAAAAACAAAAGCCTACACTAAAACGGTGATACACCAGAGAAGGAAAATGCTGAACATCTATCAAAACTACTATGAACACAGCTCTAACCTTGCAATGAACATTTAAACGTGCACAAATACCTGCAATGAAGAGAGGCAAGAAGAAAACAAGCAAGGATGGACAGATGCATCACAAAACACGTTTTGTTGCTCCGTAAGTTTGCACTGAACATCATTTTAATGGAAAAAGGAAAAAAATGCCATTACAGAGCAGGGGAGGAGGTTCAAACTCCATTTTCAACCCTGGGGGAGAAAATAAAGGAGAGTAGAGCAGAAAAGATGAACAACCCTTTGAAAAATGAGCCAAATCTGGCTTTTACAGTGCAAGGGACGAGCCCAGGAGAGAGAAACGTGTAAAAAATATGGGAGCCATTCCTCATTGAATGAAGATGCATTAAAATAACATGGGCATCCTTACAGACCCATGCCTTGACATTTTTGGCCATGCTGGAGAAGAATGCGACCCATTTTACATTAAAACTGGTTGTTGAAACGTCATTTCTGGCCATTACCACATGCCAGAGACATTTCTTTATTTTCTCTCTCCAAACTAAATCAAAATGAAAAAATGACCTTGAAATCATGTAGATAATTTCACCAGCTTTCCATTGATATAAAGAACATGAAAATCTAATCTCTGGATCGAAAGTTATGGTCATTTGAAGATTTAGGGCAAAAACAGGCCCAAAACGGATCGACGGGAAAAAAGTTTGAATTTTTTACCCGTTTGGTCTTTGGAAAAATTTTCAAATTTTCACCACACTCTGCCACTTGGATGACACGTGGTGAGATTTGATTCATTGGCGGGCCCGCAGCAAAAATTTTACCTTTGAAAACTTTGACCGAAACTTGGAAAATTTTCTAAGTCCTCTTTTCCCCGCCACTTCCTGGGACACATTCTCCCGCATCGGCCGATTCGGGCTTCCTTGTCCCTACTTGTGGCCTTTTCACCTTTTTGCATCCCACATGTCCCTCGCATACTTTTGTCCCTGGCTGTCCCAAGACCATGCAAATATCAGAGACTTAGGTGATTTTGGACTACCATTTCAGCTTTTCGCATCCCCATGTCCCCACGTACTTTTGTCCCGGCTGTCCCAAACCATGCAAAACAGAGACTTAGGTGATTTTCCCTTACTTTCGGCCATTTCAGCTTTTCGCATCCCACATGTCCCTCACGTACTTTTGTCCCAACTGTCCCAGACGGCAGCCGGGACAAAAATGAGACTTAGGTGATTTTTTCCTTTTTCGGCCCAAGCCGCTTTCGATGAACCTCGTCCCCGACGATCCCAACCCTTCTGACCTGAAATGCTTTAAAAAAATGTCTCGACCTTATTTTATTGATTTTTCGGCCCCAAGCTTCTCTAACTCTTTCGAATTTCTTCTTGGATGGGAGAGTCGAACCCTTCAGGAAAATGCTTTGGGCCCTCAAACTTGAAGTATAGAATACTTTATGTATACTACATATACTTGGTTCTCCTACCCTATTAGGTACTTGAGTGATCATTATTAAAGAACCTATCTAAATATTTGTTACCAATATTCATCTGACATCATGTTGCTTTAAACTAGGTGACATAGGACAACACAACCAACAACTTGCGATACTTTGGCCAAAGATTTTCAACATACTTATTCATGTTACTATTCCTAGATGACATACTCATCATTCTAGAATACATCCTTCACCTCACTCTTCTATTATCTAGAATGGTCTTTATTGACTACCATCAGTCCACTTGTCCAAGGTTTAACCCTAGCCCTAGTTAGAAACATAATTTATTATAGGAAGATGCTCACAATGTCTTAGGGTATATGGGCATACTCGGTTGACCTAAGTCAACCAGATGTGCCAAGGTACCCTGAGCCATTAAAAGCTACCACCTATCCTAAACATGCCACTAACTTGACCTAGAGAGAAACTAAGTTCAAGTCCTTATTTGTGTGTAGATCTAGATGATCAATGCAGAAGGGTGTTGCCACATGTCAACTGTAACGTTGTATCCTCGAGAAGACCCTTGTCTTCTCGAAGGTATAGTCTCTGTAGTTGGTGTGTGCCAACATCCTACAGAAACTACCTCATCGAGATGTACATACTCCAAGGAGGTTATTAATACCTTATAATTTGGATTATTGCACCGATTACAACAACCCTGCTAAACCCTAATCCAACACTCCATAAGTTCTTTTCTAAATTTGATTCATTTAGTCATTAAAGAACTTCCTTAAGTTATGATTTTTTTAGGTTCATTTTACTTAGGCTTAACAAATAGATATCCAAAGGGACAGGACAACAACATCAAAAGTCCCATTAAATGTAACTTAACCATTCAAAGAAGGTGTAACAACCAAATAGGTTCAACTAGAAGTAGACTTTATAGGAAATGAAGTCTAACGATCAATGATCATATCACCATTCTTTAGATTACATTTCTTTGAGTGAGGAAGAATCTTCCTCTACATGATTTAAGTGTTAGGGTTTGTCATACCCTTCTTATCTTTCACAATTTCTATAGTTTTACTGCATATTCATTACACATTCCAATACTATGTTAGAATTGTTTAGATAAAATTGTTATCTTATGCAACTTAACAAGTTGCATCTTAATAAGGGAATCCAATTATTTCCCTTTAACCAACTGATCAAGTTTATCCGAATTAAGCATATAATAGATATGAAAAATATCATCAAGATAGGTTTTCCATCTTCTTCATAAATACAAGATAATTTACACAACCAATACAAGTAAATCTCAACTTTCAATTCATCATTATAAAACTATACATTACAAGACTATGTATTTTAGGCATACTGTATAACAAACAACCTTTATTCCAAAAAGAATACAACTTTTCTTTTTCAATACAAATCAAGAATGAACCAAAACTCTTTACATAAGATCCATAATTAAATAAGCCCAATACAACATGAAAGTTCTTGTCTTCCTTTATCACTTACGATGTCCATCTACAAAATTGCTAGCATGGGTTAGTTCAATGAACTGAGCATGATAAGCACTAAGCATTAAAGTAAAGTGCATTCCACTAATTGTTTCATTAAACAACTCTGCTTTAATGAAACAATTAATATACAACATACAATAATCATAAGTAATCACATCTAGAAAGAAGTACAATTAAGAAAATCTGAATTTACTTTTAAGAAAAGAGCATATTATAATCTGCAACATCATAATTATATCACAAGACTTAATTGATCTTATCAATTACTTTTAAATAGTCAACAAGTCTTGTCCTTCCATTATTTCATAAATTCATAAGGATAGAAAAACACATTTAACTTTTCCAAGCAGCAAAGGAGTTAGTTACAACATATCTCATATTAGTATGCTTCATCTTTCCATATAGACAAAGGAGAGAATCAATACATATTTATTTCTCAGACACAATTTCTCTGAAGGAAAGAATCAGGTTTAGAACACACATCACTGCCTCAGTCTAAAGATGACAAAATAAGGAGTCCAAACATAAAGAGGCTACAACAAAACAAGAATCCCAATTCAATTCCAAGAAGATTAAAAATAGTCTAAAAGAAAGCCTTACTAACTTCTATCTGCTAGTAGATATAATGCAAAGGTTTGAAACTCAGATTGCCCACAAATCCAAGCTATACTTTGGCAATTAAATCTCTTAACCAATCCACTAGAAAATTTCCATCTTAGAAGAGAATCAAATAATGAGAAGTTCAATCAATGAACTTAAATAGTCAACATAAAAGGATCTCAAACCAAAATGGACCCAATCCATATTTCATTTCATTTATACTATGAAATGAAATCCTTTATTAAATACAAACTTAGAAATTCTCTAGCTAGTTCCCAAAAGAGAACTCAAATAGAATGCACAATCAAAGGATGCACATTACCAACATTCTTTACAAAACTTACAACTACTTACCTATTTTCATTCACCAAGCTCAAATCCAAATTCAATCTCAAAATGAAATTCACAAGTATCATTTCTAAACAACATACTATCCTCAAGAGGTCTGATTCACTTCCATATCTAAAACCCGGACATCCATTCAAAGAAATCAACAAGGAATAGAAATATGCAATGCAAAGATAGAGACAAGGGTCGATGAAACTCACGGTCCCAGGGACTGAATTTCCAAGCATTCAGGATAGGGATACCGTATTCCCTTCAAATGACACACATAAAAAAAATAGGTTTAAATTCATCATTCAATTAAAACCCACGAATCAGATGAAATATCTGAAGAGAGTAGGAACTAAACAAACTATTCAAGACAAGTACTATCCCCAACTTCCTCCACTCGACTGAATAGAATCACCATAAGCCCTCGAGTTCCATTAAAAGCTTATGACAGGTAAGAATTTTCTCAACATCAAAGACAAAAAGGAATTAAATAATACATTCCATACGCCTCTTCAATCGATACGACTGTCCCAAAATAGATTGTAGTTCAGTCCATTAATTCATGAGAATTAAACAACCAAGCTCCCTACATGACATGGGATTCACTCAGGAGGTAGAGAGGAGAGGTTTTACTTTGAACTCACATGCCTTGTCATATTCAAGAACACCATGTGCCTGAAAGATAGAAGTAATACAACAATTCTCACACAAGAAGCAAGACAGAGGAGGTTTGAAAAGAAGATACTTGGTCTACATCCGACCAATACAAAACTCCAAAGGTCCCTTGGGTAGACTGTATTAATGAGATTAAATTACAAAACCAAAACCAACCAAAACCCTAGCTCATGAAAACAAGTAAACACATCAACTCCCACATAGATCTAGAACACACAAAATTAAAATACCTGTACAATGTCAAATATGACTTCGAACATAAGTTTAGATTTTTCCAGACTCTAACACCGACTCAATCAACACAACATTCCAATGTGAGTCTAGTATTCATAGTTCCATAATTAAGAATAAAACCTTAGCTCGAGTAAAAGTACAGAGAAAAACTCACAACTTGAATACCAGTTCAACATGAGAACTAAATATAAGTACAAGTGTCGAAATACGAAGGCTCAACCAAGAGTTCAGATCTATACTAAGTTCCATTCAGTCCAAAATGAACACAAGGCCCCAAAAAAAGCTCATAAAAAAGCATGAAGCTTCACACAAGCTTAGAACATCCATGGAGCTCTATTACAACTCCCAAAACACAAAACTTAAACAGAGATACAAAACCAAACAAACAACAATGCCAGTTTAGAATGGCCAAGGAACTCTACTTCAAGCTCAACGAACTAATGTTCTTAATGATAGTTTAAAATGAAACATATGGCAACTGCGTGCCCTTTAGACAACACCAGACTTGAATACAAGTAACAGAGCTATTAAAAGCAAGTTCATTTGAATACCACCAAGAACTAGTACAGATAAAGTTCACAAGAACTACCATCTAACAACCAAGGATTCGTATTCCAAAACCCACATAAATTTCAAGAAAACAAGCAAGTAAATAACCAGATACATCATGCAAAAAATATATATCCAGTGAGTAGAGTTGTTTTAATGAATCATTTAGAAGAAAGCAAGAAATCTTAATGGGTAGAGCCTATCATGCCTGATAGTGCCTCTGCCGATTCGAAGAAGACTTCAACTGAGTTTCCAACACCCCTTCTTCTCCAAGCAAGATCAAACAACAATAATATTTTTCCACAAGTGCCTCTTATACATTCCTCGAACCAAAAATAGATCAGAGAATTCAAAAATAGCCACTAAGTGTAGATCAAACTGATGGTTGAAAAACTAGATAGCTCCATGTAGAGAAAAAATCGTGAAGCATGCAAAGCAAAACAACCCCAACAAATCCACCAACATGCCTTCCAAGACAACTTGCTCACCAAAACCAAGGTGAATTAATGCCATTAATTTACATATTCCCACCTATCTCTCCTTGCCACCACCATCCAAAGTTGGTGAGACTAAATTTAACTTCCACTTGCATTTCCAAACTTAGTGATGCCTCCACGTAGGTTCCTCCAAATTTCCATGTAATTACCAAGTCTAGCAGTACTCTACCTTTTTAAATACAAAAATCACATCTCATTAATAGCCTAGGAACCACCACTTAGCTCCCACTTGCCAATGACCCATAGGTTCCCTTTCATATCCCATTAGTTTAGGATAGATAGAATTTTCTTAGGTTAGATCTTAGGTTAATTTAAAATATATAACCTTAGGATATAACCTTCAAACAATAGATTGTCACCTTAGGTTAGGTCTTAGTTTAACCAAATACAATAGGTTAGAAATAACTTAGCATCCCTTAGGTTATTTCCCATTCATATTAACTTAGTGTTAACAACTTAGGTTAGGATGTCATCCCACGTAGAGTGGCGTAGAAAGAGTTAGGTAAATCACCTGAGTCTTGAATCCATTAGGATAGACCTTAATAGATATAGGTCAAGTTTATATTCTCACTTTCTTTAGAATCCCAAAGCAGGTTTCTATTTCCCTTAACATCATTAAGCACCCTGTAAGGGTCAATCAAGAAGAGTGAGCACAACACAAAATAGAATGCAGGCACGGTCTTTCAAGATGATAAAGAATTTGCAACAAACACAAGTTTCAATCGTTAAGTCTCTTAATCAATGAATGTCAGTTTTTCATTAGTTTAGATAAGAAGATTTAAAACATACCTTGGATCAATGGAATTGATCCAAGGATGAGTCCAATTGCAAAGGATAAGTTTGCAACCATTCAAACCAGATTACAACTTACTCATAAGAAGTGAAATAGATTATTGCAAGCAACAACATATCAGCCCTACAATAAAAGAGCAGAAATGATTTATCCATGGCAAGCATGATTTTTCAACAACCATGAAGCATACATTTGTCCTAAAAATCACATGTCAACGCTTGTAATGCAAAAGAGGAATATAACAGTTTGACAAGGTGTTACATACTTCCCTCCTAAAAAGAATCATCGTCCGATGATTATCTCATTTTAATCATTGCATTCTGAATAATCAATTTATTCACTTTCATAACATAAGTTTGCAACAATATCCAAATTTTAAGTTCCAGAAATCAGCATTTACAAAGCTTGCTTATTCATAAATTAATAGTTGTTTGTCCATAACCGGTAGACTTATTGACATATAAAGATAAAATCACAATTTTTTTATCAGTCCTCAAAGTCAATTATGATCAAATAAATATGGAAAAAAGTAGTTTTCATATCGTCCAAGTTTTCCCAAGTTGCACTTTCTTCATTAAACTGGTCCCATTGGACCTTGCATTGACTTATCTCATGATTTCTTAAATGCAACTGGTGAGTTTCAACACTCGTATGGGTTTAACCACAATTATTCCTGGGTCTTGGACCTGCAAGGAATTCCAATTTAACACATGTGATAAATCTGAAAATGTATTTCTTAAGCAAAGAAATATGGAAAACATCATGCATTCATGACAAAGCAAGGAGGTAATGCTAAATGGTAAGCTACAGGGTTGATTACTTCAACTATCTCAAAAGGTCCCACATAATGTGGTGATAACTTGGCAGCCTTGCCAAAAGTTATAGAGCTCTTTTTGGTTTAACCCAAAGAAAGACTTTCTCACCAGTTCAAATTTCCTGTCTACCCACTTTAAATCAGCATAACTCTTTTTCCTATCTGCTTGCTTCTTTCAAGTGTTCACGAATCATTTTAACTTGTTGTTCCATTTCAAGTAAGAATTTTCAGGTCCAATTACCTCTCTATCCTCAATGTTGTCCCAACTAACCAGGGTTCTGCATTTTCTTCCGTATAATGCTTGAAAGGTGCCATCTTAAGAGAGGCATGATATGTGTTATTATATGCAAACTCAACTAGTGGAAGGTACTCTTCCCACTTATACTGTTGGTCCATACAATACATTCGTAACATATCCTCCAAAACTTGATTAACTCTTTTAGTTTGTCCATCCATTTCCGGATGATACGCAAAACTGAAGTTCAACTTAGTTCCTAGAGCTGCATTAAGCATTTTCCAAAACCTTGACGTCATTCTAGGATCTCTATCGGATATGATTAATTTAGGTACTCCATGTAATCTAAAAATTTTGTGTACAAATATTTTAGCTAACACAGGAGAATCATCCTTCAGATTACCCATGATAAAATGTGCTACCTTTGTTAGTTTATCCACAACTACTAAAATAACATCATGTTTGTTTCTTGACATAGGAAACCCTTGAACAAAGTCCATGCTTATCACTTGCCATTTGTACTGTGGTATACTATGAGGATACAATAAACCGGTTGGGTGCATATGTTCCACTTTAACACGTTGACATTCAAGGCAATGTGTCACAAAATCTATAACATCCTTTTTCATTCCCTTCTAGAAATATTGTTGTTTTATATCAGCAAAGCATCTTTGTAATACCAAGGTGTCCAGAAAAAGGTGAATTGTGAAATTTTACTAACAATTTCTTTCTCAAATCATTTAGTGAAGGTACATATACTCTATTTTCAAATCGTAAGATTCCTTCGTTATCAAAGTGAAAACCTTTATACCTCAAATCATTCGGATCTACAGCAAGCATTGTCTTTACTTGCTGAAAGTAAGAATCAGATTCCATAACACTTTTTACTTCATCCTTAAATTGAGTTCTCAATGTTATAAGAGCAGAAATGTGCTTCCTATGACTTAGAGTGTCAGCCACTCTATTTTCTTTACCCTTGATATAACTGATGTCAAAATCATATTGAGACAAAAAATCTAACCACCTTCATTGTCTTGCATTAAGATTTGGCTGAGTGAAGATATACTTCAGCCCAAGATGATCAATTTTCAATTCAAAAGGTTTACCAAGTAGGTAATGCCTCCAAACTTGCAGTGCATGAACAATGGAAGCAAGCTCTAAATCATGTGGAGCATAATTCAACTCATGTAACTTTAGTTTTCTACTTTTGTAAGCTATGACATGATCATTTTGTAACAAAATACCTCCTAGACCTTCACCAGATGCATCAATTACCACCATAAAATCTCCATTAGGATCTAGTACTGCTAGAATAGGTGTTGAAGTTAATTGTTCCTTCAAAGTTTTGAATGCAATTTCACATTTCTCATTCCAAACAAACTTTTTATCCTTCTTTTGTAAGGAAGTTATTGGTGTGCAACCACCTTAGAGAAATCTTTTACAAATTTTCTATAGTAGCCAACAAGTCCCATGAAGCTTCTAACTTCATGTACATTCTTTAGTGCAGGCCACTCAGTTATAGCTACAATTTTGAAGGATCTACAACAATTCCATTCTTACTTATTACATGTCCCAAATAGTGTACTTCTGTGTCATAGAAAGAACATTTAGACAACTTACCAAATAACCGTCTCTTTCTTAATATTTCCAAAACTATCTTCAAATGCTCATGGTGTTCCTCTAAACTTTTAGAATATATGAGAATGTCATCCAAGAATATGAGCACAAATTTTCCAAGTATTCTTGAAAGATATTATTCATTAAATTCATAAATGTTGTAGGTGCATTTGTTAATCCAAAAGGTAAAACCGTGAACTCATAATGTCCATACCTTGTTTTGAAAGTTGTTTTATGAATGTCTTCATCCTTAATCCGTAATTGATGATATCTAGATCAAAGATCTATCTTAGAATATACCGATGCTCCATGCATCTGATCAAATAAATCATCAATCCTAGGGAGTGGGTATCTATTCTTGATTGTTGCTTTGTTTAACATTCTGTAATCAATGCACAATCTAAGTGTTCCATCCTTCTTTTTCAAAAATTATAGGTGCTCCCCAAGGTGAAACACTTGGTCTAATCAAACCTTTAGACAAAATTTCTTGCAACTGAGCCTTAAGCACTACTAATTCTGTAGTAGTCATTGGTATGGTGCTTTAGAAATCGGTTTGGTTCCAAGCTTGATCTCTATTGTGAAATCAAACTCCCTTTTGGGTGGAAGACCTAGAAATTCTTCTAAAAATACGTCACTGAAGTCTCGTAACAATGGATATCGTTCCATGACATCATTTTCTTTAGTTGTTTCTGTAATTTTTTGCATATAAGGTACAACCTTTATTTTTGGCCTTTTTAAGTTGCATAGCTGACATTTTTCTAACAGAAATCTCACGTTTCACACCCTGAATCTCTACTATTTTTTGTAGGTCATCTAAACAACTAATGTGTTTTTCAAAATAGTCCACTTTAGCCTTATGTTCTACTAACCAATTAACACCTATGATTACATCATAAGACCCCAAAGGTGCAACATAAAGATCAACTTCAAGTGGAA
The DNA here is from genome assembly GCA_018340775.1 of Taxus wallichiana var. yunnanensis. Classification (NCBI taxonomy): domain Eukaryota; kingdom Viridiplantae; phylum Streptophyta; class Pinopsida; order Cupressales; family Taxaceae; genus Taxus; species Taxus wallichiana. Next base: position 668,235,592 of record CM031242.1, read on the forward strand.
AAGTTAGGTAAATCAAGGACTGCTCCAAAAAGACACATACTAACTGTATGAACAACATTGTTTCCATACTATACAGTCCATGTTTTATCCATGTTTCCAGCTTTTATTTTTAGTTTTGATGCTAATTTACTAGAAATAAAACATTCAGTAGCTCGGTATCAAAAATAATAGTTATAGGTAAACCAAATAACTTACCCAAAACTTCTATGGGCGTGGCCTATTTCTCAGCCTGCTTGTCAACTACTGCAGCGTGTATCTTGTGCTGCTGATTATGATCATCCTTTTTCAAAGGGCATTGATTTGTGTAATGATCTTTTCCCATAGTTATAACAGCCTCCTATAGGTCCCTTCCTAGGCTTGGGTTTATTTAGCCCTAGAGTTATCATTCTGACCCCCATAGGTCTTTTGTCCATTATTATTGTTCTTGACAAAGTTGTTCCATGCATTACCAACAAACTTGTTTTGTTGTTTTGCTTTCTTATTAGTATCAGTTGAAAACTTACTTTTCATTCCAAATTTCTTCCATGGTCCTTTCTTAGGTGTAAGAGATGATGAAGAGGAGTTGGGAATTTTCTTCCTTACTTCCTCCTTATGAGTAGAAATTGCCTTTAATTTATGTTCTGCCTTATGGCCTTTTCAACAACCCCTTCCATAGTGGTTGGGATGTGAACATCCACCTCTCCTCCTATAATGGGATTCAATCCCATGATGAATTTCCATATCCTAAACTTCTCATCAGTTTGGTACTGAGGTACATACTTAAGGAGTTTTGTAAACCACTCCCAATACTCAGTTACAGTTAGCTTTCCTTGAGCTAAGTTCTAGAATTTAGTCATTTTCTGATCATAGTAAAGTTGCGGTAGCCAACGTTGCCTAAAGTATCCTTTAAATTGATCCCATGTGATATTAGTTTCATCAATATTTAACTCATCCTTACGGTTGTCCCACCATGAAGATGCCTCATGGGAAAGCTGATATGCTCCCCATATCACCTTTGTTTCTTTTGAGAAATTCCTTATTGCAAAGTATTTCTCCATTTCGTTGAGCCAATTCTCAGCCCCATCTCCTAATGTGGTGCCATCAAACTTGGGTGGACTTATCCTTTTTATATCATTAGTGAGTTCAGCTTGCCAACCTAGCCTTTTTGTTCTCAAGCTGAACAGGTATGTTCACATTGTTATTATCAACACCTACATTGGTGTTGTCCCTCAGGAGGTGGCTGATTATTGTTATCAGCATCTTCTTCCTCCTCATTTCCCATTACTTGTTGTTCAAGTACAAGCCAAATGATCTCTTGTGTCCAACAGGGAAGCAAGGATCTCATCAAGTTTCTGGGTAGTTGCTGCTCCTTCCTTAGGTGGAGGATTATTTGCAACATTTCCTCTTGTTCTAACCATTTTTTGTTACAAGAAAATTTAAGTTTCATCAGATTATGGACACAGTAGGTCCAAGAGCTACAACCTTCAGCTTTGATACCAAGATGTAACATTCCCATTTTAAGACTTTAGAAACAAGGAAAATTTTTTTTTTTACATAATGTTCTCTATTCTAAATAAAACATCATTTAGAACACACATTCCATGCCAATCAATCTCATAACAGATAACCATATGCAGCTGTAATGACTCGGTATGATACCGATCTCTCATTCCATGACTCGAGTTACCAACCGATCTCTCATGTTAACTTAAGTATAGAATACTTTATGTATACTATGTATACTTGGTTCTCCTACCCTATTCTAGGTACTTGAGTGATCTATTTAAAGAACCTATCTAAATATTTGTTACCAATATTCATCTGACATCACGTTGCTTTAAACTAGGTGACATAGGACAACGCAACCAACAAGCTTGTGATACTTTGGCCAAAGATTTTCAACATATTATTCATGTTACTATTCCTAGACGACATACTCATCATTTAGAATACATCCTTCACCTCACTCTTCTATGTTATCTAGAATGGTCTTTACTGACTACCATCAGTCCACTTGTCCAAGGTTTAACCCTAGCCTGGTTAGAAACATAATTTATTATAGGAAGATGCTCACAATGTCTTAGGGTATATGGGCATACTCTGGTTGACCTAAGTCAACCGGATGTGCCAAGGTACCTGAGCCATTGAAAGCTACCACCTATCCTAAACATGCCACTAACTTGACCTAGAGAGAAACTAAGTTCAAGTCCTTATTTGTGTGTAGATCTAGATGATCAATGAAGAAGAAGGGTGTTGCCACATGTCAACTGCAATGTTGTATCCTCGAGAAGACCCTTGTCTTCTCGAAGGTACGATCTCCTGTAGTTGGCATGTGCCAACATCCTATAGAAACTACCTCATCGAGATGTACATACTCCAAGGAGGTTATTAATACCTTATAATTTGGATTATTGCACCGATTACAACAACCCTACTAAACCCTAATCCAACACTCCATAAGTTCTTTTCTAAATTTGATTCATTTAGTCATTAAAGAACTTCCTTAAGTTATGATTACTTTTTAGGTTTGTTTTACTAGGCTTAACAAACAGATATCCAAGGGACAGGACAACAACATCAAAAGTCCCATTAAATGTAACTTAACCATTCAAAGAAGGTGTAACAACCAAATAGGTTCAACTAGAAGTAGACTTTATAGGAAATGAAGTCTAACGATCAACGATCATATCACCATTCTTTAGATTACATTTCTTTGAGTGAGGAAGAATCTTCCTCTACATGATTTAAGTGTTAGGTTTTTGTACCCTTCTTATCTTTCACAATTTCTATAGTTTTACTGCATATTCATTACACATTCCAATACTATGTTAGAATTGTTTAGATAAAATTGTTATCTTATGCAACTTAACAAGCTGCATCTTAATAAGGGAATCCAATTATTTCCCTTTAACCAACTGATCAAGTTTATCCAAATTAAGCATATAACAGATATGAAAAATATCATCAAGATAGGTTTTCCATCTTCTTCATAAATACAAGATAATTTACACAACCAATACAAGTAAATCTCAACTTTCAATTCATCATTAAAAACTATACATTACAAGACTATGTATTTCAGGCATACTATATAACAACAACCTTTATTCCAAAAAGAATACAACTTTTCTTTTTCAATACAAATCAAGAATGAACCGAAACTCTTTACATAAGATCCATAATTAAATAAGCCCAATACAACATGAAAGTTCTTGTCTTCCTTTATCACTTACGATGTCCATCTACAAAATTGCTAGCATGGGTCAGTTCAATGAACTGAGCATGATAAGCACTAAGCATTAAAGTAAAGTGCATTCCACTAATTGTTTCATTAAATGACTCTGCTTTAATGAAACAATTAATATACAACATACAATAATCATAAGTAATCACATCTAGAAAGAAGTACAATTAAGAAAATCTGAATTTACTTTTAAGAAAAGAGCATATTATAATCTGCAACATCAGAATTATATCACAAGACTTAATTGATCTTATCAATTACTTTTAAATAGTCAACAAGTCTTGTCCTTCCATTATTTCATAAATTCATAAGGATAGAAAAACACATTTAAACTTTTCCAAAAAAAGGAGTTAGTTACAACATATCTCATATTAGTATGCTTCATCTTTCCATATAGACAAAGGAGAGAATCAATACATATTTATTTCTCAAACACAATTTCTCTGAAGGAAAGAATCAGGTTTAGAACACACATCACTGCCTCAGTCTAAAGATGACAAAATAAGGAGTCCAAACATAAAGAGGCTACAACAAAACAAGAATCCCAATTCAATTCCAAGTAGATTAAAAATAGTCTAAAAGAAAGCCTTACTAACTTCTATCTGCTAGTAGATATAATGCAAAGGTCTGAAACTCAGACTACCCACAAATCCAAGCTATACTTTGGCAATTAAATCTCTTAACCAATCCACTAGAAAATTTCCATCTTAGAAGAGAATCAAATAATGAGAAGTTCAATCAATGAACTTAAATAGTCAACATAAAAGGATCTCAAACCAAAATGGACCCAATCCATATTTCATTTCATTTATACTATGAAATGAAATCCTTTATTAAATACAAACTTAGAAATTCTCTAGCTAGTTCCCAAAAGAGAACTCAAACAGAATGCACAATCAAAGGATGCACATTACCAACATTCTTTACAAAACTTACAACTACTTACCTATTTTCATTCACCAAGCTCAAATCCAAATTCAATCTCAAAATGAAATTCACAGTATCATTCTCTAAACAACATACTATCCCCAAGAGATCCTATTCACTTCTCTGTCAAAAACCAGACATCCATTCAAAGAAATCAACAAGGAATAAAATATGCAAAATACAAGATAGACAAGGGTCGATGAAACTCACGGTCCAGGGACTGAATTTCCAAGCATTCAGAATAGGATACCATATTCCCTTCAAATGACACACATAAAAAATAGGTTTAAATTCAACGTTCAATTAAAACCCATGAATCAGATGAAATATCTGAAGAGAGTAGGGAACTAAAAAAACTGTTCAAGACAAGTACTATCCCCAACTTCCTCCACTCAATGAATAGAATCACCACAAGCCCCTCGAGTTCCATTAAAAGCTTATGATAGGTAAGAATTTTCTCAACATCAAAGACAAAAAGGAATTAAATAATACATTCCATACGCCTCTTCAATCGATACGAATGTCCCAAAATAGATTAGTTCCAGTCCATTAATTCATGAGAATTAAATAGCCAAGCTCCCTACATGACACGGATTCACTCAGGGTAGAGAGGGAGAGGTTTTACTTTGAACTCACATGCCTTTTCATATTCAAGAACACTATGTGTGGCCTGAAAGATAGAAGTAATACAACAATTCTCGCACAAGAAGCAAGACAGAGGAGGTTTTGAAAAGAAGATACTCGGTCTACATCCGACCAATACAAAACTCCAAAGGTCCCTTTAGAGAAGACTATATTAATGAGATTAAAGCTTTACAAAACCAAAACCAACCAAAACCAGCTCATGAAACAAGTAAACACATCAACTCCCACATAGATCTAGAACACACAAAATTAAAATACTGTATACAATGTCGAATATGACTTGAACATAAGTTGATAACTTTTTCAGACTCTAACACGGCTCATCAACACAACATTCCAATATGAGTCTAGTATTCATAGTTCCATAATTAAGAATAAAACCTTAGCTCCGAGTAAAAGTATAGAGAAAAACTCACAACTCGAATACCAGTTCAACATGAGAACTAAATATAAGTACAGTGTCAAAATACGAAGGCTCAACCAAGAGTTCAGATCTATACTAAGTTCCATTCAAGTCCAAATGATCACAAGGCCCCAAAAAAGCTCATAATAAAGCATGAAGCTTCACACAAGCTTAGAACATCCATGGAGCTCTATTACAACTCCCCAAAACACAAAACTTAAATAGAGATACAAAACCAAACAAACAACAATGCCAGTTCAGAACGGCCAAGGAACTCTACTTCAAGCTCAATGAACTAATGTTCTTAATGATAGTTCAGAATGAAACATATGGCAACACATGCCCATTCAGACAACACCAGACTTGAATACAAGTAATAGAGCTATTAAAATCAAGTTCATTTGAATACCACCAAGAACTAGTATAGATAAAGTTCACAAGAACTACCATCTAACAACCAAGGATTCGTATTCCAAAACCCACATAAATTTCAAGAAAACAAGCAAGTAAATAACTAGATACATCATGCAAAAAATATATATCCAGTGAGTAGAGTTGTTTTAATGAATCATTTAGAAGAAAGCAAGAAATATTAATGGGTAGAGCCTATCATGCCTGATAGTGCTTTTGCCGATTCGAAGAAGACTTCAGTGAGTTTCCAACACCCCTTCTTCTCCAAGCAAGATCAAACAACAATAATATTTTTCCACAGTGCCTCTTATACATTCCTCAAACTGAAAATAGATCAGAGAATTCAAAAATATCCACTAAGTGCAGATCAAACTGCTGGTTGAAAAACTAGATAGCTCCATGCAGAGAAAAAATCGTGAAGCATGCAAAGCAAAACAACCCCAACAAAAAAGCATGCCTTCCAAGACAACTTTCTCACCAAAAATGAGGTGAATTAATGCCATTAATTTGCATATTCCCACCTATCTCTCCTTTCCACCACCATCCAAAGTTGGTGAGACTAAATTTAACTTCCACTTGCATTTCCAAACTTAGTGATGCCTCCACGTAGGTTCCTCCAAATTTCCATGTAATTAGGTTATTTCCCATTCATATTAACTTACCTTTTTAAATACAAAAATCACATCTCATTAATAGCCTAGGAACCATCAATAGCTCCATGTGATTGCCAATGACCCATAGGTTCCCTTCAAATAAATATCCCATTAATTTAGGATTAATCTCTATTCTTTGAAAGCTTGAAATAATGAACCTAAGAGGATCTAAGCATTCAGTTTATGTGTTAAGAGAAAGAGATCTCCCCATTAATGGCTTCAAGGCCAATGGATCTTCCCTTTTACTCTATGTTAATGCTATGAAATACAAGATTAAATGCTTTTAGCTCAAATGAAAGAAGATGAAATACAAACTAAAGCCTAATCAAATTGCTATAATTTGTGCTAGGAAGAAGAGAGAATTCTTAGGAAATGAGGGAGGGGGTATAGCCCTATTTATAGTTTTTGGTTTGGAAGAAAAGGGAGATTTGGGTGCATGTGGGACAAAGGCTAAAGTCCAAAAAGCACTTTAGCAAGTCAAAGTGTGATTTGACTATGTTAGAGGGTAATTAACCTAGGTTAGACTAATTAATCTCTCTTAGAGAGTAATTAGGGTTCTAGAAGGGTTCTGAAGGGCTTAATCAATCCAACGAAGTGGATTGATCTTCCGGGGAGCTAATAGAAGCAAGCTAGAAGAGAATAAGAAGCTAATGTAGTTAGAACGAGGCTATAACTACTGTTTAAATGGTTTATAAGAGGAAAAATGACCAAAAGGGTGTCGTAGGAAGGGAGTTAGATAGGCCTAATTGGCGGTGTGTCATCAATTTGCAAAAGGAAGAAGTGTTAGTGCACCATTAGAAATAATAGTGTATTGAGAAAACTACAGGTGTCTACATTTTGCCCCTCTTTGAGGTGACGTAAGCGACGTCACTTCAAAGAAAGTAGACAAACACAAGCAAGTAGAAATTTTTTTGAAGGGGTAGAAGAAAAATTAATAGGGTGAAGGATGACGAATGCCCCCTCGAGTGTCGATGGGGTGATGAAGAAACTTCGATCGACGATCGAAAAAAAAAAATAGAGAGAAAAGTGTTCAGAGAAGATGAGAAACTAGAAGAAAAGGGATATTGAGCTATCCGCAAATCAATTGCTAACAATATTTTAATCATCATAATGCTTAGAATCCTCCTCATGGGTCCTTATTAAAATGTGAGCATGTGATGGAAGCGTAAAATGACATTAAAAGCCAAGACAAAAAACAATGTCCTCTGTAAAAAAACCAACTCCATGCAACATACATGAATGTAATGCAATACGAGAAATAAACCGAATCACCTGATAGGAAATAAGTACAATCACACACACTTAAACCAACAACATTCAAGATAGTTGCACAAATATTTTGTTATCGAGATGAAGTCCCAAATGTTTTGATAAATGACTAGGGTGAAGAATGATGCCCCAAGCAAGGTGTATTATGCAAGGGGGAAGATGGAGGACACTTCCGTCCTATGAAAAAGCAATGTGCATGATGAAAATAGTACAGGTGATTATTGGTGCCCCAGAGTATAGACGAAGTAAGCAACATAGCTTGTTTAGGTGATTGAAGATTTTGGTGATGTGTGAGTCATTGTTTCAAATGATTTTGAGAATGTCAGCAAGATCTGGGATGAGTGCCATGCAATAGACATAGATTTCAGCCGTAGATGATCGGTTTAATCAATTTTAAGCCATTTTGATATTTTCCAATATTTTGTGGTTTTTAAAATATTTTTTTTTTTTTTTTCATTTTCTAGGTTTTTGATCGGTCAGAAGAATTTTAAAAGATCAAAGATCTTCAAAAAAACACACACGTAGGTGGTAGTGGGAAGGAAAAGCTGTCAAAAAGCTCAGATATATGCCCACAAGAAGAAAGATGGGTCGAGAATAATTTATTTAAAATAAATTAGTAAATAATTATCACGATAGGGGAAAATAGATGAAAAATAGAGGAAAAGGTGGGAAAAGGTGCTGAAAGGTTCGTAAATTATCTCAGTGCATGAAGAATGAAGAAGGGACCGTTGGATGGCATGAAGTGCCCAGCATGTGAAAATTAGTAAAAATAATTATTTTAATACAAAAATAATTATCACGGTGGATAGAAGAAGGTTAGAATGATCACGATGCGGAAAACATGCCCCAGGGGCATCGCGATGGGTTAATATACTCACCCGGGGTCGGTAAAACAATCACGACCAATTCATTTGACCAGAGCCTTTGTAAATTTTTACGTGAGTGAAAAGTGAGAGCCTGGAGTGAGATGGTGAGGATACCGAGGAGGACGAGGCGCGTGGATCACATCGGGAGTACATGCGGGACCCGGCGGATGGACCATTCGTGAGTGCCCTAACCCCCATTAATTACGCATTAATTACACTTTTTAGGGTTTTTAGGGTAGGTAGGAGGAATTTTGATGCATGCGCGTAGGTGTATGCATCGGATTGATGGGTACATGCATGCGCATGCGTCAAAAAACACATGGACACGCATGTGCATCCATTTCGGGGGGACAGGGATGCGTATGCATGTGTACTTTGGTAGAAGGGTACACGCATGCGTATCCATTGGGAAAGTGGTGTGCGCATGCACATGTACTGTAGAAAAGACAAAAAGGGGGCGCGTAAGCGTGGTTAGGGTTTGGATGGACACATGCACGCATGTGTGTGCATCAAAACAGGCAGGTGTGTAGGCATCATGGAGGTGCATGTATGCATCTGCATTGGCTGCATGCAAAAAAAGAGAGGAGAAAGTTAGTGTGTGTATGCGTCCCCAGGGGTGCATACGCATTGGTTAGGGCGCAGGTGCAAAGGAGGTGCGTATGTGCTAGAAGCATGTGAGAAAAAGACAACTGGCTAGAAAATAGCCAAGTTATAGAAGAAAAAGGTGAGATTACTTAGAAGAAAAGAATAGTTAGTAAATTAGATGTGTTAAAAGCTTTATTTTTCCTTAGAAAAATATTATAGAAATGTTAGATGTCTAACACTTGCGTTGATTTTGTAGCGTATGTTACCTATTCTTCAGACTCGCGAGTGCTACTGACCACTTAGCTGTGATAGAGGCGGTTTGATGATGAGGATAGAGTGACCCTGGTGAGCCTTTTACATGTGATGGGACTATCTTATGTGGCCGAGATGCCCCAGATTACTTTAGATCATGGCCTTTTGATGGCCATAGCAGAGCGGTGGCACAATGAGAGCCAGTGCTTTCACCTCCCGACGGGGAGATGACCATTACATTAGAGGATGTATGGCACATCATGCGGGTCCCGATCCAGGGACAACTTATCGAGATGATGAGCCACTGGAGTGACATTCAGCATCACATCACACATTTGTTTGGTGTTCCCACCATACCATGTGTGGGATGTCTATCAGACTATATCCGATGTATAGATGATCTAGAGTTAGACCGCGTAGTGGTCTACATGATGGCTCTTGTCAGTGGAGTTCTACTCCCTGACAAGACTGGTGCTTCATTTCCATTGGGACTCCTAGGAGTGATTCTTGGCTTGGTGGAGGGATAGACCTACTGCTGGGGTCAGTGCATATTAGCACATTTGTATTGGGATCTCCATCTGATCACCTACTACCATCAGAAGATGGTAGGACCTACTCGTTTATTATAGATTTGGGCATGGGACCACATTGCCATTGGTCACCCCCTAGGTGTGCTGAGAGGTCGGGCTCCCGATGAGCCTTCTACTATGGGTTGGGTCCGGCGAAGGGGATGATGTGTGACCCTTCATGGGGGTTACATACCATTATAGTGTGAGCTAGATGAGCTGCTCTAGGCTTCCATTGCATGGAGGCCTTATAGACATTTTCAGTGGCTAGAGGATGGTCTAGAGCTTAGCACCGCCACTATTGAGCATTTTATTTTGGGTAAGCCATGCTATACTATATGTGGGAGTTATATAGAGTGGATCGATGTCAGTGGTAGTTTGGCCTTACCAGGATGTTCTGGGCCAGATAGATGGTACTGCTTGCAGAGCTAGAGAGCACTTTGATATGGGTCCATAGATTGCCCATGATAGAGCATTGGCTAGCTTTTGATAGGTGGCACCTACTATTTGGGTGCCACTTAGATAGATCTAGAGATCGGGCACTACATTGGAGTATGGGCCATGGTACCATGGTGTGCTCCCATGCCATTTGAGCATTCCCAGAGTGGCATATGATGTTGGGCTTGAGGCCTCCTCTAGTGGGGCCTCCTAGTGGTGGTGAGGGTGGAGATGATAGTGATGATGATGATGATGAGGGTGGGCCCGATGCCCTAACATGTCTAGAGGTAGGGGATAGGGTCCCTTCCCACACAAGCAGCCCACAGGGATAGGCCCCGAGGCCCCGAGGCGAGAGATAGATATATAGGGCCGTGGACATAGAGTTGCCCCCAGTGGGCATTCCAGTGGGGATTTATACCCCCCTCTTTCAGCAGGTATTACCAGCATAGGGGCCACCTTTTGATACCCAGAGAGAGTAGTAAGTGGGTGGAGCGAGAGCTGCTCTTTAGCAATAGATTACTGAGGCAGCCATCGTTGTTTAGTTACATGTGGCTAGTGAGAGAGATACAATGAGGACCTAGGTATAGGCCCTCACATTAGAGTGAGACCAGGCTCAGGCACAGATATAGATTTTGATAGCAGAGAGAGATCAGGCCCAGGCACAGGCCACTCAGGGCAGTGATAGTGTTGCATGGTAGAGTCAGGTGTGAGAGATGGCACACAGGGGGCTCAGATATTGAGCCTCCTACACCAGTCCCAGACTCAGGTATGGATGGTTGTGGCCCAGAGGGACCATGTATATAGATGGTCACAGGGTCTCCTAGCATAGAGGGATGAGGCCGAGCAGAGGTGCAGACTATTACTGCAGAGCAGTGAGATCGAGAGGCTACCTCTTCGAGATAGGCTGAGGCTGATTTAGGTAGAGTGAGGTGAGCGAGATGTTTCCCTTCAGGAAGCCCTCACTTAGGAGATGTTGACTTGATCCATGATGCCACGAGGCTTGGTGGTGAGGTGTTATTTTATAGGACTACCTACTTCAGGGTAGTTCCCCCAGAGCAGTGAGTGGTACTCCCTCGACAGTCAGGGATGAGCATGATAGGGTCCAGGTCACAGAGATCAGGCCACTCATCGAGATCAGTTAGGCAGCCCATGCAGAGCAGACCGGCTGGACAGGGACCATCTAGTCAGCCTGGTGGTCCATCTAGTGTGCAGGTCCTCCCCAGCCACCATTGTTCCATCGACTAGTGACAGACCTAGGAGCCCCGGTGAGGGTGAGAGCTGTGGTTGAGCTCCACCTTCTTTTTTGTACAATATATTCTTTATACATGCCTCTGATGAAGGCTGATTTTGTTGTATAGCTTTGTATATTATTCATTTTGATGATGCCTCATGATGAAGGCCCGATTCTTTTTGATGCATGCCCCTTTTTGATGGCATATTGTATCGATGATGTATTATTTTGATCACTGACTGGATAGTTATACATGTATATATGGACATTTTTTGATCATCTTTGTTTATATGATGAAGGCATTTTTGATATATGATGTATGTATATCCATTTTTATTGATATAGATGTATATGACACACATGTATATAGAGGATTACTTTTTGGGCTCAGATACACATGTTTATGAGATGATGCACTTTATTGTTTTGTTTCTTGATGCATGTGACACGAGTGGGCATAATTCTATGATGTAAAATACCCTTTATCAGAAATTACTCTATGTTGAATCTTATCACATGTTGCTTGTTTTGATTCAGCACTTATGGATGTGTTATGATGTTGTTTGATTTTGTACTTGCATGTATGTATATCTTAGATTCAGAAATGTGTATACTTTCTACTTTCATATTTGATGATGTATCTGTAGATGGCACCACATGTTTTTAGATTCATGATTTATGTCTTACTTGGTTTTTTTATGCTAGCACTTGGGATGATACTAGATGATATTGGTGTGGGGGGGATAGATTAGTGATTATGCGCAACCCCTCTTGCCCCCATTGATGATATGATATTTGATGATTAGCTTAGCATACATGCATGATGTAATACTTAGCATTTTTGTATATATATGATGTAGTGAATGATGTTATAAATGTGATGAGATGATAGATGATAGATGTGATAACAAACAATTGTGCAAAGAACACACAAGCAAAAGTTAACAAAACTAAACAAATATACACATACTACTACTTAAACAAACACATGCACAAACCTCTAACAAGAGATAAAATGAGATCTAATCTAAGTAAGCAAAAATGAACCCTAAAAGGAAGCACACTAACAAACAAAGAAACCTACAACAATTGTTTACAAGCATGATAGCCTTCAAATGTATGTAATGCAATGCTCAATTTAAATCAAACAAGATTCAACTTTTGATAAGCAAATGATCCATTTTAAAGAACTAACAATTAATGGACTAAGTACACCAAAACTATACAAACCAACAACTAAAAGTAATTAAAGCACTACTTTGTTTTTGTGGGACAACATTGACATATTTTCTAATGTTTTTGGGTTTATCTAAGGAGATAAGTTTTCATGGCTACGTTTGTCACTATTTTGTCTAGGTTTCCCAAAGATAGCGTTGTGAGATGAATGTAGCTTTATCCCTGGAAAGGGGATTTTTCCAAATGTTTAGATTTTTTTTGTGTATTTTTTGAATGTTTTTGTATTTTCCAAGGTCATGTTTTGAAAGCAATGTACAAGAACAATGAAGCGTGGATGCCCCCAGCGTGATGTGGGAATATACAAAGGGTAGAATGCCATGCGTGTATGTGTAGGAAGATGGCAATGGGATTTTCATGCTCAGCGTTAGATAGGCATATACAAAGGTAATGTCCTTCATGCAGATATAAGAGCAAACAAACCAGATCATGGCAAGGCAAAGGTGATCCTAGTAGGGTTCCTAGACCTAGCAGAAAAAGTCGTATCTAAAAAAGTGGTAATGATTACCCATCCTTCCGTAAGAGTAACTTGTGTCGGTGAATCCTCCTTGAGTGCCAAAAACTAGTTTTCACTCAAAGACCTGCCCCCTATGCCACAATTGTGTGGTTTTCACATGAGGATGACCTGCTTTTTCTTTACTATTTTCTCATTTTTCCATTTTTTTGCTTTTTTTTTCTTTGTTTTCCAATTTTTAGTTCTTATTTGATATTCGTCATGCCTAAGCGTAGAACCACTTTAAGTGCATGGCATTCATAGGTTTTAGAAGCTCTTCACCATCTGAATATGCAAGTTTGTAGGCCCCTGATCCATATTTTGCAATTACAACATAAGGACCTAACCAGTTAGCCTCGAACTTTCCTTTCTTTTCTCTATCTTTAATGGTGTTCTTCTGATTTTCTTTGAGAACTAGATCCCCTACATCAAATTCCCGATGAATGATGCATTTATTATATCCTCTGGACACTCTGTTTTGATAAAATTTTAGGTGATTGAATGCTCTGATACACCTTTCATCTAATAGTTCTAACTCTGCTAGGCGAGCAACTCTGTAGTCTTCATCTTTATCAAGATAGTCTCTGAGAGATATTCTCAGGGAGGGAAGCTCCACTTCCAAAGGTATGATGGCTTCAGTGCCATAGACAAGTGAATAAGGGGTCACACCAGTAGGAGTGCGGATGGAAGTACGATAGGCCCAGAGGGTGGGATGTATCTGCAGATGCCAATTACGGCCGGTTTTACTGACCATTTTCTCCATAATCCACACAAGGGTTTTATTGGTGGCTTCCACCTGTCCATTACCTTGAGGGTAATAAGGGGTAGACCACTTAAGTTGGATATGGAAGCGTTGACACAATGTTTTAACCATTTTATTTTTGAAGGATTTACCATTATCAGTGACAATGGCGAGGGGATCCCGTAACGGCATATGAGATGGTTCATGATGAATTTTGAAATCTGCACACGGTGACATAGGTAAGAGGGACAACCTCTACCCATTTGGTAAAGTATTCGGTGGTGGTGATGATATGAGTATGACCATCTGATGAAGAAGGATGGAGCTTCCCTATGAGATCCAGGCCCCATTTAGAGAATGGCCAAGGCGTTGCAATAGGTTGTAAGGCTTGTGCCGGTGCATGTATTAAATTCCCATATTTTTGGCATAGTTCACACTTCTTTACAAAGTTGCAACAATCAGATTCCATGGTAGGCCAATAATAGCCTACTCTCAATAGCTTTTAGCTAAGACCATGCCACTAGTATGTGCTCCACAAATACCACTATGTACTTCCTTAATTGTGTGGATAGAATCAGTGACATCCAAACAGTGAAGTAGATTCCCGTCGTAGCCATGATGATAAAGGGTGCCTCCTAGGAGGGTATAATGGGCTATGCGGTGAATAAGGGCTTTCTTTTAGAATGGGTGATGTCAGGGGGAAAGGTGCCATCTTGTAGGTATTGGAAGATAGGGTCGTACCAAGGGGATAAAGGACCAACAACTTCACATGCCAAACATGACTCCGGCATATCATATGTAGGTACTTGTAGATGTTCCATGAAGAAAGGCATCTTGCTTTCTTAGGTGCTATGTGCAAGAGAGACCCAATAGTAGCCATAGCATCTGCATGGATCTATTATGCGACCTTGGTTTTTGTTCAAATATGACTTGTGTGAAATATTCCTTCAAAGTTTCAACCATTTTCTTATATGGAATAAGTTTCTCATCTTTAACCTTATACTCATCATTAACCTATTTTATGATAAGTTGAGAGTCCCCAATGACTCGTAGTTGTCTGATATTCCATGTAATAGCTAGCTTGAGGCCGGTGATGAGTGCTTCGTACTCTGTAATGTTATTTGTACATGGGAATCCCAACCGGAATGCTCGTGGTATGACATCGCCATTTGGAGTGATGAGGACCACTCCTGCTCTAGATCCATGGAAGGTAAAAGATCCATCAAAATGAACCTGCCATTCTATGGACTCTTCAATATACATGATGGATGCATCTAGTAAATCTAAGCACAAAGGTTCCATTCTGGGAGAGGAGCTTCTGCCAATTGATCGGCAATACCTGTCCTTTTAAAGACTTCTGATTTACAAACTCAATGTCAAACTCACTCAAGAGAATGATCCAATTAGCCATTCGGCCTGTGAGGGTGGGTTTGGATAAAAGGTACTTGAGAGGGTCGACTTTGGATATGAGCTTGGTCTTATTATTCAGGAGATAATGGTGAAGCTTTTGAAATGTGAATACAACCGCCAAGTAGGCCTTTTCTATTTGGGGATAATTCAGCTCGTATGCGATCAAGGTGTGGCTAAGATAGTAAATTGCTCTCTCTTTATGGGCTAAGTCATATTGGGCAAGTAATGCACCAATGGAAAACTAGGTAGTGGAAATGTATAAGAGGAGAGGTTCACCAGGGGGTAGGTGGCATTAGTACAGGTGGGTTGGACAAGTACTGTTTGAGTAGTGCAAAGGCTTTTTGACAATCAGGTCCCCAATTGAATGTGACATCTTTCTTGAGAAAATGAGTAAAGGGGTGGCACTTATCCGCAAGTTGTGAGATAAAGTGATGGATTGCTGAATCTTTCCTTGTAGACTCCTTAGCTGCTTGAGAGTGGTAGGTGGTGGCATTTCTGTGATAGCCGTAACCTTTGTAGGATCCACTTCAATCCCTCTTTGTGAGACAATGAACCCTAGGAGTTTTCCTGATAAGACACCGAAGACACATTTCTTAGGGTTCAAGTGAACCTTATAGTCTCTTAGATCGCTGAAAGATATGCCTCAACACTTCAGGGTGTTCTTTTCTACTCTTAGATTTTGCTAGGATATCATCGACATAATCCTCCATGATGTCACTTATCATATCATGGAAGATAACCGTCATGGCCCCATTGATAAGTAGCCCCAACATTTTTAAGCCCGAAGGGCATGAATTTGTAGTAGAATGTTCCCCAAGGGGTGATGAATGTTGTCTTATGTTGATCTTCCTCCATAATTTGTATCTGGTTATAACCTGAAAAACCATCCATCAAGGACAACATTTCATAGCTAGTTGTTGAATCGACTATCATGTCGATGTTAGGTAGGGGAAAATCATCTTTTGGACATGCTTTGTTGATGTCATGGAAATCCATGTAGATCCTTATTCCAACAAGTTTTTTTCTATACTGGGACTATGTTAGAGATCCATTCTGAATAGTCAATAGGTTTTATGAAATCAATAGCTAACAACTTTTCTAATTCTTCTTTGACCAAGAGTGCCACTTTAGGATGCATCTTTCTTAATTTTTGTTTGATTGGTTTGGCCTCTGGGTGCACAATGAGGTTGTGCACAACTAGCTCAGGGTCTAAACCCAGGCATATCTGCATATGTCCATGTGAATATGTCCACGTATTCTTTTAAGAGTTCTAAAAGGTCTTTTGTTCCTGAGCTGAGAGTGAAGCTCCCAACTTGACTATTCTAGGTTGCTCCTCTGAGCCAATGTTGATGTTGATTGTTTCCTCAATAAGCATTTTAGAAGCATCTTCCATCCATGTAGGATCAGGGGGAAGAGTAAGATCGACCTCCTGTGGTAGTTCATGATCATCTTTGAATGGATAAATCACTTCATCTTTAGACTCTTCATTTTGTTTGTCTATGAGCTCACCAAAGAGTTTGTCACTATGGGATTTCCGTTGAGCCTTCTTGCTTGGTTTCTCAGAGGTAGGTATACCTTTAGTTACAACCTTTTTATTCAACCATCCACACATCTCTGCTTCCTCCCCAAAATAGGCACAAGCATCTAGTTGAATCTTAAATCCTTTCTTGTGGTCTCCAAGTGGGAATAAAGTCCTTAAGTCCCATGAACTCTGTGAATGCCTCATCATTTTCAAAGAAATCCAATGGCACATGAAGTTGTTGATCCCAATCTATAAGCTCAGGATATATAAGGGCTATTGGATATTTATCTAGGGGGATGGATTTGGATAAGGTAAGGACCGATGAATCTGGGAATAGGTTCGTGGAGGCAAGATCTTCGTAAAGGCTACATTGGGAATCTGCGTCACTATCGGAATGAGGTGAAACATCCTCACTTTCAGAAGAAGTGGCATTGTTCTTAGAAGGTAGAGCATCATGGGGCCTTATTCCAAGGCCATGTTTATCAATTTTGAAATGAGGGATAGGGATAGGCTCCAACCGGCCTTGTGCATTAATGCCACATCCAAACCCATCATAGCCCATGACAAACATCATGCGAGGACCTTTGACGTACTGAGGTGCTTGATTGCATGAAGCCATGGTGCCTTCTGGTACTCTGCTAGTAGGGTCTTCTAACATTTTCTCCTTAGACAAGAGGCCACTATGGACAAATTTCTCCAAAGGTTTAGGACATTGCTTGCGGGTGCTCTTGAACTAAAAGTAAGGCTTACCCCTTGTCCTGGGGGATACTGATAGGTCTGATATCAACAGAGCCTGCTCAAGAGTGAATGGCCTACTTGGGCCATATTTTGTTGATGTGGCCTCCCATGAAGCAAATGGATTGACCAGTGAGGGAAAATCTTGATTGAAAGGTGTGAGAGATTTTGAATCTACTCGGTTCTTCATGGCCTCTGTTTGTAAAGGGACAACAACATCCGTAGAAGGACATTCATAAGCTGCACGAGAAAAACTATGCAAAGCCCTACAATGTGTGAAAGGTTTTGGGTCACCCAAAATGGTAACCACCTACCCTTCATGATATAACTTGATGCACTGATGAAACGTTGATGGAATAGCTTGCATGGCATGGATCCATGGGCATCCTCAAGAGCATGTTGTATGGAAGGTCCAAGTCAAGGACATGGAACGTTGTGTCGTGACATGTTGGTCCTACCTCCATGGGGACCACTATAGTCCCTGTTGACTCTCTTTCTTCATTGTCATATGTTGTGATTGTGATAGTTTTAGCACCTAACTCTATTTCTGACCGGCCAGCTTGCTTTACCAAGCTTCAAGGTGCAAATATTCAGACCAGATCCCCCATCTACAAGTACTCTTTTGATCTTGCGATGGGTAACCACCACTTGAGATATAATGGAAAGTTATGCTCTGGGTTATTATGTGGGATTGTAGTATGATCAAAAGTAATATGATCGTTGGTGTCTAAGCGTGCAATCATGGCTTGAAGGTTTGTGGGATCTATTTCTGTGGAAACCCCTGAATTTTGCAAAGTTTTGAACAATATGTTTTTATGGGCATTGGAGATCTTTAGGAGATCGAGGATAGATATCTTAGCAGACATTTTTTCTAATTGCTCTATCAAGTTATACTGACTTTCCTCAGGGGTAGGCACAGGATCTGGTATGATTAAGCGGGCACGTCTTGTCCCGACTGCGTAACTCTTTCTAAGATCCGAATGGTGTTAATCTATTCATTAGATGAGTTAATACATCCAATGAGGGAATCATAAGGACTATCATTTGTAGGGTACACATAGGCAGCAGTCCTATAGTCGTTAGAAGTTTTCCCTTGATCTATTTTCTTTTTCTTTTTATCGCATGGTCAGGAAAAGGTTCCTTGTAAATACCCATTTTTTCATTTGAACTTCTACCGGCCTCGGGGGAGACTCTACAACAATCTTCCCTTCCTCTATGAGGTCTTGGATATAATGGCGTAATCTCAAACATCTATCCATTTTGTGTCCTTTGACACGGTGGAAGTCACAATATTCATTGTCTTTGAACCAAACCGGTTTTGGAGTCTTCTGGGTAGGGCATTGTTGTAGTTGGATATTCTACCATCTTTGCACCATCTAATTGTTTTAGGATGGTAGATAAGGATTCTATCAAAGATGTGAATGTACGTTTTGTAGGTGCTTTGGGATGAGGCCCTTGTGAAAGTTTCAAGAGTGGACTGTCTGTACGGCTTGGACTCTCTTGGAGTCTGTAATGCCATCACCAACAACATGTTTATTCTTATTGAAGAATTTAGGTTTGTCTGTGGATTTGGCTTCGTGTTTGTTTTTAATAACCGGTTTAAGCGTGCCCTTTGCAATGAGTGCTTTCTCAATTTGACTACCTTTCTCTATGACTTCTTCAAAGTTTGAGCCACAATGCATTTGTAAGTGAAAGGCTATTTCTGGGTTCAAGTTAGGAATGAATATACTCACTAACTATTTTTTGGGTAAGGCACAAGGAAAGTGACTAGCTAACCCATGCCATCGTTGTAAAAATCCTGCAAATGTCTCATTGGGTTTTTGTTTTGTGTTACATAGATCATTCATCGTGATGTCACTCTCCATATTATAGGAGTAATGTCTTACAAATTTCTCTGCTAGCGTGGGCCATGTTGTAATGGAGCCCTTAGGTATGCTATAAAACCATTCCAATCCCATGGCTCCTAGGCTGCGAGGAAAAAGTCGTATCAAGAAATTATCGCTATACGTGACCTCTTGGAAAGCCATGTAAAAGTATTTTATATGATCACGAGGATCACTTTTGCACTTATACTTATCAAACTTGGGGAATAGTGAAATGTTTTGGGAAAGGTTGTTGTAGCATGTCCTTATCGAAGGGGTAAGGACATAGTTCTTCATATGAATATTTTCTGTTTTGGCCTACATTTCCTGTTGTAATGTTGTGAGCGTATCTTTCATAGATTTCAATTCATCCTGAATGAGTTGCTCCTTAGTAGGTGATATTGACCTTTGAGCCTGAGTTGCTTTAAAGGTATAGTCCGTATGTGGATCAAATTGAAACTCGTTAAGTTTGTTTTTGTCTTTGTCTTTACCTATGTTTCTTTTTGAAGAGCCTAGGTTTGCTAATTTCTGACTCAACTTCAAGATCTATTTTTGGAGGATCTCCTCCTCAACCAAGGGATCCTCTTCTTCATCAAATTTTGGAGGAGGGGAGGCCTTCCGCTCAATTTTTACTTTACGTGAAGCCTTAAAGTGAGGTTTACGTGATGTTTCACCTTTGACAGTGGCCTTATGTTGCCCAGAAGTGGATGCATATCCCACATCGAAAGGATTATCTGTGTCTAAGATGAATCTTCACTCTCCTAAGTTAGGGTCAATGACCTTTGTTTCTTCTTCGTGCTCGTGTGGAAGTTTAGCTCCTAATGCCAAGACTCTTGTGAGTACTTGATCTTTGTTATAATATAAGAGCTCATCAAATCTGTTTAGGTCTAACCTTTGTTGTTCTCCCGAAGAGTCGACTCTTCTCCACTATGATCGATTAACGTCTCCGTATCTTTGACTTGAGAGAAGAGTGGTCCTAAATTATGACCACTGAATGGGAATGTGTCGAAAGGGTTTTCTCCCATGTGTTGCTCATTTGATTTGGCTGCCATTTTTATGATTTTAGGCATCACTAGCGGACGTCTTTTATGTAGCTAGTGTAACCCCTAAGTGTATGGTTTTCTACAAGCCGTTTAAGGGGATGTTGGAATTATATCACAGTGTATCGTAGATGTAATTTTATGCAATCATTTTTACCAAGAAACATTCATATGCACATCTATGTTATGATTCACTCAATTTGTTATTGCCAAACCTATACCCTAAGATAGCGACAAAGATGTACCAATATGTAAGCCAAGTTAGAACCCCAACAAGGTCTAAGCACTGACGTGATGTTGTCGCAGTCCCTTGACAAGGTATACTTAAAACTAGTTTGAATACCGATGAAAGCCAAACCTTCTGAAAAATGGAAGTCGCGAATAGATATAGCGTAATAACGTCACCGTGATACATTAACCAGAGCAAGCAAGGTGTTAGTACCATGGTAACTTTATTATGATATATGTAAAGTGTTATCAACACTCTTCAAGAAGACTAAGATGACGTCGAGAGTGAAACCAAGTAATAAGTATAACAAGGAGTTTTTAATCGTGTGAGCAAGTGTAACCATGTAATAAGGGGACTTATACCATTTCCTCACAAAAATGAGAATATGATGTAAGTACCGAGATTGTACGTCTAAGATGCGAACAAGACTATTAACTCAAGAAGAGACAAAAGATGAACCGAATACACAGTGGTGAAGATGATCTTGAAATCAAGATGAAAGGACTTTTATCAAAGATGTGAAAAGTGCACCCACACACTTTAGATGTTTAACAACCCAGCCGCAAACATGGATGGGCGTAAACGGACAAAAAAGTGACAAGCACTATCTCTGATAAAAAATGCGTGATGTATGCACCTTTCTCACCCCGAATAATGGGTGATGAGAATGCAAGGGTACTGATCAAAAGATGGACACAAGCTAAGAAACACTTAGGTAGAGCTTCGCCTCATCTCGAAGACAAGAACAAAACTAAGAAAAAGTGGGACGTAGCTTAGGTCCGTGATGAAAAGACACTCAGTTCAAACTCACAAGGGTTCTTTGCCTTGTTTCAACAAACAAGGTTTAGATTCTAGATGAGCCATCACTTTGTGATGGCTTGATGCAACAAGGACTAGTAAAGTGGGCTCCTTGACAAAATGGTTTCCCTAACAAGTTCTCTCAACTAGGTGTTACAATATTGTCTAAGAGCGAGGTGATTTACCCAAAAAGTCACAATGACTAGTTTGGGAGTATCTCGGCTTTATCCCCTTTCAAGTATAGTGGGAAATGAATGCATCCATCATGTACTTCTACTAAGGTCGTGATACGGACAACTTGTAACTCTAACTCACAAGGCGTACTAGTCAAGTGGGTAAGCGGAGTGCTTCCTGTTTCATCCACGAGGTTACACAGTGGTGGACTACTTTAGGGTTCCTGGTACCACCCCCATTGTTGTAGCTTAAGGCGTTATGCCAAAGGGGTTATGTTCCAGTTGAGCGGATAGGGACGTACCCTTTTCTAAAACCTACAATACAATGTTTTGAATATGGTGTGTTTTTTATCTTGCTTAGCTTAATGTGGTTTTAAGTAGCACACCATTTGGAAACTGTAAGAACACGTGTATTAGAAGGTTTTGTGTTTTGTCTTAGCTCCTCCTTTCTTTGACAATCGATAGGTCCTATAGACAACAAGTTTTAGTAATTTTCAATTCGTAGGTTGATGTTTAAGAAAGAGAGTTTTTCACTTTGCTTTTGATTCCTAAGATCGCCAAAAGGCGTGAAGGAAGAGCATACACAACGTGAAAAATTCCACTGAAATCACATGAAAGTTTTACTTCAACCTTTTATAAAACAAGTGTTTTTACACAATTTATATGAGTTTTGTATTGGTGTTTTTGATCTCCAAGATCATCTTGGAAGACGTGAGGAGAGAGCATACACACTTCTACAAAAACTACTTCTAAGTCAAAAAAAAAAAAAAACACTTTTAATCTATGCAAACTGAAACGTTTAAGAAAGAACCCTTTTTCCAATTGTTAGTCCTAAAAACCTGTAGTGATGGATTAGAAAAAAGTTTTTTTGCAGACTGTAAAAATTTTTTCAATTTTTTAACATAGACACTGTGTGCCTATACTGACACCAGCGCTCCCAACCGATGGATACGTGCCCTACCTGACGAGTATGCCTGCAGTCAAAAAAATTAATAAAACCCAATGAAGTAAACACAGATGCTCACAATATAGAGACACACCTATATTGACATGGACGCTCTAGGTTATGACGTGTACGTGCCTAAGCCTAAATAGAGAGAACTGTAAAAAATTTTTACATAGTCAGATATTTTACACCTGCATGCAGCCAGAGAGAGATACATGCCCCGAGATGATGAGAGACATGCGTGCGTGTCCTTGTATGGGTTATTTCTGATTTTTTTACTCAGTTAGGGCATTTATGCCTGTGCGTCCAGAGAGACATATACGTGCCCCAGATGATGGAGATGCGTGCGCGTCTGTGTAAAGTTTTAGTTTGCAAATGATGGGGACCTTTGATAGGTATGCACTGATATGATGGGTATGTTGGGGTTCGACATGTACGTGCCCCTTGTTGGACACCTACGCGCACCCTGTGAAAAACCTAAAAAACATGGATTTTCAAATTTTCAAGAGCAAACAGGTTAGTTGTTAGTCAAAGTGTCCTATTTCTAGATCAAACCCACAAAATGTATATAAATGATGGTCATTTATCTAGGGTTAGAAATAAAAATGAGGAAATAACAAGTGATTTGAAAAAAAACTTGAAAATAAGCTTTGAAAAACCTAAAAGACCTCCATTAATGGAGGGTGGACATAAGTGTCCCCGGGTGCCAAATGTGTTCAATGAAAAGTTGTAAAAGCCATGGATTTGGGGTAAGAATCTCTAAAGAAACCCCAAAGGCTTTTAACAATCTGATCAATGGACCATGTGATAAGAAATGAGCAAGGTTTCCTTCTTTGCATACATTAATTTGAAATAAACATGCAAACTAAGCAAATGAAGTTAATCTCTATTCTTTGAAAGCTTGAAATAATGAACCTAAGAGGATCTAAGCATTTAGTTTATGTGTTAAGAGAAAGAGATCTCCCCATTAATGGCTTCAAGGCCAATGGATCTTCCCTTTTACTCTATGTTAATGCTATGAAATACAAGATTAAATGCTTTTAGCTCAAATGAAAGAAGATGAAATACAAACTAAAGCCTAATCAAATTGCTATAATTTGTGCTAGGAAGAAGAGAGGATTCTTAGGAAATGAGGGAGGGGGTATAGCCCTATTTATAGTTTTTGGTTTGGAAGAAAAGGGAGATTTGGGTGCATGTGGGACAAAGGCTAAAGTCCAAAAAGCACTTTAGCAAGTCAAAGTGTGATTTGACTATGTTAGAGGGTAATTAACCTAGGTTAGACTAATTAATCTCTCTTAGAGAGTAATTAGGGTTGGAAGGGTTATGAAGGGCTTAATCAATCCAACGAAGTGGATTGATCTTCGAGGAGCTAATAGAAGCAAGCTAGAAGAGAATAAGAAGCTAATGTAGTTAGAATGAGGCTATAACTACCTGTTTAAATGGTTTATAAGAGGAAAAATGACCAAAAGGGTGTCGTAGGAAGGGAGTTAGATAGGCCTAACTGGCGGTGTGCCGTCAATTTGCAAAAGGAAGAAGTGTTAGTGCACCATTAGAAATAATAGTGTATTAAAACACTAAAGTATCATATTTCATCGCGCTTGAGAAATTCCTTATCTTCAATTATAGTTTTGGTCCTTATTCGCCTCGGTGCTGCACACAATTTTAGAGCTTGGTTTGATTTCTTTAGCTCATCCTTTAAAGTCTAGAGAAATGCCTCATACATTGAAATTTTTCTGATCATAGAGGCCCTTGCTCTCTCTACTTCTTGTTCAACATATTTTGGTGTGGGAATTCTAAGTGGTCCATCTTCTAGCACCAAATCAACCAAAGTGCACACATAATGCATAGCAGAAGGAAAATTTTTAGGTACCTTTGGTTTTAGATGAGGCCTTGCTTTCAGAATGTAATCACTAATCTCCTCTCGCCATGCTAATGAAAGCCTCATTCTTTGTCCATTCTCATTCCTTCTCTTCCTTTAAGCACTCTATTTTTGTAGTTTTATCTTTGTTATCCTCCATCAACGCTCTAATGGTGGTGGCCTTATCAATATTTCTCCACGCCACCTCAACAGATACCTTGACTAAGGCATTACTTACTTGCTCATCAGACATAAGAGTGGGATTTATGGTCATGTGCCTGCTTTGTGGTGCCTTCTTTACTCTTCTTGAGACACATGACTCCTCACATACATCAAAATATGGTTCATCCATATGGGTTTGCATGGACTAGGATAGTTATTTCCTTGTGCGCGTAGTGGCCATATCTGGATCCATCAGCTCCCATCCATATAATTCCTTAAGGTCCATTGTGCTCTGAAATTAGGCATGGATGAGTTTTCTTATGTCCTCAATGTAGCCCATACTTGGCACAAAATAGTCTTCACTTATCCTTATTCTTAGCCCCTTAGGAATTTGAGCGCAAAGGTTTAGAGTTTTCCCTTCCCCTATCTAAGTTATAACTAGCACACTAGATTGCTCACGTACATTTTCTTCTACTTCGTTCACCCCTTCTTCTTCATCTCTCATTATTCATCCTGGGGATCTTCCACATCTTTCGGTTGAACTAGGGCCCTAGGTGCACTCTCTTTGGACTCCTCCGCCTCCTCACTAAGCTTCAAATTTCTTCTCCTCTTCTTCTTTGGTGCTTATTTTTAGGGGAGAGTCAAGGTGATATTTGTACATGTTGTAATGTTCCTACGCCTTGGGTCCAAGTTTTTTTGAATACCCTCTTAACCTAGAACTCTTGAGGACTGCATCCACATCCAAATCCTCTTCTCCTTCTTACACCTATGGTGGAGTATTTGCGTGCTCACTCTCCACTCTATCTGTGGGCTACCTCCGACCTCTATGGTCCAAGCCTCCACTATCCTCATGTTCTTCTTCCTTGTTTATCTCTATGGTCGTGGTAGGATTTGGAGCTGCCACATTCTCAACCGTGTGTGTTTTCCCTTAGGAGGCCCTGGTAGCATGAACTCATTCTCCACATACTTGTTATTCTCTAGCCTAGGATTGAGCTGAAGATAGATGAGCATGGCTCCACTTGTCCCTAATATCCAAAATTATTGGATTTATATTTATAACATCTAAAATAAACCTCTCAATATAGGAAGACCGACCTAGATAAACATATGTTTTTATGAGGGTATGGTGGTCATAATCTACCTTGTCTGTCTTGAAGTTCAACCGATGCGCATCAATAAACTTGCGAACTAAGGCCTAGAAGTAGCACACGTTGTGAAGGCATATGGAAGTTCATACCATGTACTCCATGTCCCATCTTTTATTACAAATTGCGTGATGTAGAAATGTTGATACACCGTGAACTATACTACCTTGCCCACTACCGAGGGTAGCTCCTTTGGAATGCATCATTCCTCCTCAAATGTCGTGTGAATTCGGTCATACCACAGGTCTTCCCTTTGCTTGAATGGCCAATAATTGTTCCTTGACATAAGTATTTCTCAAACCTCTTTCTGAGGGACTTCTTCTTTGTGGGGTATTCCCAAATTTTGTTCTTTAGCCCATCGAGCACTCAATTTCCACAAAGAAAAGACATAATAGAATAGCACCAAAAATTATCTTCTCACTTGTGTGTGCTTCCTCAATAATAGTTTCTATAATGTATCCAACCAAGTTGTAGATTTTTCCTTCTGAAATTTTCTTCGTGATATGTAGCCACATGGTATTTATCTATCACCATCTCTCTTGATCATTTAACTTAGTGAGTAGATGCGCAACTATCGCTAACTGCAAGATACTTCTTTAATTTGTCTATGTCCATAATGCATGGAACTTTGGAGTATCCTAACTCCTTTTCTTGGTGGCTATAATAGTTGCCTTATCAGTTAGATCACTCATAATATTTGTCCATGTGCCCTTCAGTCCTGTCAATGTAGCAATCAGGGCTGTTGTGATCCTTACCCTCCGTCTAACAAAATAGAAGAAGTCCTCATGGACTCTTCTCATAAGCCATTGGTATAAAGCTTCTAGTTTTCTAAAATATGGGAGTTCATATAACTGATAAACCCCTACCTTCTTAAGCAAATTCTCCCCAACATCATCATATATTGGCATATGTCCACCATGTGCTTGTTGGTCTTCTTGTTCAACAACACATCTAATTCTCCCCTATTTTCGGTGGTGTGGTGGTTGTAATCACTTACTTTGCATCTGCGAATGTGGGAATCCCAATCCCATATAACTATCACTCCTTCTAGATACTGCATCTTTGAAAAGTTACTCTTAGGAGAAACTTCGACCTCAACTTCCACCTTTTTCTTCCCCTTCGTACCTATTACAGGTGCTTTCTTTGGTGCCATTATAAAAATCCCACCTTTTGTCTTCTATGTCAAGTAAGCTCAAACCCTAGTTTGAAACTACGTTCCTAGCTTGAAACCACATGCCCTAGATCCTTCCCGATGCTTCATTACACTCACACACTTCACCAATGGGAACGCTAGCCACTTATATGCACAAATTTGCTTCCCACGTCTAGTTTCATAGCTCTCCGTACCTCAACACATTTCACTTGGCTCGGTCACACTTAGCTCACTCGAATACTTGTGATTAAAAAGGTAAAAATGAACCCGTATCATGTCCTTATATAGATTTTTAAAAAATTAGTGCATTTATTGCTCCTTCACCTACCACCAATCCTCTCATTAATTGACCATTTTCCTAATTTACGTGCAGTACACCTTCACACCCCAACTATAACCTTCTAGTGCGCCTTCCTACCTTCTAGCTATAGACTTCTCTTCTGCGCGATTCTATGCACTTTGAATTACCTCACCACTGCACCCTCCTCTAGTATTTTCCATGGTCGTTGCTTACCTCGCGCATCATACTATTAATTCCTTTATTGATATCTATGGTCTTCTCTAGAATCAATCTTCTTTCTAGCAACTCCTTTCCATACTTGACTAACACCTGTAATATTTGTTCGACGTGTACCAGTTGTGAATTTGTTCTCATTTGTACCCATTTGTGAATAACAAATAACAACCACCCCACACCAATGGTACATGTAGTCCTCTATGCAGAAAAAGACTTGATTTTAATTAGCTTCCAACATGCAAATGCACTTATAACACACAAAACACCAAACTAAATTGACAAAACATAGCGATGAAGAAGGAAATACACTAAAAGAAATGCAAAAGGGAAATCTATAGTAAATGACAATACTACCTTATTACAAACACCAAGAAGACTTATTTATAGTAGGGCTTCAGCCTACTCCCGTTGAAGTAACTGGGTAACCGTATTCCATCAAGCACCTCTAACTGACAAGCGCTGATTCAAGTATGTGAGTGATAACATATGGTCCCAACTAATGCACCTTAAGTTTTCTTGGATGGCACGTAGAAAATTGGAATCATAAAGGAGTACCATCTATCCAACCTCAAGCTTCTTGTCCCTAATGTGTCTGTCATGCCATGCCTTCTACCGGCCTTTTCCTACTTCTGACTCCAACGTGCTATGACACACCTCTCATCCAATTGTATTAACTTGTCAATTATTTCTTCTAATGCATGTTCATCAACTAGACCTCCAAACGCATAATATGCAAAGATGGTAACATGAATTCCATTGAAGAACTACGCACCAAACACCAAGCGAAAGGGTGTGGCCTTATTCAACCTTTTGTAGGTTGTTCTATACGCCAAAAGTACAACACAAATTTTATCATCCCAATCTTTCCTTCCAACATCACAATTTTTTTGTCAAGGTATGGCTTGATATCTTGTTGAAAGCCTTAACAACCCCATTTGCTTAAGGGTAATAAGGTGTAGTCTTGTGGTGCACAACCATAAATTCATTTAATAAAATCTTGATTGTCTCATTCAAGAAGTGTGTGCCCCTATCACTTGTCTAACTCAACGGACATCCATACCTAGTAAGAATATTTTCCCATAATAACTTGGCTAATGTATCTATTGTACAATCCTTTATAGGGGTTATTTTTTCCCACCTTGTAAGATAATTTGTGAAAGTGATGATATAGAGTGATCCAATTCTATGCGTGGCTGGGGAAATAGGACCCAAAAAGTCTATAGCCCATTTCTCAAATGGCTCTGCACTAGCAATAGGCCTCAAAGGAATTTCATCTCTTTACCCAATTTTGTCAAGGCACTGACAATGATCACATGCCTTACAATACTCTTTACAATCTTTGTACATGATCTTCCATCATAATCTAGTGAGTAGAATCTTGCGCGGTGGCGTTACCTACATAATGCCCACCTGCAATACCACCATGAGCCTCTTCCATGATATATGTGTGCTCATGTTCGATGAAACACCGGTGCAATACTTCATCTAAATGCGAGTTTGTATAAATCACCATTGATCAACATAAAATGTGTAATGCAAATTGCAAGTTGTTTGTTCTCTAATGCTTTCATTCCTTCTGGTGCCATACATGTGCGTAAAAAGACAAAAATATCCTCCAATTTTGAAGGTGCACAATGTTACCTATACAAATGTGCATCTGCCATTGTATCTTAAATTATCTATGCATCGTCCCTTGATTGAATCCTTGATAAGTGGTCTGGGACAAAATTACTTTTACCTAGTTTTACACCAACTGTAAAGTCAAATTACTGTAATAGGAGCACCCATCGACATATGTGCCCCTGTAAAATGGGATTATTTAAGAAGTATTTTAATGCCATGTGATTAGTATAAAATACAAAGGGTGTTGCTAGAAAGTAATGTCTGAATTTATGTAACACGTAGATCATTGACAAGGCCTCACACTTTGTAGTTGTATAATTTTGTTCCGTAGGATTCAAATTTCTACTAGCAAAATAGATAGGATTATCACCACACCAATGGTTGTTCCAGAGGCATCCACATGTATGTGAAATGGTTGGTTCCATGAGGAAAACACAAAATATGCACTTTGTAGTAAGTCTCTCCTTGATGCCTCAAATACACGCTCTCTGCAGTTCTCCCAATAGAATATCCCTTTTCCTTTTAGTAACTCTTCCAAGGGCATGAAAATATTCGCATATCCTTTGATAAAGTTTCTGTAATAGCTTTGTGTGGCCCAATAATCCACACACCTCACTCTGACTGATAGGATCCTCCAGGCCCATAATAACTACAACTTTAGCTGGATCTACTAACAAACCTTCCTTGCAGATGATGTTCCCCAACCGAGTTCCAAAAGGTGTAGTAAACACACACTTATTGATGTTTAATGAGATACTTAACTATCTACATCTTTCAAACATTAGGTGTAAATTTTCACAATGATCCTTAACAAGCCCATACACCGTCCAATCATCTAAGTAATCTGCAAGAATTTGTGAATAAAATCCTAGAATGCTTGAATACGGTAGGCACGTTCTTCAAACCAAAGCGGTATCAATGTATATGAAAATATTCCCCATTCAGTGGTGAAAGTAATTTTATCTTGATCTTCTTATGTAATTCTAACTTGATGATACCCGGAGAATCCATCGTGAAAGAGTGACCTTCGCACCTTGCAACACCTTCTAATATTTCCTCGGTGAAAGGTGTAGGAAAAGGATCAATAAAAATACAACATTCAACTCCCTATAATCCACACAAATCCTAATCGACTATATTTCCTTATACCGATTATCGTGGGGCCAACCTACTCGATTCTTCTAGGGGATTAATGATGCCAAATTTTAGCATTTTGCCAATTTCTTCTTTTACTTTTACGCACGGAGTTTGGGTTCATCTGTAAGGTCCATTCCGACTTGGTGCACTCCTTCCTTTAGCTTAATCCTCATTTCTCCTAATGACTCATGCACTCCTTTTAACTCATGGTAGCCCCTAGGGAATAAATCCTGAAAATCTCATAGTAACTCAATTATCTTTGCCACTTCAGAATCAGACCAATAATCCCCAACTATTTCCTCCTTAGGTTCAACATTCGTGCCAATGTTCACCTTCTTTGTCTTCATAGGTTCATGATATGTGAGTGCATTCTTATCTCGCTTTGTCTAACACTTTGTGTGTACTCTTTGAATGAGCTATGTCCAAATCTTCTACTTCCTCATCATCCACTATGTAGACCATCTTTCCTTTCTCCTTCTCAAAGCAAGCACGTGTAAATAGTTTGGCATCTGTATCATCTACTTCATCAAAACACACTCCTTGTCCTTCCTCACCAAATAAATCCTGAATGAGTTCTTCAACCTTTGCACTATCTCCCATAGTTAAGCACTCCATAACCCATAATTCCTCTCTTACCAAAGGTTTAGTAGAGAAGTAATCAAAAGTCTAGGTCATTCCTGTAATTAAGTCTTACCAATTTCAGTCTCCCTATGCAGTTCCACATAAACATACTAAGCGCGTGTGCAACCTTGCAACGTGGAATAAAGTTTGTGCACCCATAGTGAAGGTGGTAAAGCTTCCTAACCCTATGTCCAAAGTATCTCACACTGCTTGTTGAATGTGATAGTGGATAGGTTGATTACCATTTTATATGCATATTTGAGTAGGCACATTGCTCTTGAAGAACCGAGTTGTTAGAGAAATTATAACTTCATTTTGTTTTATGAGATTATCCTGTGAACCATCCACCGGTCTTATTTGTTATCCCATGCATGGTATACACTAACATATTTCTTCTTTTAAATTGATTTGTCCTTTGCTCCTCCATGGCACACATGAATACCATGAGTCTCCTTCTCCAGTGTACTAAGGTACAAAGTTGTTACCTATTCTCCTAATACAATGAGGGTTTCTTCTCCATGCAAATGCACTTCTTACTTCACACTCAACCATCTCATAGGTTCCATGTGCCCAATTTTCATAAGCAATAATTGTAGTATCTCTAATATATTGTGCATCTTCCCTTTGGAGGATTCCTTCTTTAGATGGCTTGAGTACTTTCGGATCCCAAATGGCGCGTACATAAATTTTGTTCAGGTCTTCCTCACTCAATGGTTCAACATAAGGTGTAGACTTCTCATGTGTCAAAGGGATAATAACTCTTTCTTCCTTGTTCTAAAAACTTATAGACCCCTTATTGAACCGTAGATATGCATTATTTGCATAACACCAAGGGCACTCAAGTAGAGTGGGAAGATGCCGATTTCATGCAAGTGCTAAAACCTAAAAGTCCCAGTGAACTTGGCCCCTTGTATAGGAATGTATGCATCCTTTAAAACTAAGATTGGAGTGGCCTTAGTTTGATTGACCATAAAAATACATTAGAGGATGGATGTAATGGAGGTCTTCCCATGCACTGTACCCATGCATCTAAATTAAGCACATTCATACGTACTGTGTCAATCAATATATTAATCAAACTCCATCCATCCATAACAACATTCAAAGTGATCTCCTTGTCATAATCCAAGTTATTAGAGGGAAGATTAACATGCGAGGATCTGCCATCCATTCTCAATACATGCACTTATTTGAGTGTTTCCCTTTAGCTAATTCTCTAGTAATGGAATGATATTATCCTGGCATAACATCTTGCATACCTCTTTCAAGTCATCAATATCCGATTGGATTGTCTCTGCTACCTTATTTTGTTCTAACTTCCGTATTGTTCCTTTGAACAACTTTGTATTTCACCTTGAAGATTTATGAGTACCTCCATGGTTTCTTGATAAACCTCCTTCTAATGTGTAGGATCTAGGTACCTTGCATGTAAAACATCCTCCTTAGTGATGGTAGGCTTCGATGCAACATCTCTCGGGTAATACATCGGGTTATGGTGCGATTTGACATCCACCGATTCTCTATAATGTGTTGTATTCTAACCATCCCTGCGCCTTTGTTCTCCTATTTATGCTGCTTGCTAAGATGCTCATATAAGTTTGGGCATTCCTCATAGTTATGATTCTTCCCACAAAAAGAATAAGTAATATTATGAGGACATTCACACTGTAGTGGTTAGGAGATCTGCATGTAAAACACATTTCACAAGGAAACTCACCTCGTCCACCACCACGGCCTTGCCCTGAATCCACCATGGTATCCTCGACCTATGCCATGACCTCCATTGAAATTCCCTTCATTCGATCATAACGCACTTGAGTGTGATCACGGTCATGGTGCTCACTTTTACCTTTAGAGTTATCTAATACTCCTGTCTATCACACACCAATATCTATGGCATCATGGATCTGACCAATCAACTCACAGTCTTCTGTATTGTGAGTTGTGGACTAGAAAATTTTACAATAGCAGGATACATTCTTTCTTATTGCGCATTGTAATAAATGGGCAACGACTTACATCATGGTCTAAATGACATATCTCACACTCTAACAACAATGAACATACTGACTTGTGAGGATAACTATCCTTAGTGCACCCTTCCCTTCACAATCTGTACACAAAATCCCAATGCCCGTTTCATGAGCTTAATTGGCTGATAGTTTCTCCAACTGCTTTGCCATAACTGTAATATGTGCTTCCAGGAATGGGCTCACTCCAGTGTCTATACTTCTGATTGCCTCAGCATGTAAAATGGCTTCAAGTGCTTTACAGGTCCATATATGTCTTATGTGACAAATCCCTTCTAAAAGGTGTGATCAAGCCCCAAAAAAACCACTATGCATGTTGGCTTGCATGGATATCATACAAAAGTTTAGACAACAATTTCTTGAAATGGGCATCATATTCCCAAACACTCTCAGTAGTGCCCTACTTAATATCCTTGAGCACACTTATACTCTTTTGCTTGAACTCAAGGATATAAAAATCCTTAAGGAA
Source organism: Taxus wallichiana var. yunnanensis (assembly GCA_018340775.1). Lineage (NCBI taxonomy): Eukaryota > Viridiplantae > Streptophyta > Pinopsida > Cupressales > Taxaceae > Taxus > Taxus wallichiana. Next base: position 668,268,959 of record CM031242.1, read on the forward strand.
AACATCCCTTAATGTTGCATAATCTATGCAAGTCCATCAAGGTCAAACTTCTGTACCAATTGTGTGCACATCCCCCTGCAACATACTTACAAACTGAATTTCCTTGTGCTCGAAGCCATGATTCATTTACGCACCATAGTATCTCACACATGTGCACATGCTCATCAACATATTCTATTTCCCTATACTCCCGGAAGAGGAAGAGACATCTCCATGTAAATATTCAGGGTTGATGAGGACCCGCCCACCGATCTAAAACCTCTTGTGTTACCTCTGCCTCCAGAACCACAGATCCACTAGAACTAGAGCCACCTATGCCCCCTAATCCTCCACCTATAGCGAAGTGGGCTAGTGGATGTACTACCCTGTGTCCCAAAAATGGTACTAAACGAAGTCTTGTAGTCTGCGAGGTGGTACTAATCCCTGAAGTGAGTCCAAAATTCTACGCGCTTGATTTTTGTGCTGATGATGCACCTGAAAAGGTACCTCTAAATAACAAAGAAGAAATTTTCCTAGCCATAGATGCACTTTATACTTGATTTACTCCTTTTCTGCTACTCCTTATACTAGCTTGCTGACTACTAGTTGTACTAGATACTAGAAAACCAAGTGCAAGGGCTAGGTTGAGGTATATTCGGATGCGCCCCCATGACCCATGTCATCTCTCTTGGCACAATCCCATGTGAGGCCGAGGAGGGTTCCCTGTCATGCTTGCCCAAATGGGGAGTACGGATGCTCTAGCTCCACGCCTTTTGCGTGAGCTTTAAATATTTCACAAGCCATCTCTCTCCTTAATGCCATTCACTTTGTAATATCACGCTACTTATCTATTTCCCTCTCACGTGCTGCATTATACTTTGGCTACCTTTCTTCCCTTTGCCTCTTTGCCACTAGGTCCTCCATCCTTTACCAAACTTTCTCTCCCCCTACGCATAGTAGGGTTTATCTATCCATTGAATTTTCTTCCAAGTTCATGGTTACCATCAAGATTTTGATTGCCGGTGGAATGCATTGCAAATAAGTTCCCTTGGGATAATGTAAAAGCGGAACTCGGCTTCCTTCGAGAAAGAATAAGTGGAAATTGAGTACTCCAAAATATAGCTATTCAAAACACCATGGAACTAAGTATCCACAACGCATGTCCAAATCATATCAACATCATAGAGGGCCTAAAATTCTTCCTGCGTCCAGAAAAGTGTGTGATAACTCCAATTCCTTTTAGACGCATAAGCAAACCACTACTTGTACAAATCTACCAGAAAGATAAAAAATAATCTCTCATATAAACATTCATACAAATTCTGCTCCACCCACACACGTGTGTCAGACTCAAATCCAGTGTTGAACCTCTAAGTGTACTCTTCTTCTAGATCTTTTATCCACTCCTCAACACTTGCTAAAGTCAACCAGTACATCTTCATCACGAAACATCCTAAAAACAACTGGAAAAGAGGTCCGACGATGAAACCAATGATACAACATAGAATCTACTATGAATAACCCAAGCATGTTGTCACATCACCCAACGTGAGTGAGTGAGCACTCACTCGAAGCGCACAAAGGTACCGTCCCCTCTTTAGATTTCTTGTACGGGATGTTAGTGTGATGAAGATAAGACATATTCAGATCCATAAATAAACATAAGCATTCCACAGTGCATAATCCAGATCTAGATCTTAGAGAATCATGAATTAAACAATAACTATAATAAGATTAACCATACATGAACCAGATTCAGTTATGTTTAACACCATTATCCAGCCAATATTATCCATTACATTAAACATTGTAAAACACAGAAGCTTCTTACATTATAAAGTATCACCATAAGTCATGCACGTATTAGATCCAACAACATAACTCTACAATAATTCACACACACTAAACTACATAGTTCAATACATATTTATAGAGGTGGGGACTTTCCCTTCACTACCTACGCACTTCTCAAAATAGGTCGCATGATGATAATAGCCATGCGCCTTTACAATAACATGCACACATGCAAGTACACTAATAATAGATGTCCTATAGTTAACTGGAAGAAGTAATCCTATTATTAACTACAACCAGGCATGGCGCTTATCGGTTTCTCATTCCCAAAATACCATTTATGTGTCACGAAATTCTCCATCCCGATGTGTGCTCCATACGCTATCTCCAAAAATAGCCCTTATCCATAAAAACGGCTAAGTCGAACCAAATTGTTCTAGTGAACGTTTCCTTTCCTATCATTCCATGTCATCAAATGTGCCTTGTTCCGCATGTGCATTCTTTGTGTGTCTTCTCCTTAGAACAATATTATGTCTTCTCAACAAAGCTATAATACCTTCTAGAATCAATACTTAGATCTCAAGCATAGATTACACAATTTTTTTACACAAGAGTCTATCTAATTGATTACAATAAGATTTCACCTCATGATATTTCAATGAAGGAAATTCATTACACACGGAGTTGTTAACTACCAAGTTAAGAAAATCAATTTATGAAATCCATATCAAAGAAGAGAGGTGTTCAATAAATGCATCTCGAATGTACTAGTTTCATTAAGATTCTAACACAAAAACATAGATACTATATGTAGTAATGGAGTTCCCTATTCATTACAAAAATGAAATAAATTTATTAATATTAAATGAAACTGAAATATTAAAAAAAGAGCTATATCCAGATAACACATTATCCTACAACATTATCAATTGAATAGAATTAAAAACTTATAAATAAAACCAAACACGTTCTCAAAGAGAAAGAGTACGAGTTTAGTCCAGCTCATTCAACCATGCATACACAACCTATTCCATTTTAAAACTCAGCCACTAATAAAAAAATATTTGTACTCTAACCTCTAGTTTTAAATTCAACTTTGGAGAATCGACTTATTCAACAAAAAAAAATCTGTCCAAGTTTTAAAACTTAATAACCATTTCTAGCAACCTAGTCTCATTAAAAATTTACAACCCCAAAAATGCATTCTATCATGAATCACATTTTGTTTATGCAAGCCCATATTTATTATAAGGAACCCACTTATTTATATGCTCACAAATATAAGCTCAAATAATGGTTTATCAAAAAAGCATCTACTCATACCTAACTACATTTTGGAAAAGAAAAACCTTATTCCTTACCTTTTACAAGTACCGATTTCGAGTGATGGGTCCGCCCATAAATTTTAAAAATAACATTATTGATTTAAACATATTTTTGAAATAAAATCATCACAAATTCACATAGATAAGTTACCCTTAAAATTTTCATTCTATTAAAACATAACAACGGGAAGGATATTTTTGATCTTAAGCCTCAACAATAGCATGAGGGTTAAGAATTTCACCCTTTCATTAATGATGTGATAGGAAAGGTAATGTAACTTCAAATAGATGAACAGAAAGAATGTAATATAACATAACAAATTATACACATTGCATCAACCATCACTCTTTATTCATATCTCAAGATAAATTACATTAGTCTCTTACACACTTCTCATATATTTATCATATATAATTATCTCTCTCCTTTTCTATTACACATTCTCTATATTCTTACGCATTCTATATAAAGCACACACATACATTTGTGATTAAGTGCAATAAATATCATCCATTACAAAATTAGCCAAAAGACACTTATTTTGGTCGTGACTACTGTTGAATGATGTCGTACTTTGTTTCCGTTTTTCTTTGAGTTATAGATCTAGATAGACTTGGCCGATTTGTACTATGTTTGGTGGTTTTCTAGTCTTCCCCGAATTTCTTTAGTCTTTGGCATATTTTCCTTCTATCTGTGCCTTCTTCCTATGTCTTGCGGGTTTTCCTTTACTTGACGGATTATCCTCAAAATTGATGAATAACCCTATCAACATCATCCCCATACTTCAAATGTTGTCTTGTCATGAAGAAAACCAAAATATGAAGAAACCTATCTTCCTTGAAAAATTGTGAAGTGTTTGTATCTTCTCGGAAATTCTTCTATCTTCAAATATGTACTTTTGGAAAAACCAAAGCATCAACTTACCATAACATTAGACATATGGCATAAGGAAGTGTTCCCCCACTCAACTCACCCAACTAGATTTATAGGACATGATGGCTTACTAAGAAAATATTTCTTTTTTTCCTTATGCGGTAGTTTGAGGAATATAATTTGTGTACTTAGTGATATTCATCTAAAAAGTATACCATTTCTCTAAATGATATTTTATTTATTACATCCATACTGTAACTATGTTCTCTTAAGAAAAGAGAAGAATGTCTATAGGTGGGTGATTCAATTGAATTTGGTTGTATCTTTTCTTTGTAGCTACCAATTCTTGTTGCATTATTACAAGGGATCTATCCATTGTGGTAGTGTATTTTGCATATCCACAAATTTCTCTACTCGATGTTGTTGTTTGCTATGATGTTAATCTATAAGATTTGTAAGTTTTCTTCATTGAGAACCATCAAATCTATGGTTATATCATATTCCATGGACTCCTTATCAAGTTGTTCTAATTTGTCCAATTCCACCTTATCCTTCTGAGTTAATCCTGGCCAACCCATGGTGTAGGTGTAGTATGTAACACCATTTATTACTTATGTCTCAAACTTGGTAAGGGATGTCTATATGTCCTTATGTCGCCTCTAATTTTCCATGGCTAGAGGTTGTATGATTTTCTCCTTATATGCTTGTATTGCCTCTTCTCTAATTTCTTCTTTTCGAGTTTATTGTAGTGTGGCATTATCAACCAAAATTTCATTTACCTCATTTTAGTTGTTTCCATTGGAAGGTTGGAATCAATCTTAATATGTGGTTTGGCTATTTTGATAGATGTCAATATTTTGTTCATTTCCTCCTCTATGTCTATGTACCTCTACATCCAATCATGTTTGACGCTTTGATCTAGTAGCTAGGTACATGTAGACTTTGTATGGGTGAGAGCTTGTGTAGGTGTACTATATAACCTCCTTGAGTTTTATCTACTACCCCTTGTTGTAGCTGTATGGTATGATGTTGTTTTCTTTTTTGAAGTGCTTAGTTGATCTTAGCCAATGAATCCCATGGAGAGTGAGTTGGTACTATACCATGGGGTGCTTCAATTGTTTCCGTGGCTGTAATATGAAAATTTTCCTATATTTTCACCTCCTTTTATTTATCCTCGATCTCCTGTTTATTATGTTCTTCTTCCTTTCTTTGTTTTCAGCTACCTCATTATTTTGTTCTTTTCTTTCCTCTTCCTTTCTTCCTCTTTTTTCATTTCTTCTTTCTTCCTTTATTTGTTTTTTTCTTCTTTATCTCCTCTTTGGTTTTATTCTCTTCTTCTTCATTATTTTCTCTACTTCTATCTTCCTCTCTTCCTCTTCCTTTTTCTTTTTCTCTTCCTCTTCATTCTTCTTTTTATCTTGTTCTTTCCTCCTCTCTTCCTCTACATTCTTCTTTCTTTCTTTATCTTCCTTATTCTTCTTATCCTCTTCCTACTTCTCCTTCTTAGCTTCCTCCACGTTCTTCCTCTTATCTTCTTCTTCCATCTCCTTCTTAAACACCAAAATTTTGACCTTAAGCCTCGACAATAGCGTGAGGGTTAAGAAGTTTTCCCTTTTGTTAAGGATGTGATAGGGAAGATAATGTAACTTCAAATAGATAAACAAAAGGAAGGTAATATAACATAACCGATTATAAGCATTGCATCAACCATCACTCTTTATTCATATCTCAAGATAAATTACATTAGTCTCTTAACACACTTCTCGAGATATTTCTCATATATAATTATCTCTCTCCTTTTCTATTATATATTCTCTACATTCTTCTACATTCTATACATCACACATATACATTTGTGATTAAGTACAATAAATATCATCTCTTACAAAATTATCCAAAAGACACTTCTTTTGGTGCGAATCTTGACTAAATTCCTACTCTGTTTCTAGTTTTCTTTGTGTTGTTGTTGTGGATAGATTTTGGAAACTTTTCCAACCTTACGAGGATTTATTTAGTCTTGAGTCTTTTGCATCATTCATGCAACTTCTTCCCATATCTCGCTATTTTTCATTTACTTTGTGGATTGTTCTCAAAATTGATGAAGAACCTCATCGACATATTTGATAAATTCATTCCGAGGCTATGAAGGTTTATGCAAATTTTCCTTCTAAAATTCCACTATTTTCTTCCAATATCTTCAAGAAAATCAAACAACAAAAACCCCAAAAGACGTCCCGATTTAAACCTTATTAACACCATGAATTATAATAATAACAACACTTATTTTAGCAAATAAGACACCAAAATAATGAACAAAACAAATTCCCAAACCACCATCTAAAGATTGTAAAAGGAAGAGCTTTAATAATAAAGGAAAACAATAAAATGAAACCCGAAATGCATCCTCGTAGCTTCCCCAAAATATTCCAAAATCCAAAATACCATGCATGCATTAAATGCATTAATTTCTTGTAGTGCGAGTGCATAATATGACATGGCTAATTTCCCTCTATGTTAGGGAATAAGGGATAAAATATGCGGAACAATCCCACTTAATCGCAATAGTAGAAACTAATATGTAGAAAGATATTATAGATATGAAATAAAAGTGCAAAAAATAAAAGAAAAAAACACAGAGACAAGATTTAACGTGGTTCACCTAATTTGGGCTATGTCCACAAAGAATCACTTGCTTGGATTTTATTACAAGCTACCTCTTTCTCTCAATACAATACATGGATCTGTTTGGAGCTATGCTTAAGAAAATCTCCTAAATTTACACTTGAACTCACACACATCTGATAAAAATGTTTCACCTATCGGAAGTACATCAATAAGTAATAGCTTAAGTAGTTTTACAATATTGTGGGTATCAAAACCATGGGCCAAAACTACCCCATAAACCTATGGGTCAAAATCCTACCCATATGAGAATAACACGTTTCTGAGATATTGGAAACATTTTTGAGGCCATTTTTTTTCTCGGGGGTATACCCTTGAACCCTTATTACCAAGGGCTACCACCCCTGGATCCCGCTTGAGGCCGGTCAGCCCCAAAGCCCGATGTAAAAACTATGGAGAGTGTACATTCTTCAACAATTATACACATGAAAACATGTTTGACAACATAACAATCTCCCACTTGGAGACTAATTTTCCTCTAAGAAAGCTTCTCAACCCTTCACTATCATCCGTGAAGACCAACCAAAGATGAACATAACTTCAGTTTCTCCCTTGTGACCACTTTGGTCATCATGTTAGAAGGATTCTAACTGGTATGAATCTTCTCTAACTTCAACTTCTATTCCTTTAAAGGTTTCCTAATGAAATGGTACCTAAGTTTTATATGCTTTGTCCTAGAGTGGAAGGAAGAGTTCTTAGCTAGATGTATAACACTCTGACTATCACTATATAACTTATCTTCCTCATGCTTATGCCCCAAATCCTCAAGAAATTATTAGAATGTTATCCAAATAACTCTCCTAATTATTTGGGTAAGCTGGTATGAATATTACGGCTCTCAAGTCCTCATTAAAGGTTACACGTGCTCGAGTTCGGTTGGCACAACTCCTTGGTCGTAGCTTCTCCTTGGCGCCCATTCTTTTCCTCAAGTGCCCTTGTGTGATTTATGTTCTATCCTTCCTTTTTATTTTCCTCTTTTTCCAATCCGCCCTTGCGCCCACCTTCTATGCTTTCGCATTCTTCCTAAGAAGATTCTTTACCCCGCACATGTTTTAGACTTGCTTAATTGGCTAAGTCCCGATCTCCTTAAATGTCATGCCCATTACTTTGTAATAGTTGTACCTTAACTATGCATTCTTTGCTCACCATTTTTCCTCATTTCTGCACATGTAGTGCACACCCTTCGACACCTTCCTTCACGTGCCCGTCCGTCGCAGCCTCCTTTGTGCTCCTCTGCCAAGGCGAGTCATCTTGCAACATGTCTGAATATGCCATGTGTAACTAGTCAAAGCGTGCAAACGAGTGTCGAATCCTTGTAACAAATTAGCAAGTGACACGTGGTGGAAATGACAAATATTTTTACACTTGCTCATCATTTCAGCCAATCCATGCGTGCCACGTGTTTTTCGTGTGCCAAAACTCGACATCTTCGACGGTTGTATCTTTTGTTGTAGAGCTCGAGATCATTGCACGCCTAGACTTGTTAGAAAGATGATGACATCGAGATCTGATGCTAGAAATTCAAATTCAAATTCTTGGTGGATCTAATAGGTGAGAAATGGGAAAACATCTCTCTGAGCATTAATGAGTAGATCTAATTGCTCCAACCACCCAATTTGATATGATCTCGCCATCTTTTCTTCTTCAACATGCCAAACAAGCTTGGGAAGCATATTTCATAGATGTCTAGGTGGATTTATAGGCATTGAATGCTTCTTATTGGTGGTTACATTTCAAATTCAAGTTTTCCCACCTTTCTTCCATTCTTCCTTCATGGATTCATCTATAAGTCTAAGAAATAGACTCATTTATTAGGGTTGGATGCTTTGGATCCTTACATGTTTTCTTTGAGGACTCCATGCTTTCTATATTTTGAGTTGTAGACCTCTAGATCTCGGCTCTTGCATGTGGATATCAACCTCCTTCACCATTGTAACAGCTCTGTGCATTTCTAGAAGTAATAGAAGCATCGTTTTGTGACTATTCTCTATCCTAACATGTTTGCATTCTTTCCTTTTCCCTTTTCTTTTACATTGCATGTTGGTTGTGCCATTTCACGTCCCTTGTAGTTCTTTATTTAGTTGTGTTCCATGAGAATGATCTAGTGAATACATGTTTATTTTGTGCTACTCATGCCTAGCCTCCTTTCACACATTTCCTTTCATTCTTGCTTAGAGCGGATAGTCTTCATCCCTCTTTTCTAGTGCTATCTCATTTTAGTGTAGTTTCCTTTCATGTTATTATTCTATCTCCAGTCCCTTGGAATTATTAGCTTAGTTTTCCCATCCATCACTAGGAGTAGCAATAGTGGTAGAAATAAATAGAGGGCAGGAACCAGCATTCCCGGAGATCCGTCCCAAGCGTACAAGGTCCCACAACTTGGGGATGGTTCCATTGTGGTCTCAAACATCTTGTCCCTTCCAAGGTCTAAGACATGGGTGCATGTTTGAGCAACCAACAGTAACCAAATCATCTCTTTTCTTTACTCTATGGCAACAACATACTTAGCCTCTTTGATTGAAAAAGCCACAAGCTTCTATAACTGTGAAATACATCTCATTGTTGTGCCACCTAAAGTGAAAATATAACTTGTCATGCTCCTCCTGTTGTCTACATATCTAGCCATATATGAATCTACATAACCACGCAAAGTGGTTTCCGATCCAATATAGTACAAAATTGTTCCCATGGTCCCTCTCAAGTACTGAAGGATCCACTTTATTTCCTGACATTGATCTTTACCTGGATCACTCATAAATCTACTCACAGCTCCCACTACATGGGAAATATCATGCCTAGTGAACACCATGGCATACATCAAACTGCCAACCGCTGATGAGTAATGTACCTTGGACATCTGATTTCTCTCTTGATGTGTCTTGGGACACAACTCCTTTAATAAATTGAAATGACCGCCAAAGGAGTCCCAATTGGTTTAGCATCATGTATATTAAACCTCTCCACGACATTATTAATGTACTCTTCTTGAGATAAATTCAGCTTATGTTCCTTCTTATCCCAAGATATCCACGATACTAAGGATTTTTTTGGCTGCCCACAAATCTTTCATAACAAAGGAGTCACGTAGTTGCTTCTTGAGTACTTTTATTTCTGCATGTTTTTTCTTGCAACCAAAAATCATCCACATACAAGAACATGATAATATAACTACCATCATAAAATTTCTTTACATACATGCAATGGTTAGAGCATCTATATAACCTTTTTCATCAACAAACTATCAAATTTCTTATACCATTGATGTGGAGCTTGTTTTGTGCCATACAAGTTCTTCTTCGGTTTGCACACCATATCCTCTTTACCTTTGACCTCATATCCCTCTAGTTGTTGCATATATAGATCTTCCTCCAAATCACCATGGAAAAATGCAGTCTTTACATATAACTGCTATAAGTGTAATTCTTCCAAAGTGCCACTATTCCAAGAAACTTTTTAATAGAATTCATTTTTACTATAGGAGAAAAATATCATCAAAATATATTCCTTTTTCTATGTAAAACCTTTGACCACCAACCAAGTCTTGTATCTTTTCTTTCCTCCTTCTTCCTCTTTTACTCTATACACCCACTTGTTCTACAATTTTCTTTTACCTTCAGGTAGCTTCACCAAATCCCAAGTTTAGTTCTCCTTGAGAGAGTGATGCTCCTCATCCATGGCTTGCTCCCACTTCTTCTTGGCATCTACCTACATTTCTTCATCAAATATCTTTAGCTCTCCACTATTAGTGAGTGATAAATAATAAAGAGAAGGAGAAAAATGTTCAAGTAATATTATTTTCGTAGAAGACCTCCTCAATATGGGAGTTTGGGGTTCTTGTTGAGTAGTTTCATGAATTGATTCATGTGTCACTTTCCCATCTAGAAGATCCTCTACCACTGCATATTATTTCCTAGATTATTCCATGTTTTCCTGTAACTATTTCTTATACATAACTTTCTCATTAAAGACCACATCCCTAGATTGAATGATTTTCTTTTCCTTAATACTCCAACATTTACATCCAAAATCATCACCACCATAACCAATGAAAGTGGTTTTTTATGACTTAGCCTCTAACTTGGTCATATCATCTTTTTCAATATGGAAAAACACCTCACATCCAAAGACTCTAAGAAATGAATAATCAAAATTCTTACCAAACCAATCCTCCTCAGGGCCTTTTCCTACTTCGACTCCAACGAGCTATGACACACCTCTCATCCAATTTGTATTAACTTGTCAATTATTTCGCCTAATGCTTGTTCATCAACTAGACCTCCAAGACGCATAATATGCAAAGATGGTAACATGAATTCCATTGAAAGAACTACTTCGCACCAAACACCAACTGAAAGGGTGTGGCCTTATTCAACCTTTTGTAGGTTGTTTATACGCCAAAAGTACAACACAAATTTTATCATCCCAATCTTTCCTTCCAACATCACAATTTTTTGTCAAGGTATGGCTTAATATCTTGTTGAAAGCCTTAACAACCCCATTTGCTTAAGGGTAATAAGGTGTAGTCTTGTGGTGCACAACCATAAATTCATCTAATAATATCTTGATTGTCTCATTCAAGAAGTGTGTGCCCCTATCACTTGTCAAACTCAACGGACATCCATACCTAGTAAGAATATTTTCCCATAATAACTTGGCTAATGTATCTATTGTACAATCCTTTATAGGGGTTATTTTTTCCCACCTTGTAAGATAATTTGTGAAAGTGATGATATAGAGTGATCCAATTCTATGGTGGGGAAATAGGACCCAAAAAGTCTATAGCCCATTTCTCAAATGGCTCTGCACTAGAAATAGGCCTCAAAGGAATTTCATCTCTTTACCCAATTTTGTCAAGGCACTGACAATGATCACATGCCTTACAATACTCTTTACAATCTTTGTACATGATCTTCCATCATAATCTAGTGAGTAGAATCTTGCGCACAGTGGCGTTACCTACATAATGCCCACCTGCAATACCTCCATGAGCCTCTTCCATGATATATGTGTGCTCATGTTCCAGTAAACACCGGTGCAATACTTCATCTAAACGCGAGTTTGTATAAATCACCATTGATCAACATAAAATGTGTAATGCAAATTGCAAGTTGTTTGTTCTCTAATGCTTTCATTCCTTCTGGTGCCATACATGTGCGTAAAAAGACAAAAATATCCTCCAATTTTGAAGGTGCACAATGTTACCTATACAAATGTGCATCGCCATTGTATCTTAAATTATCTATGCATCGTCCCTTGATTGAATCCTTGATAAGTGGTCCGGGACAAAATTACTTTTACCTAGTTTTACACCAATCGTAAAGTCAAATTATCGTAATAGGAGCACCCATCGACATATGTGCCCCTGTAAAATGGGATTATTTAAGAAGTATTTTAATGCCATGTGATTAGTATAAAATACAAAGGGTGTTGCTAGAAATTAATGTCTACGAATTTATGTAACACGTAGATCATCGATGACAAGGCCTCACACTTTGTAGTTGTATAATTTTGTTCCGTAGGATTCAAATTTCTACTAGCAAAATAGATAGGATTATCACCACACCAATGGTTGTTCAGAGGCATCCACATGTATGTGAAATGGTTGGTTCCATGAGGGAAAACACAAAATATGCACTGTAGTAAGTCTCTCCTTCAATGCCTCAAATACACGCTACTGCAGTTCTCCCCAATAGAATATCCCTTTTCCTTTTAGTAACTCTTCCAAGGGCATGAAAATATTCGCATATCCTTTGATAAAGTTTCGTAATAACTGTGTGGCCCAATAATCCACACACCTCACTGACGGTGATAGGATCCTCCGGGCCCATAATAACTACAACTTTAGTGGATCTACTAACAAACCTTCCTTTGCAGATGATGTTCCCCAACCGAGTTCCAAAAGGTGTAGTAAACACACACTTATTGATGTTTAATGAGATACTTAACTATCTACATCTTTCAAACATTAGGTGTAAATTTTCACAATGATCCTTAACAAGCCCATACACCGTCCAATCATCTAAGTAATACTGCAAGAATTTGTGAATAAAATCCTAGAATGCTTGAATACAAAGTAGGCACGTTCTTCAAACCAAACGGTATCAATGTATATGAAAATATTCCCCATTCAGTGGTGAAAGTAATTTTATCTTGATCTTCTTATGTAATTCTAACTTGATGATACCAGAGAATCCATCTCGTGAAAGAGTGACCTTCGCACCTTGCAACACCTTCTAATATTTCCTCGGTGAAAGGTGTAGGAAAAGGATCAATAAAAATACAACATTCAACTCCCTATAATCCACACAAATCCTAATCGACTATATTTCCTTATCCGATTATCGTGGGGCCAACCTACTCGATTCTTCTAGGGGATTAATGATGCCAAATTTTAGCATTTTGCCAATTTCTTCTTTTACTTTTACGCACAGGTTTGGGTTCATCCTGTAAGGTCCATTCCTGACTTGGTGCACTCCTTCCTTTAGCTTAATCCTCATTTCTCCCAATGACTCATGCACTCCTTTTAACTCATGGTAGCCCCTAGGGAATAAATCCTGAAAATCTCATAGTAACTCAATTATCTTTGCCACTTTAGAATCAGACCAATAATCCCCAACTATTTCCTCTTTAGGTTCGGCATACGTGACAATGTTCACCTTCTTTGTCTTCATAGGTTTATGATATGTGAGTGCATTCTTATCTGCTTTGTCTAACACTTTGTGTGTACCTACTGAATGAGCTATGTCCAAATCTTCTAATTCCTCATCATCCACTATGTAGACCATCTTTCCTTTCTCCTTCTCAAAGCAAGCACGTGTAAATAGTTTGGCATATGTATCATCTACTTCATCAAAACACACTCCTTGTTCTTCCTCACCAAATAACTCCTGAATGAGTTCTTCAACCTTTGCACTATCTCCCATAGTTAAGCACTCCACAACCCATAATTCCTCTCTTACCAAAGGTTTAGTAGAGAAGTAATCAAAAGTCTAGGTCATTCCTGTAATTAAGTCTTACCAATTTCCAGTCTCCCTATGCAGTTCCACATAAACATACTAAGAGCGTGTGCAACCTTGCAACGTGGAATAAAGTTTGTGCACCCATAGTGAAGGTGGTAAAGCTTCCTAACCCTATGTCCAAAGTATCTCACACTTTGTTGAATGTGATAGTGGATAGGTTGATTACCATTTTATATGCATATTTGAGTAGGCACATTGCTCTTGAAGAACCGAGTTGTTAGAGAAATTATAACTTCATTTTGTTTTATGAGATTATCCCTGTGAACCATCCACCAGTGCGCTGTTATCCCATGCATGGTATACACTAACATATTTCTTCTTTTAAATTGATTTGTCCACTGCTCCTCCATGGCACACATGAATACCGCAGAGTCTCCTTCTCCAGTGTACTAAGGTACAAATTTGTTACCTATTCTCCTAATACAATGAGGGTTTCTTCTCCATGCAAATGCACTTCTTACTTCACACTCAACCATCTCATAGGTTCCATGTGCCCAATTTTCATAAGCAATAATTGTAGTATCTCTAATATATTGTGCATCTTCCCACTGGAGGATTCTTTCTTTAGATGGCTTGAGTACTTTCAGATCCCAAATGGCGCGTACATAAATTTTTTTCAGGTCTTCCTCACTCAATGGTTCAACATAAGGTGTAGACTTCTCATGTGTCAAAGGGATAATAACTCTTTCTTCCTTGTTCTAAAAACTTATAGACCCCTTATTGAACCGTAGATATGCATTATTTGCATAACACCAAGGGCACTCAAGTAGAGCTGGGAAGATGCCTGATTTCGCAAGTGCTAAAACCTAAAAGTCCCCAGTGAACTTGGCCCCTTGTATAGGAATGTATGCATCCTTTAAAACTAAGATTGGAGTGGCCTTAGTTTGATTGACCATAAAAAATACATTAGAGGATGGATGTAATGGAGGTCTTCCCATCTGTACCCATGCATCTAAATTAAGCACATTCATACGTGTACTGTGTCAATCAATATATTACTCAAACTCCATCCATCCATAACAACATTCAAAGTGATCTCCTTGTCATAATCCAAGTTATTAGAGGGAAGATTAACATGCGGGATCTGCCATCCATTCTCAATACATGCCTGTTGAGTGTTTCCTTTAGCTAATTCTCTAGTAATGGAATGATATTATCTGGCATAACATCTTGCATACCTCTTTCAAGTCATCAATATCCGATTGACTCTCTGCTACCTTTTTTTGTTCCAACTTCTGTGATTGTTCCTTTAAACACTGTATTTCACCTTGAATATTTTTGAGTACCTCCATGGTTTCTGATAAACCTCCTTCTAATGTGTAGGATCTAGGTACCTTGCATGTAAAACATCCTCCTTAGTGATGGTAGGCTTCGATGCAACATCTCTCGGGTAATACATCGGTTATGGTGCAGATTTGACATCCACCGATTCTCTATAATGTGTTGTATTCTAACCATCCCTACGCCTTTGTTCTCCTATTTATGCTTCTTGCTAAGATGCTCATATAAGTTTGGGCATTCCTCATAGTTTTGATTCTTCCCACAAAAAGAAAAAGTAATATTATGAGGACATTCACACCTGTAGTGGTAAGGAGATATGCATGTAAAACACATTTCACTAGGAAACTCACCTCGTCCACCACCACGGCCTCTGCCCCTGAATCCACCATGGTATCCTCGACCTATGCCATGACCTCCATTGAAATTCCCTTCATTCTGATCATAACGCACTTGATTGTGATCACGGTCATGGTGTTCACTTTTACCTTTAGAGTTATCTAATACTCCTGTCTATCACACACCAATATCTATGGCATCATGGATCTGACCAATCAACTCACAGTCTTCTGTATTGTGAGTTGTGGACTAGAAAATTTTACAATAGCAGGATACATTCTTTCTTATTGCGCATTGTAATAATGGGCAACGACTTACATCATGGTCTAAATGACATATCTCACAGTCTAACAACAATGAACATCTTGACTTGTGAGGATAACTATCCTTAGTGCACCCTTCCCTTCACAATCTGTACACAAAATCCCAATGCCCGTTTCATGAGCTTAATTGGTGATAGTTTCTCCAATCTGCTTTGCCATAAGCGTAATATGTGCTTCGGGAATGGGCTCACTCCAGTTGTCTATACTTGATTGCCTCAAAGCATGTAAAATGGCTTCAAGTGCTTTACACAGTCCATATATGTCTTATGTGACAACTCCCTTCTAAAAGGTGTGATCAAGCCCCCAAAAAACCACTATGCATGCTGGCTTGCATGGATATCATACAAAAGTTTAGACAACAATGTCTTGAAATGGGCATCATATTCCCAAACACTCTCAGTAGTGCCCTACTTAATATTCTTGAGCACACTTATACTCTTCTGCTTGAACTCCAAGATATAAAAATCCTTAAGGAAAACATCCGTTAATGTTGCATAATCTATGCAAGTCCATCAAGGTCAAACTTCCTGTACCAATTGTGTGCACATCCCTGCAACATACTTACAAACTGAATTTCCTTGTGCTCAGAAGCCATGATTCATTTTACGCACCATAGTATCTCACACATGTGCACATGCTCATCAACATATTCTATTTCCCTATACTCTTAAGAGGAAGAGACATATCCATGTAAATATTCTGGGGTTGATGAGGACCCTGCCCACATGATCTAAAACCTCTTGTGTTACCTCTGCCTCCAGAACCACCAGATCCACTAGAACTAGAGCCACCTATGCCCCTAATCCTCCACCTATAGCCTAGAAGTGGGCTAGTGGATGTACTACCCTGTGTCCCAAAAATGGTACTAAACGAAGTCTTGTAGTCTGCGAGGTGGTACTACTCCCAGAAGTGAGTCCAAAATTCTACGCGCTTGAGTTCTGTGTCGATGATGCACCTAAAAAGGTACCTCTAAATAACAAAGAAGATATTTTCCTAGCCATAGATGCACTTTATACTTGATTTACTCCTTTTCTGCTACTCCTTAAACTAGCTTGTTGACTACTAGTTATACTAGATACTAGAAAACCAAGTGCAAGGGCTAGGTTGACAGGTATATTCAGATGCGCCCCCGCAACCCATGTCATCTCTACTGGCACAATCCCATGTGAGGCCGAGGAGGGTTCCCTGTCATGCTTGCCCAAATGGGGGAGTACCAGATGCTCTAGCTCCACGCCTTTTGCGTGAGCTTTAAATATTTCACAAGCCATCTCTCTCCTTAATGCCATTCACTTTGTAATATCACGCTACTTATCTATTTCCTCTCACGTGCTGCATTATACTTTGGCTACCTTTCTTCCCTTTGCCTCTTTGCCACTAGGTCCTCCATCCTTTACCAAACTTTCTCCGCCCCTACGCATAGTAGGGTTTATCTATCCATTGAATTTTCTTCCAAGTTCATGGTTACCATCAAGATTTTGATTGCCAGTGGAATGCATTGCAAATAAGTTCCCTTGGGATAATGTAAAAACTGGAACTCAGCTTCCTTCGAGAAAGAATAAGTGGAAATTGAGTACTCCAAAATATAGCTATTCAAAACACCATGGAACTAAGTATCACAACGCATGTCCAAATCATATCAACATCATAGAGGGCCTAAAATTCTTCTGCGTCCGAGAAAAGTGTGTGATAACTCCAATTCCTTTTAGACGCATAAGCAACCAGACTACTTGTACAAATCTACCGAGAAAGATAAAAATAATCTCTCATATAAACATTCATACAAATTCTGCTCCACCCACACACGTGTGTCAGACTCAAATCCAGTGTTGAACCTCTAAGTGTACTCTTCTTCTAGATCTTTTATCCACTCCTCAACACTTGCTAAAGTCAACCAGTACATCTTACATCACGAAACATCCTAAAAACAACTGGAAAAGAGGTCCCGACGATGAAACCAATGATACAACATAGAATCTACTTTGAATAACCCAAGCATGTTGTCACATCACCCAACGTGAGCTGAGTGAGCACTCACTCGAAGCGCACAAAGGTACCCGTCCCCTCTTTAGATTTCTTGTACAGGATGTTAGTGTGATGAAGATAAGACATATTCAGATCCATAAATAAACATAAGCATTCCACAGTACATAATCCAGATCTAGATCTTAGAGAATCATGAATTAAACAATAACTATAATAAAAATAACCATACATGAACCGATTCAGTTATGTTTAACACCATTATCCAGCCAATATTATCCATTACATTAAACACTGTAAAACACGGAAGCTTGTTACATTATAAACTATCACCATAAGTCATGCACCTATTAGATCCAACAACATAACTCTAAAATAATTCACACACACTAAACTACATAATTCAATACATATTTATAGGGGTGGGGACTTTCCCTTCACTTCCTACGCACTTCTCAAAATAGGTCGCATGCTGATAATAGCCATGCGCCTTTACAATAACATGCACACATGCAAGTGCACTAATAATAGATGTCCTATAGTTAACTGGAAGAAGTAATCCTATTATTAACTACAACCTAGGCATGGCGCTTATCGGTTTCTCATTCCCAAAATACCATTTATGTGTCACGAAATTCTCCATCCCGATGTGTGCTCCGCACGCTATCTCCAAAAATAGCCCTTATCCATAAAAACGGCTAAGTCTCGAACCAAATTGTTCTAGTGCACATTTCCTTTCCTATCATTCCATGCCATCAAATGTGCCTTGTTCCCGCATGTGCATTCTTTGTGTGTCTTCTCCTTAGAAAAATATTATGTCTTCTCAACAAAGCTATAATACCTTCTAGAATCAATACTTAGATCTCAAGCATAGATTACACAATTTTTTTACACAAGAGTCTATCTAATTGATTACAATAAGATTTCACCTCATGATATTTCAATGAAGGAAATTCATTACCACAGTTGTTAACTACCAAGTTAAGAAAATCAATTTATGAAATCCATATCAAAGAAGAGAGGTGTTCAATAAATGCATCTCGAATGTACTAGTTTCATTAAGATTCTAACACAAAAACATAGATACTATATGTAGCAATGGAGTTCCCTATTCATTACAAAAATGAAATAAATTTATTAATATTAAATGAAACTGAAATATTAAAAAAGAGCTATATCCGGATAACACATTATCCTACAACATTATCAATTGAATAGAATTAAAAACTTATAAATAAAACCAAACACGTTCTCAAAGAGAAAGTACGAGTTTAGTCAACTCATTCAACCATGCATACACAACCTATTCCATTTTAAAACTCAGCCACTAATAAAAAAATATTTGTACTCTAACCTCTAGTTTTAAATTCAACTTTGGAGAATCGACTTATTCCAACAAAAAAATCTGTCCAAGTTTTAAAACTTAATAACCATTTCTAGCAACCTAGTCTCATTAAAAATTTACAACCCCAAAAATGCATTCTATCATGAATCACATTTTGTTTATGCAAGCCCATATTTATTATAAGGAACCCACTTATTTATATGCTCACAAATATAAGCTCAAATAATGGTTTATCAAAAAAGCATCTACTCATACCTAACTACATTTTGGAAAAGAAAAACCTTATTCCTTACCTTTTACAAGTACCGATTTGAGTGATGGGTCCGCCCATAAATTTTAAAAATAACATTATTGATTTAAACATATTTTTCGAAATAAAATCATCACAAATTCACATAGATAAGTTACCCTTAAAATTTTCATTCTATTAAAACATAACAACAGGAAGGATATTTTTGATCTTAAGCCTCAACAATAGCATGAGGGTTAATAATTTCACCCTTTCATTAATGATGTGATAGGAAAGGTAATGTAACTTCAAATAGATGAACAGAAAGAATGTACTATAATATAACAAATTATACACATTACATCAAACATCACTCTTTATTCATATCTCAAGATAAATTACATTAGTATCTTACACACTTCTCATAAATTTATCATATATAATTATCTCTCTCCTTTTCTATTACACATTCTCTATATTCTTCTGCATTCTATATAGCACACACATACATTTGTGATTAAGTGCAATAAATATCATCCATTACAAAATTAGCCAAAAGACACTTATTTTGGTCGTGACTCTGTTGAATGATGTCGTACTTTGTTTCCGTTTTTCTTTGAGTTATAGATCTAGATAGACTTCGGCCGATTTGTACTATGTTTGGTGGTTTTCTAGTCTTCCCGAATTTCTTTAGTCTTTGGCATATTTTCCTTCTATCTCGTGCCTTCTTCCTATGTCTTGGGTTTTCCTTTACTTGACGGATTATCCTCAAAATTGATGAATAACCCTATCAACATCATCCCCAGACTTCAAATGTTGTCTTGTCATGAAGAAAACCAAAATATGAAGAAACCTATCTTCCTTGAAAAATTGTGAAGTGTTTGTATCTTCTGGAAATTCTTCTATCTTCAAATATGTACTTTTTGGAAAAACCAAAGCATCAACTTACCATAACATTAGACATATGGCATAAGGAAGTGTTCCCCCACTCAACTCACCCAACTAGATTTATAGGACATGATGGCTTACTAAGAAAATATTTCTTTTTTTTTCCTTATGCGGTAGTTTGAGGAATATAATTTGTGTACTTAGTGATATTCATCTAAAAAGTATACCATTTCTCTAAATGATATTTTATTTATTACATCCATACTGTAACTATGTTCTCTTAAGAAAAGAGAAGAATGTCTATAGGTGGGTGATTCAATTGAATTTGGTTGTATCTTTTCTTTGTAGCTACCAATTCTTGTTGCATTATTACAAGGATCTATCCATTGTGGTAGTGTATTTTGCATATCCACAAATTTCTCTACTCGATGTTGTTGTTTGCTATGATGTTAATCTATAAGATTTGTAAGTTTTCTTCATTGAGAACCATCAAATCTATGGTTATATCATATTCCATGGACTCCTTATCAAGTTGTTCTAATTTGTCCAATTCCACCTTATCCTTCCGAGTTAATCTGCCAACCCATGGTGTAGGTGTAGTATGTAACACCATTTATTACTTATGTCTCAAACTTGGTAAGGGATGTCTATATGTCCTTATGTCGCCTCTAATTTTCCATGGCTAGAGGTTGTATGATTTTCTCCTTATATGCTTGTATTGCCTCTTCTCTAATTTCTTCTTTTCAGTTTATTGTAGTGTGGCATTATCAACCAAAATTTCATTTACCTCATTTTAGTTGTTTCCATTGGAAGGTTGGAATCAATCTTAATATGTGGTTTGGCTATTTTGATAGATGTCAATATTTTGTTCATTTCCTCCTCTATGTCTATGTACCTCTACATCCAATCATGTTTGACGCTTTGATCTAGTAGCTAGGTACATGTAGACTTTTGTATGGGTGAGAGCTTGTGTAGGTGTACTATATAACCTCCTTGAGTTTTATCTACTACCCCTTGTTGTAGCTGTATGGTATGATGTTGTTTTCTTTTTTGAAGTGCTTAGTTGATCTTAGCCAATGAATCCCATGGAGAGTGAGTTGGTACTATACCATGGGGTGCTTCAATTGTTTCCGTGGCTGTAATATGAAAATTTTCCTATATTTTCACCTCCTTTTATTTATCCTCGATCTCCTGTTTATTATGTTCTTCTTCCTTTCTTTGTTTTCAGCTACCTCATTATTTTGTTCTTTTTCTTTCCTCTTCCTTTCTTCCTCTTTTCTGTTCTTCTTTCTTCCTTTATTTGTTTTTTTCTTCTTTATCTCCTCTTTGGTTTTATTCTCTTCTTCTTCATTATTTTCTCTACTTCTATCTTCCTCTCTTCCTCTTCCTTTTTCTTTTTCTCTTCCTCTTCATTCTTCTTTTTATCTTGTTCTTTCCTCCTCTCTTCCTCTACATTCTTCTTTCTTTCTTTATCTTCCTTATTCTTCTTATCCTCTTCCTACTTCTCCTTCTTAGCTTCCTCCACGTTCTTCCTCTTATCTTCTTCTTCCATCTCCTTCTTAAACACCAAAATTTTGACCTTAAGCCTCGACAATAACGTGAGGGTTAAGAAGTTTTCTCTTTTGTTAATGATGTGATAGGGAAGATAATGTAACTTCAAATAGATAAACAAAAGGAAGGTAATATAACATAACCGATTATAAGCATTGCATCAACCATCACTCTTTATTCATATCTCGAGATAAATTACATTTGTCTCTTAACACACTTCTCGGATATTTCTCATATATAATTATCTCTCTCCTTTTCTATTATATATTCTCTACATTCTTCTACATTCTATACATCACACATATACATTTGTGATTAAGTACAATAAATATCATCTCTTACACAATTATCCAAAAGACACTTCTTTTGGTCCGAATCTGTTGACTAAATTCCTACTCTGTTTCTAGTTTTCTTTGTGTTGTTGTTGTGGATAGATTTTGGAAACTTTTCCAACCTTCTGAGGATTTATTTAGTCTTCAGAGTCTTTTGCATCATTCCGCAACTTCTTCCCATATCTCGCTATTTTTCATTTACTTTGTGGATTGTTCTCAAAATTTATGAAGAACCTCATCGACATATTTGATAAATTCATTCCTGAGGCTATGAAGGTTTATGCAAATTTTCCCTTCTAAAATTCCACTATTTTCTTCCAATATCTTCAAGAAAATCAAACAACAAAAACCCCAAAAGACGTCCCCAGATTTAAACCTTATTAACACCATGAATTATAATAATAACAACACTTATTTTAGCAAATAAGACACCAAAATAACTGAACAAAACAAATTCCCAAACCACCATCTAAAGATTGTAAAAGGAAGAGCTTTAATAATAAAGGAAAACAATAAAATGAAACCCGAAATGCATCCTCGTAGCTTCCCCAAAATATTCCAAAATCCAAAATACCATGCATGCATTAAATGCATTAATTTCTTGTAGTGCCGGTGCATAATATGACATGGCTAATTTCCCTCTATGTTAGGGAATAAGGGATAAAATATGCGGAACAATCCCACTCGAGAATCGTAATAGTAGAAACTAATATGTAGAAAGATATTATAGATATGAAATAAAAGTGCAAAAATAAAAGAAAAAAACACAGAGACAAGATTTAACGTGGTTCACCTAATTTGGGCTATGTCCACAAAGAATCACTTGCTTGGATTTTATTACAAGCTACCTCTTTCTCTCAATACAATACATGGATCATTTGGAGCTATGCTTAAGAAAATCTCCTAAATTTACACTTGAACTCACACACTCTACAATAAAAATGTTTCACCTATCGAAGTACATCAATAAGTAATAGCTTAAGTAGTTTTACAATATTGTGGGTATCAAAACCATGGGCCAAAACTACCCCATAAACCTATGGGTCAAAAATCTTACCCATATGAGAATAACACGTTTCCTGAGATATTGGAAACATTTTTTGAGGCCATTTTTTTCTCGGGGTATACCCTTGAACCCTTATTACCAAGGGCTACCACCCTGGATCCCGCTTGAGGCCAGTGGCCCCTGGCCCCAAAGCCCGATGTAAAAACTATGGAGAGTGTACATTCTTCAACAATTATACACATGAAAACATGTTTGACAACATAACAATCTCCCACTTGGAGACTAATTTTCCTCTAAGAAAGATTCTCAACCCTTCACTATCATCGTGAAGACCAACCAAAGATGAACATAACTTAGTTTCTCCTTGTGACCACTTTGGTCATCATGTTAGAAGGATTCTAACTGGTATGAATCTTCTCTAACTTCAACTTCTATTCCTTTAAAGGTTTCCTAATGAAATGGTACCTAAGTTTTATATGCTTTGTCCTAGAGTGGAAGGAAGAGTTCTTAGCTAGATGTATAACACTCGACTATCACTATATAACTTATCTTCCTCATGCTTATGCCCCAAATCCTCAAGAAATTATTGTAATTGTTATCCAAATAACTCTCCTAATTATTTGGGTAAGCTGGTATGAATATTCGGCTCTCAAGTCCTCATTAAAGGTTACACGTGCTCAGGTTCAGTTGGCACAACTCCTTGGTCGTAGCTTCTCCTTGGCGCCCATTCTTTTTCCTCAAGTGCCCTTGTGTGATTTATGTTCTATCCTTCCTTTTTATTTTCCTCTTTTTCCAATCCGCCCTTGCGCCCACCTTCTATGCTTTCGCATTCTTCCTAAGAAGATTCTTTACCCTGCACATGTTTTAGACTTGCTTAATTGGCTAAGTCCCTGATCTCCTTAAATGTCATGCCCATTACTTTGTAATAGTTGTACCTTAACTATGCATTCTTTGCACACCATTTTTCCTCATTTCCTGCACATGTAGTGCACACCCTTCGACACCTTCCTTCACGTGCCCGTCCGTCGCAGCCTCCTTTGTGCTCCTCTGTGCCAAGGTCATCTTGCAACATGTCTGAATATGCCATGTGTAACTAGTCAAAGCGTGCCAAACGAGTGTCGAATCCTTGTAACAAATTAGCAAGTGACACGTGGTGGAAATGACAAATATTTTTACACTTGCTCATCATTTCAGCCAATCCATGCGTGCCACGTGTTTTTCGTGTGCCAAAACTCGACATCTTCGACAGTTGTATCTTTTGTTGTAGAGCTCGAGATCATTGCACGCCTAGACTTGTTAGAAAGATGATGACATCGATATCTGATGCTAGAAATTCAAATTCAAATTCTTGGTGGATCTAATAGGTGAGAAATGGGAAAACATCTCTCTGAGCATTAATGAGTAGATCTAATTGCTCCAACCACCCAATTTGATATGATCTGCCATCTTTTCTTCTTCAACATGTCAAACAAGCTTGGGGAAGCATATTTCATAGATGTCTAGGTGTATTTATAGGCATTGAATGCTTCTTGTTGGTGGTTACATTTCAAATTCAAGTTTTCCCACCTTTCTTCCATTCTTCCTTCATGGATTCATCTATAAGTCTAAGAAATAGACTCATTTGTTAGGGTTGGATGCTTTGGATCCTTACATGTTTTACTGAGGACTCCATGCTTTCTATATTTTGAGTTGTAGACCTCTAGATCTGGCTCTTGCATGTGGATATCAACCTCCTTCACCATTGTAACAGCTCCGTGCATTTCTAGAAGTAATAGAAGCATCGTTTTGTGACTATTCTCTATCCTAACATGTTTGCATTCTTTCCTTTTGCCTTTTCTTTTTCATTGCATGGTTGTTGTGTTATTTCACGTCCCTTGTAGTTCTTTATTTAGTTGTGTTCCATGAGAATGATCTAGTCAATACATGTTTAGTTGTGCTACTCATGCCTAGCCTCCTTTCACACATTTCCTTTCATTCTTGCTTAGAGCAGATAGTCTTCATCCCACTTTTCTAGTGCTATCTCATTTTAGTGTAGTTTCCTTTCATGTTATTATTCTATCTCCCGAGTCCCTTGGAATTATTAGCTTAGTTTTCCCATCCATCACTAGGAGTACCAATAGTGGTAGAAATAAATAGAGGAACGGAACCGACCTTCCCGAGATCCGTCCCAAGCGTACAAGGTCCCACAACTTGGGGATGGTTCCATTGTGGTCTCAAACATCTTGTCCCTTCCAAGGTCTAAGACATGGGTGCATGTTTGAGCAACCAACGATAACCAAATCATCTCTTTTCTTTACTCTATGGCAACAACATACTTAGCCTCTTTGGTTGAAAAAGCCACAAGCTTCTATAATGTGAAATACATCTCATTGTTGTGCCACCTAAAGTGAAAATATAACTTGTCATGCTCCTCTGTTGTCTACATATCTAGCCATATATGAATCTACATAACCACGCAAAGTGGTTTCCGATCCAATATAGTACAAAATTGTTCCCATGGTCCTCTCAAATCTTGAAGGATCCACTTTATTTCCGACATTGATCTTTACCCGGATCACTCATAAATCTACATGCTCCCACTACATGGGAAATATCATGCCTAGTGAACACCATGGCATACATCAAACCGCCAACCGATGATGAGTAATGTACCTTGGACATCTGATTTCTCTCTTGATGTGTCTTGGGACACAACTCCTTTAATAAATTGAAATGACTGCCAAAGGAGTCCCAGTGGTTTAGCATCATGTATATTAAACCTCTCCACGACATTATTAATGTACTCTTCTTGAGATAAATTCAGCTTATGTTCCTTCTTATCCCAAGATATCCTGATACTAAGGATTTTTTTGGCTGCCCACAAATCTTTCATAACAAAGGAGTCACGTAGCTGCTTCTTGAGTACTTTTATTTCCTGCATGTTTTTTTCTTGCAACCAAAAAATCATCCACATACAAGAACATGATAATATAACTACCATCATAAAATTTCTTTACATACATGCAATGGTTAGAATGGCATCTATATAACCTTTTTTCATCAACAAACTATCAAATTTCTTATACCATTGATGTGGAGCTTGTTTCAGGCCATACAAGTTCTTCTTCAGTTTGCACACCATATCCTCTTTACCTTTGACCTCATATCCCTCTAGTTGTTGCATATATAGATCTTCCTCCAAATCACCATGGAAAAATGCAGTCTTTACATATAACTGCTATAAGTGTAATTCTTCCAGTGCCACTATTCCAAGAAACTTTTTAATAGAATTCATTTTTACTATAGGAGAAAAATATCATCAAAATATATTCCTTTTTCTATGTAAAACCTTTGACCACCAACCAAGTCTTGTATCTTGTATCTTTTCTTTCCTCCTTCTTCCTCTTTTACTCTATACACCCACTTGTTCTACAATTTTCTTTTACCTTCAGGTAGCTTCACCAAATCCCAAGTCTTGTTCTCCATGAGAGACTGATGCTCCTCATTCATGGCTTGCTCCCACTTCTTCCTGGCATCTACCTACATTTCTTCATCAAATATCTTTAGCTCTCCACTATTAGTGAGTGATAAATAATAAAGAGAAGGAGAAAAATGTTCAAGTAATATTATTTTCGTAGAAGACCTCCTCAATATGGGAGTTTGGGGTTCTTGTTGAGTAGTTTCATGAATTGATTCATGTGTCACTTTCCCATCTAGAAGATCCTCTACCACCTGCATATTATTTCCTAGATTATTCCATGTTTTCCTGTAACTATTTCTTATACATAACTTTCTCATTAAAGACCACATCCCTAGATTGAATGATTTTCTTTTCCTTAATACTCCAACATTTACATCCAAAATCATCACCACCATAACCAATGAAAGTGGTTTTTATGACTTAGCCTCTAACTTGGTCATATCATCTTTTCATATATGGAAAAACACCTCACATCCAAAGACTCTAAGAAATGAATAATCAAAATTCTTACCAAACCAATCCTCCTCAGGCATGCCTCCATCTAAGGAACTTGAGGGTCCTCTATTTATCAAGTACACAACCGTGCTCATTGCTTCTACCCAAAAGGAAAGAGGTAGTCCCACATGTAACCTCATGCTCCTAGCTTATTCCATTATTGCCTTATTCATCCTTGATGAAACCCCATTCTATTGTGGAGTTAATAGAACCATATTTTGCATGTGGATCCCATTCTTTGAATAATAATCATCAAAATAATTACTACAATAATCACCTCCATTATCGACATGAGATATTTTAGCTTAAGACTTGTTTCATTCTCTACCAAGGATTTCCATTTTAAAAAAGTGTTAATACATCAAATTTATTTCTAATACAATATACCCAAACTTTCCTTGTTGCATCATCAATAAAAGTAACATAATAATTTGAACCCCAAGAGAGATGAAACATGAGCCAACCCCACACATCAAAATGTATGAGCTCCAACATATTCTCTATCTTTATAGGTCCAATCTTGAGAAAAATTACACCCTTCTATTTCCCATATACAAAGTTCTCACAAAACTCTAAACATGTTTATGTAAATGGGAAAATTCTTCTTTATGATCCATATTCCCTTATGGCTCATATGATTGAGCCTATAGTGCCACAATGTTTTATATGCATCTGAAGCCACAAGATTACAAGAATTTGTGCTATCAACCTTGGCGAAATCAGTACAAAAATCAAAGATACACGCCCAATCTGCAAAAGTGAGAATGATAGATGACAGACCTAATGCACATATTCCCTTTCAATTTTTCCTCCCATGCCTTTTCTTCTAGCACCCGGTGTGAGTCGTGTGTTTTTCCATCTCGAACAATTTGGCATAAGAGTCGAATGGCACTTCCTTGCAACATACCTCACAGTCAATATCATTGTGCTAATGCCACGCGCACCCAAGCCTTAATGATCTAGAATGCGTTAGTTTATGAACCCTCAACAAGTTCCCCTGAAGTAAATAGCCAAGGAAGACCAGAATATCCTCAGAGACAAAATTGATGTTATTTGGCATGGAGGACTTCGTATAATCAACCAAGCTACATAAAATACAAACAGACCACACACCCAAGTTATAGACAACACAAGATGTAAAAAGAGGATGTTAGAGTCGGGTGCAGTACCACTCCTAGAAGCGCAAGCGGACCCTTGAAAGTAGAAATATGTAGACAAGCAATCCTGCAGTAAAAGCACTCAAGTCCCTATGTAAGAGGTCCCACACAAATCTCCTTTTGAAGCAGTGTGTGCCTCTCCTTTGGTAGGTCAAGCCTCTGCTCTAGCTAAAGTCTAGGATTCCATGCCTAAACACTCAAGAAGGGATGTTTTTCCCCAAATGCATAAGACAAGGGGAGTTCAATTTGGATTTGTTAACTAGATGAAGAGAACAAACATAAATGTCACAATTTGGGATGCCCAGCATTCCATCTAAGTGGGATCTGTTGCATAAAGATCTAACGTAACTTCCATGCATTGATCCAGCAGTGTGTAGAAGCCACACACTTCTATTAATGTCTGCCAAGAAGAGGAGAAACAAGTAATTAAATTTTTTAAAACCCCACCATTCTATATGTCATTGATCATAGACAAACCCCTAATACATAATTACATGATTGACTCAAGTGCTAGTACTTCTATCATGCCTAAGAAAATAGCCGATGTCTTAGGTCTTACATATAGCCCTTTGTCTAAAGGAGTCCTGCAACTTGATGGTTCAACTATCACCACCTTAAGAGTCATCAAAGATCTTGAGTTAACTCTCCATTCTTGTCCAAGCCTAACCATTACTCAAGATGTGTCAATCATTGATCTACCTTCTTTGTTTGCCCTATTCCTCTCAAGAGACTTCACTACTAAAGTGGGTGGCTACTTGTCTTCTAATTGGTCTCATATGTTACTCAAGACAAGTTATGGTACCTGGTTTACCATAAAATCTGAGCCTATATTTTCCTATCATGTAGAGTCATATATCTTATCCCCTCTCTAAGCCAACTATTTAATCCAAGAAGAACAATCTTCAGTTCCAAAAGAGAAATATCCTCCACCCTCTGTTTCCGACCTAGTAATTGATGAATGGGTGGAGAGGCACCATAAATTTGATCCATATACTGAAGAAATGGAAGCTTATGAAAGCTGGACTTGGTACTTACGATTTCTTGAAGAAGAAGCAATGCTGCCACATGCACTCAAAAAGGATAAAGTTGAGCGAGTACGTGGAGGTTGTACTTTGATGGATCCAAAAGCAAAAATGGCGTGAGAGCAGGAGTGGTTCTCATTTCCCCTAAGGATGAGAAATTATTCTTCACGCACATGATGTAGTTTGCATGTTCTAACAATGTGGCAGAGTATGAAGTGTTGGTGCATGGCTTGCTCATTGTTGAGAAGAAGAAAATTAAGGCACTACAGATCTTTGGGGACACAAAATTGGTTATCCACCAAGTTACCAAAAAATGTCAGACAAATAATAAGCTTCTCAAAGCTTATAAACATAGAGTTTTGGACCTCCTTGAGATATTTGATGCTCTAAATCTGTAGATGGTACCGTGTAGAAATGAACAAAGAAGGTGACCGGATGGCGCGTTGGGTTCACAATTTTCCTGCTGAGGAATTTATCAAAAGAAACACTCAACACATCAAGATGGTTATTATGTCATCCATTCCAGACAACAACACCAGCTGGAAAGTATTTGAAAGTGATGCACAAATTGTCTAGTTCATTCAAAATGAAGCTAAGTTTTCATCAAGTATGCAAGATGACTTGCATGAAAACTATGGTGACTAAGTGATACAGCTAAAGAAAAACAAGTTATCTAAAGGGTTGGTCACCTTAGAGAGAATATTTATCCCTGATGATGAGTTCAAGGGTGAAGAAAGGTACATGTGTGTCATGTAATAATATTGTTCCCAGTCACTATTGCATGTGGGAAGAGTTGCTACTGCTCATAAAGCTTACACGCATGAAGAGAAACATGCCTTCATCTCTCTCTATCAAAAATTCATTGATATCTTCTCATGGGAGTATGAAGACCTCAAAGGTTTTGATCCAAGTGTTTCTCAACACTCCATTTACCTTGATTTTGGTATCAAGCCTATCAGATAGAAGCAATGAATAGTCAATCCAAAGATAGAGCCCCTCATGAGAAAGGAATTATCCAAACTCATTAAGGAAAAAAATATTTTTCCCATCAAATACTCTACATGGGTCACGAATCTAGTTCTAGTGCACAAGAAGAATGGTGAAATCAGACTCTATGTTGATTTTAGGTATTTGAATAAGGCATCCCTAAAGGATCGTTATCCTTTTCCTTCAATGGAGAAAATTCTACAAAGCGTGTGTGCGTGCACAAAGAGATTCTCCATGCTAGATGGGTACTCAAGTTTCAATCAGATCCTGGTTAAGGAAGAGAATCAATTCAAGATGGAATTTATAACCAAGTGGGGAACATATGCATATAAAAAAATGCCCTTTGTTTGCATCAAACGGGTGCCACATTTCAGCGCCCATGGATTTTGCCTTCAAAGGATACATCAATGATTTCATCCTAGTTTACCTTGATGACAAAAAAGTCTTCTCAAAGCGAGATCATGGATCATATGGCACACCTAGAGAAAGTCTTTGAGAGATGTAGAAATTTTGGGGTGTCTCTTAACCCCAAGAAGTACAATTTTGTAGTAGCATAGGGTAAGCTTTTGGGCCATGTGGTTTCAAAGGATGGCATCACTATTGATCCTGAGCACATCTTAGCCATCCTGGCTCTTTCCCTGCCAGTGCACAAAAAGGCCCTACAGTCCTTCCTTGGCAAGATACATTTTGTTAGGTGTTTTATCCCTAACTTTGTAGGACTAGTTCAGCCCATTACCTTGATGCTTAAAAAGGACATAGCCTTCAAATGGAAAATAGAAGGAAGAGAGAGCTTCAACAAGATCAAACAAGAGATTTCTTACGCGTCAACACTCATCAATCAAGAATACTCAAAGGATTTCATCAATTATACTTATGGAACTGATGCGAGTGTTGTTGTTATCCTAACACAAGCAAACAAACAAGAAATTTGGAACAACTAGTGGCTTTCTTGACCATAATTTGAAGGATTATGAATTAAGATATAGTCACATGGAGAAGTAGGTCTTCACCATTATGCACACACTCAAGAAATTCAAAAGTATGCTTACCACAAATCATATCAAGGTGTTAGTCTCCCACTCTTTGGTCAGAGACTTCATCATGGGAGTAGAAATCAGTGAGAAAAGAGCACTGATGGGTGACCAAAATCATGGAGTATGATGTGACTATTAAAGCCACAAAGCTAGTAAGAGGTAGTGCGCTTTGTAGGTAGATTATTGAGGATGCACAGAGTGAACCCGAGGCTTCATTATTCCTGGATGAGGACCTCCCACATGCAAGACTTGAGTAGAATACAGACCCTGACATGTGTGATTGGATGAAGGACATGATCACATTCCTTTCCAAGGGTGCATACCCTCCTAGTTTAAACAAAAAAAAGAAGACATCTAAGGTTATAATCTATCCCTTATGTGTTGATTGATGGACTTCTCTTTAAAAGGAATCTTGATGGTGTGATGTTAAGATGTATCAATGATACACAAATGGAAAAAAGTGTTAGCAAAATTTCACGATGGATTCTCTAGTGGACACTTCTCTGCCAAAACTACAACAATGAAGATCATAATGACAGGTATCTTTTGGCCTACCCTGTTTGTAGATGCACACAAGTGGGTCACAAAATGCAAGGAATGTGCTTTCTTTGCAAGAAAGAGAAGATTGGAAGTGCTTCCCCTCCGCCTAATCCAAGTGGATCAGCCTTTTTCGTAATGGGGTCTCGACTTAATAGGCATGATCAATATACCTTCAAGCACTGGACATAAATGGGTGTTGACAGCTATAGATTACTTCACCAGATGGATAAAAGCTAACGCACTTAAGGAATCAACCAAGTCAATCATCCTTGACTTTCTTGAAGGTATAGTCACAAGGTTTGGTGTTCCTCAAACCATTATATTTGATAATGCAAAAGCCTTCCTTGGTACTAAAATCACTGATTGGGATCTAAGTTTGGGCATTTACACGAAGACTTATTCTAACTATTACCCTCATGGAAATGGTGCAGTAGAATCAACAAACAAGAACACGATCGAGAATCTGAAGCGCATAATGAACAGCAACCAAAGATAGTGGCATACAAAGGTCTTGTGTGTGCTCTGGGTAGATAAAATCATAGTCAAAAAGGTAATAGGAACTTCACCTTATAAGCTTGTCTATGGAAAGGAGGCTACCCTTCCTTTGACACTAGAATTGAATTCATTAGCGCTTTCCCAACAATTAGAATTTGAAGGCACATACCAGAGAGAAATCAGAATGGCAAAGTTGGTTAATCTTGAAGAACTAAGGAACTCTGCCATGATTAAGCTAGAAAAAAATCAGCAAGAAACAAAGAAATGGTTCGACAGAAAGGCTAGGCCTCAAGCTTTCAAAGTTGGGGACTTGGTCCTAAAATGGTATCTTGTGAAAAAGCTAAACTAGGGGTATTATTCAATTTGTTTTGCACTTTGGAGTGGCCCATACATCATTAGTTCCTGCAAAGAAGATAACTCTTTCAAGTTAACTCATCTTGATGGAGGTGCACTACAAATCCTAGTAAATGGGATCTATCTCAAACCCTTCCATTAAGTTTATTGCATCATGTTGTATATATTAGAGTAGTTTCAATTCCTCCAAGTACGCTACACACACATTGTTTATTTGTACATAGTTCTTCTTCTCACGTGCTTCCTACACACACTCTTCTTGTTGCTTCTAGGATACATAACTTCCTTCATTAGTGGCAAGATTCAGTATAGAGTCAATAAATGATCTTCAAGTGACTACAGGGGCAGTTTCATGATTACATAATCAGACCCCATGCCAAATGTATGCTTCAAAGTTCTTGATCTTCTTCATCTAGCAGGCAGATGGCCCCGAAAGTCACCAAAACTGTTATCCAAATAACTCTCCTAGTTATTTGGGTAAGCTGTAGTATAAATACTCGGCTCTCAAGTCCTCATTGAAGGTTACGTGTGCTCAAGTTCGGTTAGCACAACTCTTTGGTTGCAGATTCCTTGGCACCCATTCTTTTCCATCAAGCACCCTTACACAATTTCTATTCTCTCCTTCCTTTTTATTTTCCTCTTTGTTCCACTCCTCCCTTACGCCCACCTTATGTGCTTTCTCCTTCTTCCTAAGTAGCTTCTTCACCCTGCATATGTCTCATACTTTCTCAATCAACTAAGTCCCTGATCTCCTTGCACATAGCACCCATTACTTTGTAATAGTTGCACCTTGACCGTGAATTCTCTTAACACCAGTTTGCCTCATTTATCACGTGCGTTGCACATGCCCTTTTGTGCCTTCCTCTACATGCCCATCCCTCACACCCTCCTTTGCACTCCTCTATGCCAAGGTCATCTTACGACATGCCTAAATATGTCATACACAACCAGTTAAAGTGTGACAATAGGATGTCGAATCCTTGCAACAAATCAACAAGTGAAACGTGGTACAAATGAAAAATATTTGTAAATTTGGTCATCATTTCAGCCAATCCACATGTGCCACGTGTTTTTCTTGCACCGAAAACTATGACATCTTTTGACATCCATATATTTTTCTACGAGATCTCATATCAGTGTGCACCTAGACTTGTCAAAAGCTACACGACATCAATTACTATAGTGCTAGAAATTCAAATTCAAATTCTTGGTGGATATGGTAGGTGAGAAATGGGAAAATGTCTCTATAAGCATTAATGAGTAGATCTGACTGCTCCAACTACACGATTTGATATGATCGCCTTTATTTCTTCTTCAACACACCAAACAGGATCAAGAATGTGTATTTTATAGATCTCTAGATAGATATGCAAGAATTGAATGCTTCTTTTTGGTGGTTGCATTTCAAATTTTATTTTTTCCCCTTTCTTCCCTTCTTCCTCCATGGATTCATCTATAAGTGTAAGAAAAAACTCATTTGTTAGGGTTGGATGCTTTGGATCCTTATGCATTTTTTGAGGACTATATGCTTTCTTTATTTTGAGTTGCATACCTCTAGATCTAGCTCTTGCATGTGAATATCGGCCTCCTTCATCATTGTAACAACTCTGTGCATTTTAAGAAGTAATATAAGCATTGTTTTATGACTATTCTCTATCCTAACATGTTTGCATTCTTTCCTTTTACCTTTTCTTTTTACGTTTGTGTCTTTGGTTGTGCCATTTCACATCCCTTGCAATTCTTTATTTAATTGTGTTCCATGAGAATTATTTGGTCAATACGTGTTTAGCTTTTGCTACTCATGACCAGCCTCCTTTCACGCATTTCCTTTCATTCTTGCTCGAGAGAAGATAGTGTTCATCCCTCTTTTACGAAGTGCTATCACCTTTAGTGTAGTTTCCTTTCATGTTATTCTTCTATCTCTGGTCCCTTGGAATTATTAGCTTAGTTTTCACTTCCATCACTAGGAGTAGTAGTAGTAATAGAAATAGATAGAGGAACTGACCTTCTCTGGAGATCTGTCCCAAGCGTGCAAGTTCCCACAACTTGGGGACGGTTCCATTGTGGTATCAAAAACCTCAGCCCTTCAAAGGTCCAAGACATGGGTGCACATTTGAGTAGCTAAAAGTAACTAAATCATCTCTTTTCTTTCCTATGTGGCAACAACATACTTAGCCTCCGTGGTTGACAAAGCCACAAGCTTCTATAGCCATAAAATCCATCTCATTATTGTCCCACCTAAAGTAAAAATATAACTGTTGTGCTCCTCCTGTTTTCTACATATCCATCTATATCTGAATCTACATAACCACGTAAAGTGGTGTCCGATTCAATGTAGTATAAAAATTTTCCCATGGTCCATCTCGATCTTGAAGGATCCACTTTATTTCCCATCGGTGATCTTTACCGGATCACTTATAAATCTACTCACAACTCCCCTTTGCATGGGAAATATCATGCCTAGTGCATACCATGGCATACATCAAACTACCAACTTTGGTGAGTAATGTACCTTGGAAATCTGATTTCTCTCTGCTTTGTCTTGGGACACAACTCCTTTAATAAATTTAAATGATTTGCCAAAGGTGTCCCAACTGGTTTAACATCATGTGTACTAAACCTCTCCACTACATTCTTAATTTACTCTTCTGAGATAAATTCAGCTTATGTTCCTTCGTATCCCAAGATATCCTCATACCAAGGATTTGTTTGGCTGCCCACAAATACTTCATAGCAAAGGAGTCATGTAGTTGCTTCTTGAGTACTTTTATTTCCTGCATGTTTTTTTCTTGTAACCAACAAATCATCCACATACAAGAACATGATAATATAACTACCATCCCAAAATTTCTTTATATACATGAAATGGTTCGAATGGAATCTATATAACCTTGCTTCATCATGAAGTTATTAAATTTCTTATACCATTGACATGGAGCTTGTTTTAGGCCATACAAGTTCTTCTTCAATTTACACACCATATCATCTTTACCTTTGACCTCATATCCCTCTAGTTTTTGCATATATAGATCTTCCTCTAAATCACCATGGAGAAATGTAGTCTTTACATATAACTTCTCTAAGTGTAAGTCTTACGGTTCCACTATTCCAAGAATTTTTTTAATAGAGTTCATTTTTACCATAGGAGAAAAATATCATCAAAATCTATACCTTTTTTGTGTAAACCCTTTGACCACCAACAAAGCATTGTATATTTTCTTTCCTCCTTCCTCTTTACTTTGTACACCCACTTGTTCTACAATTCTCTTTTTCCTCTAGGTAGCTTCACCAAATCCCAAGTTTATTTCTCCATGAGAGACTGATGCTCCTCATCCATGGCTTTCTCCCAATTCTTCCTAACATCTACCTACATTTATTCATCAAATATCTTTATCTCTCACTTTGTTAGTGAGTGATAAATAATAAAGAGAAGGAGAAAAATGTTCAAGTGATATTCTTTACCTAGAATACCTCCTCAATATAGGAGTTTGGGGTTCATGTTGAATAGTTTCATGAATTGATTCATGTGTCACTTTCCCATCTAGATCCTCTACCACTTTGCATATTATTTCTGGATTATTCCATGTTTTTCTGTAACTATTTCTTATACATAACTTTCTCATTAAATACCACATCCCTAGATTGAAGTATTTTCTTGTCCTTAATACTCCAACATTTATATCCAAATTCATCACCACCATAACCAATGAAAGTGTATTTTTATGACTTAGACTCTAACTTGGTCCTATCATCTTTGTCAATATGGACAAACACCTCAAATCTAAAGACTCTAAGAAATGAATAATCAAAATTCTTACCAAACCAATCCTCCTTAGGTATGCCTCCATCTAAGGCACTTGGGGTCATCTATTTATCAAGTACACAACTATGCTCACCGCTTCTAACCAAAAAGAAAGAGGTTGTCCTGCATGTAACCTCATGCTCTTAGCTCATTCCATTATTTTCATGTTCATCCTTTATGACACCCCATTATGTTGTGGAGTTCCTAGAACCATATTTTGCATGTGGATTCCATTCTTTGAATAATAATAATCTAAATCATTATGCAATACTCCCTTCATTATCGACCTGAGACATTTTAGATTAATACATGTTCCATTCTATACCAAGGATTTCCATTTAAAAAAGTGTAAATACATATAATTTACTTCGATACAATATACCCAAACATTCCTTATTGCATCATCAATAAAAGTAACATAATAATTTGAACCCCAAGAGACGATACATGAGCTGATCCCCACACATCGAGAATGTACCATATCCAACTTACTCTCTTTCTTTATTGGTCCAACCTTGAGAAAAATTACATGCTTCTATTTCCCATATACACAGTTCTCATAGAAATCCAAACCCATTTATTTAAATCAGGAAAATTCTTCTTTATAATCCACATGCCCCTATGGCTCATATGATTGATCCTATAGTGCCACAATGTTTTATATGCATTTGAAGCCACAAGATTACAATAATTAGTGTTATCGGTGGTTAAATACAAGGTTCCAACCTTCTTACCTCTTTCCACCACAAGAGAACCCTTCGTAACCTTCTAAGAGTCTGTTTTAAATATCACAATACAACCATCATTTCCCAATTTGCCCCATCAATACTAATTTTCCTCTCAATGTAGGCACATGTATGACATGCTTTATTAGCCATGTATTCCCATTCTATATCTTAACCTCAAAATAACCTTTTCCAACTATGTTGTAAGGCTCATCATCACCCAAAACAACATGCCTAAAATCCCTTGAACATAATCAACAAAATAATGCCTATGTGGAGTAACATAAAAAGAATCCCCAAAATCTAAAATGTAAGATTCAATAATAATATGCAAAGAAAGAATCAAAGCATCCCAACAAACATTACCTGTTGCCACATTCACCTCATTTTTTTCTTCCGGTTGTTTCTTCTTGTCTGAAGTTCCCATCAGTCCTTCTTTGCATGCCAGAATTTCTACGATGTCAAGTATACCATCTTGATTTTGACCTTGTCCGATCTTTTGATTTTCCATGGCTTCCTCTATTCTTATGTCTCCCTCTAGTTTCCACCATTAAAGAATTCCCTAAAGTATAAGATTCCCTAAATATTTTTCTTTGCATTTCCTCGCTTAGAATCACCCCTACAATGTCCTAAAACTTAAAATTTGAGTTAGTTGGAACCAAGTTACTTACAACCATTACCGAGGCTATTCCAACTCTCATGTAAAGAGCACAAAATTAATTAAGCCCTAAATTCTTCATCAAAATATATGGTAACCAAATCTAGCATATTCACAACCATATTAAAATTATTTAAATTTTCTTCTACTAAACCATTCTTAGACATCCGCATATTAAACAAATTTTTCATTAAAAATATCTTGTTAGAGGAAGAGGGTTTTTCATATAACTTCTCTAATTCATCCATCAGTTCTTTTGTAGTATTTTCCTTTGAAACATTAAATAATACCGAAGATGCAAGACATATCCAGATTGTCCCAAGTGTCTTCCTATCTAGTAAATCCCATTCCGTATCCATCATACTCGAGGGTTTGTTCCCTTTTCCAGATAGTGGAATATAAAGATCCTTCGATAAAGGTAATCTTCCATCTACATCTTCCAAAGACTAAAATTATGCCCGTTGAATTTATCAACCTTTGATCTTCCATCATCTTCCATAGCTCCCACTCAAGCTAAAACTTTCCCTATAGTTCAACACTTCAAACAAACCAAACTAGGCTCTGATAACAATTTTTAGGGAATAAGGGATAAAATATGCAGAACAATCCCACACATAATCACAATAGTAAAAATTGATTAACTAAAAATAGGAAATATGGATTTGTTTAGTATATTTTAATAGTTAATCTAAATAGAAAATTGAGTGTTATAATGGAATATAGAGAGTAATTATTTTATATTTTATATTTGAATATATATGTTGAAATAATGGAAATAAGAGGGATATATTACTAACATATAAATAACTTATCAGGCTGTATGTTGACTTATTACAGATTGGTGTATGGATTTGGAAAATTGTAATAAAAGGGATCTGGAAGGGCTGGAACTAGCTATATATCTATACTAGGGCACTGGGGTGCCGTAGTCTATAATATGGGTCTTCAGGTGTTGTAGATTGTTTGGAAGCTCGGATTTGAAACAAGAGGTGTCGCAAAGGCTTTGTCTTAACTTCACTACTATCGCACAAGTGTCGTCGTGTTGTCGTAGGTGTCACTTTGTAAATGAATATTAACATGCAAAACCCTATTCAAGCATCAATCCTTAAAAAAGAAGAACACATATGAATAGGTGGATGACCTCGGTTGCTAAACCGGTGGACTTACGATTAAGCACCTTTGCACTACATTTTGGACCCAATGTATTTTTATGTGAGTGTGTGTGCAATTTTTGTGCCTAGGGTTCCCTAGTGCTAGTGACACAATAGTAGGGGTAATAACTATATGTAGAATGTAAAAAATGGTGGATGGAATGGAAAGAATACGACCCTTTCCCTATATGCTCATGTGATGTAGATGTAGAAGCCCAATTATAGTCCCTTTCCTTAGTAGATAGTTGCCCTTGATGTGTAAGATGTATGCCCATAATGTAGTGAGTATTATTTATTTATATAGGGATCTCTTTCTCAAATTTCAACACTAGTGACCCGAAATTGTTGATTATGACCTAGGGAATACACAAGGTGATCGTTGGGACCGACCTCAAACATATAAATTAAGACCATAAATCACGATGACACGGGCACCTAAAATCACAATCTAGGGTGCCTCGAGGTGCCCAGTGCTACCCTAGATTCCCAGAGCAGACACGAGAGACAAAAATAAGTAAAACATGACATCTAAGACATCCTAAAAGACTCCTAAAACTACATAGACATGTGACGATTGAACTAGACAAACACAATGGTAATCGATTGAGTGATGAGAAGACCTAGGGATGGATCACTAGTGAACAATTTTATCAAGCAAGATCCATAAATAAATTAACATACCTGGAGGTATAAATGTAATAGTAAATGTGTGATTTTGTGACTACATTTTCCCCACTTTATGTTGGTGAGTGGAAAGCTTGATAACATAAAGTAGATAGAGATGCGTACCTAAGAGAAATTTGAAGAAGCACATGTTATAAAGAATGCACATATATGTAGTAGACACATTTGGATAGAATAAAAAGTGTGCCGAACCATGGATCATCGAGTTGATCCATGTAACAAAAAAAGTAAAAATGTAAATGTCATGGTGAATAGAAATGGTGATATATGATGATTTCAAATGCGATTATGAATATGTGGGTAGGGAGTGATTAGTCCCCAACCCAAACACTTTGTATAAGAATGGAATAATCGGAGGATTTTGGTTTCTTGCCACCTAAAGGAAG
Source organism: Taxus wallichiana var. yunnanensis (assembly GCA_018340775.1). Lineage (NCBI taxonomy): Eukaryota > Viridiplantae > Streptophyta > Pinopsida > Cupressales > Taxaceae > Taxus > Taxus wallichiana. Next base: position 668,308,853 of record CM031242.1, read on the forward strand.
AGTGTAGGGAGAAAAGTGTATTATTATCCAAGATTTAACTACATCCTCGGGATCTAAGCATGCAACAGACGGACTCGGGTTGGAAAGTGGTGATTTTGGATCTAGATGATTTTGGTTTAAATAATTGAACCATATAGGAAGTGACAAGGGAAATGAACTCTTTCTTCCACTTCATGGGTGTTGATGTAATGAAAAGGCTTCCAAGTTAGGTCATTAGGAAGCAAACAAGATAGAAAATGAGATGGATTTCAAGGTAGGTCATTTGAAGAAGAAAACACGATAGAGAATGGGATGGCTTCCAAGTTGGGTCATCTGGAAGAAGCAAACGTGATATAGAAATGAGATGGATGATAGAGAATGAGTTGGGTCATCTGAAGAGAACGTGATAGAGAAATGAGATGGCTTCCAAGTTGGGTCATCGGAACATGTGATAGAGAAATGAGATGGCTTCCAAGTTGGGTCATCTAGAAGAGAATGTGAAATATAGAATAAAGTCCCCAAGTTAGGTCATATGGGAATGAAGTGATGAATGTAACTCCCAAGTTAGGTCCTCTAGGAGATTGCTTGTAGGTTTGAATGATATGATTTGATTTGAACACGTTGATTTTGATTGGTTTATTGATTGTTCAGTTGGTTACTCATGGAGAGGTTTTTGCTAATTGTCCTCAGGTAAGGTCATTAAGGGAAAGTTGTTAGAAATAAGATGATGTGTAAAATGATTTTTAGTTACTTGTTTCCTGTAAGTTAAGTTATTAGGGGAATTGATAGGTTATAATGTGTGAAGGTGTTTGAATGATTGTTATGCCCCAGATTAGGTCATTAGAGGAGATTAATGATGAAACATCATGATATAAATTAAGAAGTTTTGAATTTATGGTTTAATTGGACATGTGGTGAGATAGGGGATTATATGCCCCCAATGAAAGAGGAGGGGTAAAAGGAACAAAATCTAAGTGAAAGTAATGACAAGAGGTTAAAATGTGGTTGTAATGATTAGAAAATTTTTATGAGGTGTATAACACATGTGAAAAATATATATTATGGTGGTAGGTAGAATTCTAAAAAGAATGCCACAAATGCGGGGTGAAAATAGGAGTTAAAATGCAAGATATGGTCGAAATGGTGTAAGGTGTAGTTGTACTTGTAAGTATGAAAGGGAGACCATAGTAAAGGTGGGAATGGTAATGTGATTATAAATAGTAAAGTGAAAAGGTAACTTATCACTTCATTTGTTTCGCATGAGTGTAGGAGTATAGATGGAGTGAGTAGAGATGCCTCAAGTGAGACCACTATCCCTACCCGGTTGAGAGAGAGAGACAAGCGTGGTGGTGTCGCGTATGACATGGATGGAGTTGGTAAGTGTGTTATTTTTGCTAAAATGTAGGGTGTAATAGGTTGATTGAGGTGAATTTTTACAATTTTGAGATTTTTGAGTTTCTCGGTGTTTGGGACCTAGATATAGTGGTGAGGATGCTAGTGACCCTTGGGACTGGAGCTCAAGATTTGGATGCTAGTGTCCTACCTTGGGGGCGCCCCATTCTTGTGTCCAGGCGCCCTGGTCCAGAAATTTAGGTTTTTATGTATACTGCTAAGGAATGTGTTGTGAACATGTTTAGTGGTTGATTTGGATCATAAGAGGTGTTCTAATCATTGCTTGTGTTGTTGTTTGGTGTTGTGTAGAGGGATATCCACTCGAGGGAGTTTGCGGTGGTCGGAACTTGAGTACACTATTGGGATTAGGTTTGTTGGATGATGAGTGGGATGTGTTGGACCATGCCGGACTACAACATATAACATAGATGGGGATGTGCCCCATAATATGCCGATGTTGACTGCATTGTGTGAGAGGTGGTGTATAGATACATGCACATTTTTATTACCTACGGGAGAGATGAAAATGATGTTAGAGGATATATATCACATATTACAGTTGTCAATGGTTGTAGAGAGAGTACATGTGATGGAGGTAGTGATATATAGAGTAGAAGATGCGCTTGGTTAGATGATATTTTACAAGGGCCAAGGTTCCTATGGAGGCCCGTATTAGTATAGATGTGATATTGCAAAGTCGAGGTTGCTACGGTTGTGAAAGTTTATCATAGTGGTGATAACATCATGTATAGTAGTTGAGGGGGGGGTTAGTATCTTATATAAGATGCATGACATATGTCATTGGATATAGGAGGATGAGATGAGATATGCATGGGCACGGTGTGTGTTGGCCCACATGTACGAGGGACTTGTATTAGTTTACACATGATGAGCATGGTGGGGTATAGGGGCCACCACATTACTACATGTATGGGAATATGAGCATATAGCCATATTGAGACCAGTTCTTGCAGGCCACGAGGAAGTGGGCTCGGCCGAGATATTTACTCGATGTTGGGTAGATGTTCATGGAAGGAAAATGGATACGAGATAGTTTTAGGGAACGATAAACAAGATGGGTCATGAGTCAATGATATGGAGGCCATATTGAGATTATGGGGGATGGCCTAAGGATGTGATAGAGCTATGATGCATTCTAGAGGACTATGTGGTTAGAGGACCACTTTCTAGGTGTAGTGAGATTTTTTTAGGTCGAGAGAGAGTATCATGAAATTTTGGGATGGTACAAGACATGGCCCTAGATCCATACATATGGTTACGAGTGGTTAGAGCCCCTAAGAGGGTGGAGTGAGGCTAGGACCCAAATAGAGTAGTTGATACCACCAAGAATAGATGTGGTAGACCCAAGTGATAGCGGTTGTGGATAGCGATGATGTGGGGTGCACGGAGGATTATTGAGCATGGTGGGAACACACTAGTGGGTGTTGTTATACCCAGTATTTGCAGGTGTTATGGAGTTACGGTGTAGGAGGAGGGGATGAGGGAGGTTTCCCTAACCCTAGTAGTGTGGTGGTAGAGTGTAAGTATATATTTATCTTATAATGTGGTTAATGAATTATTTATGTTTTATTTAGATGTGTTAAACTAACACGTGGGGTTACATGTTGTGGTTGTAGGAGATGCATATTGGTCATTGATAGTAGACACATCGATCCACATTTTGACACAAAATGTGACTAGTGATGTTATGTGAAGGGATACTAGAGCACATAGATGACATTGCGAGTGAGCATGCCCATTTATTTGAGCTTGTGGCCATAACAATGATGACAAAATGTACGGTGTTGCTTAATGAGAGGGACGAGGCATGTGAGGAGGAGATGTAATGCGGGATCAAGAAGCGGTAGGTGGTGGTCCCTTGGCCTAGGACTTATTTTCCCATTATGTGGATTTCCAACATGATTTTTTGCAACAGAGTATGGAGATAGGTAGACTACGGAGGGTAGTTAGAAAAGTTTTGGGGCCATGAAATGCGGTGTCACGTGGGTGGTGAGGCATCTAGCTCTAGGGATCTCATAATAAATGAGAGTGATAATGATGATGATGAGGTGTGATAGTGATGATTATATATGATGTAAGGGGATTTTATCCCCTAGTGATGAAACATGTTTTGTGATGATGATCATATGAACACTATATGTATGGACACCTATTTTTGATATATATGAGATTGATATTTTGCATTGTATTGTTATTGTAGTGTAATTTATATGTTATGGTGTTATGTTGAGCATTCAAGTATGTATGTTGTGTTATATGTGATGAATATAAATGTATATGGTGATCTAGTATTTTTGGTAGATTGAATATGTATGGTGAATGACTATGTAGATAAGGTAATGTGACATAATGGACTAAAATGGGTAGAATATGTAGTGTATAAGTAATGTATTATAATGATAATAAAATAAATGTGAATATTTAGTGATGTAGGATAGTAGATGAAATGTATCATGATGAATATGTGAAAATGTAAATGTAATAGGATAAAGTGATGAGAAGAAAAAGAGGAGGGGGAGGAGAAGTAATGATGCCCCCAACGTATGGATGGATGAATAGGATCATGGAATAAGACTCCTCGGTAGTCAAGTATGAGCACCACATAAGAAATAAGTGCATCATGAGAAGTGATTGAGGTATGCTAGATGAACGACGGAGCACGTGATGAAATATTCTTAAACTAATCCCTCAACAATCATGTAAGAACTATAAGAACACAAGTGCATCATCGGGGGAAAGGTGAGAAGAATCACCTACCGATGACCATGGCGATGGGTGGAGGTGGAAACATGTGGAATTGGTGGAGTATGGACATGCAAAGTGAATGGAGTGTTAAGTGTAGTGTATACGGGATATGTGGAAGTGGGTGGAAAACCATGAGGTGTAGTGGCATGGAACTGTGGATAATGTGGATAGAAGGAATGTAATGTATGTGGAGGGGAAAATGATGAATGAGGTGGAGAATGAACATGTAGTGGTGGATCGGGCGAATTGAAGTGCACATTAGGTGGAGAAGGATGAAGCGGAGGATGTCGATGTGGATGAGGAGAAGGAGATAATGAACACTCCCGAGGAGAAAAGAGATAGTTCGAGTTACAAGGTGTTGTATTCATTCACGGAGGGCAAGACAATCATTATCCTTATGTCCAAAAATATGGTGATAATTGCAATAGTGTTGATCAGGTTTTCGTTGTAATCGGTGTGGTGGATGATGTTGATTGGAGGGTATCCAAATCAAGTGCTCATTAAGGAGAATGCAGAGGATATCATGTGGTCATGAATCAAGTTAAAAATACAAAGGTGTTGGAGAAGGAGGTGGAGTAATGGAAGTGGCATGTAGAGGTGGAGTTGGAGGAGAATGGGTTGGAGGAGGTAAAGGAGGTTGAGCCTATTTAGGAGGGGCTTTAGGTAGCAATGGAAGTGATCATGATTGTTCAACAAGAGGTGGTAGAGGAGGAACAATAGATGGGCCTAATGGATCAACAGGCAGAAGTGGTGGGTCTTGTGTGGAGGAAATGTCTTGCTCAAGATCAATAACCTTATAGCACAAGAGAATGAATGATTCACAAGTATCATATTGGAGTCTAAGCTTAAGTGGTGGGAGAAGACCATGACAAAAGATAAATTTCTTTTCTAAGTCACTAGGCTGGAAGATAAGTTGGTGTATGCAAGCATTGAATCGTAAGATATACTCCTTGATGGGTTCAGAGGAGCCTTGGTGTAAGGTGGGAAGGTGGTCATATGTAACCCTAGGGCCATTATTAAGAATAAAGTGATGGAGGAAAGCATCCTCCATGTCATAGAAAGTACTAATGGACCCAGAAGGTAAGTGTGTATACCATTGTAAAGCATCATCGGTGAGACTATAATGAAAATCCTTAAGTAATAATCAGTCATTAGAATAATTAGCCATAAGTGTGTGATAATGTAGGATGTGGGCATGAGGATCATCGGTGCCATCAAATCAAATGAAAGAAGGCATGGAAAAGTCTTTGGAAAGGTAGAATTGTGAATCTTTTTAGGGATTGGATTGTCCATGTAGAGAATTGTTGTCAATAGAAGTGTAATAAGCTCGACTTTCTAAAGTGAGAGTATGGACTTGTGATTGAAGTTGACCTACAACATGCATAAGGGAAAAATATCTTGTGATGGAATAGTATGAGAGGGTAATAACGTATTAAGTGGTTGAAGCTTGCCATTGTGGGTAATCATAGGGATGTCAAGAGGTGATGTGGTAGTAGTAGGTGAAATAGGTGAAGTAGGTAAAAAGAAGCTTCGATGGGAGAGGAGACAAGAGGAGAACTAGAGGAGGAAGGAGAAATGGTTGGAGTGGAGTCATGTATAGGAGTAGAGGCAACCTTAGAAGAGGATAATAATGGGATCAGAGAGTCACCTATAGTAGTATAGAAGGAAGGAGAGTCATGATGGGAATCAAGAGTAATGTGATCTTCATGGGAAATGGCATGGTCACACAAGGGTCAATGGGATCATCAACATAATATGAAGGAGAATGTATGTTTGAAGTAGGGGTGGGACTAGAAGGAATAGGAGTAGAAGATATGCATGGAGTAGGAAGAATGGTGGAAAGAGAGGGTGGAGGTTGGGATTCAATACCTAGAAAATAATCAATGATGGATGGATCTAGAACATCAGGTGGTGTGTTGGGAGAGGAATAATAAGGGTCATAAGAAATGGGGTGACATGGTGTGTAGTGAGTAAAGGAAACTAGATCATCAACAAGGCATATACCAATGGGAGAATCAACAGGATTAGTAGGTACCTATTGTTGGCCTTCTAGAAGAAGCTTTTGAGTAGCGGGAGGTAGAATCATGGGAGCACTATATAAAGCCCTAAGCTCAGCTATGAAAGCCTCATCATAAATAGGGTTTACACTAAAATGTGACATAATGAAAGAGAAGAAAAAAGAAAAATGCTAACACTAATGTATCAAAGAAGAAGACAAAAAGTGTTCGAAATATTGGGTTCACCAAAATGATTAACTAAAAATAGGAAAGATGGATTTGTCTAATCTATTTTAATAGTTAATCTAAATAGAAAGTTTAGTGTGATGCAACCTAATTAATATAACATTCTACAGAGCATGTCCAGATCTAGATCTAAAGAGTAATAGATTCAAATAATACCATAATGAAGTCAATCATGCAAGAACCAATTATACTCATGATTAATACCTTGATTCAGCCAATACACTCCATTATATTAAACACAATAAATACACATAAGCTTATTACAATAAGTAATACCATAAGCTCATGCGCGCATCAGATCTGACAGCATAACCTCATAGTAATTCATATCAGTTCTCACATAGTCCTCCTATTCTATACGTAGATCACTACATATTTATAAGGGTGGGGACTTTCCCTTCACCACTTGCATAATTCCCAAAATAGGTCGCATGCTGAAAATAGCCATGCGCCTTTACAATAATAGCCACACATGCAAGTGTGCTAATAATAGATCTCTTTTGGTTAACTGGTAGTAGAAATTCTATTATTATCTTGAACCCATGCAAAGTGCTTAGTATCCCTCTTCTAATAATAGCCCATGTGTGTCGTGCAAGTCTTTATCGGTTTGTGTGCTCTGCACGCTATCTCCAAAAAAATATCCGTACATGTGAAAATGGCTAAGTCCCGAATCTTCCCTTGTCTTTTGCACGTGTGTGTCCTTCCCTATCCTTCCACGTGCCTTTGAACTATGCTTTACTCCTATGCGTGAATCTTCTTTGTGTGCCCTCTCCTTCGTATCATACTCTTGTCCACTCAACATTACCCCACACTAAACTGCATTTTGCCCCCGAAAAATGGCTGCTCTTTGAATAATAAAGAATAAAGAATGGAAAGAAATGAAATAATTTTTGCATAAAGAATGAACTCTCACTGTGCAACATCCTCTGTCTCAACTGGAAGAATTAATTCTAGATATTCTTCTTTTATCTCCACTTCCAAGGTCTGTCATTGGTTAGTGTGACTTTTGTTTTCTCTGGAATGTCCACTACAATAGACTCCAACTCATCTTGGGAAATTTCTCCCTTCTCATTTTGTAACACTAGAACAATGTTGGACATAGCATAGACATTCTTCCTTCTAACAGATCCATCTTCTACGTTATACATTTTCCAATCTCATCCAATTTTTCCTTATGGGGGTCTGTGTTTGCAAGGGCCTCTCGTGCTTTTTCTTGACTAGCACCAATATTTCCATGTGTCCCAATGTCTCATCCTTCATTTCCTTCAGGACTTCATTGTCTTCTACTATTGTCTTGATCCTTATTACTACCTCTGGAGCTGCACATATGTTGATTCTGGTTGCTTTCTTGACTCCTCTCTAGGTTTGAAGCAATGCCTCGTATGATGAAATATTTTCACTACTGAATCCTTTTCCCTCTCTGCTTCCTGCTCAAGGTCCTTTGGTGTTGGCATCAAACTGGTCCATCCTCAAGCACCAAATCAACTAAGGTACACATATAGTGCATAGCCGAAGGGAAATTTTTGGGTACCTTGGGCTCTAAGTGTGGTCTTTCTTATAGGACATGATCCTTTATCTCCTTTTCCATGCCAATAAGAACCCCATTCTTCTTTTTCTATATGTCCTTCTCTCCTTTGATGTGCAATCTTTGCATCTTTGGATTTCTTATATTCTCTTAGCACTTTAATGGTGGTATCTTTATCCACATTCATGTGCACCACCTCTGTGCACACCTCACTAGGGCATTACTCACTGTTCATGAGACATAACCTCTCAAGGTCCTTTGTGTTGTCATCAAACTGGTCCATCCTCAAGTACTAGATCAACTAAGGTCGCACATAGTGCATATCGAAGGAAATTTTGGGTACCTTGGGCTCTAATGGTTTTCTTCTTGTCTTCCTTATAGGACATGATCCTTTCGATCATATCCTCTACCATGCTATAGAACCCCATTCTTCTTTTTCTCTAGGTCCTTCTCTCCTTTCAAATGCGTGATCTTTGCATCTTTGGCTTTGATCTCTTCTCTTAGTGCTTTAATGGTGGCAGATTTATCCACATTCCTGCATGCCACCTCTATAGACACCTTCACTAGGGCATTACTCACTTGTTCATCAGACATAACCATGGGTTTGATGGTTATATGTATGTTCTGTGGTGCCTTTCTCATTCTCCTTGATGACACACAGGACTCTTCACACACATCAAAATCAGGCTCATCCATGTGATTTTGCATGGACCATGACAATTTTCCTCCTGCGTGTGTGTGGTTTCCATGTCAAGGTCCATCAACTCCCATCCATATAAGTCCTTAAGGCCCATTGTATTCTAAAATCATGCATGTAGAAAATTTTACTTGTGTCCTCTTCATAACCCATGATTGTAACATACTCTCCACTTTCCCTCCTTGATCTTGGCCCCTTGGGAACTTGAGCACCAAGGTTTGGAGTTGGATCCTCTATGTCTAAGAGTAGTATCTTTCTCTGTTTCTCCTAGCTTTTTGTACCCCTTCTTCCTCAACCTTCATTTCTTCATCCTTGGGCTCTTCCACATCCTCTGGTTGTATAGGAGATCTAGTGTGCTCTCTTCAGACTCTTCCACCTCCTCGTTCAGCTTCAATTTTCTCCTTCTCTTCTCAAGTTGTCTCCTTTTGTGGAGAGAGTCGTGGTGATCTCATGTATTGATTGTGGAGTAGCACCTTGAGTTCTTGTTCATCTAAACACCCTCTTAAAGTGGCATTCTTTAGGGTCTACTCCTACTTCCAATTCTTCATCTCCTTCTTCTTGTGCCTAGGGTGGAGTACTTGTGTGCTCAGCTTCTACCCTATCTGAGGGTTGCCTCTATCCTATGTACCAAGCCACCATTATCTTCATGCTCTTCCTCCTCATCATCTACCTCTATAGGTTTAGTGGGCTTTGGAGCTGGTACATTCTCCATTGTATGCTTACCCTTAGGTGGCCCTGGGAGCGTGAACTCATTCTCCACATATTTTTACCCTCCAACTTAGGCTTAAGTTGAAGGTATATAAGCATGGCTCCACTATCTCCAATCACCAAACTCATAGGCTTCATGCTTATCATGTTTGAAATTAGCCTCTCAATGTAGGTAGTCTGACCTAGATATACATATGTCTTTTATGCAGTGTGTGGTAGTCATCAGTCTACCTTGTCTGTAACAAAATTTAGGCATCGTGCATTAGTAAAATGATGGACTGATGCCTAGAAGTAGTAGCATTGTGAAGGCATATGATATTTTACACTAGGGGCTCAAGTCCCATCCTTCATTACAAATCATGTGATGTAGAAGTGTTGATACACCATGAACTGCACTACCTTTCCCACCACCAAAGGTAACTCCTTGGGGATGTGCCACTCCTCTTCAAATTTCACGTGGAGCCTATCATACCACATCTCACCCTCTGCTTGAATGGCCCACTCATTGACCCTTCACACAAGTACTTGTCAAATCTTTCCAAGGGACTTGTTTTGCATGGGGTACTCCCAGATCTTGTTCTTTGGCCCATCGGGCACTCGATCTCCATAAACACAAGGGATAATAGGATAGCGTTGAAACTGATTTTTTCTCACCTGTGTGCACTTCCTGATGATATTTTCCACAATGTAGCTTGATATGTTGTAAATTATTCCTGTGACATTCTCCTTGCAATGTGTAGCCACATTGTATTCACTGTGACCATCTCTCTTGATCATTCAATTTGGTCACTAGATGTGTACTCCTGTACCACTGGGTACTTCTTCAATTTTTTGATATCCATTCCATGTGGACCCTTGGTATACCCTAACTCCTCCTTCCATCTCCAGGATTTTGCTTTTATCTATCAAGTCACTATCAGATCCACTCTTGTGCCCTTTAATCCTGTTATAGTTGAAATCAAAAGTGGTTGTAATCCTTACCCTTCATCGGTGAAATAGAAAAAGTCTTCATGTACCTTTCTCATCAACCACTGGTACAAAGGTTCATATTTTCCAAAATATGGGAGCTCGTACAATTGGTAGACTCCAATCTGCTTTAGCAACTTCTCTCCAGCATCATCATACACTGGCATGTCCTCTGTTGTGTGCTTGTTTGTCTTCGTACTCAACAACGCATCCAATTCCTTTTTATTATCGATGTGTGGTGGTTGTAATCACTTATCTTGCACTTACGGATGTGAGAATCCCATTCTTGTCCCACTATCACACCTTCTGGGTATTGCATCTCGAAAAATTACTCTCGGGGGAAATTTCAACCTCTACTTCCACTTTCTTCTTTCCCTTGGCTCCTATGGCAGGTGCTTTCTTTGGTGCCATCTGTAAATCACAAATTTTTTATCCTCTGTAGTGTGTAAATGCTTTCCTTCTATCCTTTATAATGAGAAAGTCCAAACCCTAGCTGAATTTACATGCCCTAGTTGAAATCATGTGCCCTAGCTCTTTTCAACAATGCTCTGCTTCACTCAAACCCTTCACCAATGGGGACGTAAGCTTCTCTGCATGCACAAATTCTCTCCATGTCTGGTTTCACACTCTCCGCACCTCAACATGATTCTCTCAACTCATTTTACACTTAGCTCATTCAAATTTTTGTGATTTACAATGGTAAAAATGAACTTGCATCCCATCCTTATATAGATTTTGAAAAATTTAGTGCATTTATTGCTCCTTCACCTACCAAACAATCCTCATTAATTGACCCTTTTCACATTTTCCATGTGGTACATCTTCACACCTCAGCTATAACCTTTTAGCGTGCCTTCCTACCTTCTGGCTATAGACTTCTCTTCAACGTGCTTCCATGTGCTGAGTACCTCATCATTGTGCCTTCTCTGGTAGTCTCCATGGCCATTTGCTTACCTCACGTTATATTGTTCCTTCATTTATCTCCATCTATGGTCCTTATTTGGAAGCAATATTATCCACCAACTCTCTCAAACTTGAATAACACATGTAGTAGTTTGTTCCTTTATGTGTACCCATTTTTCAATAACCACCCCACACAAATGGTATGTGTAGTCCTCTCATGCATAAAAATACTGCAAATGGTAATTAGCTTCTGGCGCACAAACACGCTTATTTCACAAAACACCAACTAAATTGACAAAGCATAGTGATGAAGAAGGAAATACATTAAGGGAATACATAATTGAAAACCTAATCTAAATGGAAACATTACCTTATTACAAACACCAAGAAGACTTATTTATAGTAGGGCTTCAACCTACTCCCATTGAAGTAACTGGGTAACCGTATTCCATCAAAGCATTTCTAACTGAAAAGCTCTGTTTCAAGTATGTAAGTGATAACATATGGTCCTAACCAATGTACTTTGAGTTTTCCTGGATGGCGCAAAAACTTAGAATCATAAAGAAGCACCATCTACCCTATCTCAAGCTTTTTTTCCCTGATGTGCCTATCATGCCATGCTTTCTACTGGATTTTTCTTGCTTTTGACTCTAGCAGCGTGTTATTGCTCATCGCTCATCCAACTTAATCAACTTTTCAATTCATTCTTCTAATGCTTGTTCATCAACTAGACCTCAGCATGCACAATATGCAAAGAAGGTAACATGAATTCCATAGGAAGAACTGCTTTATGCCAAACACCAATTGAAAGGGTGTGGCCTTGTTTAACCACTTGTATGTTTTATATACCCAAAGCACTATAAAAACTTTATCATCCCAATCCTTTCTTCAACATCACAAATTTTTTGTCAATGTATGGCTCAAAATCTTGTTGAAAGCCTCAATAGTCCCATTTTCTTGAGGATGATATGGTGTAGTCTTATGGTGTGCAATCATGAATTCATCAATAGAATTTGATTGTCTCATTCAAAAATGTGTGCCCCTATCACTTGGTCAAACTCAATGGGCATCCATACCTTGTAATAATATTTTCCCATAGAAACTTGGTTGTTGTAGCTGTTGTATAATCCTTTGTAGGTGTTGCTTTTCCCACCTTGTCAGATAATCTATGCAAGTGATGATATAGTGTGATCAGTCCTATACGTGTGGCTGGTGAAATAGGACCCACAAAATCTATAGCCCATTTCTCAAATGGTTTTGCACTAGTAATAGGTCTTAAGGCATTTCATCTCTTTGACCTGGTTTTCCAAGGTTGATAGTGATCACAAGCCTTGCAATATGCCTTATAATCTTTATATAAGGTCTCCCACCATAATCCAAGTGAGTAGAATCTTTTGCGTGTGGTGGTGTCACCTGCATAGTGCCCACCTGCAATACCACCATGAGCCTCCTCCATGATATGTGTGCTCATGTTCTAGTACACAACAATGCAATACTTCATCGACCTAACTTGTACAAGTCACCGCTAATCAACATAAATGGTGCCACGTGAATGGAAAGTTGTTTCTTCTCTAAGGATTTCATCCTTCTGGTGCCATACTATACGTAGAAAGACAACAATGTCCTCTAATTCGATGGTGTGCATTGTAACTATATAACTATGCATCGGGCATGGTATCTTCAATTTCTGTGCATCTTCTCCTGATTGTATTTTGGATAGATGGTCGGTCTAATTACTTTTCCTAGTTTTACCACAACTGTGAAATCAAATTCTTGGAATAAGAGTACCCATCGGCATATGTGCCCCTGTAAAATGGGCTTGTTTACCAAATACTTCAATGCCATGTGATCGGTATAGAATACAAATGGTGTTGCTAGTAGGTATTATCTAAATTTATGTAGCGCATAGATCATTGAAAAAAGCTTTGCTCTGTAGTTGTATAATTCTTCTCTAGGAGTCAACTTTCTACTAGAAAAATAGATAGGATGATCTATAATACCTTCTCCAAGCTGAGCCAACACCATGCCAATGGTCATGCCAGAGGCATCCACATGTACATGAAATGGTTGGTCCCATGAAGGAAAGCACAAGAATAGGTGTTGTAGTAAGTTTCTCCTTAATGTCTCGAATGCGTGTTGTTGTGGTTCTCCCCAGTAGAATGTCCCTTTTCCTTTTAGTAACTCCTCCAAGGGTGTGAAACCTTAGCATACCCCTTTATAAATTTTCTATAATACCCAGTGTGACCCAAGAATCCACACACCTCACTTTGACTGGTAGGCTCTTCTAGGCCGATAATGACTGCTACAACCTTAGTTGGATCAACCAACAAACCTTCCTTGCAGATGATGTGCCCTAATAATGTGCCAAATGGTGTAGCAAATACACATTTCTTGATGTTCAAAGAGATGCTTAACTAGTGACATCTTTCAAACATTAAGCGTAAATTGTCACAATGATCCTTAACAAGTCCATACACCATCTAGTCATCTAAATAAAACTAAGAAGTTGTGAATAAAATATTTGAATGCTTGAACAACTATGCACAAAAATAATACAAGTGCATTTTTTAGACCAAAAGGCATCACAAGTATAGGAAAAATTCCCCATTAGTAGTAAAAGTAGTCTTTTCTGATCCTCTTGTGTAATCCTAACCTGATGATACCCAGAGAATCCATCTGTAAATGAATAGATTTCGTGCCCTGCAACACCTTCTAGTATTTCCTCGGTGAATGGCGTAGGAAAGGGATCAGTCACACATGCACATTCAGCTCCCTGTAGTCCACACAGATCCTAATCCGACCATCCTTCTTGATACTGATCACCATTGGGCTAACCCATTTTGACTCATCCAGGGGCTTGATGATTCCAGACTTCAACATTTTGTCAATTTCTTCTTTGACCTTTTCACACAAGTTGGGGTTCATCTGTAGGGTCTCTTTTTGACAATGGGGTGCACCTTCCTTAAGCTTTATCTTCATTTCTCCTAATGATTCATGCATGCCTTTGAGTTCATGGTATCCCCTAGGAAATAAGTCTGATAATCTCATAGTAACTCAATGATTTTTCCACTTCAGATTCAGACCAATAGTCCCCAATTATGGCCTCTTAGGCTCAACATCTGATCAATATTCACTTTCTTTTTTTCATAGGTTCATGATAGGCGCGTGTGGTCTTATCTACACTATCCAAAACCTCATGCCTACTGTTGAATGGTCTACATCCAGATTTTCTACTTCTTCATCATCCACTAAGTAGACCATCTTTCCTTTTTCCTTCTCAAGGAAAGCACACTTAAGTAGTGTGGCATTTGTCTCTGTTTCTTCAGAAAAATGTGCTCCTGAGTCTTCTTCATCAAATAACTCCTGAATGAGTTCTTCCACCTTGGCACTATCTCCCATAGTTAAGTGCTTTATAACCCTTAATGCCTCTTCTACTGGAGGTTTAGTAGAGAAATAGTCAAACATCTGGATCATTCCTACAATCAAATCCTGCCAATTTCTAGTCTCTATGGAGTTCGCATATACATACCAAGCACATGCGTGTAACCTTGTAAAGTGGAATAAAATTTTGCACCCAAAGTGAAGGTGGTAAAGCTTCCTGCCTCTCTACAGAGTCTCTCACACTATTGAATGTGGTGTTGAATAGGTTGATTACCATGATAAGTGCATATTTGAGTAGGTGCATTGCTCTGAAAAACCTAGAGAGTAGAAAGAGAAATCCTGATTTCATTCCATCCTACAAGATTATCCTTGTGAACCACCCACCAGTGCGTTGTTGTCCCACGTAGGGTATATGCTAGCATATTCCATCTCTCAACTGGTCTATCCATTGTTCCTCCATGGCATAAAAATACCGTAGGATCTCCTTCTCCGAGTGTATCGAGGTACCGAGTTGTTACTTATTCTCTTGATATAATGAGGTCTGTTGTTCCATGAAAAATGTCTCTTTACTTTGTGCCCTACCAACTCATAAGTACTATGAGCCCAATTATCACAAGCAACACTTGTAGTATCACTAATATACTGTGCATCTTCCCATTGAAGGATTCCTTCTTTAGATGGCTCAAGCACCTCTGGGTCTGGATGGTGCGTACATAAATCCTATTCAGATCTTCCTCACTCAAAGGCTCAACATAGGGTGCAGATTTTCCATCTGTTAAAGGGATAATAACTCTTTCCTCCTTGTTTTCAAAACTGATATAACCCTTGTTGAACCGAAGATCAACATTATTTGCATAGCACCAAGGGTGCCCAAGTAGATTTGGGAAGCTATCCCTCTGCAAGTGCTAAAACCTCAAAATCCCAGTGAACTTGGCTCCTGTATGGTAATGGATGCATCTTTTAAAACTCTGATGGGAGTGGCCTTAGTTCGGTTAGCCATGAACAATACATTTGAAGATGGCTGCTGTAATGGAGGTCTCCCCATTTGTACCCATGCATCTAAAGTAAGAACATTGACTTTTCCACACTTGTATCAATCAATATATTACTCAAAATCCATCCATCCACAACAACATTTAGAGTGATTTCCTTGTCATAGTCTAAGCTATGAGGGGAAGATTTGCATGCAGGATTTTCATCCAGTCTCAATACTTACTTGTGCGTGGAGTGTTTCCCTTTAGCCAATTTCCTAACAATGGAATGATATTCTCTTGACACAACATCTTGCACACCTCTTTCAAGTCATCCATATCAGATTGGACCATCTTCTCTGCTTGCTTTCTTTTGCTCCATCTTCCGTGATTGCTCCTTTAAACATTGTATTTCACCCTGAAGATTTTTGAGTACCTCCATGGTTTCTGATAAACCTCCTTTTGATGGATAGGATCTTGGGTACCATGCATGTAGAACCTCCTCCTTAGTGATGGTAGGCTTTGCTTTGTAATGCTTTTTTGTGTGCCTGCTTGCAGCATGGGTAGTGATCTTTATAGGAAATGCCTCGGATTTGGTTCCAACTTGGGCATCCACTTGATTTTCCACAAAGCGTGTTGTATCCTAACCATCCCTGTGCCTTTGTTTTCTTGTTTATGTTTACTTACTAAGATGCTCATATAAGTCTAGGCATTCCTCATAACTATGATTCTTTCCACATAAAAGAACATGTAATATTCTGAGGACATTCACATGCTGTAGTGGTCAGGAGATCCACATGTATAACATGTTCCATGAGGAAACTCACCTCATCCACCACCATGGCCTCATCCTTTGAATCCACCATGGTATCCTCGACCTCTGCCATGACCTCCTTCAAAATTCCCTTCATTCGATCATAGTGTGCTTGATTGTGATCCCGATCTGATGCTCATTCTTTCCTTTAGAGTTATCTGATACTCTTGTCTATCTCACACCAATATCTATAGCATCATGGATCTGACCAATCATCGATAGTCTTTCATATATCATGAGTTGTGGACCTACAAATTTTATAGTAGCAAGAGACGTTCTTCCTTATTTGCATTGTAATAATGGGAAGTGGCTAGCATCATGGTTTAAATGACATATCTCATAGTCTAGCAGTAATAATGAAGCATATTGATCTGGGGAAAACTATCCTTGGTGTGACCTTCCACTTCACAATCTGTACACCAAATCCCATGTGCATGTCTCATGTGTTGAATTTTCGATAGCTTCTCAACTGCTTTCACCATAGCTATGATTTGTGCTTCCAAAAATGGGCTCACCCCAGTGTCTATACTTTTGACTACCTCAATGTGTAAAGTTGCTTCAAGTGCTTCATGTGGATAGTGTATGTCTTATGTGATAGCACCCTTCTAAAAGGTGTAATCAGACCTCCAATGAACCATTGTGCATGTTGGCTTGCATGAATATCATAAGAAAGCTTAGATAAAAGTGTTTTGAAATGGGCATCATACTCTCTGACACTCTCAGTAGTGCCTTTCTTAATATCCTTGAGTGCTTATACTCTTCTTACTCAAACTCAGGGATGTGAAACTCTTTAAGGAAAGCATCTTTTAAAGTTGCATAATCTACACAAGTCTGATCAGGGTCAAAACTTTTTCTATACCAATTGTGTGTGTGCCCTTGTAATGTAGTGGAAAATTGACTTTCCTTGTGCTCAGAAGCCATGATTCCTTTTGTGTGCCATATATTTCACACATGTGCACATGTTCAACAACATCTTCTATGCCCCTATATACTCTATGGAAGATGAAGAGACATCTCCATGTAAATATTATGGGGTTGGTGTGGACCTTCCACCTGATCTAGAACCTCATGTGTTTCCTCTACCTCTAGAACCACCAGATCCACCGGAACTAGAACCACCTATACCTCTTGATCCTCCACCTGTAGCCAGAGATGGACCAGAAGATGTACTTCCCTGTGTCCCAACAATAGTACTAAACTACACCCCTATAGTCTGAAGTGTTACCACTCCCTAGAAGTGAGTCCAAAATTTTGTGCACTTGAATTTTGTGTGGATGATGCACTGAAAAGGTACCTCCAAAAAACAATGAAGATGTTTTCCCTACCATCGATGTACTTTCTATATGACTTACTCCTGCTCTCCCACTACCTAAATTAGCTTGTTGACTATTTTTCATACTAGATATTGGAAAACCAAGTGCAAGGGCAAGGTTTCTAGGTAGTAGATTTAGATGTGTGCCCATGGCCCAGGTCATCTCTACTGGTGCGCTTCATGTGAGGCCAAGGGGGGTTCCCTATCATGCTTTCCCAAATGGGGGAGTTCTGATGCTCTGGCTCCATGCCTTCTACGTGAGCTCCAAATCCTTTGTGAGCCATCTCTCTCCTCAATGCCATTCTCTCTGCAACATCCATTGCTTCTCTATCTCCCTCTCATGTGCCTCATTATACTTAAGCCACCTTTCTTCTCTCTTCCTTTTTCTGCCACTAGGTCTTCCATCTTTCACCAAAAACCTGCTCCCCCCCACGTGTGGTGGGGTTTAGTTAGCCATGGTTTTCTTTCCAAGTTTAGGGTTACCATCAAGATTTTGATCACCAGTGGAATGCCTTATAGGTAAGTTCCCCTGGGATATCGTAAAAAATGAATTTTCCACTACCTCTGGGAAAGAATAAGTGGAAATTGAGTACTCTAGAATATAGTTGTTTAGAACACCATGAAACCAAGTATCCACAACGTGTGTCCAAATTAGATCAGCATCATAGAGGGCCTGAAATTCTTCTGCATCCAAACAAGTGCGTGATACCTCCAATCCCTTTTAGATGCATAAAAACCACCACTCTCGTATAGTTCTACTTTGGAAAAATAGTGAAAATCTCTCATACAAAATTATCATCATACAGATTTGTTCCACCCATGTGTGTGTTAAACTAGATCCGGTGTTGAACCTCCATGTGTATTCTTCTTCTAGATCATGTATCCACTCCTCAACACTTGCTAGGGTCAACCGGTATGTCTTCATCATGAACC
Organism: Taxus wallichiana var. yunnanensis; assembly: GCA_018340775.1. Taxonomy (NCBI): domain Eukaryota; kingdom Viridiplantae; phylum Streptophyta; class Pinopsida; order Cupressales; family Taxaceae; genus Taxus; species Taxus wallichiana. The sequence continues at coordinate 668,327,443 of CM031242.1, forward strand.
ATCCTAAAAACAACTTGAAAAAGAGGTCCCGAAAATGGAACCAATGATGTAACCTAGAATTTACCAAGTAATAACCACAGGCATGTTGGCACATCACTCAGCCTAGATGAGTGCTCACCTGAAGTGTGCAAAGGTACAGGCCCCTCTTTAGGGTTGCTTGTGTAGGATGTTAGCATGATGAAGACTTAATGCATTTAGATCCATAATTAATATAACATTCTATAGAGCATGTCTAGATCTAGATCTAAAGAGTAATAGATTTAAATAATATCCATAATGAAGTCAATCATGCAAGAACCAATTATACTCATGATTAATACCTTGATTCACCAATACACTCCATTATATTAAACACAATAAATACACAGAAGCTTATTACAATAAGTAATACCATAAGCTCATGCGCATCAGATCGCAAAGCATAACCTCACATAGTAATTCATATCTAGTTCTCACATAGTCCTCCTATTCTACGTAGATCACTACATATTTATAAGGGTGGGGACTTTCCCTTCACCACTTGCATAATTCCCAAAATAGGTCGCATGCTGAAAATAGCCATGTGCCTTTACAATAATAGCCACACATGCAAGTGTGCTAACAATAGATCTCTTTTGGTTAACTAGTAGTAATAATTCTATTATTATCCTGAACCCATGTAAAGTCGCAAGTCTTTAAGTCTTTATCCGGTTTGTGTGCTCTACACGCTATCTCAAAAATAGCCCGTACATGTGAAAATGGCTAAGTCCCGAATCTTGATCGAGGATGGATGTATGAAGGTATAGAGATATACGCATATGACCGAATTACCGTAGCGATTCCATATGTGCATTAGTATCGTTTGACATTATTGTAAGGAGGTTCACGTATTATTAATAGATAGAAGATATTAGATGAATCTAAGTGTCATTCTGTGTGTAATTGAGTAGTGTATGTTATTGATTCAATCATGATTATTGTTTAACGCTTGTTTTGTCATAGATCTGAATGTAGCATACAATGTAGAATGATAGATTAGTTATGAATCTATGTGTTTCTTCCTTCATCATGCTAACATCCTGTTACAACAACCCTAAAGAGGGACCTGGTACCTTTGCGTGCTTTGGGTGAGCACTTAGTCTAGGCTGAGTGATGTGTCAATGCGTCTAGGGAGTTATCTAGTAAATTCTAGGCTGCATCATTGGTTTTATTGTTGGGACCTCTTTTGGTTGTTTTCAGGATGGTTCGTGATGAAGACGTACCAGTTAACTCTAGAAAGTATTGAGCAATGGATACACGATCTAGAGGAAGAATATGCATGGCGGTTCAATAGTGGATCTGAGTTTAACGCACGCACTTGGGTAGAACAGAATCTATATGACAACTTATATGAGATATTTTTGCTATCTTTCCAATAGAATTATATGAGTGGCTTGCTTATGCATCTTAGTGGAATTGGAAGTATCACGCACTTGTCTATACATAGGAAGAATTTTAGGCCCTTTATGATGCTGATTTGATCGGACTCGTGTTGTGGATACATGGTTTTGTAAATGATTATATTCTAGAATATTCAATTTTGATGTACTCTTGCCGGAGGTAGCTGAATTCTAGTTTTGCGGTATCCAAGAGGAGTATATTTGCGATGTATCCCATTGGCGATCAAGATCTTGATGGTAACTTTGAACGGAGAGTAAACCGATGGCTAACTAAACTTCACCGCACGTGAGGGTAGGAATGGGTTTGGTGAATGATGGTAGACCTAGCGAAAGAGAGGCAGAGAGAGGAAATGTGACTTAAGTTTAATGAGGCACATGAGAGGAAGATAGAGAAGTAGTGTTACGTTGCAGAAAGTATAGCATTGAGGAGAGAGATGGCTGTGAAGGATTTACAACTCACGTAGAAGACGTGGAGCGAGCATTAAGAACTCCCCATCTCGAAAAACATGATAGAGATTTCCCCTTGGCCTCACACGAGTGCGCCGAGTAGAGACTACCTAGACCGCAGTGCACATCTTAATCCACACGGTGACCTAGCCCTTGTGCTTGGTTTTCTAGTATCTAGTACAAAAGCAACCTAAAAGCTAATTTGGGAAGCGAGAAAAAAATATTCAAGAATTATTTGGTGAGATAGAGTCCGATGCACATTTTGAGAAGTAATAGCTGGACTCCATACTACTTGAAAATGCTTTCCTTGAGAAAGAGAAGGAAAGATGGTTTACATCGTAGATGATGAGGAAGTTGAGAACACTGGATATTGAACATTCACAAGGAGTGTGCAAGGTCTTAGACACATTGCAGATAAGGATACGCGTGCCTATCATGAACCCATGAAGACAAAGAAGATGAATATAGGTTTAGAGGCTGAGCCTAAGGAGGCCATAATTGGAGACTACTAGTCAAACTCGAAGGTAGCAAAGATCATTGAGTTACTCAGGGATTATCAGGACTTATTCCCATGAGGATATCATGAACTTAAAGGCATACATAAATCACTTGGGGAAATGAAGATAAAGATTAAAGATGGTACACACCTAGTTAGAAAGAGGCCTTACAAAATGAATCCTTATTTGCACGAAAAGGTAAAAGAAGAAATTGATACAATGTTGAAATCTGGAATTATCAAACACCTCGATGAGTCAGAATGGGTTAGCCCAATGGTGATCAGTATTAAGAAGCATGGAAAAATTAGAATATGTGTAGATTATAGGGAGTTGAATGTTGCATGCATCACCGATCCATTCTTGATGTCATTCAATGAGGAAATCTTGGAAGAATGCATTATAGGGTGTGAGATATAATCCTTTACAGATGGGTTTTCTAGGTATCATCGGGTTAGGATTGCTTAGGAGGATTACAACATTTACTCTTGAATGGGGAAATTTTTCCTATACTATGATGCCTTTTGGATTGAAAAACACACATGTTATATTCTCACGCATAGTTATTCGAGAATTCAAATATTTTATTCACAACTTCTTACGAGTTTACCTAGATGATTGGAGAGTACATGGGCTTGTGAAAGATCATTGTGAAAAATTGCACTTAATGTTTGAATGGTGCGAGACGGTTGAGTATCTCTTTGAACATCAAGAAGTGCATATTTACCACACCATTTGGAATATTGTTAGGACATATAATCTATAAGGAAGGTTTTCTCATTGATCTAGCTAAGGTTGCAGTCATTTTAGGCAAGCACCTACCAGTCAAAGCGAGGTGCATGGATTTTTAGGTCATACAGGATATTATAGAAAATTCATCAAAGGGTATGCCAAAATTTCTGCCCCCTTGGAAGAGTTACTAAAGGGGAAAGGTAAATTTTATTGGGGAGAACCACATCAATGTGCGTTTGAGATATTAAAAGAGAGACTTACTACCGTGCCCATTCTATGCTTTCCCTCATGGGATAAACCATTTCATGTGCATTTGGACACCTCTGGCATGGCCATTGGTGCTATGTTAGCTCAACTGAAGAAGGTATTGTCGATCATCCAATTTATTTTGCTATTAGGAAGCTGACTCCTGCTGAACAGAATTATACAACTACAAAGCATGAAGCTTTGTCTATGATCTATGCATTGCACAAGTTTCGACAATACTTGTTAGCAACACCATTTGTGTTTTATATAGATCACATGGAATTGAAGTACTTGGTAAACAAGCCCATCTTATAGGGGTGCATATGCTAGATGGGTACTCTTATTTCAAGAGTTTGATTTCATAGTTGTGGTGAAGCCAGGGAAAAGTAATTTTGGACCAAACCATCTATCTAGAATCAACTCAGGAGAGGAAGCACAAACAATTGAAGAAACCATGCAGATGCACAATTATATAGGTTAAAACACACTCCATTAGAATTAGAAGAAATTGATGTCTTTCTACGGATTGATATAGCACCAGAAGGAATTAAGGCATTAGAAAAGAAACATCTTGCTATATGCGCATGACACCATTTATGTTAATCAGTGGTGACCTCTACAAGTTAGGCAAAGATGAAGTATTACGCCATTGTGTATTAGAGCATGAGCGCAAGGATATTATGGAAGAATCTCATGGTGGTATTACAGGAGGCCATTATTCAGGTGATGCAACTGCCGGAAGATCCTACTTGCTAGATTATGGTGGGAGACATTCTATAAATATTGTAAAGAATATTGTAAGGCATGTGATCATTTTCAGCACTTAGGAAAACCAGGGCAAAGAGATGAGATGCCTTTGAGACTAATTACTAGTGTAGAACCATTTGAGAAATGGGCCATTGAATTTGTAGGACCTATTTCGCTAGCCATGCACAAGACTAGATCACGTTATATCATTACTTACAGATTATCTCACACGGTGGGTAGAAGCAAAGCACTCTACAAAGGAATGTATAATGGCTACGGTGGCTAGGTTTCTATGGGAGAATGTTCTTACAAGATATGGATGTCATTTAAGTTTGAAAAGTGATAGGGGTACACACTTTTTGAATGAGACAATCAAGATCCTATTATATGAGTTTATGGTTGCACACCATAAAACTACACCCTACCATCCTAATGCAAATGGGCTGTTGAGGATTTCAATAAGATCTTGAGCAGGACTTTGACAAAAATTGTGATGTTGGAAGAAAGGATTGGGATGAAAAAGTGTCGGCTATTCTTTGGACATATAGAACAACTTATAAGTGATTGAACAAAGCCACACCATTTGAGATAGTGTTTGGTGTGGAAGCCGTTCTCCTATAGAATTTATGTTACCTTCTTTGCACATTGCATGTCGCTGGAGGTCTAGCTAATGAACAAGATTTAGAAGAGTGTATCAAGAAGATGATTCAATTGGATGAGCAACGAGCCATAGTACGATGGATTCAGAAGAAGGAAAATGCCAGGAAGAAGGCATGGCATGACAGAAACATAAGGGATAAGAAGTTTGAGATTGGACAAATGGTACTTCTTTATGACTCTAAGTTCTTGTGCCATCCAAGCAAGCTTAAAGTACATTGGTTGGGGCCGTATGTCATCACTCACATACTTGAAATAGGTGCTTTCTAGTTAGAAGCACTTGATGGAACATGGCTACCAGTTACTTTAACGGGAGTAGGCTAAAGCCCTACTATAAATAAGACTTCTTGGTGTTTGTAATAAGGTAGTATTTCCATTTAGATTAGGTTTCCCTTATGTATTTCCTTAATGTATTTCCTTCATTGTCACTATGATTTTTCAATTTAGTTGTTGTTCTTGTGTAAAGTGCACTTGCGCACATGAATCTCATTACTATGTGAAGAATGTTTATGTGCAGAGGACTGCACATACCTTTAGTGTGGGGTGGTTGTAGTTATCCAAGTAAAAGATTGTGGGAATTGAAAGGTGAAAGGAATAAGCTACTACGGGTGCACTTTAAGTCAAAATAAGATTTCTTCTCACAAGTGACCAAGGATGGAGATGAATGAAAGGATAGTATAATGTGAGGCAAGTGGAGGCCATGATAACTACCAAGAGAAGGTACAGTGACGAGGTACTTAGGCACAAGGGCACGCGTTGAAGAGAAGTCTATGACCAAAGGGTAGGAAGGTGCGCTAGAAGGTTATAGTTGGGGTGCGAAGATGTACCGTGTGGAAAGAATGAATTTCATCAGTAAATGAGAGGATATTTGGTAGGTGAAGGAGTAATAAATGCATCAAAATTTGAAAATTTGAAAAAAATTATATAAGGATGGGATGCATATTCATTTTTTTATTGCAACTAAGAGAATTTGAGGAAAGAGCCAATTGTGAAGAGCCGAGTGATCGGGTTAAGGTGCAAAGGGTGTGAAACCAAGCGTGATAAACAGATCTGTGTGAAAAGAAGCTTACATCCCGGTGGTGAAGGGTTTGAGTGAAGCAAGGAGGTAGAGAGGAGTTAGGGCATGAAGTTTCCACCTAGGGCATGATTGAATCGAGCTAGGGTTTGATTCACAAAGTTGTAGAGTTAAAGAGGAGATGTTTGCAAAAGGAAAAAAATGGCACCCAAGAAGGCATCTGCAATCAGTAAAAAAAGGAAAGAAGAAGGTGGTCGTTGAGGAAGAAGAGATGGCACCCGAAATCCATTTTTCAGAAATGCAATATCCAGAAGGATTCATCATTGGCAGGAGTGGGATTCACCCATCGAAAAGAAAAGTGAGTGAATACAATCATAGGACCGTGGAGAACAAGAAGGAGCTTGATTCCTTACTCACTGCTAGGACAAACAAGTGTACTGACGGATGACATGCCAGTTTTTGATGATGCAAGTGAGAAGCTTCTGAAGAGAATTGGGGTCTACCAATTATATGAGCTCTCATATTTTGGGAAGTATGATCCCTTATATTAGTGGCTCATGAGCAAAGTGCATGAGGATTTCTTCTACTTTACATAACGCATAGTTAGAATCTCATATGTGCTTATCTCATCAGTTACAAGTTTAAAGGCCACAGGAGAGGACATAAAGAATGATCTCACAAATAAAGCCACGATCTTGAAGACCAAACAAGAGTTGGGATACCTGAAGGGTCCGTGCACGGTATGGATATAGACAAATTGAAGAACTGTTTGGTTGTGCAAGCAATAACACACCTTGTTACAAAGTTGAATGATCAGGAGTGGTGGTCACAGGTAAATACTATGTGGTTACATGTTGTGCGTAAGATGTCAGAAGGAGAAATCTATAATATTGCAAGCTATATTACAGAACAAATAGTCGAGGAAGCGTGCACAGGAGGGAAGATCAGCTTTGGGGCTGTTTTATTATCACTAGTATTCATGGAAATTAGAGTACCAAACAGGCCAAAGGAAAAAGTATGGGAATACCCCATAGAGAATAAGTCACCATCTAAAAGGTTTAGTAAGTATCTATGTAAAGGGGCCATGACAGATGACGTAAAGAAAAGGGTGGAGAAATGGTATGACAGGCTCCGCACGGCATTTGGAGAAGAGTGGCGCATCCCAAAGGACCTACCATCAGTATTAGGGACACAAGTCCAGTTTTTGTATATCAACATTTATGTATCATGCACTTCCTAATGAAAGATGGAGTTTGGAGACCTTGGTGTAAATTTCCTTACGTATTCATTGTAATGTATTTCCAAGTATCTATTCATGATTTACTAGACAAGTGACGATTGGTATTCAATGCAGATAAGGTAGAATGTGACTACCACACGTTGAGAAAGAAGTATGTGTATCCTAGAAGAAGTTCTTTCACCGAGAGGATCATTTCGGAGGTGTTGAATATCAAGCCAATAAGTTTGGCTATAGCAGATGTAGGGGCAACATTGGTGTATCTCTAGTTGAAGCCAAAGATGGAGAATAACAAATATGTGGAAGGTGATTTCACACTTCCAACACCACCAAAGGGAAAGCATACAATGGAGAACATCCCAGTGCCTAAGCCCATAGAGCCAATTGAAGTGGAGGATGAGGAGGAGGAGTGCGAAGATAGTGGTGGTTTGGAGCATAGAGGTAGGAGACATCCTACAAATAAGGGTGAAGTTGAGCATGTTATTACACCACCTCAACCACAAGAGGGGGATGATGAGGACTTGAATGCAGTCCAAAGGGAACATAGATTTAAAAAGGTGTTTAGGAGAATAAGGACCCAAGGTGCTACTCCAACCACAGTACGTAGATCACCCAGACTCTCTCCACAGAAGGAGGAAACCATGCAAAGAAGAAGGAAACTAAAGGTAGATAAGGAGGTGGAAGAGTCGAGGAAACGTGCATGATTCTCCTACACTCCCAGAGAACATAGAAGAATAGGGTGAGGAATCAAAGGGAAGAGAAGAGGACAAGAAGAGACCAGAGGAGACAAGCAGAGGAAGTTTAGGACATTGAGACACAAGTGCCAAATTTGGAAGCTAAAGTCCCTAAGCAGCAATGGTCTAGAAGAACAAGTGGGGAGCACATTCCACCAACCATGGGGTATGCAGAGGACACGGGTAAAATTGTCCATGCCCGCTTCCAGAGCACGATAGCACAGAAGGATTTATTGGTGGGAGCTAAAGCATAAGGATATGGTGATTGTGCGCACTTTCGAAAGTAACTATCATGGTCAATGCACACCCATATGGATGAGCCTGAATTCAATTTATGCAAAGATTCATGCATTTGAGACACCTAAAGAAGGCACCCCAAGATAGACACATGATAGTAGAGTCTACTATTATGTATCGATGAGTGAGTAAACAACATATTAGTGAAGGTTTTTGCTGAAGTGACTAGAAGAAACATGGACAAACATGCAACAATCGGAGAGCGCTGCACAAGGAGCTGAAGACAAAGGATACGGAGATAGCATGCATAACACAAGAGAGGGACTTCACGCAGAAGAAGAACAAAGTATTTATCAACATCACATAGGAGATTGAGGACAATGTCATCAAAGCAAGGCCACACTTGGAGGCCAAGGTACCATAGACATTTCCTTCAGCGATACATTATGTGGGAAAGTTGGTGAAATTGGTACTTGAAGATGAACCTCTGCACGACAGTGCCAAGGAAGTCAGAGCAAGATGCAGAACAAGAGAAAGCATCAGTGATGTGAAAGATTGCATCTTATGAAGGGTTGTTGCAAGTGTTACAATAAGTAATGAAGAAAGCAGACCAGGCCTTGAATATCTGTACAACTCCAGAGGCGCTTATCAATATAAATACCATAGAGGAAAACAATGAGGTCCATAAGGCAATGAAGGATGAGACATTGGGCGAACAAAAATATTATCAATGATTAAGAAATGCGAGGCCCTGGCAAGAAGACAAGAGCCGCACAAGACTCGACTAGAAGAGCTTGGGAAGCTAATTACGTAGAAGATGGATATTTTAGAAGGAAGAATGACATCAATGTCCAGCATTGTGTTGGTTTACTGAGAATGAAAAGGGAGAGATTGCGAGGGATGAGTTGGAATCCATTGTTGTGGACATCCCAGAAAAAGCAGAACAAGCACTCACTGAATGACGAAGGTTTTGGAGGCCGAAATAAAGGAGGAGTATCAGAATTGATACTGTAAAGTGATACAGAGGAGGTTGTCTCATAAAAATTATTTATTTGTAAACATTATTTCATTCTTATTCTTTCCATTATTCTATTCCTTACTTCAATTTTGGAGGAATACCCATTGTCGGGATGACAATGAGATTAGTGTGGGGTAATGTTGATAAGAGAATACTTGTTAGAGAACACACAAGGAGTCCGCACTGGGAGAGAAGGCCAAGATCAAGGGTGTGGAAGGACATGAATAACCCACGCATGAAAGGAAAGTTCAACATTCAAGACTTAGCCGATTTTGAGCATGACGACCTATTTTTAGAAGATGGCGTGCGAAACACACCAACGATGCAAAGATGTGCACGCCATACATTGTCTATTTTGGAGGATCGGATCAAAGCATTTTACATGGAGATGAGATAAGAATAGGATTGACACTTCAGTTAACTGTAAGATTCCTATATATAGCACACTTTCATGTGTGGCTATGCATGTGAATGGCGCGTGGCTATTAATAGCATGCGACCTATTTATGGAATAGATAAGTGGTGAAGGGAAAGTCCCCACCCTATATATATAATGTGAGGTACATAAGTAGAAGAGTGTGTATGTGTGTGATGGATGTATGAAGGTATAGAGATATACGCATATGACTAAATTACTGTAGTAGGTCCATACGTGCATTAGTATCATTTGACATTATTGTAAGGAGCTTCTGTGTTATTAATAGATGGAAGATATTGGATGAATCTAAGTGTCATTCCTATGTGTAATCGATTAGTGTATGTTATTGATTCAATCATGATTACTGTTTAATGCTTGTTCTGTCATAGATCTGAATGTAGCATACAATGTAGAATGATATATTAGTTATGAATCTATGTGTTTCTTCGTTCATCAGGCTAACATCTTGTTACAACAACCCTAAAGAGGGACCTAGTACCTTTGTGTGCTTTAGGTGAGTGCTCGATCAAAATTTGAGTGAGTCTAGGAGTTATTTGGTAAATTATAGGATGCATCATGTGCCCTCTCTTTCGTATCATACTCTTGTCCACTCAGAGTGCTATAATGGAATATAAAGATTAAATATTTTTGCTTTTATATTTGAATATATATGTTGAAATAATGGAAATAAGAGTGATATGTTACTAAAGCGTAAATGACTTACCTAGATGTATGTTGAATTATTACAGTTGGTGTATGGACCGGGAAAACTATAATGAAAAGGGCTCATGAAGGGTTGGAACTAGCTATATATCTATCTTGGGGTGCTAGACGTGTCTTGGGGCGCCTAGTATGTAATGTCAAGGCGCTGCAGGCCGTATGGAAGCTCTGGATCTGAAAGCAGGAGGTGTCGCAAAAGCTCTGTCTTAACTTTTCTCTCGTCACACAAATGTCACCGTGTTTTCATAAATGTCACTATAAATGAAGATTAACCTACAAAACCCTATCCAAACATCAATCCCTAAAAAAGAAGAATGCATATGAATAGGTAGGTGACCTCAGTTGCCAAACCAATGGACTTACGATTTGAGCACTTTGCACTACATTTTAGACCCAATGTAGTTCTATGTGAGAGTATGTGTAATTTTTGTGCCTAGGGTGCCCTAGTGCTAATGACAGAATAGTAGGGGGTAATAACTAGATGTAGAATGCAAAAATAGTGGATGGAATGGAAAGAATACAACCCTTTCCTCCTATACTTGTGTGATGCAAATGTAGAAATCTAAATGCAGTCCCTTGCCTTAGTAGATAAATGAAGATTAACCTGCAAAACCCTATCCAAACATCAATCCCTAAAAAAATAAGAACACGTATGAATAGGTCCACGGACTAACCTCGGTTGTCAAACCAATGGACTTATGACTAAGCATTGCATTACATTTCAGACCCAATGTAGTTACGTGTGTGTGTGTGTGTAATTTTGTGCCTAGGGTGCCCTAGTGCCAATGGCAAAATAGTAGGGGTAATAACTAGATGTAGAATGCAAAAATAGTGGATGGAATGGAAAGAATACAACCCTTTCCTCCTATACTTGTGTGATGTAAATGTTGAAACCTAAATGTAGTCCCTTGCCTTAGTAGATAACTGCCCTTGATGTGTAAGATGTCTACTCATCTTTGTAGTGAGTATGCTTTGTTTATATAATGATCTCATCCTCAAATTTCAACACTAGGGACCCGAAACTACCAACTACGACCTAGGAGAATACACAAGGTGACCGTTAGGACCAACCTCGAACATAGAAATTAAGACCACAAATCACGATGACACTGGTGCCTAAAATCATGGTGGGCACCCGGGGTGCTCTAATGCTACCCTATGTGTCCCGAGAGAAAAAAACAAATAAAACACAACATCTAAGACATCTTAAAAGACACCCAAAACTGTAGAGACATGTGACTACTGAACTAGACAAACACAATGACAACTGATTGAGTGACGAAAAGACCTAGGGATGGGTCACTAGTGAATATTTTTATCACACAAGATCCATATATAAATTAACATACCCACAGTATAAATGTAATAGTAAATGTGTGATTTTATGACTACAAAAACTAATATGCAGAAAGATATTACAGATCTAAAATAAAAGTGCAGAAAATAAAAGAACAAAACATAGAGACAATATTTAACGTGGTTCACCCAATTTGGGCTACGTCCACCAAGAATCACTTGCTCATATTTTATTACAAGACACCTCTTTCTCTCAATAAAATACCCATATCTGTTTAGAGTTTTTCTCAACAAACTCTCCTGAATTCACACTTGAACTCACACACATCTACAATACAAATGTATCACCTATCAAAAGTACATCAATAGGAAATTGATTAACTATTTTTATAACACCATGGGTATCAAAACCATGGGCCAAAATTTCCCCATAAACCTATGGGTCAAAAATACCACCCATATGAGAAGAGAACATTTCTGAGATATTAGGCACATTTTTTCAAGGAAAAACATTTCTCATGGGCTGCGCCTGGATCCCGCTCGAGCCCTAGCCCAACCTCGAACCCCAACAAGAAAACTATGGAGAGTGTACAGTCTTAAACACTTCCACACATGAAAACGAGCTCCATAACATAACACTCCAAACCAGAATGAAGGTGCATTCGAGCAGTCCAAGAATATTTTAAAATTAAAAAATAAACCAAATTTCCTAAGTTTTTATGGTGGCTAAATGATCGGTCCAAGATAATAATTACCAACCTTAGCTTAAAACTTATCAACCTTGCATGGTGTGGTTGGTCATCGACCTTAATAATTAAATTTAAAACTAGCCAAAGGTTCCATAGTCAAACAATCATAATGCAAATGAGTATGGTCGATGACCAACATTACTCACCAACTTTTAAATTCCAAATTTCCATGGTCTTAGACCATTTAAACAAAATCATTAACCTTATCCAATCCATCATGGTCTATGATTTTGATGATTTAAATAGTGCAAATGAAAATCATCAAAGAAGTTTTTACATCGATTAACAATTGTAGTTATGATCTACGAGAAATAAAAATGATAATACAAGGTTATCATTCCTTAACTTACCGAGATATTATTTTACAACAATAACCCATCATCAATGTTTAAGACCTTATTATTCAAACCCAACAATAATAATTCATGTTTTTAAACATTTCAAGAAGGTTATTCAAATGAGTTAAATTTACCTTGATGATCGAACATTATCGGTTGATAATAAAGATTGTTTAATTCCTTTGCGGTCTTTGACCGATATAACAAACACAAGAAGGTTAGTCATATCATCAAACAATTATTACTTCCAAACACCAATTAATGCAAGTGTAGAAACATAATAACTTATCAAGTATTACAAAATCATTACACATAGAGCAACAAGATAAGGTAAAATCATACAAACAAGTACAAAAATAAGTTATAAATATTAAGTAATCCACGAATTCATGATGACGAGCGTGGTTATGATGTCGAGCATGCAACTATGCATAAGTATATATATCCTTTTGGGATATATGTACGTATGTATAGCTACAAAATAGACTACATAATAGTGTTAATCCTCTTTCATTCATAAATTATTTTATACAACATAGCTTATTTTGTGACAAAATAGAATGAAAATGCGGGGTGTGACAAAAAGGAACGAGTTTTAGTGATAACACTAGTGTTAATGGGTGGTAAAGATGTAGGGATGGATACAAATAAATTCTAGATTACAGATAAGAATTCGAGAGACAATGGGATGGGATATGACTATAGAATTGGCTATATCGAAAGATCTTGTCGATGGAGGAGGAGAAGTGTGCACTATGTGACTAAGTATAAGTGGTGGGGGTAATCGTATGAGGTTGTGTGGTAGGAGAGTTAGCTAACACCACCGATAGAAGGGGTCCTTGATGGCTGACCATGTTTTGTGATGAAATAGTATTAAGTTTGAAATTGACCACATGGGTTAATGAAATAGATGTGGATGTTTTTATATGGCTAGAGGCGGGATAAGGAGTGATTTTTTTATGGTGATTGATAAGTGGGGTCGAGTCTAAAGTAGTCACAAGTAATTGTATTGATAGGTTGTTGAGGTTCGATCTGTAATGGGGAATGTGAATAGCCCATGAAGTGAGGTAACTACTAAGGGTGATAGGATTGGTGTCCAGAAGTTCTTCAAAGGTAGAATATCCTTGGTGAAGAAGCGTGGGAAAGGTGGATTAGGGATTTCAAAGGCGTTTGATCTAACACTAGGAGAGTGTGGGGATTCTTGGGTTATGTCTATGGATTTTTGTAGTGGGTCGACATATATTTGATATTTTGGACGCATGACTACTATCGTGTTAGAACCATGAGATAGTAAGCACACGGTAAATGATAGATGTTGTTTAAGCATAAACCAAAAAAACAAAAAGCAAGTATCAATTATCTTGATTAGATTTAGAAAATATGTGAAAAGAAAAAAGCTGTTTGTGGAAGGGTACTAAGAATTATGCCTACTAAGCCTAGTTTGGGTATGTTTAAGTTGGATTCCTCGATATACCCAAAGGTATGAGAGTCCTGAATCTATGTTGGTGTCGATTCGAGATGTGATATTAGGGCCTACCCCTCACTTCACGATCAAAACGATAATGGTTTGGTGCTTATCCAATATACCATCTACCAATTATCTATACTCAACTAGAACACCAAGTTGGCTTCCCACTTAGTGATGAAATCCAAGTAGGTAGATCTGCGAGGGGATGTTTAAAGTTTGAATTTGATTATGAATGGTTTTGGTAGTATGTGAGGGAAGTGATAAACGTATCTTTTTAACCCATGTTTAAACTAGATGATTAAGAAGACATGAAAATGCAAGTTCATTTTAAGTCCCAAAAGAAATATTTTATTTTGATGAGAACAACACCCCAAAATGCAATGTTGGAAAAATATTAAAAGGGGAATAGGAATGAGAGAAGAGGGGGAAAAATGTCCGCTAAATATTTTTTTTTTTACACCCTCAAGAAGTCACCGAGAGAACTCGAGTTGAAAAGTTAGTTAACATGAAAGAAGTAAAGAAAAGTGGGTTCTACTATAAGAAAATGTAGAATTTTAATCAAAAGGGACAATGGTCCCACAGATGGCACTCCATATGTTTTAGTAGATTTTAGGATTCAATTTTATTATGTGAAAAAAATCAATGAAACTTTGAAATAATAGGGTTTAACGAAACCTTCGTAGATGATGAAGAAAGGTAATGATTCAAATGGGCACAAGAGACTCATCTTCCAGAGAACTAGGAACTTGCACATACATAGACAAATTTAACAAGAAAGATATTAGATAATAGTGAGACGGTTTGTTTGGTAAAGGCCAATCCTAAGAACCAAAGGGCATCCTTCGATGGGTGTTAACTTGATTTTAGGCAATCAAGATAGAAATAATGACAAAAATATAGATAATATTATATGATACGAGATAAAGAACTTTGGATATGTTCAAATTTTTAGTGATTTCAGTCGAATCATGTGTGTGGATGATGACACATAAGCTTAACCCATAGTCGAAATCGGACTATTCCCACACGAAGGGTTGGCACACAATCGGTAGGTCGAAAATGGTGTCGGGTTTCGTAGGTTAGTACTGGAAGGGCCAACTAACAGAATTAGAAACTTACAAGAAATAAATAATTATCCATGATTGGTGGATATTATAAAAATATATCAAAATCTAATAAGGATGGAAAATAGGGGAATTTAGCGGGATCGACATTGATCTAGTGGATCGGTGTTGATCTGGGTGATCAATGTCGGTATCTATTAATGCAGGAGCATTATATGCTAGAAAGATTCTCATTCAATCATACACTGAGCTCCATTTTTAATTAGGTGGTCTAGGATGATGAAGAGATACTTTTCCCTCCATTTGTAGCTATTTGAATTCAAATTGAATGTAAACTAGGCTAGTAAGAGTGAATGCACTTGTAAAAAGGTTAACTAGGTGAATTAGGTGGAGTGAGAAAGTTGTTATACTAAATAAGGCTCTTTAAGCCATGTAAATAATGAAATCAATCTTGTATGATCTGTGAGGACAATTTAGAAGAAGATTATCCTATATTTCTAAGCTTGGAGTGTGGTTGAGTTCTTGTAGGGATGAATAAGTCAATCTAGGAGAGAGAATAGGAGTTGGTTTAGGAGTAGTTTGAGTAAAAGATCCAATTTTGGATCTATAATTGAGGATGTAAAGCTTTGGAATATGAATCCAGGTATGAAGAAACTAATTATGAAGTTTTGGTAGCAAGAAATGTCTTTGTACACGTGAATTTGCATGTTCATGGACTGTATGTAAAAGGGTTTCTAACAGGACAGCAAGGGGGAAATGACAATCTGTGTAGGAGGTTTCTTCAAAATTTTCTGGTAAAAATAGAGATAAATGATATCATTTGAAGCTTAACACAATTTTTAGAACTCTTGAAATTTAATCTAAATATTTTTATAGTTGATTTTCTCTCCTAGGGCCCGAACTAAGGAAAGCTCCAAAAAATCGTTCTACCCAACCAATCAATCTGAAATTTTCAGAAAATATCTTTCATATCTAGACGCCCAAGTCCACAAAATTTTAGCTTCTAATTCCACGTGTAGCTCAAGATATCTATGATAGAAAATTTCAGGTCGTGTGGGCAAAAACAAGGTTCAAATTTGTAAGTTTTTGTCATTTCTTTGATCAAATGAATGTTTAAAGCCTGAGGTTGATGATAATGATATTTTAGACTATGTATAAGATGGTTGCAAGGTTTTTAAGGTTTAAGGATCTGATTTGAATGACTGTCACAAGATAATTCTAAGCTAGACCTCTAAGAAAGACTGTAAATTCTGTGTTTTGGTGCAATTTTCATGCAAGGAACCCTAGGAGCAATATATTAGTGTCTTAGGGATCCTCAAGAGGGATTTAGGAAACTATTCTTGGGCTTTGAAAACTCATAATTTTGAGGATTACATATAAAAAGACCTAAATCAAGTTTAAGGACAAAGTTAAGGCATAATATATGCTAGAAGAAGGAAATCCTTAATGCTATGAGTTGTGAATTACGTTTTATTGGAGACTCATGTAAAAATGAACATGAAAATGATGACAAAGATGATCTCTTGTTAAATCATATCCGCCTTTGTGTTTTATTTGTAAGTTAAGATTTGAATTCTCATGTCTTTGTTAAGGTATGGTTCTTTGCTACTACCTAGAATGGGTGTGTCCAGCTACCTATGTTTGGTTTAGTGATAATTTCTCAGTGCATAATCACTAGAAAGGATATATCTCAGTCAAAGGAAATTTATTAGAAGGATGAATATGGTTAAATAATGAGTAAGTATTTCTAATTGATTATAATTACAGGATTTTGTGGAAGAACACTTATAATAGGAAAAACTTGACAAATGCTTGATATCAGAGATCCTTAGGAGGTTGGAAGGCAAAAATCATCAACAAAAGGCAAGTACAAAGATAATAAGACTATATAATAAGAGGTTAGAATATGAAAACATTAGCATGGATAATTTGGATGGAACTTGAGAACTATCTTAGGATTCATAAAGACTATTTAATTGGTATGACCGTGGGAGAACTTAATGAAGATTAAACTAATATTGTCATTCAAGTATATGAATAAGACTGAGATTGAAATTGAGATGATTGATATGGTCTTGTATGAATTAATATATTTGTACAATTATATGTATGGTGTATCAATGAAGGTGTCACTTCCATAGAAAAAGATCCTCATATGCACTTAGTGACTAGTTTGAATGCCTAAAGGAATGTTAGAGAGGATTTTGAGATAGTGCTCATTTAGTTCATTGATTGTATGCTTAAGTGAGGGTATGATGGTTCATTTTGAAATAATTATCCACTAGAATTTGTTTCAAGGTGTAAGAAGGTGCATCGAGTTATGCAAAGCTGAGTTGATCAAAATATGTTTTGTTATGTTTATGATTCTTGACAGAAAACCGAGTATTATTTTGAATGTAAATACTTGGATCAATGTGATTAAATTTGATAACAAAAGGTTATTGATTTTAAAAATAAAACACACCTTTGAGGAGGATGAAACTAGGATAATTGGATGTCAATGAAGATTGCTCTAAAGGGATTATGAGATAACATGAGAGTCGATAACTTCACATCTTCTTAACGTACAAAGTTGGAGAGCTTGGGCTGTCACCTAGTGGATGTCGGAATTGATTTGAAGCCTTGGGAAAATACATGAGTCAATTTTTATAAGATCAATTTCATTTCAACATATCCACACCGATTTACGTTGATTGGAAACTACATTGATTTTGTCCAATTCGAGGAAAAATGGTTAAATTTTGTTTCAACCATCTCCTTTTTCGGGAATTTTGGGTTTTGTGATGGTTTAGGGTTGTTTTGAGCTTGTTAGGGTTTTTAGGAGGTTAGGTTGTTTAGGTTTAATTTGTGTTTATTTATTTTTGTTTGTTTTATTGTTGTAGGTAGTTGTGAGTAATATTATATTGAATTTTTGTGAAATAATTTTTCATGTGCGAATTATGGGTTTCCACCGATGGTCATGGGGCTAAGCCCCTCCTTCTTGTGTATGGGGAGGCTCCCACTATTGAATGTAAACTAAATAAAATATATGGTGTGACCATTATGTCGAGGATCACACGAAATACTCCACTAAACTTTGTGGAAAAGTACTTGTACAAGGTACAAGGGAGGAATTTGTTATAAGGAGAGGTATAGGGGAGTTAGGGGAATAAGGAAATAGCGGGTTAATGTTGTAAATAGGCACTAATAGAGTTTTAAAAGCATAAACCGAGTAGATCGACATTCCATTAGAAGAACACAATAATGGAAGCCATTAACAAGATCATTAAAAAGACCGAAAGTTCTAGAAATCTATCAATCAAGGACGCAAAGTTTCTTCTTGGTTGTATAATATCATAATGCTCTCAAAATTGGAAAATAGAGAGTAGAGGAACATTGCCAAAGAAATAGAATAATTATAGCTTTATTGTTGGGAATTGTGTACGTGTTGTTGTCATTGATGGAAAATGAAGTTTATGTAGCTTAGGTGTCTCCATGAGGTGTCATCCATTAGTTAAGTTGAAGGTTTATTGGTAGTGTCCTAATTTGGTCAAGTTGTTTTGATGTTTTGGCATGGTCTAGGGCATGGTGCTAGCTAGAATGGTCATGATGTGAGTTCCAAAGTAGTTGTTGAAGGAGTGTATGAGCTATATCATGGTATATTTGATGTGTCATAGGTACCAATGAGTCTATAATATGTCAACATGGTTAGTTCGGGGAGAATTATGTGTTGACTCAGGTCATTCTAGACCTAGTCCTAGACCTAGGTCAAGTAGGATGAGTTGGCAACATGAGAAATAGAGCATATAAGACTTTTTTGTCATGTAAGGAGTATTTTGAGGTTACAAAACATGTTTAGGAGGTTTATCGGTTCATTATTCAGATATATGATGCATGATCGAGGTCCTTTTGGAGTAAGACTACAAGATAAGGCAAGGAAAACATAGGTAATTCTTGGTGTCTAGAGAGATTTAGAGGTTTAATGCCATGGATGAGAGTTTGAAAACTTGTAGAAGGTTTCTATGGTTCTCTCGAGAAAATTTTCAAGTCAAGGCATTAACGATAAATTAAGAAATGTCATATTTAGTCATACCAAGCTCTTGAGAAGGTAAAAATAGCTCAATAGGAAACTTCTTTTCTCACCCACACATGTGTGTTCTACATAGGACCTTGAGAATTTCAGGGATGTTTTTCATGGAGTCAAGAATATTTTTAAGGATAAAGAATTCATTTGGACATCGAGCTTTATGAACAATCATTAATAAGCAAAGGTTGTCTAAAATCCTAGTTAAACGCTTCCTCTAAAGCAATATGAGATATTTGATTGGTATGAGCTCTAAATGTCTTGGGAAATCAAATGTGATGACTCAAGGTTCTAGATAATTCTTTAGGTATCTTGTTGGTGGCGGTTTCATGTCTCAACTATTTAGATAAGGTGCGAGAAAAGACCTTATTTTGTGGAGATTTATTGTTTCAGGAATTAGTTGGAGGTTTCATGAAGTAAAGTGAATTGTTATAGAAATATTGAGAGGATTTATAGATGTCCATGAAGAGTTTCAGATATGAAAAGTGGAGAAAATTGACGATACAAGTCTCTAAATTTTCCCTACCGCTTGAAGGCTAGAGGTTAAAACCTAGTCTTATGGTTTGAGTTGAGTTGAGTTGTTTTGCATGTTGTAGCTGAGATATTTGGTCTTGAATATATTGTTGGAATATTAAATTTTGTGTTTAAGCTCTTGGAATGGTATGAAGAAGTTTCATTTTGAAACACTAGTGGCCTAGGTAGCCCTACTAGGCTTGTCTAGAAGATGGTGTGAAACATGCATGAAGACATGGTTTTATCCATGTAACTTATGGTTGTTAGTGCTTGAGGAGGTTTTTCATGATGTCCTTGAAGTATTAAAATTTTTGGTTGAGTTTGGAAGTGATGGGTGAGGTGTTATAAAAAATTTCTCTCAAGATAGGTTCTTGAGTCCTAGAAACCAATTTGATCAATTCTCGAGATTGATTTGTTTGGAGACCTTATGCCTTGTTTTGGTGGATTACATGAGTTTTTCTAGATTTCTGAAAATGAGATATTTCCATTAATATTTGATACTTGAGCCAAGATGAATAATTTTGATAGGTGAAATTGCTTGTTTTCTAGGATTGATTTATGGTTGTTAAATACCTTTTTGAGATAGATTGCAAGTTGGTGTGTTTCATGGTGGAGGTAGTTGTTGCAGAGGTTCTTATGATTGTTGATGGAGTATAGAGGATTTATTTGATATGTGAAAAGCTTTTAGTTCCTTGAAAAATTTATTATATGCCCTTGGAGTTCATAGTCCATTCGTTGGAGAAGAAGGCTTGTTTTTAGGCCTAATTGAGAGGCTTAGAGTTTCTTGTGTTTAATAGACTCTTGCTAACCTTTAAGGTACCTTGGAGTGATTTTATATGATGTCATAGGTGTGTTTTAAAGTTGATAAGACCATCTTATATGGTCTTGACCTACCGAAGGGTGTTATAAGCTAGAGTCATGTATATAAGGCTAGTTTATTTGCTCATTTGTATGTGTTATAATGATGGGGATATGAGCAACCTAGAGAAGGTGAAAGAAGAGTATAGAGGGTTCAAGGGCATAGCTGAGAATATGCACAAAGAGTTGATAATATTTGATGATTATATGTTCAATTTCATTATACATAATCAACAATGAAGGTGTGTGTATGAGCGAAGTAGGAGAAGAGATCGTTTGAAAGGGTTTGATGTGTATGGAGCTAAACTTGTGATCACAATCAGTTGTATGAGTAACACACATTAGGTGATCTCCATCTTCATGTGGTTGAGTTGGTGTTTGGTCATCCTAGGTGGTTGTAGCCTCCTTGTAGGATTGGTGTTCCTTGTGGGGTTGAGTCTTTTGGATTGAGTAATATATTCAAAAGTTTTAGTGGGTTTTATTCTCCTTGAGGGTTTCCCACTTTACATCTGGTGTTCATGTGTTCTCTCTCTTGTTTCATGTTCTTATGAATGGATGTTACACACCTAATAAGTTCATAATTAGATATACATGTTGAGTGATTGTATTGATGGTGTTATAATTGATGATGGCAAATGAAATGAAATTTTTGTAAGACTGATTCACCCCCTCTTAGTCTCTATCCTTCAAACAATTGATATCAGAGAAAGGTCATTTTGAAGCAAGTTTAATCAATTAGAGGATATCCTTGAAGCACAAGCAATGGGAAAATCATCGTATGTTGAAGCAGTCTTAAGAAAAGAAGTATGAAATTGCATTATCCTTGATTCATGGATTACAAGAGCAGATCACTTGTATGGAGGTTGATCATGGTCAAGCCTTAAAAGAGTTGGAATCTAAAGTTAGGAGTGTGACTGAAACCCTAAGAGATAAAGAAGAAGATTGCGACATGTATGAAGATGAGTTGAGATCCTTCAAATCAAAGTTCGAGCAGGCATATAGTAGGTTGCTAGAAAGAAGTTTTGGTTCAAGTTACAAAGAAGATCAGATTAATAACAACATGAAATCAAGGTCCATCAAACAACCTAATGCATCAAGGTATGATAAGTCTTTCAATGGTTATTATTATGCTTGTAATGAATTTGGTCACAAAGGGAAAAGGAGTGTGAAATAAGATTCTCAAGGAATGAACATTCATGGAGTTATGAAAGATCCTTCAATGGCTACTGTTATTCATGTTGTGATTTTGGTCATAAGGCTATGGATTGCAGCTAGGATATCACCTCATACCACGGTCAAAACGTAAGAATAATGTTTATGTTATAATTGCCATAAAACATTTCCTATAGCAAGATTTTGTCATTATGATTCTTCCAAACAAAGCAAGAAGTATGATGCATATGAAAAGGGTAATAATGTTCAAGACAAGAAGGTGTTTATCAAGAGGTATGCTAAAGAGGAACCAAGCTCATCCAAGGAAATCAAGAAGTTTGATCCTATAGAGACAATCAAAGTAATCAATAAGAGTGACCATGTAAATGAAGCAAAAGAAAATCCTAAAACAGTCAAGAAACTCAAGGAATATGATCATGGAGATCAAGCTAAGAAGGATGATTCAAAGGAAGTGGTGCAAAGCATGAAAAATGAACCTATAAATTTTTTCAAAGAAGTTTAAAGTTCAAATAATATTCCTGATGTTGTTAACAAGGCTAAGGAGGAAATCATGAGTGTCAATCCTAAATTTGATACAAGAAAAGGAGGATTATTATCCCTAATTGAGAAAAAATTAGTGAATGAGGAGTATCATGAGTGTTTGATAGGTCTTCAATCCTTAGGAATGAATGAGGATGTTATCATGCCTGGAAATTCATCCAAAAAGTCAAGAAGAAAGGAAGAGGTGGAGTCTTTGGGCTCATTTGATGATTTCCTACTTTTCTAGTGTCCTAAGATGCATAGGATGTCTTCATTATGATTCTTGAAGGAATTCATATCTCATGAGAAGCAATGTAGGTGCATTTTCATGTTGAAGGTTTGTGTTGTTGTGTAAAGGTTCAAAAAAAATTCAAAACTTGTGTGTATCTACTAAAAAAGTTGTTGAGATCATTGATCCATCAAAGGTATGTTTGTGTCTTGCTTTTCTCTATATCATCCATAAGAATTATGTATAGCATAAGTTTTGTTTTTGGGTTGAGTATGAAGGAGTAAAATATGAAAAATTTATATCATGATAGTGCAAGTAAGAAGGTTGACCTAGTTGGTATATGTCATTGATGTCATTCAAATATTTCAAAGTAAATAAGCATTCTTGTGAATAGGTGTTTTTCATCATTATAAGAGTATGATTGAAATTTACATATATGAGCATATAAATTTGTATTTGTGGATGAAGTTGAATGAATTTTGAATGTTATTTTAACCCATCCTATGAAAGTGTCATCATGGTCTTATAGTATCTATACAAATTCTAGGTATAGTCTGTCTAATAAAAAGGTCAAAAGGTTATGTATTGTGTGGTTCAGTGGTCCCAAGTAGATGTGAAATAATGTTTATTCAAGGAGGAGTTAGTAAGCTATCAAGATTGACTATTCTTGTGAGGTATGTCTTGTGATTCATCTCAATAATTTATAATGCATCATGAAGATATGTTGACTAGTAAAATAACATCAAGAAGCTTGAGTTGACCATGTGGGTCTGGTTCAAGTTGCTTCATGTTTTAGTAGATAGTAGATTTAGCTCTTAAGGCATGGAGTTGAAGGTGAGTTATCATAGTGAAAACAAGCTCTTTGGACAATTATAAAGAATTCAAGATTATAGGTACAGTTTTATATCTTTCTCATAATATTCAAAATCCAATGCTCTAAGTTGGTATTGCTAAAATATTGCTTGAGGAGTTATTGATCCATCAAAGTGGCTCAAAAGAAAAATTTCATCTCAGGAGGAGAAAATATGTTACTCATCACTATGACATGACAAAGAAATGTTGAAAAGGTCTAAGGTATACAATAGTGATCATTATATGTGTATATGATTCTAATTTTACATGTAATAAAGTCTTGTTCGGCTTAAAGAAGACTCACATCGAGTTAAGGGAAAATTAGAGTAAAACAAATTTATATCATCAAGTTTTCATAAGTAGAAAGTATCAGTTTAGGGGTAATCAAGTTGTGACATAAAAGTATCCTAAGAATGTTTAAGGGCCTTAAAATTCTTTAAGTGTGTGACATCTGTGTAAAGGAGATGAGGATGACTACATGGGAAGTTTAATTGATTTCATCATGATGAGTTTGTTACTTCTACAAGCTGAGCTAAAATGATGGTGTGAGATATTGATGGCAAAGAGTACATGTATGTCTTATAGTTGGAACTCTTGATAATTTGGTATTGCTCATGATTACTTACATAGTTTGAAGGGGAGCTTTGTGCTCTGAAATGGTCTTGAAATAAGTGAGGTGGCTTGACATTGAAAGTGTTAAGGTATGTAGTTTGTGTAGTGTATTGAAGAGGTATATAACTCATATGGTGACCCATATAAATGGGTAATTGGAGAATGAAAAATCCTTAAACAAGTTTAATGTTTACATACTCATGAATATGTAAGACATAGTTGTGTATTGATGCTTCTTGACTCATCTATGTGAAAAAGAGGATGTCCGTGATTGCAAGAATGTTGGTAATAGAGGTATGTTGATAAGCATGATTTGTTTTGTCTTAAGAAATCATGAAAGAGGTATTTATTAATAAGATGATCTAGAGAGCATTTTTGAGGGGAGTTTATTAAGACAATAATACATGAACATGACTTAGTATGATAGTCAAAAGAATGATACAATATTGATTGGAATGATATAAACTCTTGTAGGATCTAAGAAAATATCTTTGATCTAGTTTCATGAGTTAAATAGTCCATATATGAGGTGATAAAGTGTCTTTAGCACCATAAAAGGTTCATGTAGGACTACAAGGTGTTAGTAAGAAAGAGGCTCAAGAGTAATCAAAGTGGTATGAGAGTATTCAAGGGGAGCTATGTAAATATTTGAAGATTCAAATTCAAGGAGAAAATTTGATGAAGGAAGGACTGAAACAAATACATAATGTATCATCTCAAGGGGACTCATGCATGATATCATTAGGTCCATGGATCATCTATTTTCATGGAGTGAGTGGACAAACAAAGGATTTGAGAAAGTAAGTCAAGTCATTTTTGTTATTGTGTCTTATCAATTTTTCATGTACCCTTTTTCACAGATGTCAAAGGGGGAGATTATACTCAAAAACATGAAAACAGTCTGTAGAGAGTCTTATAGGTGTTTTCATTTATGGTTGTTATCAATGTTTATGAAGGTGGTACCGTCACAATGACAAAGGGGGAAATTTTTGGGAATTGTGTTTGTGTTGTTGTCATTGATGTAAAATTTTATTGATGGAAAAAGTATTTTAGGTGGATTAGGTGTCATCAATGAGTTAAGTTGAAGGTTGATTGGTAGTGTCTTAATTTGGTCAAGTTACTATGATTTTTTGACATTGTCAGGGCAAGGTACAAGCTAGTATGGTCATGATGCGAGTTCCAATAGTTTTGAAGGCATGTATGAGATCTATCATGGTCTATTTGAATTTTCAGAGCTGTCAATGATTCCATAAGAGGGTAACATGGTTATTTTATGAGAAGTATGTGTTGAGTTAGGTCATTCTAGGCCTAGTCCTAGACCTAGGTCAAGAAAGATGAATTGGTAACATGAGAAATGGAACAGGATAGAATTTTTGGATCATGTAATGAGTATGTTTAGGTTGCACAACATGTATAGGAGGTATATCAGGTCATTATTCAGGTATATGATGCATGATGAAGGTCGTTTTAGAGAAAGACTACAAGACAAGGAAATGAAAACATAAGTAAGTCTTAGTGTCGGGAGCGATTCGGAGGTTGTAGGGCATGGATGAGATTTGGAAATATTTTATAAGGTTTTATGGTTCTATGATAAAATTTTCAGGTCATGGAATTAAGGAGAAAGCAAGAAATGACATTTTTAGTCATCTTGAGCTCTTGAGAAGGCAAAAACAAGCTCTATAAGAAACTTATTTTTCTCACCCACACATGTGAGTTCGACATGGGATCCTAAGGATTTCAAGTATGTTTTTTCATGGAGTCAAGAATATATTTCAAGAATAAAGGATTCATTTGGATTTTTGACCTTTATGAACAATCACTAAGAAGCGAAGAGGTGGTCTAAAAACCTAGTTAATCCCTTCCTCTAGAGAGATATGAGAGATTTTTTGGTATGATATCTAAATGGATTGGGAAATCAAATGTGATGAATTAGGGTTGTATAGAATTATTCATGTCTCCTATTGGTGGTGGTTTCATGTTTAAGTTGTTTGGATAAGGTATAAAAAAATCCTTGTTTTGTGGATATTCATTATTTCGGGGCTAAGTTGGATTTTTCATGAAGTAAAGTGAATTGTTCCAGAAATCTTGAGATGAGTTATAGATGGCCATGAAAATTTTTAGATAATTATATTGGATAAAATTGAAGATACATGTGTCTAAATTTTCCCTACCACCGTAGGGTTAAAAGGCTAAAACATAGTCTTATTATTTGAGTTGAGATCTCGTTGTTTTGCATGTTGTAGTTTAGATATTCAGTCTTTAATAGATTTTTGGAATCTAACATGTTGTGTTTGATATCTTTGAATTGTATGAATAAGTGGTTTTATGTTGAAACCCTAGTGGCCTAGATAGCCCTATTAGGATTGTCTAGAAGATGGTGTGAAACATGTATCTTATGGTTGTTATTGTTTGAGGAGGTTTACCATGATGTCCTTAAAGTGTTCCAAGTGTTGGTTGAGTCTGGAAGTGATGGTTAAGGTGTTAGATAATGTTTCTATCAATATATGTTCTTGATTCCTAGAAACTAGTTTGATAAGTTCCAAAGATTGATTTTTTGGAAGCCTTGTGCCTTGTTTTGGTGGATGCCATGAATTATTCTAGATGCCTAATGAGTTTATATTTCTAGTGATATGCCATATGATCCATGATGAATAATTTTTATAGGTGAAGTTTTTTTTTCTAGGACTAATTTCTAGGTGCTAGAGACCTTATTGAGATAGCTTGTAAGTTGGTGTGATTCATGGTGGAGGTAGTAAAAGGAACGATAACCAAATCATACCAAGCCAAGAACACAAATGCTAATCAAACACCATGATCAATAAGATGAAATCAATTTTCCAGAATAACTTTACATAAAACTTTGTAAACAAATGAGTAGAAATATCATATATTATTATGGAACTCAATGAAATACAATGAGAATGGGAATTACTTATATAGGCAAGGAATAAAATATAAGAACCATTCAAAGTCATAGATCAATCCATAAATCAAGGAAAGAACTAGTCAAGAACATAAATTTAGGAAAGAACTAGACATCAAGGATCTAGTCAATACCATAAATCAAGGAAATAACTAGCCAATACCATAGATAAAGGAAAGAACTATACCTAACAACTAGATAATATCCCCCTAATATCTAAATAAATAAAAAGAAATATCCACATACATAAGTGGGTGAGGATAAATACAATAAAGGTAAATAAAGTACCTAGGTGAACATGAACTAAAGTAAATACCTACTCAAAAAGGTAGATGTTACAAATGTTATTATGATTTTTGATGTATTCTAGAGGATATCCCTAATGTGTGTGAAGATTTTGGTTCCTGACAAATTTTTAAATGCATTTGGAGTTCATAGTCCATTTTTGGAGAAGAAGGCTTGTTTCTAGGCCTAATTGAGAGGCTTAGTGTTGCTTGTGTTTGATTAGATCTTTCCAACCTTCAAATCCCATTGGAGTCATTTTATATGATGTTTTAGGTGTGTTTTAAAGTTGCGAAGACTGACCTATATGGTCTTGGTAAACCTAAGCATTTTATAAGTTAGAGTCATGTATATAAGGCTAGTGTATTTTCTCATTTGTATGTGTTATAATGATGGAGATGTGAACGAGCTAAAAGGGTGAAATAATGTTATAAAGGGGTTAAGGGAAGAGATGAGAATAGGAATGAATAGTTGATAAGAGTTAAGGATCAAATTTTAAAGGTCATTAGACCTAATCAAGTATATGAATGTGTGTGTATGAGCGAAGTAGGAGAAGAGATTGTTTGAAAGGGTTTGATGTGTATGGAGATAAACTTGTGATCATAATCAGTTGTATGAGCAAAAAACATTAGGTGATCTTCATCTTCAAGTGGCCTAGTTGGTGCTTGGTTATCCTAGGGGGTTTTAGCCTCCTTGTAGGGTTTGTGCCTTGATAAATAGGGATTGGTACTCCTTATGGGGTTGGTGCCTCACTAAAAAAATCTTGTGTGATGTGTAATATTCACATGAGTCTTTTGGATTGAGTAATATATTCAAAAGTTTCAATGGTTTTTCTTATCCTTGAGGGTTTCCCACTTTACATCTGGTGTTCATGTGTTCTCTCTCTTGTTTCATGTTCTTATGAATGGATGTTGCACACTTAATAAGTTCATAATTGAATATGCATGTTGAATGATTGTTTTGATGATGTTGTAAGCTATGGAAAATGAAATGAAATTTTTGTAAGACTAATTCACCCCCTCTCGAATCGTGCTTCTAACATTTATTTCTTGATGTAGTAGTGGTAATATCAACACGTACATTCAATCAACAATTTCTAGCCATTTAGAATGGAGAATTTGTTCCAATTTATAGCATTGCAAAAATGTATTTTCCTCTTCCCCTCGTGTGACTTTTCATCTCACCACCATTTGTGATTTTTCCCATTCTTTTAGAAATGAAATTAAGTCCTTCTATTATTTTTAAAAAGGGAATTTTACAATACAACACTAAGTCATTTAAGTGAATAATACAAAAGAGTGAAAAGTACATTCTCAATGAAGGAATAGAATATTAGAGAGAGGGAGGAGAGAGATAAGAAGAAAGATAGAAGTAGAAATTTAGATACGAGAAAGCTCTTATTAATGAATAAATTACTTCTAATGGATTTTGAATGAAGATGAAGCCTTTTGATGGATCTTTTGAGAAATGCTTCATGAATGAAAATCTTGACTCTCCTACAACCTATTGAACTTAAATGAGGTTATTGCAATTTCATCCTTCTTGAGGTGTGATCACACAACAAGGTTTTGAATGAGTGTTTAAGAACACTACCAAGTGAATGCAATTAATTGAAACTTGATATGACTGCTCATTCCTACATACATGATGCTCCATACTAATATCATCCTCCACTTTGCCTTCTGGCTCTAAAACCTCCTTGAATAAAATCAACTCATACACCTCTTACTCATATGCTTCTTATGGAAATGTGATTCCCTCTCTAGATGGGAGGATTGACATCTGATTGGATCTTGATGACAAATTACATATTTTAGCCTCCAAATTACACTAAGACACCATGAATTCCACCTCATATGACATGTAATATGTTTTCTCTTTATGAAGCACATATCAAGTGTTTAGAAACACTTCGCGAGGTATGCATTGTTTGAGATTACTTACTTCCTCATAGTGAGAGTATCTCATCATGTCATGATGATCATCCTCTTGGTTACTTGAACTTGGATGAATCTCTTGATGTATTTTAAAACTCATTTCCAAACTCATAATGTCCCTAGTTTCACTTGCTCCATGCCTTGATGTGTTTTGATATGTTTCTTGACACAAATGGGGCCAAAATGATGCTTTAAGAACCTTTAAAAGCTTGCAGAGGGTAATTTTATTGTTTGATCCATGGAAAATATTCTTGACCTCATGATTATGGTAAAAATAAACAATATGAGTGAAGACAGAACCACACTGTAACATTCTGGGCTCAAATTGGAAACTTTCTATTTTTAAGAGTCCTAACTAGGACTACTTTTTTAGCAATTTTACGTAGTTCCCACTTCCTGGTGTTTATTTCCTATTTGGGGGCCATGGATACTAATAATTACCTCATTTGAAAAATAAATATTTTTATACATGCCCCACCATGAACACATGTTATTTTTAGTAAGTGCTCTGCAAGTGTTAGATTGCAAACGAAAATAAGTTTTGAAATTCTAGATTTATTTTTCAAAGATTCCCTACTCCAATTTTTGGATGATTCTTTCATCTGGATGAGTGGAAAATGATTTTTTTATCATAGGGGTAGAATAATAAGAAAAATTATTCCTCCATATCTTGAAAAATCAGGAACCCCATCATTCAAGAAATGTCTTAGATGAAACTAGATTTTTTAGGATCCTCCGCTCCAATTTTGAGCCTTTTATCCATCGGATATTCTAATAAAGTGAAAAATTATTCAAGGAGGTAAGAATCCTAAAATAAAATTATTCCTCAATATCCCTAAAAATCAGCTACTTCATGGTGTAAAAATTGGTTTACGTGAAAGTAGGATTTTCGAGGATCATTTGTTCCAATTTTCAAGTGATTTCACCCGCCGGATCTTGGGAACAAAGAAGGATGTTGTTTGTCATTTTTTTACTACATAGAATGAGCATCCATTAATGGAGGTTAGAAGGTGAGACAAAAATTTTCACCAAAATTCCTAATTGTGTGGAAGAAATGAGAAAAAGTGGTGGTTTATGGTGTTTTATCTCACTTTTATGATATCTTACTGACCATAGATTAAACTTGGGTAAAATGTGAGCTTGATTGAGGTTCAGATATGGTTTTCATGGTGCAATGGAACACAAGGGACATCAAATGGAACTTGGAGAGAGATGATGACAAGTGGCGGGATCACGAGCAAGACATGATGAAATGGGGTTAACTAGATAAGAACCCTATGAAGCTGGAGAGGGTCACATGAAGAACCATAGATGAGGGTTACACATGGGATCCCATTTTGTCCCATCTATCCCCTTGGGATAAATGGAAAAAAGGGACATAAAATGGAACTTGGAGATAGATCATGCCAAGTTTTGGAATGGAGGGAAGTGTGAGGAAGATGAGGTTAGAAAAGCACATAGCTTAAGCACTGGTGCAGAGCTAGAAAGGGTCACATGAAGAACCATAGGGGGATTTGCACATGGATGACCTTTTTTCCCCTTATAATATGGACAAGAGGGGAAAAAGGGGGCACTAGGAGAAAAATCATGACATGTGGTAGTCAAAAATTTGGCTAAGTATGGGATTTGCACACTCTTGACTAGTGAGAACTTGAAAACTTCACTCTTGGAGCTTGGAATGGTCTTTGAGATGAAATTTTATATGATTTTGAATCCAAGATACATTCCAAGATTAATAGAATATGTTTAAGAAATTATTTCTTCCTTCAACGTCAAAAATCCCCATTTCTTTTTCAAGACAATGAGGTGTAATTTTAAAGTTTGAAATGTTTCAAGAATCCATCAAGTCTTGGATCAAATATTATTCTTCCACCATGTAGATAATTACTTTAGATTTCCATTTCCTACTTTTTTTCATTATAAATCCTTACATAGCTCCTGTAATCATCCAAACAAGTTCAGGTTCATAATTTGATTATTCATTCCTTACACCTGGAAAACCCACTTTTGCACAAATTGTCCCTAAACCACCAAAAATTCCTAAATATCCCTACATTACTTCCAACACATTCAATAATCTCCAATACCACCTCTTGATGTTTATGATTTTTTCATAACCTTCCCGAAGGATGCACACATGCCTGAAATGGCCAAAATTGGCCTTTCTAAGCCTACTAGAGAACTAGTCTTCTGTTGTACTTTGTTGAATGGAAGAATTTACCTTATCACATCACTTTGAACACTTGTACATGATTATTAAGTATATTGGGAGGACTGTAAGGTCAAGATGATCATGACATGAAGACAGAATGACCGGTGAGGGGTTCAAGGAGATTTTGAAGCATATTTTCACTTTGTGGCTTGGTTGTCATGGATCAAATTTTGAATTTTTGGGTTGGTAATTTCACATGAAAATAGTTGGCTCTAACTCGAGGAAATTGGACGTAAGGGGAAATAGAGGACCTCATATTTCTCATGGGTGAGAAGACCAGTGCCTTGTCAGATTGGGTAATAGAGTCACTACACCAAACACCAAGAAAAGCTACAAAACAATAAACAACGAATAAGACAAGGAAAAAATCACAAATGGGAAAGGAAAACACACAAAAAGGGAAACATGAGGAAATAACCTAAATCATTTATGTACATGCAGGGGACAAGTCATTTTCATTGAAAGCACCAATCCAAATTGAGTGCTTACTCGTATATAGGTATCATTGAATACCTTTCTTCCGCAAATCCATTGACATGCTCACTAAAATATGATCCTTTTTCAATTTCTTGAGAAATCTCACATGAATTTTATTGCAATTGATGACCCACTTAGTCATTTCATTTCCTTTGTTTTTTTTTTGGAACCTTCTTTCTTCTTTTCATTGATTCCAAGTTCATTCTAATTGTCAATTCTCTTTACTATTGTGAAGATGAGTCTTGATCATTTTAGGCTTGTTGTTTTCATACTGAGACCTATGACATTTTATAGGATATTTTCTTATTTTTCATCTGCTTCATGACCACTATTTTCATAAGTTGATTCTTGGAAGATGTTTTGGAAGCTTCAACATTATCACTAGCCTCTTGATGTTCCATGTTTGCAAGTTGTTCCAAATTGTCTTCCTTTGGGCACACCAACTCTTCCTTGACTTGTTTCTCTGTATAGTGTGGTGTGTATATTGCTTCATTATCTTGAAAAGAGAATGAGCATAAGGTTGGGCATGCAATATGGAAGTCGTTCATCTTGTCCATTTTGAGCTTCAAAATCCATTTTCATGGTGAAAGTACCTTTTCCTTGAGTGGAGTTGACCTTGAAAAATGCAAGCATATTCTTATCCATACATTCCTTATTGAGAATATTTTCATTTCAAACAAAATCAGCCTTGGGATCAAACACCATTCCATCTATCCATTTTTCATTGAGAATGTCTCCATCCTCATGAAAGGGGAATGAGCACAAAATTGGGGCTGAAATATTTATATTGTCATTTTCCC
Organism: Taxus wallichiana var. yunnanensis; assembly: GCA_018340775.1. NCBI lineage: Eukaryota > Viridiplantae > Streptophyta > Pinopsida > Cupressales > Taxaceae > Taxus > Taxus wallichiana. Next base: position 668,359,928 of record CM031242.1, read on the forward strand.
AATCTCAACCACCAAGAACTAGGGAGTCCATTTATGTGATGAAGTCATCCTCTTCTTGAGTAGATTCAATTTTAAGATGTCTAAGCACCTTGTCATTCATGCATTCATTCTTTGAAGAGTCACCCAATCCCAATGGGAAAGAGAAAACTTCATATTCATCATTATATTCATTGAACATATTTTCATGATGAACTTTGAGAACATGATTGGAAACTTTTGACTCACCTACCAAGAAGTTTCTTTCCATCATTTTTATTTCATAACCTGCATTAATGATCCCCTTGGGATTAATTTGTTGTAAGGCAAGACATTCATGACCATCATCACCACTCACTAGAGAAACTATATTCATGCTCACATCAATGGGAAGTACATGCTTTCAAATTTTTATTTTGTCAAGTCACCATGATGCTCTCTATCTGACCAAATTTTTGATACTTGGATACTCATCCATCAACATGGGTAGCTCAACATCTTCTTTCAAAGCTATGAAAAAGTTGTAAGACCTTGAATCTTGGAACAGGATATCCACTCTTGGGTCATCTGGCCTTTGAATGGTGTATTTCATTTTCCTAATGGGAAGAATTTTCTTCATCTTACCATTGATTGGGATGGTGGCATGTGACCAATCCATTTATATATCTCCACCAACATTTCGACATAATCTTCAGATCAACAACATACCATATGAGGTTAGCATGTCTGCTACAAGAATTTTCATTGTGATCTTCTTGTCAGAAAATTTGCAAATGCTACTTAAGCATCCTTGACTTGGCAAAACTAGAGGCACTTATTTCATTTCCATGGAGTAAAAATGGCCAAAGATAGGAGAGAGAGAGAGAGAGAGAGAGAGACCGAGATATTTAACAACTTTTGCAGGCATAACATTGTCGAGAGGCACTAGAGTCAATAATGCAATTATTCAATTTGTATCCATTGACCAACAAGGCTAGATAGAAAGGTTAATCTTCCCAGAGGTGGAGGGTGTGGAAGAAAGAAATTTTTGAGAAGGATTGGTATGAGGAGCGGGAGGTAGTTCCTTGGCAGAAGCATTTTGGAACATGAAACCGAACTACTTCCTTTGATAAATTGGACTAGCCTATCAAATTTCTTGGGATGGGTTTTCAAGTACTCAGACTCAGAAATTTGAATTTTGGATTTCTTGTAATGGTCAATGATGTCAAAGGGTGGAGAAGTTGTAAGCACATCAGAGACTATGAAATCCTTGACATAGGTAGGATTCACATTTTAGGATCCATAGAAATAGAAACATTGATTTTTCAAGAGAAGTTGAATGAGACTTGCCCAAAGAGGCAGAAGGGTTCTTGATTGAGATGGTCTTGTGCTTCCTCTTGGCTGATCCCGTGGGGAGTAGAAATTAATGATCCTTATTTCATTGTTGAATTTCATATATTTTTTCTACTTGAGGATCTAAAATCCTAGCTTGGGAAGAAAAAAAGAGCCTTCTTTCTTCATTTGTGATTGATTGATTGTTGCACAAGAGTAGCTATTCATGGATTCTTCAAAATATTCATCAAGTGAGAATTCAAAATACCCAATCGTAGCACATTCTTCTTCTTCTTCCTCTTCAATTTCTAATTCACTAATTTATTCTCCTTCATATTCATTGGTACCACATATTGCATTGATTGGTGGATCGAGCTTCCAAGGCAACCCTTTGGGGTGCTCTTGCAATTTGATTCTTGTTTTGGTTTTTGTATGATGCATGTTGGGAAACTTCCTTCTTCAATATTGTCAAATAATTAGCCAAATTTTACAGAAATGGATCAATAATTTCATCTTTGGAACTCTAGAATTTATCCCTCATTAAATGATTCTTGATCTTCCCTAACATGATCAACTCATCTTCCACTCCAATGGAAATTTCTTGAGCGTTGTCCAAATTGTTTGTTTTAATTTTCTTTAATATGAAACTAACTTAAAAAATTTGAGCATTCACAAAGAATAATTTTTGATTATCAGCAATAGGACAAGCATCATCAAAAATATTGTTGATCAAATTATTGAATTTTACCACAAAATATCTAATGGAATCTTGTGGTTCTTTCCTCATCTAAGTTAGTTGAGCAAGGAGTGCATGTGCATATTTTGCAGTCTTGAATTTTACTTCAAAATTTCTTTTCATATCACCCCAATCAATAATTGAGTGTGATGAAAACTACTAGAACCATTCCGCATCGAATCTTGTAATTTTTACATGAATAACCACATGGAAACATCTTTGTGTTGTACTCTAAAGATGTTACAGGATGTGATGAAATTTTTGATATTATCATCAAGATATTTTTTCCATCTCCAAATAATTTGTGAAAGTTCTTTCATGATCCCTTTGGAAGTTTATGAAGTGGTGGAGCCAAACTCAACATATCAATATTTTTTCCCCATGGCAGAGGCATAGCCATTATTTCTTCTTCTTTTGGTTCTTCTATTTCTTCTTCAGGAGGAATGAGGGCTTATGATTCAACTACTAGTTCTTCAATATGACTTCCAAGAGGATTTTTTGGAACTTTCCTTCTTACCTATACAATGGGAATTCTAGAATAAACTCTTTGTTGTTCCTCAAATTTGGGATCAACAACACCACTTGCACGATCATCTCAAGTGTACATTCTTTTCCAGTTTTTTATCTCAAAGCAATAGAAGGGAATGAAACTTGGAAAATTATATATTTTTCAATAGGATTGTGAAAAGGATTCTTGAACATTCAAAGAGTATTTTTTGGTATTTTAAATTTTTTTATGGATTTTTGAATATCTTATTTTCTTGTCTTTTCACAGATATTTTATGGGTGCAAAAAGGACATATATTTCCCATTAGAGTCACCAAAAATTATTGGTGAAATAATTTTTTGTGTGAAAAAATTATGAGTTTCCACTAATGGTCATAAGGCTAAGCCCCTCCTTCTTGTGTATGGGTAGGCTCCCATTATTGAATGTAAACTAACTAAAATTAATGGGGTGGCGGTTAGGTTGGGAATCACATAGGAATACTCCACTAAACTAGTGGCTAAGTGCTTATAAGGCGTAAAAGGAGGAATTTTATACGAAGAGAGGTAAAGGGGAGTTAGGGGAATAAGGAAAGAGGGGGTTAATGTTATAAATAGGAACTACGAGTTTCAAAGCATTAACAGTAGGTTCACATTTATTTAGAAGGACACAATAATGTAAGCCATTAACAAGACCGGTAAATAAGAGACAAAAAGTTCTAAAATCCATCAATCAAGGACACAAAGTTCCTTCTTGGTTGTACAAGATCATAATGCTCACAAAATTGGAAAGTAGAGAGAGTAGAGGAACATTGACAAAGAAATAGAAGAATTTCATATTTTATTGCTTGATGTAGAAGTGGTAATCTCAACAACATACATTCAATCAATAATTTACAACCCTTTGGAATGGAGAATCCATTCCAATTTATAACATTAAAAAAATTATTTTCCTCTTCCCCTCATGTGACTTTTCATCTCACCACCATTTGTGACTTTTCACATTCTTTTAGAAATGAAATTAAGTCCTTTTCTTATTTTTGAAAAGGGACTTTTACAATACAACACTAAGTCACTTAAGTGAATAAGACAAAAGAGTGAAAAAGTACATTCTCAATGAAGGAATAGAATGTTAGAGAGAGAGGGAGGATAGAGAAGAAGAAAGAGAGAAGTATAAATATGAAGATCGGAAAGCTCTTGTTGATGAAGAACTTTCTTTTGATGGATTCTAAATGAAGATGAATCTTTCTTATGGATCTTTGGGGAAATGCTTCATGAATGAGAATCTTGACCTCCTACCAACTTGTTGAATTGAAATAAGGTGATTGCAATGTCATCCTTCTTGAGGTATGATCACACTACAAGGTTTTGAATGAGTGTTTAAGAACACTACCAAGTGAATGGAATCAAGTGAAACTTGAGATGATTACTCATTCCTGCATACATGATGCTCCATATGAAGATTATCCTCCATTTGCCTCTTTTGACTCCTGAAACCTTCTTGAATAAAATTATCTCATACACCTCTTAGTCATATGCTTCTTATGGAAATAGGATTCCCTCTCTAGATGGGAGGATTGACCTTTGAATGGAGCTTGATGATGAGTTACATATTTTGGCCTCTAAATTACATTGAGAAACTATGAATTCCACCTCCCATGACTGCAAGATGTGTTCTCTTTATCAACATAAATCAAGTGTTTAGAAACACTTCGTGAGCTATCCATTGTTTTAGATGACTTCCTTCCTTATAAAAAGATTCTCTCATCATGTCATGATGATCATCCTATTAGTGAATTGAACTTGGAAGAATCTTTTGATGTCTTTTCAAACTCTTTTTCAACCTCATAATCTCCCCAATTTAACCTACTACACGTTGATATGATTTGTTTGTTTCTTGACAAAATGTGACGAAAATTATGCTCTAGTATCCTTTTAAAGCTCATGAGAGGGTAATTTTTGTGTTTGAGCCATGGAAAATCTTCTTGACCTTGCGATAATGGTAGAAAGAAACAATATGAGTGAATATAGAACCACCCACAACTATCCAGGGCTCAAAATTAGAAACTTTCTATTTTTAGCAAGTCCTAGCCATGACTCCTTTTTTAGCAATTTTGCACTGATTCCTACTTCTTGATGTTTCTTTCCTATTCAGGGGTTGTGGATGATAATAATACACCTCATTTGAAAAATACTATTTTTTACATGCCCCACTATTAACAAATGTTATTTTTAGTAAGTTCTCTATAGGTGTCGGTTTGCAAAGAAAACAATTTTGAATTTCAGGTTTTTTCCAAGATTACCTACTCCAACTTTTGGACAATTTCTTCATTTGGATGAGTGGGAAAATGAATTTTTTATCATAGGGGTATAATAATGAGAAAAGCGAGTCCTCCACATCTTGAAAAATCAACAATCTCGTTGTTGAGCCTTTCTTCCGCGGATCTTCAAGAAAGTGAAAAATTATTTGAGGAGGGAAGAATTTTGAGAGTAAAATTATTCCTCAATATCCATAAAAATTATCTACTTCATGGTGCAAAAATTGGATTGCGTGAAAATAGAATTTCAAGGATCGTTTTCTCAATTTTAAAGTGATTTTACCCGAAATCGAATCTTCGAGAATGAAGAAGGATGTTGTTTTCCTTTTCATGCTACATTGTGGTGATCATTAATGGAGGTTGGAAGGTGTGATAAAAAAAAATCACTAAAATGGATAACTATGTAGAAGAAATGAGAAAAAGTGGTGATTTATGGTGTTTTATCTCACTTTTATGATGTCCTACTGACCATAGATCAAACCTAGGTTAAATGTGATCTTGAGTGAGGTTCAAATTTGGTTTCCATTGTACAATGGAGACATAAGGGACATTAGGGACAGAAAAGGGCACTTAGAGAGATATGATGACAAGTGGTGGGATCCGAGAAGGCCTAAGGAAATGGGGTTAGCCAAATAAGCACCCTGTGGTGCTGGAGAGGGTCACATGAGGAACCACAAATGGGGATTGCACATGGGTGCCCATTTTTGTCCCCTATATCACCTTGGGAAAAATGGATAAGAGGGACACAAAAGGGCACTTGGAGAGAGATCATGTTAAGTGTTGGAATATGGTGAAGTGTGAGGAAGATGAGGTTAGTGATTAAACACCTTGCAGAGTTGGAAATGGTCACATGAAGAACCACAAGGGGCTTGCACATGGGTGCCTATTTTTTTCTCAATGGAAAAGGGACAAGAGGGGAAGAAAGGGGTGCTAGGAGTGAAATCATGACATGTGGCAGTCAAAAATTTGGCTAAGTATGGGATCTGCACACTCTTGACTAGTGAGAACTTGAAAACTTCACTCCGAAGCTTGGAAAGGTCTTTTAAAATGATATTTTATATGACTTTGACTCAAGAGACATTCCAAAATAAATTGAATATGTTTAATAATTTAATTATGCATTAAACATCGAAAATTCCCCATTTTCTTCCTGACAACAAGGTGTACTTGTAAAGATTGAAATGTTTCAAGAATCTATCAAGTCTCGGATCAAATTTGATTCTTCCAGCATGTAGAGAATTGCTCCATCTTTTTTTCCTTATAAATCCTTATGTATCTCCTGGAATCATTCTAGACAAGTTCAAGTTCATAATTTGATTGTTCATTCCTTACACTGAAAACTTCGCTTTTGTACAAACTATCCTAGGTCACCAAATATTCCCTAAATATCCCTAAATTACTTCCAACACATTCAATTATCTCTAATACCACCTCTAGATGTTTATGATATTTTCAAGAACTTTCGGAGGATGCAAAGATGCCTTGAAATGACCAAAAATGGCCTTTCTAAGCTTGCCAAGGACTAGTCTTGTTGTACTTTGTTGATTGTAAGAATTTACCTTATCACATTACTTTGAACACGTGTACATGTTTATTCAGTATATTGGGAGGACTATCATGATGCGAAAGACAGATTGGCCGAGTGAGGGTTTAGGGATATTTTGAGACATATTTTCAATTTGTGGCTAGGTTGTCATGGATCAAATTTAGTGTTTTTGGGCTACTAATTTCACATGATAACATGAATGTAAGTCAGTAGAAAGGTGAAATGACCATGTGGGATTACGAAGGGGTGTCCTAGAGTGTGTACCCATATATGTGAAATAGGGTGACCTAGTATTTACAATGTAACATCCTACCCTTTTTTAGTCCCAAATTTCATGACCATATAGGCAGTCAATAGACCATCATTTGGTTTAAGAAAATTTAATGATTGGGAGTCTTAGCTTGCACCAAAATTTATGTCACATATGCATATAAATAATTTTTGTTAGATAATAAAGGTTTGGATAATGATATGTCTTCGGAAGGCGATAGTTTTATTTTTGATTGGACTCTTCCTTTGAGTTGTTTACTAGACTACTTGGCCTTCATTGTTATAATGTATTATGTTGGACCTTCATTATATATATTTTTATTTATGTCTTCGTTGCATATAATAATGATGGCATGGTTAGCCCTTGGTATATATTAAGTGCTCATGGAAATATGACTTGGCATATTAAACCACCGATATAAGTGGATGGCATATAAAAATATTTTATTGTAACTACGTACATATAACTTAGGAGGTATATATTAATATTGTTAAATTATGGCATATTAATGGAGCATAGGGGAAACTTAACCTAAGAGTAAACAAGTAGTATGTGAACTATGTTTTGGAAATTGAGGAAAATTAGAATGAATGTTGGATCGTTTTACTTGGCTTTCATGACATATTTAAAAGAAGCATTAATAACATGTTATTCAAATGGTGTACTTTTAAAAGGAAAGATGAAATTTGGAGGAATACATGGCGAGTAACAATTGTAAGGAAAAATTCTTGGGGCTTATGGGCATTTATTTTGACCCCGACTTCTTAGAAATGGTTATATTTCCCAAGAAGCCAACCTAATTTGGTCGCATCTTTCATTTTCTCTCTCATTTTGTCATTTTATTGTTTTGGATATGCTTTGTTATTTTTGCGGTTATCCAGGATGATGGTATTTCTCCTCCACTATGCCTATTTTACGGCCATGAAAATGATTTTGAATATGGATATAGTGCAAATTTGTTGAAAAAAGGAATGCTTTGGGTATAGTATTGTTACTATTGATATTTGGAAGATATTTTTGAAGAAAAGGAAGCTAAGTAGAACAAGAAAAAAACATAACATGCATGAGCTTCTTCCTTATTCTCTGTAACATGATAATTATATTTTGATACTTTGGAAAAATGGGTGTTTTCTTATCTATTTTCATGGTGGAATATTGACATGCAGTTAATAATGTTTTTTTCATTAGTATATTATTTTACATGTTGGAAGAATATACAATTTTTGTTGTAATGATGAGTAAAATGTGAACCGGGTGTTTGTGGTTTCTAGTTGAATTGTATATTTTTTACATGTTGGAACTACATATGGATTTTGGTGATTGAAAGATTAAATAAAAAAACTCGATATTCATGATTTTTAGTTTAAACTATTTGATTTTGTGCATGATGGAATTTTATAATGATTTAAGTGATTATAGGTTGAGATATAACCGGTATGAGTATTTTGTGAAAAATATGTGGTTCGACCTAACTTAAGAAACGATATTATGTAAAGGAAATGAGTTAGGCATTTTAGGAAAATCTAATATGTATTGTATTTTGGTTTTCTTATTTTGAAAATAAAATGAGTGAAGGGAAAGGGAATGGCGTCTTGTTATGTATATTGATTTTGCGGATAACAAATGTGTTGTTCTAGTTTGAATCTGTCTTAAGGAAGTACATTATTCTTTCTTTTTAGATTTTAGATCTCTGGAAGGTATCAAAATATCTTGGCTTGTGAGTTTAAAGGTATACATGTGGTATTACATTTTATATACACCCATAAACATGTTTACGTGTTAAAGATTATTGTAAACTTTGATACCCAAATCAATTGTATTTTGTTCTCTTGTATAAATACATGAAGAGGTATACTAGGTATTTGTTGGTTCTTTATTTGTTATTCCTCTAAATTTATTTTCATCGCAGCTATTATGAACATCATTGTTTTTAGATTGGAATGTCTGTAAGATAGGAAGTTAAATATTTGGTTATTTTATCTTGAACACCAATACCTTGTATATAAATTAGTAAGTGAGATGTGAGCTTTTATAACTTAACAAATATGGTATTTTGAATGATAGCTCGGTACTCTAAAAATTTATTTGTATATATTGGGTGGTGTTGTAAATTAAAGCGTTAGAAATAATTTTAATGTTATTGATACTTGGAATCAATCTTGGCTTATGAATAATGTTATGATTTTGATTAGAGTTTCAACTATGGGAGTTGTAGTAAATATGGATTTAATGTATAAGTTTGAATGAAGGGGATAGATGTCGAGTATTATAAGATGAAGATCATTACTTTAAGATTGTCTATTGGGTAAGTGCACGAAGTTGGGGGCCAAAAAGTGGATAAAAACCAGAAAACAGATGAAACACGTACGCATTTTGTTAAAATGCTCTCGCATTTAATTTTTTTGGATTGGTAATTACCGAACCTATAACATGTACGCATTTTAAAGAAGGAAAAATGTGTACGCGTTTTACAGAAAAAAAACGCGTATGTGTTTTAGAGGAGTCAAAATGCGTACACATTTTGTATAGTATGGACTATGTATGTGTTTTTGGGTGTCTTATACTTACAAAAATAAATGTTTAAGTATAAGAAATAATAAAATAAATCTTATACTTTAAATTTATTTTAGTAAATATAAGAAATTAGGGTCACTCTGCACCTTGTGGAAGTGGTCACGTAGCTCAACAGTTATAATCATGAAGATAGTTTTTCAAAATCTAATCTAGTCAGTACTTACTCATTTTCAAGATTTCAACAAAGGACCTAAAACTTTCAAGGCATATATATTGTAGTCGGTCTTTGTTTTGGGAAAGCATATAGTCATTTTTAGGTTTTTTGACCTTCTAAATTGGATTTTGGCCCTACCATTGCTTGAATTGGTACCAATTTTTAAATTTGGTCCATAATTCACTTTAGTGACCATGAATCAACTCTATGATGCTTGTCTTCTTAATAAAAAGAGATCCTCACTTTGTAGATAGAGGATTGTTCCTTGAATGGGATTCTTGTCCTATGGCCAAAATGAGGTGATTGTAATGTGCCTCCTCCTTAAGGTGTGATAACAATACTAGGTGTTGAATGAGTTGTTGTGAATAGTACCAAGTGAATTGCATCAAGTGAACTCAGATGATTGCTCATTCTTAGAAACATGGTGCTCCATATAAAGATTGTCCCCTCACCTTTCCTAGCTCTAAAATCATCCTTTTATGGAATCAAATTTATGATTCTCATACATGTTTTTTCTCATATGTCTCTTATGTAGACAAATAATGCCTTCATACTTCACACATGATGGTCCTTAATAGCTCGGTGACATGACTAGCTAATTTTAGCTTGTTCGAAGGGTATTCAATTAACTACATAATAGCCAAAATGCCTTTTGAAGCCTTTACAGGAAGTAGTATCTAATCAAAACTAAATGAGTCAATCGATCACCTTAGAAACTATTCTCTACACACTTTGAAACAAGTTGAATGATTTTATTAGGAGTTTCCTTTGGGTGAGGGTTTATGATTTAGGGTTTAGGGTTTAGCTCTCGGGGTTTAGGACTCAAGATTTAGAGTTTAGGGTTTAAGGTTTAGTGTTTAGTGTTTAGGGCTCATAGTTCATATTTTAGGGTTTAGGGTTTAGGGTTTATGGTTTAGGGTTTAGAGTTTAGGGTTTATGGTTCAAGGTTAAGGGTTGAGAGTTTAGGATTTAGGGTTTAGGGCTAAAGGTTCGGGGTTCAAGGTTTAGGGCTCAAGGTTCGGGGTTTAAGGTGTAGGGATCAAGGTTGATGGTTTATGGTTTATGGCTCAAGGTTCAGGGTTTAGGGGTTAGGGATCGGGGTTAAGGGTTTAGGTTTTAGGGTTGAGAGTTAAGGGTTCAAGTTCTATTTTTAGGGTTTAGGGTTTATGTTTGAGGGTTCGAGGTTTAGGGTTTTGGCTTGAGGCTTAGGGCTTAGGGCTTATGGTTCTGAGGATTAGGGTTTGGGTTTTGGGGCTCAAGGTTTAGGGTTAGGGTTTAGGTATCACGATTTAGGTTTTAGGGTTTTGGATTGAGGGATTAGGATTTAGGGCTTATATTTTAGGCTTTAAAGCTTAGGTTTAGGGTTTAACACTCATGGTTTAGGGTTTAGGGCTTAGGGTTTGAGGTTTAGGGTTTATGAGTTAGGGTTTAAGGTTTAAAGGTCAGGGTTCAAGGTTTAGGGTTTAGGGTTTAAGGCTCAGGGTTTAGGGTTTAGGGGTTAGGGTTTAGGGCTCATGGTTTAAGGCTCATGGATTATGCTCACTCATTCACTCACTGTAATGTTCTATGTCTTACCCATTCTTATAAGTATTGACAAAGAGTATTTAACTAAAAAGGGTTCATCTACTTTCAGAAGGCGAGAACATTCAAGGAGTCGTAACAATTTGATGTCTTTCATCTACCGATATTTTAAAGGAGGGAAATTACAAATATCCAAGACCAATTTGCTTCTACAAATAAATGTTACCCAATACAAACTATCTTCTTTTTCCCATTGCATGTAATCTATTTCACTCATTGTAATGTTCTGTTTCTTACCCATTCTTATTAGTATTGACAGAGAGCATTCAACTGAAAAGGGTTCATCGAATTAAACGAAAAAAATTCAAAGAGATTCATCAAAATTTGATGTCTTTCATCTATTGATATTTTGAAGGAGGGAAATGCCCACCTCTCATAAATAAGGTAGTTGTAAAAGAAGACTTAATGATGGTTCTAGGAACAAGACTAGGAAATATGGTCTAAGATATGGATTAGAGCTTAGGGTTATGGATTTAGTGTTTAGGGTTTACGGCTTAGGGCTTAAGGATCGGTGATCATGGCTTAGGTTTCAAGGTTTAGGGTTTAGGGTTAACAGTTTAGGGTTTAGGGTTTAGGGTTTAGGGTTCAAGATTTAGTGTTCAAGGTTTAAGGTTTATTATTTTTGTTTTAGGGTTTAGGGTTGAGGGTTAAGGGTTAAGGGTTTAGGTCATAGAGTTCAGGGTTTAGGGTTCAGGGTTTAGTGTTTAGGGCTTAGGGTTTAGGGCTTAGATATTAGGGTTTAGGGATTAGGATTTAGTGCTTAGGGTTTAGAGTTTAGGGTTTAGGGGTCAGGGTTTAGGGTTTATGATTTGGTTTTTAGGGTTTAGGGTTTAGGGACCTTTACGATTTAACATTTAGGACTTAAGGTTTAGAGTTTATGGTTTAGGGCTCAGGGCTCAAGGTTTAGGGTTTAGGGGTTAGGGTGCGTGGTTTAGGGTTTACAACTCAAGGTTCGGGGTTCAGAGTTACTAGTTTAAGGTGTTGAGGTTAGCTATGGGTTTAAGGTTTAGGGTTTAGATCTCAGGGCTCTAGATTTAGGGTTTAGGGCTTAGGGCTCATGGTTTAAGGTTTAGAGTTTAGCGCTAAAGGATTAGGGTGTAGGGTTTAAGGCTTGAGGTTTAGGGATTAAAGTTTAGGGTTTAGGGTTTAGGGTTCATGGTTCATGGTTTATGGCTTAAGGTTTGGGGTTTAGAGTTATTGGTTTAAGGTTTAGTGGTTAGAGCTCGGGGCTCTGGATTTAGTTTTTAGGGTTTAGGGCTTAGGGATCGAGTTTGGGGTCTATGGTTTAGGGTTTAGGGTTTAGGGTTAATGGTTAATGGTTAAGGGTTTAGGTTTTAGGGTTTAGGATTTAGGTCTCATGGTTTAGGGTTAAGGGTTTAGGTCACAAAGTTTAGGGTTTAGTGTTTAGGATTTAGGGCTTATGGTTTAGGGTTTAGGGCTTAGGGCTCAAGCTTTAGGGTTTAGGATTTAGTGTTTAGGTTTAGGGTTTATGGTTTAGGGTTTAGGATTTAGTTTTCAGGGTTTAGGGTTTAACATTTAAGGCTCATGGTTCATGGTTTAGGGTTTAGGGCTTAAGGCTCAAGGTTTAGGGTTTAGGGCTCATGGGTAAGGGCTGAATATTTAAGGATTAGGGTTTAGGGCTTAGGATTTAGGGTTTAAGGTTTATGGTTTAGGTTTTAGGGTTTAAGGATCATGGTTTAGGGTTTAGGGTTTAGGTTTAGGGCCTTAGGTTTAGGGTTTAAGGTTTAGGGTTTAGGGTTTCGATTGTAGAATTTAAATGCTAAAATATTTAGGTTGAATGTTGAAATCTTGAAAACTACCTACATGATCGACTCAGCATTATACTATAAAAAACTATCTCCTAAACTGTGACTAATGGAGCTGTGAGACTAGTTCCATAAGGTGCAGAGTGACCCTAATTTCTTATATTTACATAAATAAATTTAAATTATAAGAAATAATAAAATATAAATAATAATAAATGAAAAACTTATAAACGCGTACATGTTATAGTGTGTATGCGTTATAACGCGTGCGCGTTTTGCATTTTATCTTTTTCCAAGCCATGCCTCAAGGCTTGGGATCTCGGTTTGGATCCCCAAGCCTGAGGCATGGACCTGCACAAACACAACAAACAACGTGTTTTTATAGGAAAATGTAAAAATGCCACTTCCTCTATGATAAATCAAAATAAAACAATCAATTCATTTTAAAAAAATTATACCACGATGTAGAGCGAGTTTCTTCTTTCTAAATATATAATTTTTCAAATTTTCTAACTAATATAAGGTTTCCATATTATTTATTTTCTAACTATGCCTTTTTATAGCTATTTTTAAAGTTTAAATATGTTTATCTTTCATCAAGTATCTTTTTTTTGGGTCATCGAAATTGAAAACAAATTATACTAGCACAAACTAGGCATAATTCTATACATATTAAAAAAATCTAATTTTCGATTTTTTTAGGTAGTTGGGGGGGCACGGTCGGAGCTCCATTATTTTTCAAAACATAAAATTTATGTACTATAAAAATCATAAATACAAAAATACTAACTAAAAAATCTAACACAAACTAGATGCTTTTAGCTATCTTTCTACCAAAGGGTTTTCAAAAATACTAAATGGTGCTCAAAAAATGGTGGGGTGCATAAAAGTCAATTTATTATGTTTTTTAACAAAAATAGGAGCACATGTTGGTATTTTAGTTTTTGACTCGCTTAAACTTATCATTTTCAATAAAATTTAGTAGCTTAGAAACTAGACTCAAAATTCTACGATTCATATTTCTACAACATCTTCCAATTTCGAGTATAACTATTTCGAAAAACTCGTACAAGTTTAAGTTTTTTATTTTTTAGAAAAATGTGTCCACTTATGACCCCCTTTTGGGCCCCCAACTTGGTGCACTTACCCTACTATATGTTATTTCAGACTGTTATAAAATGATGATATTATTATTATTATTGTTGACTTAAATTGTTTATTCATTTGATGGATGATTTGATTTGGTATAGGGTCAAACCTTGATTGTTATTATAATTTTATAACAATTACAATACGAGAAGATGAGTAAGTTGTCTCATGTCAATTCTTTCGAACTGACCCATGTATATTTCTCTCTCCTGATTTTTGTACAAGTAAATAAGGAAGCTATGAATTTAATACCTTTACTGATTTTAATACTTTTTATTGAGTACGACCATAGGGTTACAAGTATAAATGATCTTTTCTTTTATAGATATCTTGTTTTTATTAAATGATTTCATTATGAAATCCTAATTGAAAATATGGGCATATGACCCTGATGTATAATTGTAATTATGAACTTGTTAATGGAAGTTGGTTTTGTACCTTTGTGAGATTTTATGTTAATAAAGAAATATAAAATCTATTTAATCAAGATGTGTATATATGTAGACCTTGTCTATGTTCTTATAAATGACTACACTTATATAAAATTATGTTGATTTAGTAATTTTATAAGTGGTCACAAGACCCTTCGATGAAATAATAAGTTATTACTTATTGAATCCTTGATTTAACTAGTCATATGATCTAATTAGAATCAACAAGTAAACAAGTTATTGAACCAAAAAGGTTAACATGGAATAACATTATGGATCACTAATATGTTTATGAGGTAAATGTATATTAATCGTAAGTGATAACGATATTATCTTTATTTCATAATAGGATGATATTATGATAATAAACGTGGATAATATAATCCTAGTTGAGATTAAAAGGAGCATGGTTAACACGAAATAATTATTCATAAATCATTATTTCCTTATGAAATATTAAATTAATCCTTATGAGTGAATGATACTATCATCTCTGAAATAAGAGAGCGGTTGGTAAACCAAACCTATCTTTGGCTTGGTAATTTATAACTTCAATGAGATGACCTTACAAGAGAATAACTAATGGTTTACTCCCTAACACGAATAAATTATGAAGTTGTGGGAAACACAATTGAATGACTTTAGGAAGTCATAAATAATCCTTCATGACTAAGACTTAAGTAAACAAGAAGTAGCCTAAGTCACGAAGAAATATTCGCAAGACGTAAGATGGTTCCAGTAGTAAACCTTAAATACGACGTAGATTAGATGTAATCTCACGTCATCATACAACTACCTACACATAGTGCTAACTAGGGGTAGTTACAAAAGATGGAAAGAGAATGTAATGGAAGTAATTCCATTACGTGGTCTCTCCCTATTCCATAAGAACCCCGAGTAAGTTGTGGATATTTTCGTTTACGAAGATGGTCCTATAAAGAAAACACTTCTTCCTTCTTAACATGTTCACCTTCATAACAACAAGATCTAGATAATTGTTTGGTGACGGAAGACTATATCTATAGGATTTCGTGTAGTCTTGAGATACGATGTTTATGTACAAAGAGAAACTTTTTCCAAAGTAATGTAAGTAGTTGATTGCATTGTCTATTCACCGTATCCTTATATTATATATGTCAGATACCAGAATACAAAGATTGACTTTCGTGGTAGACATTTAAGGATGGAAAACATAGTTTTCTCAACCTTGAAAAAGGTAAACCTAAACATACTAAAGATTGTATGATTACTCGTGTAGATTGGATTAAAAGGAGAAAAGAATAAACTCTTCTTAGTTGCATAAGGTTCAAACATATAAGAGTTATCGAATGGATCAAATATGCTAATAAATAGCTGTTTAAAATTTCTAATTGGTTTTTTCGAGTTAAATTTGTTCCATACTTGTGAATGAACATGAATATTACTCAAAAAATATATTTAGTTTTAAGGGAAATTACTAAGGTGTCACATACAAATTGATCTAGGTTTATATTTGTATCACCCACTATGATCACATGGTTGTATTATCGATCATGGATACAAGTGTGTGATGTTTTGAAGCACGCTCGTTACACAATTTCTTCTCATGTTTCGGGACGAAACATGTCAAAGAGAGAGGGTGGGTTATGTAACTTGGGATATGATATTAATGGGTATATGGGTTGATGGAGATGTCGACATGTGTCCCACATCCCCTTAGTTATATATTTATAATATATGGGGTTATATATGAATTAGTTATATTGGGTAAGATTCACCTACATTGGGATTACGTATCACCCACCCATTAAGAGTATTATATGGCTATATAAAGGAGAGGATTGTCATTATGAGGATGACAAGATGTGTCGAATTTTCTACGTTGTAGAAGGATGTTGGAGGCATCCCCTTGAAGTGGAATTCTCATAGTGGAAGATCTTGGAGTTATTCCACCCTTGAGTATTCTATGGTGTTACCCTACCTTAACGGTATTCTTCTATTTCGACTATATGGAATATTAGGGAATCTTGGTCCATGAAATATATCTTACATGGTGTTAATATTCATTTTATTTTACATATTATTCATTTATTATATGCAAAGATCTTATCAAGTGGTATCTAAGCTTCAATCCGGGAAAGAATCAAAGTTAAAACCCTAATTTTGAAGATTGGCTATATATACAAAACGATGGAAGATTGTTCAAATTTTTTAACTGAAGTGGTGATATTTGTAAGGGGAAGCTATCCTCAATTTTTATCTATTTGGACCTATTTTGTAAAAGATGTTTTACTTTTAGAGATAAAATCCTAATTTTTAAGATTCAGTAAATATCTTTGAAACAATTGGGGATTTTGTCCGCAATTGTTTTACTAGAGTTGTGAAACCTTTCAAGAAATTTGCATTCCAAATTTTGTAATGTTTTGAGTCGTTTAGCGAAATTATGGCACTTTTAGGTTTTCCCAAAAATTGCTCTACAAACCCTAATTTTTAGAATTTTTTTATATATTTTCGAAAATCACTCAATAATCTAATTTGAGTCTATTTTTGTATTTTCTACCTTGAAGCCGACATCTAGCTAAAATTGGTAGGAAAAAGATTGATCAAAAGGGTTTGTTCTAAAACTTTAGTTTTTGTGGATCATGGGGATGAAATATTTGTATGGAGATGGTGAGATTGATGTAGAGAGTGGTGGATCCAATTTTTAAAAATATATTTTTCAAAGGAATTTTCATGGTTTTTTTAAAATTTGGCTCAAGTAGTTCAACATGAATTTGGTGTTATTAGTTTAAACATTAGACGTCAGATTGATCTTGGGAGAAAATGGAACAAGTTTTCTTAGCTAGATGGGACATAGAAGAAGAAGAAGAAGAAGAAATTAATTATGTTGTGGATGAGGAAGAAGAAGAAGAAAACAATAGGAGGATAAGAAGAAAACAATATTGATGATGAATAGGCTACAAGTGATTGAAAAAGAGAGATAGCGGATTAAGATAAGATTTCATATAGTGCATCTCCAACTAAGGAAGCTTAAATATTTCGGTTTGAAGGGTGCATTTAATGGAAAAGGGTAATTGTTTCCATAAACCCTATCAAAAAATTTAACTTTATCAACATGGATGTAACTCAACGTTACATGTACCAATAAAGAATATAAAATAAACTCAAGTGAATGGTAATCGTATTCAAGTTTTGAAGATTTGAAACTCTCTATGAATAAACATGTTTTGCATTCATATTTTTATGCATCGAGATATGGATGGTTTGGATATTTTGCTTGGGTATCCTTGGTTAGAGACATTGGGAATGATAAATATTAATGTGCAAAGGAAGTTTATGAAGATTTGTTACGTGAAGTAGAAGATCACTCTGAGAATATCGCTTGAGGAAGAACAAAGACAAGTCAAGTTAGAGAAGGATAATGATGGGGAGGAAGGGAATAAGGATGATTGAGAAGAAGAACATGATGAAAAGGAAGAAAATAAGGATTCATCTTCTCGAGAGAAAAATGAAATAGAAAACAAAAATGTGGAAGAAGAAAAGAAATCCCGGGGAAAAGGTTGAGGTTACTAAAATTACGGTAGATAGACACACACATCATCATGAGAGGAAAAAATCATGGAGGTATGTTAGGGAAGAAGAGAGAAACAACATATATGAATATGAAGGTCATTGGAGGAACAAACACTATGGCTATACATGGAATCATTGGAGTAATAAGTATGAGATAAGGAATTTTACATGAACAATTACTATGGCTATGCATGGAAGCCAAAGAGGACCAACTATGGATATAGATGGAATCAAAGTAGCACAAAAATAATGTCTTTAGGTTTAGAGATGTATCACCCACTAGGATTAACTATGGGTGGTTGGATGATCAAGCATAGAGAAAAGTGTGCAATGATTTGAAGCACACTCATTACATTGTTTATTTTCATGTCTTGGGGATGAAACATATCAAAGAGGGAGGGCATGATATGTAACTTGGGATATGATATTATTGTTTATATGATGGATGGAGAATCTAACATGTGGCTGGCCTGCATCCCCATAGTTATATGTTTATAATATATGGGGTTATATATGAATTAGTTATTTTTAGTAGTGGGTCGGCTTACATTGGGATTAGATTATGCCCACCCTTTAAGAGTATTGTATGTCCAGTATAAAGGAGAGGATTGTCATTATGAGGATGACATGTATGAGTTGAGTCTTCTACTTGGTAAAAGGATATTTGAGGTACCCCCTTCAAGTGGAATTCTCATAGTGGGAGATATTGGAATTATTCCATCCTTCGGGAGTATTGTATGTTGTTACCTTACCTTAAAGGTGTTCTTCCATTTCTAACTATATGGAATATTAGGGCATCTTGGCCCACCAAATATCTCTTACATGGTGTTGATTTTCATTTTATTCTATATATTATTCATTTATTAAATGAAAAGATCTTATCAAGTGGTATGCAAAGCTTGATATGGGCAAGAATTAGGTCATAACCCGATTTTGAAGATTCGGCTATATATCCAAAACAATGGGGAATTTTTTGTAATTTTTAACTACATTGATGAAATCCATCAATGAAACTACCCTCAAAATTTCAACATTTTTGGACATATTTTGGAAAATATATTTCGAGTTTTAGGGTTAAAACCTAATTTTGAACATTTGTCGATTTCTTGGAAATAGTTGGGCATTTATCTGCAATAGTTTTATTAGAGTCGCGAAACCTTTCAAGATAGTTGCATTCCAAATTTCGTAATGTTTTAAGTCATTTGGAGGAAGTTATGACACTTTTAGGGTTTTTTCAAAAAAATCCTCTACAAAGCGCAATTTAAAAAAATCTTTTTTTATATATTTTCAAAAAGCACTCAACAATCTAATATGGGTCTATTTATTTTTTTCTTATTTGAGGCCAACATCTAGCCGAAATTGGTAGGACGAAGATTAATCAAAATGGCTTATTTTTGAAACCCGAGTTTTTGTGGATCATGTGGATGAAATCTTTCTACGAGAGATGGTGAGATTAATGTTAGAGCGTGGTGTATCCATATTTTTAAAAATATTTTCAAAGGAATTTTTATGGTTGCTTTTTCATACTTGGCTCGGTGGTTCAACATGAAATTGGTGCTATTAGTTGAAACATGAGAGGTCAAATTGGTCTTGAGAGGAAATGGAACATGTTTTCTTGGCTACATGGGACACAAAAGAAGAAGAAGAGAGAAAATAATCATGTTGTGGATGAGGAAGTAGAAGAATACACAATGGGAGAAGAAGAAGACAATGTTCAAGATGAAGAGGCTACGCAGGATTTAGAAGGAGATATAATGGATCAATATAAGAGTTTAGATAGTGCATCTCCAACCAAGAAAGCTTTGATACTTCAATTTAAAGGGTGCATTTAAAGGAAAAAGTTAATTGTTTTCGTAAACCCTACCAACAATTTTAAATTTATCATATGTATTTTTCTCAACATCTACATGTACAAGCAAAATATATAAAAGAAGCTCAAGTGGATGGTAAGCATATTCAAGTTTTTGAAGATTTGAAACTTATATGTATGAATATGTTTTGCATTAAAATTTTATTGCATTGGATATGGACGTGATGCAAAGAGAAAAAGGAAACTAACCCTTGATTGGAGAAATTACAATGAGATCTCTAAAATTGGCTTACAAGGCTACTAGCCCTCCTAAGGCACATGTCTTATTGTTTGCAAACAACCACCAAGCTTCTTGAAAAAGTAAACATAGTTTTAGATACCCTTTATGGCCTTTATGCTTCTTGCAAAATTTTAGATCCCAACTCGCAATCTAACCCCTAAATTCGCTAAGTTCATTTGTGCAATTAGATCTCCTATCAGGTCTGTGCATCCTAATTCCAAAGCTGTCATGAATTCTCGCCACCATGAGCCTTAACAACTTGCGAGAACCTTGAAAATCAGTCAAGAGGAATTGCACAGAAGATTTCTTGAAGGTTTTAGCAACTGAAATAATGTTAAAGACCACCAATGATAAGTTTAGCACTAAACCCTACCTAGGGTTTTTTATAGGCCAGTAAGGGAGAAAAATATCTTTTAGCAAATATACAAATTTTTAACCGCTAAAATTCCTCTTCTAGATCTATTTCAATTTAATACAACTTCTTGAGAAGGTATGCAAGAGAAATACATGTTTTTTTATAAAATAGAAGATTTACCTTCTCCAAATCGGGGTTTTCTTGCTTCTACATGTTTATCTATGGTCTAGAGATGATTTACCAATATTCTTTATGCTCCAAACTGTACAACATGTAACATTATCCTCTAAGAACACTGAATAAACAATCCATGAAAGGAGATTCCAAAGTTTTAACAAAAGAACTTGAGTTTGTATTCCAAATCAATCTTTTTATTGGCATGTTCTTGCATAGTCCTTCAACAATAGAGTTTCTCTCCTTTTCTTCTCTAACAAGATTTTTCCCCAACTTGTTTCAAGACTACTATGAATGAAAAATCATCCCTGACTACTTTTCAAATGACCCACATATTCTATCTTTCATAATTTTACATTGAGGCTCACTTTTTACTCAAGAAGACTAAAAATGTTTAATAGAGGAACATGACTTTTACTAAAAATGTTATAATTCCTCATGTCCACCCTTCAAGACACTTAGACATGATTAAGCACCCTATACTAACATTCTAAACTAAACATTCAAACCAAAATTGATCAAAATGCCCAATTTGCTATATAGGAAATTCAAATCTAAATTGGGTAGGAAAACTCTTTTCAAGACAAAATTTGAAATTGAAGAGACCTAAAGACCTCTAAAAGCCTACTTAAACCCTCACAAGATGTTGAAACACACCTTTCCTAGTTAATGCTCTGGATCGGACGGTTTGGATATTGTGCTTGGGTATCTTGGTTAGAGACATTGGGGACGATAAATATTAATGTGCAAAAGATTTTTATGAAGATTTGGTACAAGAAGTAAGTCACTTTACACGATATCACACTTAATGAAGAACAAAGACAAGTCAAGTTATAGGAGGATGCGGTGATAAAATTTGAAGGGATCCCCATATTTTAATTTGACATGCTAGGTTAAGCTTTACCCTTCATAAATGACAAATTAAATAACACATTACCTTTCAATAAAAAAATGAAAAGGTTAATTTCCTTTCAATATATATCTGATTAATTTAAATAAAATAAATATGAAAAAAATCAAAATTATTAAGTATATAACATCTAATAATAATTTTGAAATTTATTTAAATTAAATAATCAAGATAAATAATTTAAATGACCAATTTACAAAATAAATAAGGGAATTTCAAACATGATTTACAAGCTAGCAAAAGCTAAAGCAAAATATCACTATTTTGAAAATAGAAAGAGGGAATTCCAAACATGATTTACAAGCTAGCAAAAGCTAAAACAAAATATCGCTATTTTGAAAATAGAAAGAGCAAGGTAATTGCTTATATTCTAGAGATTTATCCTTTTTCCTAGTGATTTTGTGAATGATTTGTTTGAAGTGAGTGAAGATTTTTTTAATATAGAAAATAGAAAGCTAGCAAGCATGAAATTTGTTGCTCTAATTATTATTTAATATTTTATTTATTAAAATCAATTTAACAAATTAATAAAATTAACTTAGCAAACAAATTAGATGACAAGTTATTTTGTAGTTAGCCTTTATAATGAAAATTTATAATATTTTAATGTCTTTTAGTATTTAAGTGTAATTTTAAATTTCAATTTTTTTAAGTGTAAATTTTTAATCACCCTTTTATGACAAAGCGAAAGATGTTCGAAGGGCATTGACGATGTTGGCTAGATTTTCTACACATCGAAAACCTAGGCGATCATGAAATAAATCTCCCTCATTTACCGGTGAGGATCTCGTGCAAGATTTTGTCAATTATATTTTCTAATATCTATCTGTTGGTTTTACTTTAACTGCGTAGCTCATGCACCATAGCTAGGCAATTTTGTAGCAAGTAAGCAATTGTAAGAAATGTATATATGCAGAAGAGGGAAATAATTGAATGTAAGCAGAAAAGAAAGATGTGCAACCTAACCAATAGTTGACAGAGTTGGTCACATGCACATAGATAAAACAAATAGATCTTGAAATACAAAATTTAAAGCAAAGGAAAGTTTCAGATCTAGATCTAAGATAACACAGTTTATGCAAAGATCTATACAGAAATAAGAAACAAATACACCATTGACACAAAGTTCTCCGGAAATCTGTCTCCTTTCAATTCCTTAGCTTTCAGAAAAATATCAAGGGTTTCAGCTCAAAGTCTGGAACACAAGAATGTTGATTACAAATTTTGATCCTTTAACCCGTAGGCTCTTCCTCTATTTATAGTGTATAGAGGAAAATTACAAATAGGAAACTTAATCGAACTATAACATGTGGAAGTTGTCAAGAAAACTTCTCGCAATCTTTCTCCTAGAATTCCTCTCTAAGTGACATGCATCGAAGTTTAAGTCAAAGTTGTGCACATCTCCGCCACCTATCTTAGAGAACCTTTTCAAATAATTTAAAGTATTAGTTTTAAAACCAATATCGTTAATCTCACAATTTAATCCATGAACATAAGAAATGTGAAAAGAAAGAAGACATGTCAGTGTAAAACCCTACGCTTTCTTTTGTTCTGATATTGAATATACTTGTCGAACATGTAATTTAACATTTTCTCATTTATTGTCAACATCTTGCATGCGATTGCAATCACCACTTTGGTTGTGTCGGGATTTTCAAGAAATTGAATTGTGATTGGAAACTTTGAGACTTGAATAATCTCGCTACTATCAATTTCCCGCATGAGAGATGTCCTTCCGACTTTGGATCTGTCAATTAAATCAGTGATGGGTTCAGGACCTATGTGTATAATTGATGTTAGCAAATCCGGTAGATATGCATGAATCTGTTGACCCTTCTCTTTCATCATGCCTGGAACAATCTTTAATTTTGTTGGAATCCCTTGTAATTGGATCAATTTGTGTAGATCCGGAAACTTCTTAGGATTGGACGATATATTCAACACATCCAATATTGATTTGAACTTCATTTCACTAATATGAGCACCTGTGATAAATACCTGCAGTTAATTTAGACAAAGATGGAGTCCATGGCATGAATACTTGATTTTTATCACCAAAATCTGCATATAAAGTTTGTTGCCCTAAAATTTGAGACTTTGCTTGCATGCAAAGAAAGAAAAAATATTATTTAATTCACCTAGGCACTTATACCAACATGCATATAATCAGAATAACAAAAATCGGGCTATTGCAACCCTATGCGCTAAAACTGGAAGCTTCCCGGCAATGGAAAACACTCTTTAATGCAAAATTATCCTTCCCTTGGCATCAAAACATGTCAGGTTGGAACCTTCATAAAAAAGAATTAATTGTTTCTCCCTTATGGTGTCCCATGCTTATATAGCCTTGTGCATGCTATTTTTAATAATTGTCTTCTCTATTTCTGGCAATTTAATTAATTAAAAGCCACATCTATTCATCCAAATTGGGCGCCCAATTATGCATGTTGTTGGTTGCTTTTTATAAATTTATTTTATTTATTTTTAGCATGCATCCTTGACTTCTCTTTAGCTTATCCTTTTGCATTGACTTTCCTTCCATTCATGGCACCAAAATTAGGTAGAAAGACCATTAATAAATATTATTAAATGCATTGTTTAATGCCAAGGTGGGTCGCACTTTTTGGCAAGGGTGACTGCTAAAAATAGGAAGTCAACTTGATGGGAATTTCCACCTGCACTACAGCTCCAAAATCTCATCTTCCATTTAAGTGATTTGACTTTCATAATGAGAATTTTCATTTTGCATTACGAGTAAGAAATTCCCACCGCCTACCACTTACGAAATTTTCATGCAGCCTTAAGTGATTTTGACTTGATGGGAAAAAGTAACCTGCTTGGCAAAAATTCCCACCTACCGCTTCGCCAAAATTCTCATTCATTGCAACTTAAATCATCTCCCAAAAAGTGTGACTTGTATGGAAAATAACCTTCTTTGAAAAAGTGTGACTTGCATGGGTGAATAAACCTCTTTGATGGGAAAAGTTAGCCTACTAGGCGGCAAGAAATTCTCACTGGTGCTTTAAGTGATTTTTTTTTATAATGAGAATTTTTACCCCGCAGGCGCAGTAAGAAATTTCCACCGTATACCACCTCTAATATTCCCATTGCAACTTAAGTGATTATGACTTCATGGGAAAAAGTACTCTACAAGGCAAGTAAAAATTCTCATTTGTTTCATTCGCAGAATTCCCATCGAGCTTAGATCTATTTATTCCAAAAAGTGTGACTTGCCTAGGAGAGGCTTTTTCTGCTTGACTTCATCTTTTTGGGTCAGAAGTTTGCCTTCTAAGACTGATTCCTTTTGGTGTTGAGGCCATAAATGATCTCTAGATGTTCCAAGCAATTAAACAGACTATACAGAACAAAGACCGGATCGAGAGGAATTTGACTTACAGATCGCAAAGAAAACCGAAAACAAATAAAAAAAAATGAAAAGCATTGTCGAAGTTCAGATAATGCTCAATTCATTCTGGTGAAAATCCTATTGAGATGTGTGAATACTGGCATGCAAAACTTTAACAGGATTCAATCGGAGCACAATTTACTTCAAACGGGGCTTTATTTATTTAATAAATAATTAAATAAAAATTTCTCGCAGACAAAACTTGGCAGAGGGATAAAATGAGTTTCAGCATCTGGGTATTTGTCGAAATTGGCTCATATGATTCACTGGGAATATCTTAACGTAATAGAGACATCTTCTAGCAATAAAAAAACAAAAAGATCTGCTATTTAAAAAAAATTAAATGGGTAGTCCGAGATTTCAGGGTGAAATATGGTGACACCATTCAGCTCCGTCTATGGACATTTTTGCCTCTGTCAAAATAACAGGAGTAAAGATGAGATCCCAACATCTCTGGTTTCGTGTCTTGTCTATTGGGTTCGGGCTCAGGCCACAAAACAAAAGAAAAAGAAAAGAAAACAACAAAAATTTATTTATATACAAACAGGTTTTACCATGTATCTTAGTTTCTGAATAACCTCATATGTTGCCCGTGCAAAGGAAGTGGTAACTCAATTCCATCCTGGTAGGCAAGGAAGAAAGTATCCATTCCAAAGAGCTCTCTTGATCATGAAGGGCCCTTTCCAGAGTGAATCAGATTCATCGTGCATGCCCTTCAATTCATGTCTCTTGTCCCACAAGAGTACTCTCCAATCTCGAACTTCATTTCTCTGGACTTCTTGTCAAATACCTTGGGAAAGTCCTTATCAACTTCATCTTGTGGTGGCTCATCCTTTCTTCTCTCTGTGGTGGGTAAGTCTTCATCAACTTCCTCCGTACCCAGATTTACAAGCTGTATTCTTGAGGAAGAACTATCACCATATTCTTTGTTCTTCTTCAGGTATTGATCATGTTTGTTGAAAGTATCCACTAAGGAAACTAAACCCTTGGGGATTTTGTTACCTTTTAGTTGAATTATTCCACTACTATCATCATAACCTGGATCATTTTTTTTTGTGACTATTTGTCGTGGTGGTGATTTACTACCTTCAACATACAACTGTCAAAGTTGTCATGTTCCAGACATGCAGATGTTGGTTTGTCAACATTAAATGTCTACCACTATTCAACATTATTAGGGACTTTGGGACGGTAGACCATCTCCACTTTATAGTTTCCTTGTCTGGGTATGGACGGTGGTCTATCCAGATTCAATAGTGTAGTTGTGCTCACCAAGGAGTCTACCTTAGAATTCTCAGTTAATTGGAATGAAGTCGATAGAGAAGGCTGCAAAATCGAGTGTGACATAAAGCACTCTATCTTTGTAATGCTTCATCTTATCTCCTTTGACTTGATTTTTCCCTCGAACATGTTTTACTAGAAGTTCAACATCTCCTTGGGCTTTGAGGAGTTTTACTCCTTTCTTTCTAGCTTGCTCCATTCCTAGCAGAAGAATGCTTAATACTTTGTCGTATGATTGGTGTTCTCAAACATCAACTTGTCAAAGTATGGAAATTTCTCATGATCTGGAGATATTAATAGAACGCCAACTCCGGATTCAAAAGAGCAACAGGTGGCTTTAAACTCTAGAGTCCAAACTTTTTCAGCTCCTTCTGGTTCTGGCTCTAGAACGTCTTTATCAATTTCGAGAAATAGACCCCTCAGTGATTCCTAAAAAGAATATGAGATCTAGGATCCTCAGATTGTGTCACAGTGTACTTAGACTTCTTTTCCGGTTCCAACTTATGGTTAAGTCCTTTGATAGGAATATGAGCACATGACCAATCCATCTATACTTCTCCCCCCAGTTCTTTGCAGAAGTTTTTGCTTAGCAACATCCCGTAAGAGACAGGAATATCTACAACTAAAATTGTCATCTGTAATATTTTGTCAGGAAAAGCTGCCAGAACAACTTGTACATTTTTTATTTGTCCAATTAAAAGGACTTGTCTCTCCATGGAATAGCACATTTTTATGGTCTTTGTCAAGGTAAGCCCAAGAGCATCTGCAACCTTAGTTGGCATGACATTGTCAGAAGCACCGAATCTAGAATGCAATTGCTTAACTTGAAACCATTAAGCAATAAGGAGACATAGAAAGGTTCTACTTTTTTAGAAGATAATGAGGTTTTAACAATCTGCAGCATTGTTTTGGGGAGGAGTATCTTTGGGCTTAGGAAAAATGTCTTTTGATGTATTGGATTGTCCTGGTGATTGCACATATTTGACTAGCCTATTTAATTGCTCAGGAAAGGCTCTCAAGTATTCATTTACCACGACATTTGAACTCGGTTTTCTTGACATGATAAAAAATGTCAAAAGAAGGAATAGATTCGAGATACTGAGTTGTTTTTTCGTGGTTGAGATGAAGAATTTGCATTCTTATCTCTGGGAGCTAAAGATGAAGGTAAAGGGTTGCCCCTTCTTTGTTCATCGGTTAATGTCTCCGCTTGGCAAGTTTATGATTGTGTAAATACTACATATACACGACCATGATCGTCCTCAAGAAGCTCCTCATAGTCATTCTCAGATTTGTAGTTTAGGTAATTAATGTTGGAGTCGCCAACAGGACCTACAAACTCATCATTCTTGCTGATCAATGTCAACTTCCTGGTCTTCTTCATTCATCTCCACATTATTTCTGGGAGCAGCTTCAATTGCTAATCTTTGGGAACCAACAATGCGGTTCCGGTTGTTTTTGAAATTCGAGCAGGGGCAGTGTTGTTGCCCTAAGCCATTTGAGTCATTTGTTTCTTCATCTGCGACATCTCATTTGCTAACTTTTGCAATAATGAATCGGAAGTAATAGCAAAGGATGAACTTTCATCTCTAGAAGTGTTGCTCTTTATTTTTCCAACCATGATAAGGTCGTCTTCAATTTCAACCGCCATGTTTTGAGTTGTTAACAAGTCAGCAGGACATGCTCTTCGCAATTGATAGCTTACTTCAGGAAGTAAAGCATTGATGAAGAATACCTTTTGATTCTCATCATTCAGAGAAGCAGAAGCCGGAATTTTGTAAAGTAATCTTTGGAATCTTGCAATAAAATCCCGCATGTGCTCTTGTGGCTCCTTCTTCAACTGAGTCAGTTGAGTTATCAATGTACTAGAATCTTCAATTGGCTTAAATATTTTCAGGAATGCATCTCGCATAGCAGCCCAATGGGTTATGGTGTCAAGAGCTAACCGATAGAACCATTCTTCAACCAAGTCATGCAGAGTCTCTATGAAGATTCTGACATATACGTCTTTATGTTCGACTGCAAGCACTCCATAGGATATAAAGAACGTAGCTAAGTGGTCATATGGATTTTGTTTTCCATCTTCAAAGAATTTTGGAAAATTTTTTTCGTCCCTTTAGGAGATCATGCATAGGAGGAGTCAGATTCAGATGTCCAAAGGTTGCACCCCATGGGACCGGTGCTACAAGAGCAAGCGGTTGATACATGATGAATTGAGCACGTCTTCTCTGAGAGTAAACTTGATAGATAATCCCAGCCTCGGATTATGCCGAAAACAATCCGGATTCGGAGGAGTGTGCACTTTTCTTCCTAGTGAAAGACTAGATATGTGACTTCTAACCTGAGGAGGATGATTGAAATTGAATTGCTCCTCCAATCTATAAAAATGATCAGTCCTCCCTTGTGCTTTGACAGATCGGGTGAATGGGCGTTTGGCAAAGAGGTTGTGAATTCGGGGAACTAGCAAGATAAGCTGCAGTGCAAAAGATTGTTGTTCCTCAAATGAATTGCTAAAATCGTTGGCTAGATTTTCGCACAATTTGAAAACCTAGGTAGTCATGAGATAAATCTCCTCATTTACCGGTGAGGCTCTCGTGTAAAATTTTGTCAATTATATTTTCTAATATATATATCTCGTTGGTTTTACTTTAATCGCGTAGCTCATGCACCATAGCTAGACAATTTTGCAACAAGTAAACAAGCAGTAAGAAATGTATATATGCGAGTAAGAGGGAAATAATTGAATGTGAACAAAAGAAAGAAGATGTGCAACCTAACCAATAGTTGTGAGTTGGTCACATGCACATAAATGGAACAAATAGATCTTGAAATACAAAATTTAAAGCAAATTAAAGTTTCGAGATCCGCAGATCTAAGATGACACAAAGTTTATGCAAAGATCTATACAAAAATAAGAAACAAATACACCGTTGACACAAAGTTCTCCGAAAATCTGTCTCCTTTCAATTCCTTAGCTTGCATAAAAATATAAAGGGTTTCAACTCAAAATCTAAAACACAAGAATGTTAATTACAAATTTTGATCCTTTAACCCGTAGGCTCTTCCTCTCTTTATAATGTATAGAGGGCAATTACAAATAGAAAACTTCAATCGAAGTATAACATGTGGAAGTTGTCAAGAAAATATTTGGCAATCTTTCTCCTAGAATTCCTCTCTAAGTGACATGCATCTGAAATTTAAGTCAAAGTTGTGCACATCTGCCACCTATCTTAGAGAACCTTTTCAAATAACTTAAAGTATTAGTTTTTAAACCAATAACTTTAATCTCACAATTTAATCTAGGAACATAAGAAATAAGAAGAGAAGAAAAAAGACCTATCATTGTAAAACCCTACGCTTTCTTTTTGTTCTGATATTGAATATACTTGTCGAACATATAATGCAAAGATTTTCCCATTTATTGTCGCATCCTACATGTTGATTGTAATCACCACTGGTCGTGCCGGGATTTTCAAGTAATTGAGATGTGACTGGAAATGTTGAGACTTGAATAATCTCGCTACTCTTAATTGCACGCATGAGAGATGTCCTTCCAACTTTGGATCTGTCAATTAAATCAGTGATGAGTTCAGGCCCTATGTTTGTATCATTGATGTTAGCAAATCTGACAGATATGCATGAATCACTTGACCCTTCTCTTTCATCATTCTTCATCATGCCCGAAACAATCTTTGTCTCCGAGCTCTTCTTCTTTTAGTGCAGCCGGAATCCCTTGTAATTGGAGCAATTTGTGTAGATTCAAAGAACTTCTTTTGATTAGAAGATATATTCAATGCATCTCGACATAGATTTGAACTTCCTTTCACTAATATGAGCACCGTGTTAAAAACATGCAATTAATTCAGACAAAGATAGAGTCCATGGCATGAATACTTGATTTTTATCACCAAAATCTACATATAAAATTTATTGCCCGAAATTTGAGACTTTTTTTGCATGCAAAGTAAACAAAAATACTATTTAATTCACCGGGCACTTATACCAACATGCAGACAATCGAATAACAAAATCAAAGCTATTCCAACCCTATGCGCCAAAATTGGAAGCTTCCCGACAATGGAAAACACTCTTTAATGCAAAATTATCCTTCCCTTGGCACCAAAACATGTCTAGGCTACAATATTCATCAAAAAAAAAAATTAATTGTTTCTTCCTTATGGTGTCTTGTGCTTATATAGCCTTGTGCATGCTATTTTTAATAATTGTATTATCTATTTCTGACAATTTAATTAATTAAAAGCCACGTCTATTCATTCAAATTGGGCACCCATTTATGCATGCTACTGTTTATTTTTTATAAATTTATTTTTAGCATGCATCAATGACTTCTCTTTAGTTTATCTTTTTGCATTGACTTTCCTTCCATTCATGGTGCCAAAATTAGGCATAAAGCCCATTAATAAATATTATTAAATGCATTGTTTAATGCCAAGGTGGGTTGCACTTTTTGGCAAGGGTGACTGCTAAAAATATGAAGTCAACTTGATGGGAATTTCCACCCTGCACCGTAGCTCCAAAAATCTTATCTTCCACTTAAGTGATTTGACTTTCATAATGAGAATTTTCTTTCGCATTGCATGTAAGAAATTCCCGCCTCCCCGCCACTTTTGAAATTTTCATTGCAGCTTAAGTGATTTTGACTTGATGGGAAAAAATAACCTGCTAGACAGGGAAAAAATTCCCACCTACCCGCAATCGCCAAAATTCTTATCGGCAACTTAAATCATCTCCCAAAAAGTGCGACTTGTATGAAAAATAACCTTCTTTGAAAAAGTGTGACTTGCATGGGTGAATAAACCTCTTTGATGGGAAAAGTTAGCCTACTAGGCAGGCAAGAAATTCCCACTGGTGCTTTAAGTGATTTTTCTTTTATAATAAGAATTTTTACCCTGCAAGGCAAGTAAGAAATTTCTACCTACGCGCCACCTATAATATTCCCATTGCAGCTTAAGTGATTCTGATTTCATGGGAAAAAGTACCTTGCAAGGCAAGTAAGAAATTTTCATTTGTTTGCCACTACCAAAATTCTCATTGGAGCTTAGATTTATTTATTCCAAAAAGTGACTTGCGGGAGAGATTTTTTCGCTTAACTTCATCTTTTTGGGTCAGAAATTTACCTTCTAAGACTGATTCCTTCTGGTGTTGAGGCCGTAAATGATCTCCAAACATTCCAAGCAATTAAACAGACTATACAGAACAAAGACCAGATCGAGGGGAATTTAACATACAGAATGCGGAGAAAACCGAAAACAAACAAAAAAGAAATAAATAAAAACGAAAAACGTTGTTAGAAGTTGCAGACAATGCTTTGAATTCATTCCTGGTGAAAATCTTATTGAGATGTGTGAATATTGACATGCAAAACTTTAACAAGATTCAATCGGAGCACAATTTACTTCAAACGCGGCTTTATTTATTTAATAAATAATTAAATAAAAAATTTACGCAAACAAAACTTGACATAGAGATAAAATGAGTTTCAAAGATCTGGGTATTTGTCGAAATTGGCTCATATGTTTCACTCGGGAATATCTTAACGTAATAGAGACATCTTCGACAATAAAAACACAAAAAAACCCGCTATTTTAAAAATAAAAAAAATTAAATAGGTAGTCCCAGCATTTCGTGGTGAAATGCTGGGACACCAGACGACTTTGATTTGATCCTGCGAGGATGGGGAAGAAGGGAATAAGGATGATTCAAAACAAAAACATGAAGAACATAAAAAATAATAATAATGATTCATATACTCGAGAGAAAAAGGAAATAGAAAACAAAAATGTCGAAGAGGAAAAGAAAACTTAAAAAAAAAAAAAGTTGATAAGATTGAGGTTACTAAGCTTGCAACATATAGACACCCACATTGTCATGATAGGCAACAAACATGGAGGTATGTTAGGGCACATGAGAGCAACAAATATGAATGTGCACATCATTGGAGGAACAATCACTATGGCTATACATGAAATCATTAGAGTGATACGTATGTGACTGGGAATTACAAGAATAATTACTATGGTTATGCATAGAAGCCAAGGATGGCCAACTATGGATATCAATGGAATTAAAGTAGCGCAATGAATAATGGCTCTAAGTTTAGAGATGTACCACTCACTAAGATCACATATGGGTGGTTGGATGATCGAGCATGGAGGCAAGTGTGCAACTATTTGAAGCACACTCATTGCATGATTTTTTCTCATGTATTGGGGACGAAACATGTCAAAGAGGGAGGGCATGTTGTGTAACTTGAGCAATGACATCATTGTGTATATGGGTTGATGGAAATGCTTTGACATGTGGCCCACATCCCCTTAGTTACATATTTATAATATATAAGGTTTATATGAATTAGCTATACTAGGTAATGGGTTGGCCTACATTGGGATTAGGTGTTACCCACCCTTTAAGAGTATTGTATGCCTATATAAAGAAGAGGATTGTCATTATGAGGATGACATGTATGAGTTGAGTCTTCTACTTGTTAGAAGGATATTGGAGGTATCCCCCTAGAAGTTGAATTCGATAGTGGAAGATATTGGAGTTATTCCTTCCTTACGGAATATTGTATGTTGTTGCTTACCTTAAAGGTGTTCTTCTATTTCTGCCTATATGGAATACTAAGGCATCTTAAAGCACCAAATACTTGTTACATGGTGTTGATATTCATTTTATTATGCATATTATCCATTTATTATATGCGAAGATCTTTTCATTTCACTTCCAAGCAAACCCATTTATTTGGATACTAATGATCCAATTGGACCTTTTCGTATAAAGAAATCCCTAACAAAAAAAGAATGAGACTTCGCATAGAGGGTGCAGATCCTTAAAAGCATTGCTTTTTGATGTTTTATCTAGTTCAATAAATCTTGGGTGCCATTATGGGTCACCTCCAATGTGGTGTGGGGTAAGCTTGGAGTACATTCTCGATATTCCCAGTCATGGGTTGCCCTAGCAATAGCATGCCCCTTAATTGTGATAAGGCCACATCAGCATGCTCATTGGAGATATGGATCGCCTTATTGCCGCAAGGGGATTTGAACACGTTCATCACTCTTACCAATGCTGCCCATAATCATTATACCACAACCATTTGAACATAGGAATTCAATGCTAGTTATTCCCAAAGCATTTGTTATTTTACAATTTAAGTGGCGTTATTGATGAGAACTGTATTAAATGTTTTTAAGAAAATGATACCATCTATAGAAAATAAATCTGCTAAGGAACTTTCTTAAGTACCAAACTAAACTAAGCACAAGTAGAATATGCTTGAGAGACGCTGATGCTTAAAATTTTGTTACATTCAACCATTGTGATATTTTACGGCTTTGCTGGGGATCACACAATATATGCACGAAATCCTCTTCGTGGTATATTTTTTCTATCAAACTTGCTCTGTAAGGAAGGACTCCTCTTTACATTTTATTTATACGAAATGCATAAACTTTCAACAAAATGTCCTAGCATTTAATTTTACCCAATGAACTCAAATGAAAATGAAATAGTTCCATAACCTTTGAGGCAATACAAATAGAAATAAAGCAATGATCCTTGCATTTTTAGGCATATGATATTTGTGACTAAATTGCGAGTGTTTTGGGCCTTGGCAGGGAGGTAAAAATGTATGAAACCGAAGAAGTGAAAGGCTTAGTGAGCTATACTTAACGCTCTTGATCTCCCATATAATATTTTAATAATAGTTTCTTCCAAAAAAATGTTCATCACTGCACTGGAACAGAAAAAGAAGGATATCCTGCTACTAAAGAGCAGACGGATGAAAACAACATTTAATGACCTTAAATTCCCTTTAATTAAAATATAGTCCGAATATTTCTGGTACAAATTTTTGATGTGCTCTTTCATCACGTCCCATAGCTGCGGTTTCCTGCATCCCCAAGTCCTGGAATAATTAATCTGAAATGTGCAAAGAATGTGGTAAGCAATCTGAACAGTTATTTAAATGACAATCAAAATTGAGAATAACTCAATTGAAGATCAATCTCACATTCGATTGAAAAGTGTTAAAAGAATAATTGCTCCAAAACTAGGTGTTAGGATATATTGACATTTAAGAAGACAACAAACAAGAATTGATCAAGAGAATACCCATGTTCATTCAATGTAGGATCAATAGTGCCGGTATATACATGAAGCCTGTAAACAGCCAAAAAAATGTTGTTACTGAGCACATCTTCTTTTCCACCAATACCAACTGAAATTTGGCAACTTACCCAGGAAATTTCTCACTTAGTTTTTGAAGGGCGGGAGGAGAAGCCACTGCAGAAACCTAAACTCAAAAAGTATTTTGATCAGTATGCTGAATGGTATAGTAAGCATTATGTTATAACACAGAATAGACTCGATGACATTAGAAAATTTTCAAGCATCTAGAATACATCTTTTCCACATGAAATGATCGACATAAACAAAAGCCTCAAGCTAGGAAAATACCACTCGTATTTTCTTGTGGTCAGCTCCTCTCTCCTTCAATAGATCAATCGCAGCAACCATTGTCCCTCCTGAAGAAACTTTCAAATCATAAGTGTCCAAAAATAATGATAATCTCTAGAACCAGTCTTGGGGTATTTGTATATCTTTACACACAAGCTCATTAAAAATAAAGCATGTGAGCTCAAGAAGAAAAACATGCAAATTGTATACACTAGTTGCAAACGTTGGATCAGTCAAAACTAAAGAGTATAACAAAACAAAAGTTATACATACCCGTTGCAAGCATTGGATCAACCACAAGTACAAGAGACTCCTTTGGGAATTTTTCTGGCAGCCTGATATGTAAATAAATATACAAGAATAAGGAATTAAAAGCAGTTCTGCTAGATAGACCATTTGCCTAGAAAGAGTTACGTACATAATTAGAATTAAGTTTATTAAACTATCAAACAGCAAAAGGGTTTTGGCATGCATTTGCTCTCCTAACTGTATCATTTTACACAACAGCCTTTCTGTAGAACCTACCAACCATCTACAAACTACCATCTGCAAATAGAAACTGAAACAACCAAAAATTATAGGGTAAAGCCATGCGCTGCACAAAAAAGTCAAGAATTTTACCTCCAAAGGAGATAAAATCTTTTACACCTAAAGTTATTCACTTGAACATTTGACAAGCCAGTTTTGTCACACTCATATTGATTATTTGCTAAGATCACATAGGCAATGAACTCAACGAGCTTCCAATGTTTGATGAATGTGTATCTGCAAAAGGTTGCAATGTGGCAAAGCTCATAAGCTATTTGAAATATGCAATTTTCTATCAGCTGTGCTGTCAGACAACCCTCACAAGTGCTCGACTTCAGTCTTTTCGAGTTTAGTTAACATATTCATATCCAGAGCATGATAAGGTACATAGTCAACTGCTTGATTACCATAAGATGTCAAATAGTGATAAACAATGCTTTCCATGTACCAGCACACATTTTGACCACAACAAAAGTATATTTACCAAATTATGCACTAATGTGTGACCTACTTAAAAGAGTATTGATTGCCTTCTTATTCACATCTTAAAGCTCAAAGAGGTGTAAGGATTTCACTTTCAGCTTTTATGGATGGAATGCACCTCAACTAGGTTTGAAATCACATTTACAGGAGATACGAATGCAGCCTTGAACCTTTACAATAGTCGTATCGCAGGCCTGGAAATTGACAGGCTACATGCCTGTATTTGCTTATTTACACCGTAAATTACAGGCCATGTCAATTATGAAACATAACCTTAGACAGCCTTTAAATTATACAAATTGTAAACTTGACAACCATAATTTTAAAAAGACCATAAATAACTATAAAGGAAACAGCCTGTAGTCGGGACTGTATTCAGTGTGAGAGCAAATAGCAATTTTTATCTACGAGTACAGTGGTACCCTACTTAAATTGAATTGAACGTCAATTGGAATTTGGCAGGCCAGCGGCCAATTTAATTTTATAATCTGAATTTCTAGATTGAAAACAATTTGTTAGGTGCCTTTGAAGATATAAGTAGGTGTGTGATTGTGTCAGAGCTCCGAACTTAATAATTTAAAATGCAAAATATTTTATTTTAAATATTAGAATATGATAAAACGGTATTTTACCTATTATCAAGAGATGAAGAGTATCAGAGATGATCACTCCTCCATTGAATGACACTCTTTCATTAATTTTCCATATTTCATTGGAATTCGAGGATTTGCTAATTGTCACTGCCAGTATCTTACAAAATCAACCGTAACCCTCTTTCATTGGAGTTTAGAGTTTCCCAAAAAGGAAATGAAATTATTTAATGACAAGAAAGACAATTGTTTGTATCACCGTTTCAAAGTGTCTTTTGCAGATTTGTAACAAAGCTGAGATTAATTGCTTTGTGGCACCTGGTAAGTTTATTTGTTGGTCCTTGGATAATGGATTAACTTGGGCAGCTGGGTTATTTGTTAAAGAAGATTCAACACCCAAGCTTCAAAACTAAATACGGGTTCTGTAGCCTACTGCTGCTGTGGCGGATCTCACAACAAGGGCAAGAAATCATAAAAATAATTATTTGGCAGGGAGAAATCCAATCTTCAGTCTTGAAGAAATCAAAGAAGGGAACTGAGGTTAGTAAATGTTTAAGTTGTATACATTGCAATTTATGAGTCAAGATCCCCAAAGGGTTTGGGCCCTTGGGGCAACCAATGTGGAAGAAGAGTTTGCATTATAGGAAAGGGTTCTATTTTTAAATTTGGACAACTTCGTATTTGCGAGACAAAATTATAATATAAATTTATGACTCCCAATTTCCAAATGACAAATAGATTTATCATTATAGGCCTGTATGCGTATCAAAGGGAAGAAAATTGTGATTGTCTTTTGCACCCCCTTTTGTTTCTCTTTATTGTGCCGTCATATTCCTGTTTGTAACTTTACTTCCACCTATATTTTATAGCTGGTTCTATAAAATCTAATTCATAGCAAAAACCATCCTACAGCCCATCACTTTCCAAGCCCAGTTTTAACAATCGGCAAAGATTTTTTAATTTTTTTATAAAAATGAAGAGTTTCTACTATTATTAGAGGAGAGAAGATCTATGCTATGAAAAAGACTCACCATAAAGATTAACAAATTTTCCAACATGTCTATATTCATATTCATTGTGTTAAATTCTAGCATATTAACCGAAGTTGAGATAGGCCGACATTTCTCAACATGGCACACATACTGTTGCTTATATAATTCAATTTTAAATACATTTTTGTTCTTCATATTTTTTAAAAAATCTATGATATTTGCACCATGTAAATTTGATTTTTGTTCATCTATAACTAGCATCCCAAAAATTTAAATTCAATCATGTGTGTTACTTAAAAATAATTCAATCACCATGTTTTATATTCTTTTAATATGTGATGTATTAAAACAAAATTAAAATTTTCTTCTTGTCGGCTATTCTAGAAAATTTTAGAACATATGTGGTGCAGCAATTTTTTGATAGCTTGCCTACATTTTCTTAGTTTACCTATCTATGCTTTGGAGTGTTCACTATGCACCTCATGAAATATCTATGCTAATAATAGAGCAGAATTTTTAATTTTAACATGGCATTTTTCTCATGCTACCTGCAAGCCACTTATTTTTAATATTTTTAACAAATTATATTGAAATATATTTTTCAACAAGTAATATTAATTTTAATGCTAAAAAAACTACGTTTTGATTACTTAGTTTTTAAACTTGTTTTGATGCTTAAAACAAGTAAAAGTCAAAATTGAGAAACTTTTTTAAAAAAATTGTTGCTAATTTTAGTAAATAATTTAATTTGTTTCTAAATATTATTATTGATTGCATTATATCTATATTCTTGTACTAAGTTATTTGTAATATATAGGTGATTCCAAAAATGTCTTGAAAAAAAGAAACAAACTACTCGGGAAATGCATAAATGGAATGAAGGGGAAAAATGCAACGAATGAAGAGGCTTATAAGATTCAAAGAAAACAAATATTCCAAGACATTTTTGGGTTAGAATCAAATGATTCTCAAGATGAATAAAGATATGAAGTTGAAGATAGTGAAAATCATGAGAAACAAAAACACAATTAAAAAAATTCACATGGAATGATTAGATAAGTTTATCTAGTTGAAATATTTCAAATACGAAGGTAAAACAATTATGAAATGTAACTACTATTAGAAGTATAAAATGGTTGGTCCATGGGGTACACGTGATGGTTGTAACAATTTATAACGTGATGTTCTTGTCACTCATGAAAAATCAATGTTGCATAAAGATGATCAAGCAAGATGGATCAATGCTTTAAAGAAAAAAATGAAGCCTATTCTAGACCACATAATTTAAATTGAAGATATTAATATGGAAAGAATGATTGCAACAATGAAAACAACATATTTTGTGTCAAGAAGATTTATCTCTAGCAAAGTATGCGAAAATTTGTAAATTTCTCTTGGAAATGAAAACTCCTCATATGCCAAAGTCTCAATTATATGTTTCATACACAAACCGCAAGGCTGCAAATGATTTTTTTATTGCACATCAAAATATTTTGAACAGATTTAAAAAGAAAAAATGTTGAAAAGTCATTTCTTCTCATTAATAGTTGATAAAAATACTGATCACAATTTGGAGCAACACTTGGTTGTTTACACCACATATTTAACTTCAGAGAGTTTTGGGTCACATATTTCTCAATTTATGAAGCTCTGAATGTGTTAAATAGAAAAGGAAAACAATATATGATACAATCAAATTTAATGACATCTAGAGGTCTTTTATTTAAGAACTTAATAATTGTTTGAATAGATGGAGTTTCAGCAATGATTGGACGTGAAAATGGTTTTGTTTTATTTTTAAAAAAATAATCCAGATCTTATTTAGTGCATTGTCTAGCTCATCAAGAATCATTAGCTGCAGGAGATGCTACCAAAAAGATACCTCAATTATTAAATGTGAAAAAATAGCAAATAAAGTGCATTCGTGGGTCTAGAACTCACCAAAGAGAAACAATGAACTCGGTGATTTGCTTAAAGTTATGTAGATCAATGTTTTATATGTTCTACAAATCCATGCACTTAAATGGATTTCTAGAAGTGAGGTTATAAGGCTTGTAAAGTTTATATGTCTGCTATCTTGACTCTATGAAAAAAATATTAAAAATGTTCATTATAGTATGATAAGACAAGAATTTACTCTACTCAATATATTTTGCATATGTTTGATAATATCTTAGATGAACTCAATAATTCGAACAAAACCTTTCAAGAAGAAAATGTGAACATAACAAGAATTGGGTTGGCTCTTGATGGGACAATAAACAATTTATATAAATGGTTTTTGCAAAAAGTATCAAATATCTTTCCAAATTCCTAGTTAATTCTCAACATAGATATATTGAAATTAAAGAGGACGGCATAGTCATAAAGAGACATGATCTATAATATATACCCATTCTAGATGAGGGTTTTGAGGGCTTTGATTATAGCGAAGCAAGGAAGAAAAGCACAAATCCTCATTTTGAAGGCACACAAAAGAGTTGTAAACAACTCACAAAAGTTTTATATTCAATCTCCCATAGACAATTTGAATGAAAGATTTCCGGACCTTCCACTTTTCAATGGAGCAAAACTCTTTAGCCCTTCCTTTTATCCATCTAATTATCAAAGTCAAGATAATATTTCAAAACATTGGCTTGCACAGCTTCTTCAACATTTACAACATACCAATGTCGATGGCATCGTTGATTTTGTACCTTTATTTGATGTTAATGGTTGTAAGAGGGAGCTACACTCTTTTGTTGATTCATTGCATTTGGCTTGTGAGGGTTTTAGGATGAAAGACACATGGAAGGTCTTTCGTAACACAAAGCATTGACACAAAATATACCTCATATGATGAAGTTGTGGCAAGTTGTACCATTCTTGCAAGTATAGTAGATTGTGAAAGGGGATTTTCTAAACAAAACATCATCAAAGACATAAGAAAATCAAAGCTAAGGTTGGATAGATTAGACGCATTGATGAGACTATCCCTTAATGGACCGAAGTTATTGATGTAAATTGCAATGAAATCTTTAAGATATGGAAAGACACAAAGTCGAGAAGAGTTTTTGATCTTTGATATTTCTATTTTGTTAAGCTATTTATCTCGAAGATTTTCAGTATTTTGATATTCTTTTTTTGATAATTATGAAACTCAAACATTTTGTGTTTATCTTGTTAATGATTAATTAATAGATTATAAGTCATAAAAAAATTCGTTATTTCCTAATTTTTGTTGTTTTAATAAACACATTTTATGTATATTCAAATGAAGCAATAATAAAAGTAAATATTTATTTATTTGAGAAGTTCATTTTGTGTTTGGATGTTATTATGCACTATATTGAAGTTTTTTCTCAAAATATATTATTTTTGTTTTCTCAAGTTAACTTTTAAAATTTTACTTAAGACGTAAAATGATAGGCATTGAAAAACATAACCGTCAAGCAATTTTCAATTAAAAGGCATAGTTAATTCGAAATGCCAGGCCTGGTCATATGCTTTAAGGAAAAACATTGCTGGTTTTAAATGCTTTTCTGCAATTACAATAAATTTCAGTCCCCATCATCATTGGGCACTCAAATAGGAACAACATTGAGAAACATGGTTTTTAATGTTACCATTATTTGAATTTAAATGCAGTTTTGTACATGTATTACGTCCATAGCTGAGCTGCATCAAGAAATGTGGTTTTTAATGTTGACATTATTTGAATTTAAATGCAGTTTTGTACATGTATTGTGTCTACAGCTAAGCCATATGACAGATTCTCATACCATTATCATGTTATTTTATGTGTTCTACGATCTGTGTGTAGCCGCGCAATGTCCACACTCTTCCTTGGGACTTGGAGCTCCCCGTCCTTGGGGCATCTTGTGTCACACACAACCCTCTCGCTCTAGCACATTTCCCTTTGGACTATCACGCTGCCACACAGCATCTCCTGATGCAGCTTCACGGCATACTTGGACCTTGGCACCGTGATTCTTGGCATGCCACACATCACCAAAGTTCCACAGAGGACCTCCAAACAATGTCTGTGTGCCAGCTTCCTACTACTGTGCAGCACGCCAAGTGGCACTCTCCACTTACATGCCACATCAAAGGACATGTCAACATACCACGACATTGGAAGTGTAACCACAACACTTACACAAAGTCTAACCATCACTCGGACAGAAGATAAATCGTTCTTGTAACCATTGTTTGTTGCAACTACATCTTATAATGATTGTATATAAATACTCAGTCACCGCTATTGGCGAATTTCAAGCCTAAAATTTGGAATTTGCCGAATCTTTAACATTAAAAAAATCGTTTTGATTTGCAATTTTGTTCATAGGGTTTTTTTAATTCATTATAAATTGTTAAGCCACGATCTACATTTCCACCGAAAAACCCGTTAAGATTGAAATTGTTGTAGCTGTGAAGATGCGAAGATTGAAGCCCTCCATTTAAAAC
The DNA here is from genome assembly GCA_018340775.1 of Taxus wallichiana var. yunnanensis. Taxonomy (NCBI): domain Eukaryota; kingdom Viridiplantae; phylum Streptophyta; class Pinopsida; order Cupressales; family Taxaceae; genus Taxus; species Taxus wallichiana. The sequence continues at coordinate 668,401,506 of CM031242.1, forward strand.
TCTCATTCAGTGTCTTCACCAATCATTCAAAGTCTTCACCAGCTGAATACCCCGATGAAAAGTTCAAGCTAAGGAAGAGTCGTGAAGTGAAGCCTTTGAAAAGCCACCCACCGCAAGTAAGTTTGTTCACTATTTATAAAATAATATAATGGTTTAACCTAAGATTATATATATTCTATAATGTTTGTTTTTAGCAAAATTTATTATTTTATTTATTTATAAACTTATAAGCTTACAATCCCATAAAAATTAATGATCTAATGAAATTCGTCATGAAAGCTTGTAACTTTACGGTGTTAATTTTAATTTTATGAAATATTTTTTTGGATTTCCTATATTTAAATTATAAATCATTATTTTTTAATAATCTTATAAAATCTAGGATTTTATAATTTTATTTTTTATGATGTTATAAGCTCATAAACTTGTAAATATATTACTTTTAGTCAAATTTAAACATGAATTTTATCTCTGATTTTTTTAGCGATGAATTTCTTACAAGTTTTATCCTCCACGAATTCAAATGCAGTGACTTAGTATAAACATTTATTCGACCCTATGAGACAACAAAAGACATGGTTATATCTCACATGTTAGCATGCCATGAGTATCTAGCATTTTTCAACCATTGTAATCACATTCTAGTAGAAGAAAATCAATTAGGAATTCCCCTTACTGATCACAAGGAAACTCGCTCTCAGCCTTGCTGAAAATTGTACACCATTGTACTCTACCCTATCCTTTCTCATTCAATAGAAGTTGCACTATTCTACAACGATCTTTCGCATTCGAATGTGTTTTAGTTTATTCTTGTAGTAGTTCTCCTTTGCATAATCTATAACCAGTAATCTTATAAGCCAAATTTCAAGGTTCTCCCGCACCGGTGTCTTGGGCTCTATGGTGTAGATCATTTGGTATCGAGCAAGTGCTTTCATATGCCTCGGGAGCACACACGCACAACATCGAAAGAATGACCCTTACACAATTATGTTTCAAAGTATCTAAAAGAACATCATAGCAAGAGCAAGATGGTTGATGCCCAAAAGCATTTCTTTAAGGCACCGTCAAGAGTCCAAAAGCTCGTTCAAGATGTCATAGAGAAGTACAACAAACCCTTTGGCCATTTCTACAAACTCATGATGCACCTTGGTCCAAGAGTGTCTCATTCTTCATGCAACTTGTGTATTAGCAATTCCAACATCAAAGCCCTTTCAAGGTCCAAGTCGATCTTGACATCCCAAAGTTTAAAGGAAAACTCAAAGTTGCAACATTGGATGGTTGGATTCAATAACTTGAATCCTACATCTCGGTCAAATAAATCAATGGAGAAGATCACCTTCGCAGCATTCACGATGTCCATTTCAATTGGTGAAAAATTACAACACACATTGCGAAAAATGCAGTGAGCCCATAGAGAATTAAGATATGTTTGTCAATGCTATGAAGGACATGAAATTCCAACGATTGCACCAACATAAGGAAAAATTGGTTGGAAACTATACCGACAATTTCCATGACTACATTGCATGTCCGCACAAGGACTTGATGATGGAGCAACATAAAGGGCTGAAGTACATCAACAAAATCTCACTTTATATTGGTGCAAAGATGGAGTTCTTGATTTTCGACAAATTGGAGCAAGCAAATTGCAATACCACCAAGATCGAAACCAAGAAAAACATGAAGCAAATATTCTCTTCATCTAGTACGCGCGCAAGAACCAACCCACACAAAGCACACTATCTCATCTTCTACCCCGGAAGCAAAACATGCCACGCAAGGGAGAGCAGCCTAAGAAGGTCATGCAACACCCAAAGGCTCCAACACCTTCAACATTAAACAAAGGCAAGAAGAACCAAGGTGACAAGTGGTATCACCACACCACATAAGCTCAAAAGGAATTCCAAATGTTGGACCCAACAACTTTTTATTGTGCGTTCTCCATCAAGTCCTACACAAACAAATGACACCGATGCAAATGCTACTTGTTTGAGTATCAACATCTCTCGCTACCATCACTTTGGAAGAACAAGAATGCCTCTTTCACACCAAGTGTTCAAAGTCTCAACATCTCCATGTCATCATGAACATTGAGAGCCAAAAGAACATCATTTTGCAAGATGCGGTCCAACAACTAAGTCTCTCCATTGAAGCACATCCACGACCATACTCTCTTGCATAGCTCCATTAGAGGAAAGATATTCAAGTCTAATGACAATGCAATCTTCAATACAAAATCGAGCCTATGGATGACACAGTCACTTGTGACGGTGTGCCACTAGATATATGTGACATTTTTGTTTGGGAGATTGTATGTGTTTGACCATGATGGTACATATCAATCCAAGCCGCAGAAATGTATGATCCATGTCAAGGTCATCCCAATATAAGCAAGTCTGATTTTTAAATCAGCAAACTGAAATTAATCTAAAATCAGCAATCTACAAGGGCAAGAGAACTGTTTATGGAATTCAAGTCCACCTTTCACTATGCAAATCAATGAATAATGCCACAAAACAATTATTCTAGCCACGACAATATTTATAAATCACAAATACATCAAAAGATGGACGGAATATTAGATTACACAGCTAGAATTAATTATTTAAATCAACAACAAACTAGCCAAATCTAAGGGCTAGGAAAAATAGATAAACTTCTCCAAAATCACCAAAATGGAGATTCAGCCTTATAAATTATGAGGAATCTGAATCTGAAATAAAATGTCAAATTTGTGCCCTAGATGGCACCAAACACACTCCAATGCAAGTCGCTCCACAAGGGAGAGGCTCCACAATGCATGCAAATGTTTGTAGATGACTTCTCTGATCCTCCAATGCCCAAATCTGCAAAAAGGTCTTCAATATGTCTTTACTCCAACCAAGGAAAGAGGGTTTTGTCCTCCAACCACCACTAGAAGGGTTTATCCTTCTAGAAAAAGCCACACACTTGGGTTTTCGTCCAAGAGTGGAAGAACAAGGAGCAACAAGCCCACAATGTCCAAATAGAGAAAATGCACCAAGATGATGATCCACAAATGAAGCCTTCACTTCCTTTTATACCTTTCCTTTGGCGCCAAAGCTCCCAAAAGACAAGGCTGACCCCTAAAGTATTCTTTTTAATCTTTAATTGGCATTTAAAATGCATAAAACCCAACCGACCCCTTATAATGGGATTTTACAATGATAAAACATGAATATAAATGAAGAAAACTGAAATATAATCCACGATCTTCCCTTGTTCATCCATTGCTTGCCTTCGGAAAGAGGAAAGGAAAGGAATCCTTTATTTTGGATTAATTTGGAAAAAGGGACATTACAATCCTCCCTTCCCAAAATTGCTTGTCCTCAAGCAATTATAAGTGTCAGGATCCACATGAGTCTCAATTGCTTCTTCTTTGATGTACCTGCACATGAAGCAAACATATCAAAGAAAACAAGAGTGTTTAACAACACTTTTAAATTCCCCTTGTCATGCCTTAGAGACATGATAGCTAGCTCTCTTCTTGTTGCTTGACACCACTTCATAATTTCCATTCAAATGATGGCTTCCCAACACTTTAGCAAGGCTGTCCCAAAAACAGTTGTAATCATGCATTTTTCTTTCAAAAATCAGAATGTTCAAGTCTGAAAATAACACATCATAATCTGATTTTATTCCTCATTCAACTGAAATCTTCCTTCCTCATTATTCCATGATGGAATGCACTCAAAAATGAAAATACATTGTTGTTCATGGCTGCTAATGGCAGCTCCCAATCTGATTTTTGCAAACTCAGCCCTATAATCATGACACATAACAACTCCCAAACTGAAATCTGATGGGAAAAAGGAAATTTGTGAGTATAGTAGGGGCTGAAAATTGACTTACATATGCTGAAAAACTAGGAACAACAGGCCTTATCATGAGGCCATGATACTGAAAATTAGAGTCACCATTCCCCTCTTTGGTGGTCATGTGAACAGCTGCAATTTCATCATAATGGCTTCTCTTTTCCATACTTCTTTTGGTTTTCTCATGGAACCATGGGTTAGCAATCCATAGAGAGAAAAATCAGAATTCCCCTCAAGCTTATGTTTCCTTAAACATGTCATGCTAGCATTCTCTTTCATCAAATTCCATAAGCAAAGAGAAAAACTGAAATCTTTACCTTCATCCTTTTTGTGTCTCATGAAATAGCCCGGAAGATCAGCCCATGGGGCATCATGAACAACCCACACTATCATGTTCTTCACCCTTGATTTGGAAGCCAAATAGACTGGTTTTTCTAATGAATCCCATCATATTTTGAACCTTTCATCACTTATTTCCCCTTCAAAAACATCATTAGCAAACTTGTTCTTGGCATACTCAACTATAATTAATGACTTCCAATCCGCTGTAATCTTGGATAAGGAGCAAAAATGTGACTCCCATAACAAAGTATCTTCAACCAAATAATTAACTTGGGATGTTTCCGGAAGCATACCTTGTAAAGTCCTTTTACCCTTGTCCATGAAACTTATCTCCATGCTTTGATATTTGAAAGTGAGCTCTCCCAATGATGCAACCATTGGGCCCCAAACACGATATTCATATCAGCCATGTTAATGAAATGGAAATCAGCACATACCTCATAATTTTCCAATGTAACATGGAGTTGGGAACATTTCCTTGTGCATGACATAGAGTAGCCATCCGTTATCTTCACTGTGTATCCCTTGTAATCTTCAACCTTCAATCCCAATTTTGCCACCAAGCACTCATTAATGGAATCATGAGTGACTTCACCATTAATCAAACCCGTGGCTCCTTGTCCTTGGAGGGTAGAATCCTTCATAACCATGTTAGCATACATAATGATTTCAAAATAATTCTCCATCAATTTTTCTTTTAACCATGTGCAAGGAGTAATAATACCAAAGACTTCCTTTCTATCATACAAGAGGTCAACCAGAACCACATACCCTTGCAAGGAAATATCTAAATGCCATTTATCATCCCACAAATTCTTCATATCATCACCAAAACATGACATGTGATCCTTAACAACAACTTTCCCATAATGACATAAGTATGGCAGCGATATAAAAGGAGATAAAATGTCATCATACCTTGAGTTGTTCCCCACATGTCTACCTTCCCCAGTTGGATGAGGAGTGATCGAAACATCCTCCATTTTCCCAATCTTGTGACTCAGAATTTCTGAGTTGAAATCAGCCTTCTTCTTCTCCTCAGATTCAACAAATGAAGCTTTTTCCGCCTTGGCTTCAACAATATCTTGATGGTGTTCACATAGGGCATCTTCGTAGCTCTTACCGTAATCATGGACACCATAAATCTGCCTCTTATTGACTGCTGTTCTGAAAATTCCAGCGAACTGAAAGTGATTGTAGCCACCGGAAAAGCACCTTCTTCATCCACGTGTCCCCAACAAGGTCACTCAAAAGTCTTGGTCCATGGACCCTATGCAAATCTGATTTTTCATCATTCATAGCATCATGAAGACTACTCATTTTCTGAAATAGCATGTTGAGCTTTGGTCATCCTTTGACAATTGTGCTTCACCCTTCAACCTCTCTTCACCATCTTGCAAATTCAGATTTTTCTTCTTTATCTTCTTGTAACATGCCCTCATTAGAAATCATAGAATCATCATGAAAGATTAAAGGGTTTATACCTTCCAACTTGTGCTTTATGATCTCCCCTTCCTTTCTAGGCTCATGCACCAAACCTTTGTCCTTGGGCTCCTTATTGATTGCTGTTCTAAACAGACCAACAAGCTTATTGTCATCATGTTTCATTGGAGAAGGGTTTCCAACCCTTTCTCTTCCCCTTTTTGCTCCACACCCCTTGTTTCAGATTCATCATGTCAAACATTTTATTAGTATTAACCACAAAATGAGCAATATTTACCTCATGTTGTTGACTCTTTGGAATGGGTGTAAGTGCCATGGCCTTAGGTCCCTTGATCACCAACCCTTCTTCCTCAATGATTCCATTATTGCATGGCGAACTTGGGGTTTTGACTCCTCTTCATCAAACTTCATGCTTTCTTCATGTTCCTTGTGTGGCATGTGATGTCTAGGCTTGGGCCTAGGTCTTCCTCGATTCACTCCAATGAATTCAGTGAGTGAAATAGCCTCACGAATTTCCCTTGGAAGAGCCATATACTCCTCATAGCTTGTGGCAATGTTCCGTCCAGTGGAGGGCCTTGTTTCATCCTCCGGAATAGCTTCTTCTCTAGGAAGGAAAGTGGGCTTTGTAATGGATCCGCGGGCTGATCCCATAGGTCGTTGTGTATTGTTAGCTCTAGATGAGCTACCATCACCATTTTGAACCCTAGGTTCAATTATCTTTTGGAGGGATAGGGCTAGAAAATCCATTGTATCCGCAAGTCTCTCTTGGCCGGCAATCAACTTGTCAACTTTGGCTTCTTGAGAGTCCATATTGTTCTCCTTTGATAGTATCAAACCCTTGTTGCCTTCTTCCACTGAAACCCTAGGCCTTTGAAGATCCGAGCTCTGATACCACTGTAATATCCCTTTGGGGACAAAACTAAAAATTAAGGAAATTAGCTCAAACCCCAATATAAGCAAGTCTGATTTTTAAATCAGCAAACTGAAATTAATCTGAAATCAGCAATCTACAAGGGCAGCGAACTGTTTATGGAATTCAAATCCACCTTTCACTATGCAAATCAATGAATAATGCCACAAAACAATTATTCTATCCATGGCAATATTTATAAATCACAAATACATCAAAAGATGGATGGAATATTAGATTACACAGCTGGAATTAATTATTTAAATCAGCAGCAGACTAGCCAAATCCGAGGGCTAGGAAAAATAGATAAACTTCTCCAAAAATCACCAAAATGGAGATTTCAGCCTTATAAATTATGAGGAATCTGAATCTGAAATAAAATGTCAAATGCATGCCCTAGATGGCACCAAAACACTCCAAGGTAAGTCGCTCCACAAGGGAGAGGCTCCACAATGCATGCAAATGTCTATAGATGACTTCTCTAATCCTCCAATGCCCAAATCTGCAAAAGGTCTTTAATATGTCTTTACTCCAACAAAGGAAAGAGGTTTTCGTCCCCTCTAACCACCACTAGAGGGTTTTCCGTTCTTAAAGGAAGAAGCCACACACTTGGGTTTTCATCCAAGAGTGGAAGAACAAGGAGCAACAAGCCCACAATGTCCAAATAGAGAAAATGCGCCAAGATAGATGATCCAAAATGAAGCTTTCACTTCCTTTTATACCTTCCCTTTGGCGCCAAAGCTCCCAAAAGACAAGGCCGACCCCTAAAGATTCTTTTAATCTTTATTTGGCATTTAAAATGCATAAAACCCAGCCAACCCCTTATAATGGGATTTTACAATGATAAAGCATGAATATAAATGAAGAAAACTAAAATATAATCCACGATCTTCCCTTGTTCATCCATTGTTTGCCTTCGGAAAGAGGAAAGGCAAGGAATCTTTTATTTTGGATTAATTTGGAAAAAGGGGACATTACACTTTGCCAAATAATGCCCAAGTTGTGCCAATACACACAACATTGTCACAACAACTAGACATGTTATTGTAGTAATATGGAGATGTATTCACAGAACCGAAAGTCCTCCCGACACATTGCACAGTAAGACATCAAATCATTTTGGTTCTCAAACCCCCTCCCAAATAGTCCACTATATCACAGGTCCATTTGGGAGAATGATGAAATCGGCACCAAATCCAAGAGCTTCATGAAGATTAGTCCTAGCTCTTCCCCTTATGGCAGCTTGATGGTCCTTGTGTCAAAGAAAGATGGCACATGATGCTGGTGCATAGATTATTACATGCTCAAGAAGATAACGGTGAAGAATTGGTACCCATTGTCACGCACTACCCGAGACCAACACCAAGGTGCACAACACTTCACCAAGATCGACCTAAACTCATGTTACCACCAAGTACAAGTCCATCTTGACGATATTTGGAAAACAACTTTCAATACCAAGGATTGTACAAATGGTCAATTATGCCCTTCAAATTGACCAATGCGCCACCAACTTTCATGCACCCAATAAACAACATACATTAATTTTTCACAAATTCCTTCATCATAATCTACTTGGATGACATCCTCATCTACAACAAGACTTGTAAGGAGCAAGTGGAGCTCATCTCATGCGTGTTAGACACATTATGCAAACACAAGTTAAGCCAACTTAGTCAAGTGTACACTCAAGGCCACATAGATTCAATACCTAGGCTACATTATTGACCATGCATGCATTCATGTAGATCGAGAGAATATTAATGTTATCCGAGATTGGCCAACTCCACACAAATTCTCTAAAGTTGAGTTTTCTTGGATTTGTTAACTTCCATTGCAAGTTTGTCCTTGGGTTCTCATGGATAACATGGCCCTCAACCGAGATCATGCATGCTAAAGTAGCCTTCCACAAAACTCCCACACAACAATGTGCCTTTAAGGAGCTCAAGAAGCACCTCTATGCATCCCTGTTTAGGCAATGCCCAACATGATCCAACACTTTTATATTCATAGCAATGCATTTGATTATGCACTTGGCACAATACTCGCCACATTGTTCAAGCAATCAAACATTGACGCCAATACATCTTGAGTTAAGGAGACATTCATTCATTTCAATCATAAGTTGCTTGCTTTTTCTCACAAGTCAAGCTAGAGAATGCATGTCACATGAAGTGGACAACCCACTTACAACAATTCAATATGGTGATCAAGAACAAGAAAGGTAAAGACAATAAGGTAATGATTGAATCAACCACCCTCTAGTGCAAGTGCTAATCACGGTGCTTGAGATGTGGTCACAACTCTCCGACGGGTATCTCTTTACATAGCAAACAAGAAATTTTTAGAGACTACACCACCCTTGTGTAAGGTAAACAAGTTCATGAATTCCACATCTAACAAGTTTCTCTATAAGCTTGGACATATTTGAGTTCCTAAAGGTGTACCTTGTCAAAGGCTCGTCTGGGAGGAACACTAAGGCCAAGCCAATAGAACACTTCCAAGTTACTGAAAAGCGTGGCGGTTTACAACACTTCTACTATCCTCGCATGCACATAGAAATTGTGAACCACATCACAATTTGCATTTCTTGTACCAACGCCAAGCCCATGAACAAGAAGTAGGGAATTTATATGCCTTTTTTGGTTTCATCTGAGCCATGTGAAGCTGTTGCATGGATTTCATTACTAGACTACCTATGATGAAGCACCAGAGTGACTATGTTTGTTGTAGTGGATAGGTTTCAAATATAGCCATCATGGTTGCTTGCAAGAAGAGCATCAATGTCCATGAAACCACCCACTCATTCTTCACCATGCTTGGGTTCACTTTGAAATCCCCACATCTATTGTGTCTAAGCTGTGACCTACTTTTGATCATTTGTTACTTATATACAATCGCACATCCACGCACTTGGGATGATAGTTTGTTTTACATCCAACGTGTAACGTCCCCTTTTCCAAGCTAGTTCAATTTGGAGACTTTGAGCCCATTCCACTTCCTGTGGGCAAGAAGGAAATGAACAAGGTAAGTAGTTGTCATGTTTTTCAGTTATTGTCATGAGCATTTGCATTCTTCTTTTATAGTTTTCTACATAAGTCAAGTTGGTTGGGTTAAGAAGGTGAAAAGCCAAAACAAAAAAGAAAAGAAAAAGTTACCATTATGAGTTCGGTCCTAATTTGAAGCTTTCTAATTCGGTTTGGTGCCTGATAAGGCATGAAAGGGGTCGCTTGGCTCATTTGTGCATCATGATCTTGTCAAAAATTAACTTTGTAATGTCCCCATTTTTGAAGACCCTTAGCCTATCATTCCCCGTGGGCTTTAGGGATGTTGCAAGGGGAAAATTACATTAAATAATTTTATAATATTGCCTGGAGAGTGATTTTTATCATTTGACATTATAAAGCAATAATTATTTAATTATTTAATATTTAATGGAGCAAGTAATTATTTAATTAAATTCTCAAAATGCAAATTAAAAAGGGGAATTAATTAAATAATATTTAGGTGGATTTTAAATATTAAAATCACCCTTTTAAAAAAGGGACGCTACACCTAGGGAAAAAATAAACTGCTTTTATTTAATAATTTCCCTCTCCTAGGGATTTGAATTTTGTGCCTCCTTACTTATAAAAGGAGTGCTAGGATCATTATTATGATTATGTTATGATGATATCTATTTTATGCTCCATGCTTGGAGTTGGGATGTATGCCCATTGATGCTCTCTCTCTCTCTCTCTCTCTCTCTCTCTCTTGCGTGGGAAGTTAGTGAGCTGGTTTTGATATTCAATTGAAGTATTTTCATTAGATTTGCAAATCTACTTGTGGTGATTCTCTTTCTAGCTTTGGCGCCTTTAATTGAGAGTAAAATCTGCATGTTATTGAATATGATGAAGGGTTTTATGGTGTTTTAGATCTGTTGGTTATTGCTGGTTTTATTCTAACTATGGCGACTTGAATAGGGCATCTTTTAGCATGTTTTAAGGGTGAACAAGCTTTATTCAAAATCTGATCTGTGTTGGCTTATTTTTGCTGAGTTTGGGCAGCTGTTTTAAGTGTATTGAAGGGCTATTGAGTGCCGGAAATCATTTATGCCATTTACTCAAACCCTAGCGACTGGTTTGGGGACTTTGGGGGCTGTTTTGGAGGGATTTCGGTTATCATACAATTCAGATCTGTATTTCTGTGGAAAGATCTTAATTTATAGAACTATTTGCATTTTATTTGAAGAGAAAACATGGAATATTGAAGGAGTTATCAATTTTAGAAGATTTCAGCTGTTTGCATGCTTCCCGGTTGTTATAAATTAGTATTTATTTCAGATCTGCAGTTTTGGGGTTGATTTAATATTGAATGTGATTGTAGAAATTAGGAGGAATAAGGAGAGGGTGATTTCATAATTTTTGGAGTAGTTTTTGTGCCCTAAAAGTGCTGGGCGACCTACTTTTTAGGTCAAAATTAGGGTTTCGGGTTGGCTGTGCAAAATCTGATTTTTGCATATTGTTCCTCATATTTTTATGGTCCATTATCCAAAATTTCAGCTCATTTGGACTTCCCTAGCCAAAGATATGAATTTTTGAAGTTTGCAGCAGTTGGGGTTTGAAAATTAATTATTTTCAGTTGTGTGTGATCAGATTTGTATTAATTCCTAACTTGTCCTAAAAGGGGATATTACAAACTTTGCATGGTTTTTAGGCTGATTGCTCAATTACTTCCACTTACGGATGAAAAACCTTTGGTGGGCCAACAAGGAGGATGAAAACGAAAACCTTCGTTGCTTGATTGTATAATGAAAACTCTTCAATTTATTGAGGATTCTCCATCCCAAGGTTTCCAAAGTGCTTCAAGAAGATTGATGTTGCATATTTTCAGCTAGGGTTTGAGTCTACAGTGATTTTCAGCCCCTCTTAGGGGAGCAACCCACCTTGGGGAGAGTTGGGTGGTTTATAGGCACGACAACCTCCAACTCAGTCATCATTACATTCTTCATATTTTTAGCAGCCGAAATCTATATTTGGACTTCATTTTTGGGCTTGGAATCATTCATTTCCAACCACTTTGTAAGGGTGTTCTTTGCTGTCATTTATTTAATTTCCAGCTGGGGTTTGAAGGTTGATTTCTTGGTTAATATTGGTTCTAAAATATTTCTAAGTGTCCCTACATGTTTTGGATGGTGTGAATGGTGCAATTTTGAAGAGTTATTGTTTTTTCCTTGCTGCTGTTATAAAAATCAGACTGTTGTTTACTGCTGTTATAATTTTCAGTTAGCTGTCATAAAATTCAGTTTACTATCAATTGGGGTTTGTGCTATTTCCTTTGTTTTTCAGTTAGAGCCCGGAAAGGAAAAATACGGTGGTATCAAAGCATTCATTCAGAAGGAGAAGATAAAATGGCGAACATAAATTTTGATGATGCTAGGTTTGAGAGGTTTTCCCAAGGGCAAGAGAGGTTGGCTGATATAATGGCACGACTGATCCATAATATGCATCCAAGAAGTTCTTCAAGGGCCAACAACAATCTTCAACCACTAAAATCTGTGATGGATCCTATAGCTAGGGCTTTTCAACCTACCTTCCTCCCAAGGGAAGGAGTTATTCGAAGGTGGATACATGGCATTCAGTAGGGCACAATATTGCGGCCAACTATGAAGAATATAGGGCTCTTCCAAATGAGATCCATGATGTTATTTTGCTTGCCGAATTCATAGGGGTAAGCAAGGGAAGGTCAAGGCCGAAGCCTAGACCTCATGCGCCACCAAGGATCTTCAAAATGCTTTGGGGAAGGTGACACTCTCCACATTCGATGGCTCCAATAAAGGGACAGCCGATGTATGGGTGAAGATGTTAGGGTTAAACCCTAGACCACAAGAACATGCCAAGGAGCCAAACCCAAAGGGGTTTCTCTTAAACGAAGAAAAAAAGAAAAAACAGATCTGCAAGAGGGTTTTGAGGGGGAGTCCCAAGAAGATTATGTTGAAGGGCTGAAATGTCCCACTTCCTAAAATAATCAGTCGAAGACCTTTAGCCCAATTCTATTTCCCGACGGCTAAAGGGTGATAGAAAGAGAAACTTATCATAATAAATTAATTATAAAAGTGCAATATAAAATATTTTCATAAGCACTTTATATTAATGTATTAATGATAAAGTCAAATAAAAAATAGAAACGAAAAATATAAAGTGATAAAGTAAAAACAAGAAAAAAGTAAAGTTGCTTTATATTTATTATTCTCCCTAGGTGAAAATGTGGCCCCTTTGGTGGATGAAGTAAAGAGGAAAAAGCATTAAATGAGAGCGGTGAAAGCTGATTGGAAGTTGATGGCAGCTATTTAGCCAAGTTCATCTATAAAAGCAAGTCAAATTGCTTGTAGAAGGCATCTTTTTCTATTTTATAAAATATGAATTTGCATGTTGAGCTTTGAGCTTGCATCAAAAATCTTCTAAGGACAAAAACCCTTAGAGATTATCTCTTGAGGACGAAAACCCTCTAAGAGATCTAGAAGAGGAACGAAAACTCTTCTTCTAGTTGTGAGGATTCTCCATCCAGGGGTTTCCATTGAGGAGCAAAGAGTTATCTGTTTTTTCAATATTTTCTAGCAGTATTGAGGGCTGAAGTTGCAGATTTTCATCAAGGATTTGCAGGAGGAAAGTTGTTGTGTTTCCTCTCCATTTCCATCCATTTTCATGTGGAGCAACCTATCTAGTGAGCTGGTTCGTGGGGTTTTGGAGTTGATTTATTTCCTGGACATAATTCTGAAATTTAGAGATCGAATCAGCTCTTTTGCATAATTTTGGAGCTCATCTTGCAGATTTTGGAATAAATAAATCAGCCTTCTATTTTGACCCAAATTGGTATTTTTCTCATATTCTTGTCTTTATAAAAATTATTGATCAATTTGGGAAAGGAATTGAGTTAAATTACTTCAGTTTTAGTTGATTTCATTCCTTCATGCAAGTCACTATTCTCTAGAAAAATTCAGAGTTATATTGAAATGTTTTATAAATTATCTAGAATTTTCTCTTTGGATTTGGGGTTTTGCCTAAAATTCATCAAGGGTTGAAAAGTGTCCATTTAAGAACATTACAGTGGTATCAGAGTAGTGATTCTCCCAGCCTGTGAAGGGGAAATCAGTTTTGCATGGACAGAGGTGACGAGGGTTTTAGATACCATTACTCAAGAAGAACTCCAGGAAAGGGAGATATGGATGATAGAGAAAGACCTCCACCATCAGATGAGTTGAGTTATATGAATGAGATATTCTCTAGGGGTAATAGAGAGCTGCAGAACCGTTTGATAGAAGCCCACAAAGATCTAAGAGACTCCTTTATAGGGGCCATTGCTGATTTGGGTAGATCCCTACATGGGCTAAGTACTAACAGGTAGAACTCTCAAGGAAATCAAGGCAATCAAGGTGAAGGAAGCTCTTCTACTCATCATACGAGAAAGAGTCTCAAGCAAGACTTCTAGTTATTTTTTCGTGTTAATTTCCTTCAAAGAAATGAGCCACAAGAGGAGAGAGAACAACCACAAACACATGGGTTTGCTGAAGAAATGGACCTATATGGAGAAGAGTATGCATCATTGAATCCCAACACAAAGGAGTTGCTTTCATTCAGAGACTTTTGCCAACTGAGGAGAAGCGAAGGACCAAGGAAGAAGGTGAGTCATCCACAAGAGCCAAGGAAAGATATCCAACATAGATTGGGTAAGATTACTCTTCCTACATATGATGGTACGGATAAATGTTCTGCTAGGGCCTGGTTGCAAAAATTAGATACTTGTCACTAAATCCTATGTATGAGGAAGAAGCCCTCAAATTTGTCACCTTGCATTTAGAAGGTGTGGCTCGAATGGTGGTATCATGGTCTAGTGACACAAGGACATGGTTCCATTTCCACTCTAGAGGAGTTTAGTCAAAGGCTAACAAAAAGATTTGATAGGAAAGATCCAGAAGTGCATTTTAGGGAGTTGGCACAACTCAAACAAGAAGCATCAGTAGAAAGGTATGTTGCTGATTTTCAGAAACTTGCAGTCATGGTTTCAGATATTAGTGAAAGAAGGTTAGTTGTTTTGTTCATGGAGGGCTTGACCGAACCTCTTAGAGGCTTGGTGAAGGCTTTTGAGCCTCCATCTCTTCAGATGCCATCAAAAGGTCACTAAATTTGGAATTTACGGAGGGTAAGAGTGGTGTCACCCAAATTTCATCCTGAAATTTGTGACTACCCTATCCAAAAAAAATTCGTACTTTTAAAATAGTGGGTCGTTTTGTGTTTTTATTGCCTGAAAGTTCTTGTATTGCGTCAAGATATTCCCAAAGAGCCATATTAGTCTTTTTCGCCAAATACCCAGATGCCCAAAATTGTTATATTCTGTCGTCGGGATTTGTCTGCGGGAAATTTGTATTTAATTATTTTCAGCCCCGTATGAGGCTATTTGCGCTCCGTTTTAACTCTGTTATGATCGAACATATCATTATTCCCTTGTACCAGAAGGATTTTAACTTGGAATAAGTTTTGGGCTTTATTTGTGACTTTTGGCAATTTTTCGTGTTTTTGTGTTGTCCCATTTCGTTTTCTGTGAAATTTCTCTAGAACAATTCTTTTTTGGGTAAGCCCGATTTTTGGCCTGGAGCAACGGGAAAACATATACGCATGTTATGCCCGGAGGAAGTCACCATCGGAGGTCTGGATCACTGGGAAAAAGCGAAGTCGTGCACAGAAAAGCCCCTACGGGGATGGACGCATTTTTGAAAAACAAAGGATTTAAGCTGCAATGGAAAAAATAGAAGCAGCAGGCAAGTGGGATTTTATTGCCTGCCTTGCAGAGCACTTTTTCTCGTGGTATAAAATTCACTTAAGCTACAGTGGGAAAATTAGAAGCAACAGGTAGGTGGGATTTTATTCCTGCCTTGCAGGGCACTTTTTCCCTTGATATAAAATTCACTTAAGCTGCATTGGGAAAATTAGAAGCAACAGGCAGGTGGGATTTTATTGCCTGCCTTGCAGGGTACTTTTTCCCGTGATAGAAAATTCACTTAAGGCTATGATAGGAAAGTTAGAGGCTACGGGCGGGCGGGAATTTATTGCCTGCCTTGCAAGGTAAAAATTCCCATGGTGAAATAAAAGAAAAGTGACTTAAGTGAAATCACGGGATTTTATTACTGTCTTGCAGGTAAATAATCCCATTGTCAAAGTCAAATCACTTAAGTGAATCATGGGATTTCGGGGCTGCCTTGCAGGGTAAAAATGCCATTGTCAAAAATTCTTAAAAATAGAATTCTATCATGCAAAAAGTCGACCCACCTTGGGTGAATAATAATGCATTAAATAAATATTTGTTAATATTTATTCACCCAATTTTGTCACCCAAGCTTGTGGAAAAGTCAACAAAAGCAAAGGGAATAAATCAATAGGAAATAGAATTCTAAAATTAAATAAATTTAATTTATTTAATGCAGCCCTTTTGAGAAGGAATTAATACTTTTTAAAGTATTAAATGATTATTAATTATAGAATTGTGAGGGTTATATAAGCATGGGCAGCCATATGGGTGAATTATTTAATTCACAGGTAAAGAATTGCAGCCAAGAGGAAAAGTGCGCCCCCATTTGAAGAAGGATTTTGCTCAGGCAAGGTGGAAACAAGGCTAAAAGCTTCCAAATTTGGCGCATGCTTTGAAGGAGGTTGATCTTTGTCTGCATAATTGTTTGCATAGGTGTTACAGGAGCTCAGGTGTTGTTGAAAGGATTCATGCTCTCTTTATGTGCAAATTAAACACCATTTTTGGGGCAGCAGGCTTGAAAAGTGCAGATTTTTACAATTAAAATTCACTATTCATGCTCCGGTGGCCATTTTTGTCTGAATAAATTGCAGGAATTCATTACAGGTGCTTTACAAAGGAAAAGGAGTTTTTATCAATGTCCAATACATTGCATATATCCTCCGAATCTGAAGAATTGTCCAGATCTGCACCAGTATTGAAGAAATCCGGCCAAGTAAGAAGAAAAAGAATTATTCAGACGAAGATAGACAAAGCTATGGCGAAGAAAGATGAAAAAGAAAGCACAATGAGTCATGCATCACTTCTAAATTTACAGATACTGGAGACAGATCTAGGCTCGAAACCTCTTGCTGAATTAATAGACAAATCCAGAGCAGGAAAGACTCCACTCATGCGTGCAGGAAAGACTTCACTCATGCGTGCGAGATAAAAAGCAGTGGAATTATTCGAGCTGCAGCTTTTCCATCCACAACCTCGGTTGCGAGAATTTTTATGCGAGTGCGAGATCCATATCCAGATGCGAGATATAGATGCGGATGCAAATCCATATGTAGATCTAGATCCAGATCTCATAGTGCAAAAAGCTTCCCTGAGACAATGGCTTCATCCTCTTATTTCGAATGCAGCCGTGAAGAGAAGACAATGCGAAGGCAAAATTTCAGCTTGCTTCCAATTCCAACCGCTTGCAATTCCACTTGTTTCCAAATCCATTTGCTGCCTGAGATCCAGTTTGAATCAGCTACATGCAAACATGAAAAAGGACAAAGTCAACTTTCCTCTTCCTTCTTCTTTCCTCCGACAAAGTGATTGAGCGATCAATTAAATTATACAACTTAAGTGATTGGTTTAAAAGCCATTACTTGAAGAAGTCAATTACTTGGAGATAGGTGGCGGGAGTGCAAAATAGAAGGTTCTATTTTCGATTCTGCAAATCATACATGTCATGCAAAGAGGAATTCCAGGAGGGAGATTGCCAGTTGTTTTTTTCGACTTCCACATGTGCCAGTTCAACTAAAAGCTTCCAACTTGTAATTGCCCCTCTACATTCTATAAGTAGAGGAAAAACCTTCGGGTTAAAAAAAGAGAATTTGTAAGCAACAATCTCGTGTTCTACACTTTGTGCTTTGAACCCTTGAGCAACTTGGAGCAAAGGAATATAAAGGAGCAGGTTTCAAGAACTTTGTGTCACGGTGTCTTGTGTTTCTTGCTTTTAAATCTTAGATCTCTTACGTAAACTTTGTGTTATTATAGATCCGGATCTAGCTTCCTTTGTTTTATAATTTTGTGTGTTCATATCTATTAAGTTTCTTCTATGTGCATGCAATTATCTCTGCTTTATCTACTAATTGGGATGCACATCTTCCCCATTTCTTCTCTGTATTTCATTTACTTCCTTCTATAAAATACTTCATTTCTTGAGCAGTTGCTTACTTACTTTGCTGAGAACTTCTTAGTTATGGTTCATGAACTAAGTGGTTAAAGTAAAACCCCGATAGATAATAACACATTTTTATTGACAAATCGACACGGGAGCCTCACCGGTTAAATGAGGGAGATTTATCTCATGACTGCCTAGGGTTGATCTATGCAGAAAATCTAGCCAACAAAGAGTAAAAATCTGCAGTTTGGACAACAACGAATAACACCTTTGGGGCAGCAAATGAATTCATTTGAGCAGCCAATAACAGCTCAAATGATAAGGGATAATGATTAGTGGGCGGTAGGAGTACGGTAAAATAATGGGAAAGAAACAAGTCCAAAATTGAAGCAAGGAATGAGCTAAGGAGAAAAAAATTATGCTTTGATTGTAAGGACCCATGGACACCCAACCATCGTTGCAAAGGTAAGGGGTCAATCCACTACATTGAGGTAGTTTCAGATAATTGGATGATTGAGATAATGATAAGAATGAGGTCCAAGCAAAAGAAGGGAAGTAGTTATCACAGGTGCCACACTAGCTACATTAGTGGTATTACCTAGTTTATGCTTTCCAAGTTAGAGGAGATCTTCATGGGCAAAAGATCACCATATTGATCGATAGTGGAGCAACACACAACTTCATTGATGAAGATTTGGTTGCCAAGATGGGATTACAAGAAGAATATTTCCAAGGATTCAATGTGATCATGGCAGATGGACATTCAATCACATGCACCAAGAAGATTCCACAACTCAAGTTCACCATGGGAGATCATGAGGTAAGTGATGATTTTTATGTTAGCATTGATGGATTGGATTTAGTACTTGGTGTCTGATGGCTTAAATTTTTAAGTGAATTCATCCAAAATTATCAGACTATGGAGTTGAAGTTCAAAGTGCAAGACAAGGAAATTGTTTTGCAAGGCATAAGGAATGGTATTCCTCAAGTTGTGGCAGCCAAAAGCATGGTAAGTTCTTTCCAAGGAGGGCAGATTGCATAGGATGAGGATGGTGAAGAAAGAGGTATGTCATCTTGTTTATTGCAGTTGTATCATGAGGGAATTCAGCCCATTGTAGATCGTGATGACATCACAAGGTATGGAATGAGTGAGATAATGTCATATCTATTCTTTGCATATTCAAATTTATTTTCCTCTTGAGAAAAATGAGGAATTAGAGGATGAAATCTGCAATATAAAGTATGTGCTACCTTTGATGCAAATTTGTGTATATGATCATCATGAGAAAGGTATATGGTGGCAAGATCTATCTCACTTGACAGGTATAGGAGCCCGAATTTTGGAGCACTATAGTATGTATTGTCTCTTGCACATGGCACGTGGACAACGAGTTTGGAATTGCTTGAGGGCAAGCAATTGGGGAAGGGAGGACTAAAATGTCCCACTTCCTAAAATAATCAGTCGAAGACCTTTAGCCCAATTTTGTTTCCTGATGGCTAAAGGGTGATAGAAAGGAAAACTTATCATAATGAATTAATTATAAAAGTGCAATATAAAATATTATCATAAGCACTTTACATTAATTTATTAATGATAAGGTCAAATAAAAAATAGAAAAGAAAGATATAAAGTGATAAAGTAAAAATAAGAAAAAGGAAAGTCACTTTATATTTATTATTCTCCCCTATGAGAAAATGCGACCCCTTTGGTGGATGAAATAAAGTGGAAAAAACATTAAATGAGGGAGGTGAAAGCTGATTGGAAGTTGAGGGTGGCTATTTAGCCAAGTTCATCTATAAAAGCAAGTCGACTTCCTTGTAGAAGGCATCATTTTTATTTTATAAAATCTGAATTTGCATGTTGAGCTTTGAGTTTGCATCAAAATCTTCCGAGGACGAAAACCCTTAGAGATTATCTCTTGAGGACGAAAACCCTCTAAGAGATCTAGAAGAAGAACGAAAACTCTTCTTATGGTTGTGAGGATTCTCCATCCAGGGGTTTCCATTGAGGAGCAAAGAGTTATCTGTGTTTGTCAGTATTTTCCAGCAGTAGTGCGGGCTGAAGTTACAGATTTTGATCAAGGGTTTGCAAGTGGAAAGAAGTTGTGTTTCCAATCCATATCCATCCATTTTCATATGGAGCAATCTATCTAGTGAGTTGGTTCATGGGGTTTTGGAGCTGATTTATTTGTTGGTCATAATTCTGAATTTTAGAGATCAAATCAGCTCTTTTGCATAATATTTGGAGCTAAAGATGTTGTATTTTCAGCTAGGTGTTTAAGGAACATCTTGCAGATTTTGGAATAAATAAATCATCCTTCTATTTTGATCCAAATGGGTATTTTTCTCATGTTCTTGTCTTTATAAAAATTATTAATCAATTTGGGAAAGAAATTAAGTTAAATCACTGCAATTTTGGTTGATTTCATTCCTTTATGCAAGTCTCCATTCTCTAGAAAAATTCAAATTTGCCTTGAAATTTTTATAAATTATCTAGAACTTGCTCTTTGGATTGGGGTTTTCCCTAAAATCCATCAAGGGTTGAAAAGTGTCCATTTGGGGACATTACAAGGGCATACACATGAGTAAAGAGATTTACCAGTTGTTAATGATGATGTTCATTTTGCTGGAATTTTCAGAACAATAAAAAAAAAGCAAATTGATGGTGTTCTTGACTTTGGCAAGAACCATGATGATGTTCCATACATGTGTATCTAGTAAGTGAAGAAATATCAATAGACTAGGTTCAGAGGAAAACAACCTAGGTGAGGTATCTAGTAAGGTGAAATAGACTTGCTAGGAGAAAGTAAAGTGATAAAGTGAAAAGAGATTGGGAAGTAAAGAGAAGAGATGAAGGGCTTAGAGGAAGAGAAGAGTCGCAAGAAAGAAGAGATATATGTGGAGAGAGAGAGTTGAGATCAAGCTAATCTTGCCATGCATGGAGAAAGTCTTGGAGGAGAAAAGACATAAATTCTTTGTGAAAATCAAGAGAAGAGTATAGTGGCCTCTCAGAAGGATGATTGAAGAGAGAGAGAGAGAGAGAGAAAGAAATCAATCAATTAAAGAGTCAAATCAAATTGTTGACAAGGCAGCTTAAGAAGAGGAAAATGGAGACAAATCAGTCTCAAATGTTTATTTCTAATCATTTCTTGTCATGGGTGCATACAGGTGAAAAGATGAATGGAAGAGAACACATGGAAAACATGACATTGGAGGAGCAAAAACAACAATTTTGCATGGAAGATCAAGTGTCCATGTCATTTGAACAAGAGGAAGTGGAGATATGCTATCCAGAGGAAGGGGATATGCTAGGTGAAGATGAAATATTTAAAGAAGCTCAATGTCATAAAAATATTCTTTGTAATGTTGTATTTGATAATGAAAATATAAATTTGTAAGAGGATGAATTGTATAAAGAAACAATAGAACTATTTGATAAGTTAATGGGAGATGAATGTATGGAAAAAGCACCTACTGAAGTGCTTATAGAATCTGATGTGCAGCAGGAAGAGGTGTCTCATATGGCACAAATAGAGGAAACTAATTCAGCCCTAAATCAAGACATGAAAGAAGAAGAAGATTTGCAGCTGATTATGAGAAAATCATAAAACTTAAACCTCATAGGAGATGAGGAAGACATGAAGAAAGCAGAGATGGAGTTATTGGAACTCTTGAATGAAGAAGGTGCAGATGGAGGGGCAGTTTTGGCTAAAAATTTTAAATCTAACATTGCTTTTGAGTGTGTGTATGTAGGTTTAGAAGATGAGTTAGAAAAAGGAGAAGTGAATAATTTATTCACTTATGAAGGTCCAAAACAACTTGAGGCTGAAATGAAAACCTTGGAAAACTTGATTTACAATGAAAGTGTAGTTGAAGATGATTTTGAAAGAATGAAGACTAGAGAAATTCAAGAAGATGTTGAAGGACAAGAGCAGTTGCAAGAAGAGCTTGATGAGACCTCAAGGTTTCAGTGTTTCATAGTTGATGATACATTTGATTATGTGGATGCAAAAGTGAAGAGCATAGAGATAATAGCTCTTGAGAGAGTTCAAATGGAGAAGCTACAAGAATATATCCTCATTCTAGAGGATGACACTATGAAGAAAGAAGACAAATAGGAAAAGATCACTCACGAAGCCAGAAGAATTGTACCATCTCAGTACAATTGGAAGACAAGGAAGAAGAAATTATACTGCGCATTTGAGCAGGAGCTCAAACTTCAACCCATTTGGGGAGTCGATGCGGGAGCATCATGGATATCTTGTATAAATTATGTAAATATGATTCTAAGAAGCATAATAAGACACGAGGGGGTCAATAGGAAGTCAAGAAGAGTGTTAAATTTCAGCCCATGTGTGTATAGTTTGGAAATTTTGAATAATTCTTAAGTAATGAGAAGTTTAAATTTGTATTGCATAAGTCAATTATATGTTACCTCCATGTAAAAACAGCTCATGCCAACATAGGTGGAGGAAGTTAAGATATCTTTTTGTTGGCTAGATTTTCTACACACTTAAAACCTAGGTCATGAAATAAATCCCCTCATTTACCCAAAGTGAGGCTCCCATGTAAGTTTTTGTCGAGTTATATGTCTTAATATCTATTTGTTGGTATTACTTTAACTATATAGCTCATGAACTGTAGCTAGATAGTTTTGCAGCAATTAAGCAGCTGTAAAAGATGTTAGGTTGTGGAGCTTGTTTTCATGTGTGAAAGTGTTGAAGACTGTACACTAAAGTCTTGTACACTTTTCATGTATCTTCGCAGGGTTCGGGGCGCATGACCCTCGAAAAAAAAAAAAAAATTTAGGCGTAAAATTTTTTGGCCTCGAAAAATGCACCCGACATATCGAAAACGTGCTTTTCTCATATGGGCGAGTTTTTTGACCCATAGGTTTATGGGACGGATTTTGCCCATGGTTTTGATACCCATGGTTTTGTAAAAGCTGGCAAGCGATTGTCTATTTATATGGTCTTATGCATATGATAGATGAACAAGCAAATGTATTGCATAGATGTGTTTTGAATTCACTTTGTGAATTTTGCAGAGTTTGTTGAGCATAGCTCCAAACGGATCAGGTATTGTATTGAGAAAGCGGTGGCTTGTAATAAAATACGAGCGAGTGATTCTTGGTGGACGTAGCCCAAATTGGGTGAACCACGTTAAATCTTTGTCTCTTTGTGTTGTGTTATTTTATTACGCAATTTTATTTGAGATCTGTAATAATTTATGCATATTAGTTTCTCTCTTGTTGCGATTACGTGAGGGATTATTCCGCATATTTTATCCCTTATTTCCTAACAAAAGAAAGAAAATATTTGTAGAAGAGGAAACAATAGAAAGCGGGGAAGAAAAGAAAGATGATGTGCAACCCAATCAATAGTTCACGAGTTGATGACATGCACATAGATAAAACAAATAGATCTTTTAAATACAGAATTTAAAGCAAAGGATAGTTTCAGATCTAGATCTAGAATAACACAAAGTCTATGAATAGATCTAGAAAGAAACAAGAAGCAAAATGCACCATTGACACAAAGTTTTCCCAAAATCTCCTCTATTCCTTTGCTTGCAGAAAGCTATTAAGGGTTTCAGTCGCAAAGTTTGGAACACAAGAATGCTAATTACAAATTCCGATCCTTTAACCCGTAGGTTCTTCTTCTACTTATAATGTGTAGAGGGGAAATTACAAATGGGAAAGCTATAAGTGAACTAGAACATGAAGAAGTAGTAAAGGGAACATCCGGAAATCATCTTCCTAGAAATCCTCTCTTAGTGGCATGCATCATGTGTTTAAGCCAAAATTGTACACATCATCACCTATCTTAAAGAATCCTTCCAAATAACTTAAAGTAATGGTTTTTAAACCAATAACTTTAATTTTACATTTAATCCGGGAACATAAGGAAAAAAAAAGAAGAAAGAAGAGAAGAATGAAGATGCTGCGGTTGTAACACCTATATTTTTTTTTTTGTTCTAATATTGAATATACTTGTCAAACATGTAATTCAACATCTTCCCATCTATTTTAACAATAGCATCTCTCTCGGTTACGAAGGCGCAATGACCCTTTGGACAAAAAGCGGCGTTAGCCTTCACTTTCTCTAAACCGGGGCCATATCCCTCAACATCGCACTGAAGCTTTACGAGTCGCGCAATTAAATCCATCATGAAAGGCATGGTGGCTTCATCAACTTCTTTCCGCATAACCAGAATAAATTCTTCATGGGAAGCAAGTAATTCATCTGGGATGCTCTTCGGCACTTCTCCCATCTTACTTTCCAAAGAATTGCATCCTTTTCGATTATGAGCTTTAGGATCTCTACGGAAGGAAACTAAAATTTCTAACTACTTCCCCTTTTCCACCAAACCACCGAGCACAATCCGCTCTGCAATCAAAGCACATCCTTTGGCAACGAATGTATCTTAGCTAAAGTATCCAGATGACTTTCAACAACTATGTTCTCATCTTGATCTATGTCATCGGTTCCTTTAGGTGAGATATCTTTTGCATCTGTGCACGTTCTCAATTCGGTGGTATTCGTTCGAATTGCTCTGAAGCTTGGTGAATGATTTGTTCCTTCCATTTGGTGATCCATAGGGATCCAGAAAAACACACCACTTCATCAGTTCCATCAACACCAAGAAGGAGAAACAAGAAAAATGAGAAAAAAATGAGGTAAACAGAGGTTCTAGATAGAACCGCCGCTCTGTGCAGAGCGGCGGTCTGAAACCCCCACCTAGCCGGGCGGCGATCACGAGACCGCCGGTCCGCACGAGGCGGCAATCCGACACTTTCGAACAGAAAAGAAGAATGGAATGCGAGTGGATGCGTTCTTGAAGTGCCCTGACCATGTCTCTTCCCTTCCATGCCCTTTCACATCCTCCAGTGCATGGGAGGACATGGGAAGGCCTATAAATACATGAAAGGAGCAAGAGAATAGGCATTCGAAGATCCAGAGAGATCGAGAAGCAGAGTTTAATGAGAGCAGTGAGTAAGATCTTCAGTGTTGGAATGGAATTGTAGGAGCAAGGTGTAGAAACAAAGCAAGCAAGTAATTGGAGAGAAGGTTTACATTGTTGCTTCTTTTCATACTTATTGTAATATGTAATTGTCTATGTTAGACCAATAAAAGTGGGAAGAAAGAGCAGTTGCCCTTCCCAATGGTTTTCCTCCTTGGAGGTTTCCAGGATAAAATTGTTGGTGTTGAAGTTTGAATTATTTCCTTCTCTGCAATTTCCTTTCTATAGCACTAGATAATCAGTCATAAAGCTCTAATTTTCAAGCAATTCTGTCATTTTCCAAAGTTGAAAGTAGAACAACATAGTTGTGTGATTTGTAGAGTTCTAAAGTAGAAGTTTACGGATCAAGTGGCAATAGCTTTGACTTGGTCCCTGCATCTTCTACCTCTTACATCAGATGATTACTCACTTGCTCATGTGCTAGAATGGGCTGCGAGAAACGTTTGGCAACCTTAGCAACGATCTCGCATAGCTAGAACACCTGCTTTTGAAGCTTGGCTCTCTTAGCCTTCTCTTTGTCAAGCTTAAGGAATAAAGCGTTCATTAGTGTCTGTGTATCATGCTTTAATCCTTCTGTGGTAGTTTGACCTATTGGCACTTTGGTCACTGCTATATCATTGCCGTGAGCTCTCCTTGTGCTTTCCTCTGTTGGAACCGATAACTCGTGAACTTTTGTTACGATTCCTCAATAATCAACCTAGAACTCATTTTGGTAACTTTAGGTCTTCTATCTCTTCCGCCCAAACTCAGGAGCAGCTAAAAGTTGTGTTCCTCCAGGTTGATCTCCTCTCTAGCTTCGGGATTGTGCAAAGCTAACCATGACGAAAAGTTGCTTCTTGGGAATGAGAAGTCGGCCGAGTGCACCACCATCTCATGCTCTAATTCTACTCTATCAGAATTTGCCACCGTGTTATGACTGCCACCCTCTAAATTGTCCAAAGACAATGCTTTTTCAAACTCCGCCATCTGTGCTTTTAACTTCTCCGCATGGATAGATGAAGACTTGAGTGGTTGAGGAGAAAAAAAAAGGACGTTGGATTCAAAGGAGGGGCAACAAGATCTCTACGGGGTTAGAGGGCATTGAAGTGCTTTATGATTTGATGTTGGAGAAGTTGGAAGTAGCATGATAGCTGTAGATTTGGCCTTCTCCTGTATGTGAGACTTCTTGTGAACTTTAAGCTTTTCCGGCCTTCTGTTGCTTTCACCTTCGTGTTTTCTTTTGTTGGAGTCTCCTGCGGTAAAGTTGCCTATGATCTGATTCATCAAAGCTTCATCCAGGCAATACCCCTTTGTCAGCAACCAGTTCGAAGTGTTAACCAGAACTGTGGAAGATATTTCTTCCATCGTCTGGCAGCCACCAATGTTTTCCTGAAAAGCAACTCTATCCCCTCCCATCTAATGATATGAGTCAAGTATCACATGCCCATCATCTGTGAGATCTACAAGTATCCGTGTCAAACCATAATCAGACACTTGTTGCACCGATAACCTGCTGAAGTCTTTCCTTCTGACTTCATACTCGTTTCTGCACTTCATCCAGAAGTCTTCCAACAAAGGCACATGTGAGTATTCCTGGGAGATTGTCTTCTTCACTACCCCATATGGGTCAAAGTTCAGTCATCTTTGGGAAGAACTCGGGCTCATACTCAGAAAACATTTCATTTTCGACTCCTCTAGCTTTGTGGATGCTCTGGCAGCTGTAATAACCCACTGTGACTGGAAAGAAACCCATAGACTTGTGCCACTTTGATTGTAAGTCATGCATCTCCACGAGTTATCTGCACAACTCCATGATGACCCACTTGTCATTTGGATACCTCGACAACTTTACTAGTTCTCCCGAAAAGCCGGTTACCCTGAGATAGGTGAAGTCTGCAAATTGGATGAAAATGCAGTCATGTTGGGATACAGCTTCCCAAACTTCTTTGCTTACCATATTGGTCTTCAAATCACTATTTAATTTATAGATGAATTCATAGAAGAACCCATCGTTGACCACTTTGTAATCTTTGTGGCATTCAGGAACTGTCAACTGTGGGTAGCACTCAAAGATAGGATCTTTCGCCAGTACGCCTCGTCTATCCAGCTTGGAAAATATACCTGCGAGGTTGTTGCATATACCAGGTATGAAGTCATTTTGAAGCTGTAAGTCCACCTCACACTCCGAAGTTGCTCACCGATGTTGTCACTGATGATCTCTACCCAATTGATTATTGAATCAGCTCTGTTGATCTCAATAGTCCTCACGAAAGCATACATCCATGAGCGGAAGTTGTGAGTATTGGCTTCTCCACTTATCCTGCAAAGCAATTTAGTAATATCATCCACCTCCTGCACCAAGTTGGATCGCGAGAAGAGTCCTCGGGAACTTTGATGGGGACCTGGGCTTCTTCATATATCTATTGTTCATTATGCCCACGCAATCTGCTTTGTGTTTCTCCCATCTATTGCTTGCATCCAAAGCATGCTAATTGCAATCACCACCGTTCATGTCGAAATCTTCAGATAATAAATAATAAACTGTGCATCCAACCTAATAATTGTCTTTCCATGACATCACGAATTGTTCTGGAAAGAGGATGATATGATCTTGCACACTCCATAACAAATTCGGGCAACTGAGCTATGACTAAGAATGTTGAAGCTTGAATAATTCCACTTGCTTTTCATTTCCTGCATGAGAAATGTCTTTCCAGCCATGGATCTGTCACTTATTTCGGAGATGGGTTCAGGGCCTATGTATGTGTCATTTATATCAAAGCAAATTTGGACGTTATGCATGATTCTGTTGATCCTTCTCTTTCATCACGCTTCATCATGGTGGAGCAATCTTTGTCTAAGCAATCTTTGTTTGTGTTCTTTTTATTTTAAACTTGCCAAAATTCTTTGCAACTGGATTAATTTGTGCAGATCTAGCAATTTCTTCAGATTCGGAAGATATATTCAATGTACCTGACATTGATTTGAACTCTCTTTCACCTATATGAACACCTGTAATGAATACCTGCAATTATTTCAGACAAAGACGAAGTCCAGAGCATGAATACGTGATTTCTATCACCAAAAATCTGCATGTGAAGCCTCTGCTACCCTAAAATTTGAGGCTTTGCTTGCATGCAAAGCAAGCATAAATATTTTTAAATTCACCTAGGCACTTATACTAACATGCAGATAATTATCATAGCATAAATCAAGCTATTCCAACCCTAGGCGCCAAACCTTGAAGCTTCTGGCAATGCAAAACACCTTCAGATGCAAAAATCCTCCTTTCCTTGGCGCCAAAATTGTCTGGGCTGCAATCCTTAGCAAAAAGAATTAATTGTTTCTTCATTATGGCAGCTCATACTCATATAATCCACAACATTCTATTTTTAATAATTGTCCTTCCTATTCACGGCAATTTAATTAATAAACAAGCATGTTTATTCACCCAAATTGGGCGCCCAATTGTGCATGCTGCTGACTGCCCTTAAATAAATTTATTTTATTTATTTTTAGCATGCATCCTTGATTCTCTTTGGCTTGACTTATTGCTTTCACTTTTCATTCATCCATGACACCAAAATTAGGCAGAAAAACTATTAATAAATACCATTAAAAGCATTGTTTAATGCCTAAATGGGTCGCACTTTTTGGCAGGGCTGATTTCTAAAAATAAGAAGTCAACTTTGATGGAATTCTCTACCCTGCACCGCAGCTCCAAAATCCCTTCTTTCACTTAAGTTGTTTGACTTCTATAATGAGAATTTTTACCTGCAAGGCAGATAAGAAATTCCCCCCGCCCGCCACCGCCAAAATTCTTATTATTAAATTAAAACATCTCCCAAAAAGTGTGACTTGCATTAAAATTAGCCTCCTTTGATAAAGTGCGACTTGCATGGGTGAATAAATCTCTTTAGTGGGAAAAGTTAGCCTGTCAGGCAGGCAGAAAATTCCCATCAGTGCTTTAAGTGATTTTTCTTTATTTTATAATGGGAAGTTTCACCCTACAAGGCAAGTAAGAAATTCCCACCTACCTGCCGCCTCTAATTTTCCCATCGCAACTTAAGTGACTTTGACTTCATGGGAAAAAATACCCTGCAAGGCAAGTAAGAAATTCCCGCCGCCACTACCAAAAATCCCATTGCAGCTTAAACTCATTCATTCTAAAAGTGCGACTTGCCTGGGAGAGGATTTTGTGCATGACTTCATCTTTTTTGGTCAGAAGTTTGCATTTTGAGGTTGATTCCTTTTGGTGCTTTGTGTCGGTAGATGATCTTCGAGATGCTTCAAGCAATTAAATGTGACTATCTTGGACCTGACCTCGGAGAATTTCACAGAGAAACTGCAGAGAAAACTGGAGAAAAACACAATAAATAAATAAAAGCGAAAAACGTTGCCAGAAGTTGCAGACAAGGCTCTAAATTCATTCCCGGTGAAAACCCTATTGAGATGTGTGAATACTGGCATGCAAAACATCAACAGGATTCAATCGGAGCACAATTTACTTCAACGGGCATTATTTATTTAATAAATAATTAAATAAAAATTTCCAGGAGACAAAACTTGGTGGAGGGATAAAATGAGTTTGGGTATATGGGTATTTGTCGAAATTGGCTCATATAATTCGGGAATATCTTAACATAATACAAACATCTTCGGGAATAAAAACACAAAAAAACCCGTTATTTTAAAAGAACGAAATTTTTTTCAAATGGGTAGTCCTAGATTTCAAGGTGAAATCTTAGGACACCACTTTTCATCCAACCCATGATATATGGCAAGATTTAGTGGAACTAAGTTAGGGAGGTTGGCTTATTCTAGCTTGAGTGGATCATTCTTGAAACATAGTAAATTAAGCTATAAATCATGCAAGGATGATAGGGATGAGAAGTTAGAGTGTGTGTAGTCACATAAGGAGTTGGAATACAGATTGTGTTAGGTGGAAGGAGCCATGAATGCTCATGAACAGCTGACATATTGGTATGGACTAGGAAGACTGTGGAGACTTATGATCAAAGACTTGTAAAGGAAACTTCAGATCAAGATCAATGAATGTGAAAGCCATATTGGGGTATGGCAGAGCTTAACAACTTGGTTTGAGACCTTGGAAAGCTCAGAGAAGGAAATTAGAATCATTTCATGCCTCTCGGGATTTTGAAAAGCCTGAACTAAGGTTAGTAAAGAAAACACTCTATCTTGGTCATTTTGAAGAGTTGAAGGCTGAAATTTTGAACATATCACCTATGGTTCGTCCTAATCATTATGCAAAAAGATTCGTTTTGATTCAAGCCCACACGTGTGAGATTTTTATGACAGAAATTTCAATGACAAGAATGCATGCAAACTGTTTGATGTAATGTCTTCCCGGAAAAACAGTCGTAACTTTTGAATGCTATAACAAAAATGCACAAAATTTGGAACATATGTTCCTTGTAGAGACTACTAGAATCTATCAAATTTTTAGGACAATTGACTTTGTGCAGCAAAATATATGCATGACAGAAATTTGCTGCAGACTATTTGGTCTTGAGAACACTAGGATGGCAATTTGAGCAAGATAAGTGAATAGTGATATTTTTTTATCTTTGTGAATCAATTGGATGATTGGTCTAACATTGATTTGAGGTAAAAAACAGGGTGCATGCTAAAGAGCCCAAAAGTTTCTTGTTTGAGCCAAGAAGCTAGTAAGAATGAGGAAGGGCAGTTTGGACAAAAGAGTAAGTGGTTGTTTCTTTGATTATGAGACATTGATGGTGGTGTATTTAGCATTGAAAGAGGTTTTTAAATAGGGTATAGTGTTTTTTGAAGACTTCTAAAGTGGAAAAAGGTGATTTGATCAATTTTTGCAAGATTTAACCATTTTAGGCCACAGAAAGATCCTCTTGGAAGAGCTTGGTAAAGGTTGTTGATTTGATTTCTCTTAACTTTATTGAATGCATGACAAGTTGTATATTGCTCTACACCGGTGCTTGTTTGTCCCCATTGATGCATTCATCCATTTTTTACAGCCCCATGAAGTTTCCAACTAAAAATCACATTTTCTCAAATCTACAAAAACCTGGCGATCGGAATCTTCCAAAAATTGGAGCAAAGACTTGAAATGTAAAATAGAAACTTCTACAAGTGATTTTGTTCCGATCCAACACCCTAAAGACCACATTTTATTTTTAGTAAGCCTCTACTATGGTAGCCTATTATAAATAGTAAGCCTAAGAAACAATTGGTTTCCAATACCTCAATTCATTCCCGAAGTGCAAAACATTCAAAAATGGCAAAATTGGCAAAATTGCTAAGAAATGGACACCCATGTGTGACTTGCTAAAAATAGTAAATGATCAAGGTGAGCTCAAAATGGTCACATATGTTCCTCCTCTTCATGCCTCACTGGTTCTAATCTTCACGGAGGTCAAATTTTCAGTTTACAAGCAAATTCCCACATTTCGGATGTGGTACGCATTAGCTGTCTTGGTGTGAGCATGCCAATTTTGGAGGTACCAATAATTTTTCTCCTATCACTATGCGGTGATCATCTCTCTAGAGCTTGCCTCATAGGAGTAAAGAGGACAAATTCATGCTTACAAAGGGTCGAAGTTGAATTGTGATTCAAAGCGGAAGGAAATCCCTCTCAGTTCCCAATTTCAGTCCCAAAGTGTATTTTGGTCCGAAAGGACATTTTGTTTCATCTCATGCAAAGTGCTTGATCATAAAGTGAATGACATTGCATCCCATCTCTCCTTCACGCCTCTCGGAGTCGAAGTGTTGGGCCTTGCACTCCATTGGTCATTGTGTTTCCCAGGTGAAGGATCATCATGATTGCATTGTGTGGGAAAATTGTTTCAAGTTCATTTCATATGGATGGTTGGTCAAGAAGGCATGGCAATGTTTCATGGTTTGGAAGGATTGGTTCAAGTGAATGAGGGTATTCTTCATTGTTTTCAATGGTCTATTGATCAAGTGCTTTTCACTTCTTCTCTCAAAGTATACTTGACAAGGCTACGGAAGTTCATCATTCTAGGAGGCTTCTCACGGTGCGAGAGGGTCGAGTTCTTCATCACCTGGAGCATCATTACATGGGTCCTCCGGATCAAGAGTGGATCTTCTTCATAATTAGAGCTTCCTTCCTTCATTCGAGCTTTGAGCTTCTCTCTCTTCTCTACTCTTTTTCTTCTCTCTTTCTCTCTCTAGAATTCTATTTCTTCATCGAGAAGAAAGTTTGTAAGAAGTGACTTAAGTCAGTTAAAGTTCTATTTCTCCGTTGAGGATTGCACTTTAAAATGAAAAGTCGCATGGGGTAAATGAAGAGTCTCCTATGAAAGCTATAAATTGGAATGGCTTCTCCATTCCAAAATCTTCTTGTTTGAGATTAGATTTTTTGGGTTAATAGCTCCCATTGTCTTACTACAAGCAAGAAACTACAATTAATTTGCCTCCTCGTCGATCTTTTCCTCTCCATCTCAACTTTACTCCAATAAAGCATTGTAATCCTGCACAACTAGGGAAAGAATGAATCTTTTGATGAATATAATGTAGTTAAACTTTGTGTTGATTATATTGTTTGTCTTGCTTTGCATATTGGTGTCTTCTCATTGTTAACTTGGAAATACTCGGTAAAACCCCCTTCTCACTTTCTCCCCTCTCTCCATACACACACATTTCCTCCACCTCCTTTTGCACACGAGTTTAGTGGAGTATTCTGTGCGATCCCCAGTCGAAAGGCCACCCTTGATGGTTAAAGTAGTGTACATATTTCCTTGGTTTCAAAAAAAGGAGCTGCCCCATTCCTAAGCAGAGGGACCTAGTCCCAGAGTGTTGGTAAAAGCCCCTAATTTGCCCTTGCAACAAATTATTTCGCCAACACAATTGGGGCAGCAATGAGAGTGATTTTTGGTATATTTGTCATCGCCTTCATCATCCACGTGATTACTCTTTTTGCTCTCATACAAAAGAGTTTACAAGTTCCTTCAAACACGGGGAGTTCTCTTCAATTGGTGATGGTTAGTATAGAATTTTCATTGCTTGCATGACTGTTCCCAGACCCTACATTGCCTAAGTTGTTGATTTTTGCAAGAAAATTCCACTTTGGTATCTGTTGTACCTTTTTCATGTTGATGGGCATGAAAATAACAAGTATAGTACAATTGTTCCCAGCTAAGGACAGCTGTAAGTTGGTACAAATTAAGGAAAAACTCTTGATAAAAAAGGTTGCTGAAAGTAGGATCAGCTGAAGACACTTCCAGCCCATCTATAATCTGATTTTTATCAAATTATAGCAATTTGGAAGGTTTTGAGCACAAATAAGTATACAAATAACAAATTTTCTAGAGTTGTTTTTGAAGAAGAAAATGAAAACAATATGTGTATAAGCTTGCTTTTGCAAAAGCTCTTTCATTTGATAGGTAAGGAACATATTTCTTCACTTTAACATGATGGTACTTGGGCATGAGGGCTTGCAATTTCTCGAGGGCAAGCGATTTTGGGAGGGGAGGACTGTAATGTCCCATTTTCCAAGCTAGTTCGATTTGGAGATCGAGCCCATTCTAATTCCCGCGGCAAGAATGAAATGAACAAGGTAAGTAATTGTCATGTTTTTCAGTTATTTTCGTGAGCATTTGCATTCTTCTTTAATAATTTTCTACATAAGTCGGTCGGATGGGTTAAGAAGGTAAAAGCCCAAAGAAAAATAAAATGAAAAATAACCATTAAGAGGTCAGTCCTAATTGGAAGCTTTCTAATTGGGTTCGGCGCCACAACAAGGTATAAAAGAGGTTCTTGGCTCATTTGTGCATCATGATCTTGTCTAAAAATTAACTTTGCATGGTTTTTGTAATATTTGTTAGGAATTAATAGAATCTAATGCAGAATAATTCCTCAAAATCGCAATAATAAGAAGTATGAATAGAAATTACAGAAATAAAATATGCAAAACACGAAGACAATATTTAACGTGGTTCACCCAATGTTGGCTACATCCACCAAGAACACTTGCTTAGATTTTATTATTCACAATTACAATAACCAGATCTTGTTTGGAGCTGCGCTCAACAAACCCTCTCGAATTCGCACACACTATTCACCTTCACAAAACACTCATATCAATCCTATTGTATGTCCATCTATATATAAGTACATCAATAGGTAGCCGAAGAGGCAGTTTTACAAAACAATGGGTACCGAAAAGCCATGGGCCCAAAACCAGCCATAACGGTTACCCATTACCCATGGGTTAATAAACCACCAATGAAAATTTGCTTCAGGGGCTTCACCCCCCGAACCCCCTTGACCCGCTCACCGGCGAGCGAGACCGCCATAAAAATATCCGAGTGTAACACATGGAAGGTGTACAAAACTCTTAACATGAAAATAGGCTCCACAAACATGACAATCTCCCACTTGGAGACTGATTTCCACTGAGCAAGTTTCTCAACCCTTCACTTGTCATCCGCGAAAGCCAACCAAAGTGAACATAGCTTTAGTTTATCCTTGTGACCACCTTGGTCATCATGTCTGCAGGATTTTGACTGGTATGAATCTTCTCTAACTTCAACTTATCTTCCTCCAAAGCTGTCCTAATGAAGTGATATCTCAACCGTATATGCTTTGTCCTAGAATGGAAAGCGAGTTCTTAGTTAAGTGAATAGCACTCGACTATCACTATATAGCCCCAACTCATCAAGCAATTGTTGTAGCCAAATCATCTCCTTGCTAGCTTCTGTAGTAGCAACATACTCAACCTCAGTGGTTGACAAAGCCACAACCTTTGTGAACCGTGAAATCCGACTCACTACAAAGATCACCTACAGTAAATACATAACCTGTTGTGCTCCTCCTTGTCCAAATGTCCAGCCATATCTGAGTCAAAATATCCACACAAAGTAGTGTCTGATCCACTATAACACAAAACAGTACCCATGGTCCCTCTCAAATACCGAAGTATCCACTTTACTGCCTGTCAGTGCTCATTTCCTAGATCACTCATAAACCTACTCACTGCTCCCACTGCATGGGCAATATCAGGCCTAGTGCACACCATGGCATACATCAAACTGCCAACCGCTGATGAGTAAGGTACCTTAGACATCCGGTTCCTCTCCCCGCTCTGTCTTAGGACACTGTTCCTTTGATAACTTGAAATGGCCTCGCCAAAGGAGTCCCAACCGGTTTAGCATCCCGCATATTAAACCTCTCCAAGACCACCTTAATGTACTCTTCCTGAGATAAAGTCAATTTTTGTTCCTTCCTATCCCGAGATATCCTCATACCAAGGATTTGTTCGGCTGCCCCCAAATCCTTCATCAAGCAAAGGATTCACTTATTTGCTTCTTGAGTTTTTATTTCGCATGTTTTTACCCGCAACCAACATGTCATCCACATACGAATAAAGGATAATATAACCTGTCATCCTCAAATTTCTTTCAGTATACACGCAATGGTCGAATGACATCTAATATAACCTTGCTCCATCATGAAGCTATCAAATTTCTTATACCATTGACGTGGAGCTTGTTTAAGGCCAAACAAGCTCTTCTTCAATTTGCACACCATCTCCACTTTACCTTTGACTTCATATCCTTGGTTTTTGCATATATAGCTCCTCCAAATCACCATGGAGAAATGCGTCTTTACATCTAAGCTGTTTCTAAGTGCAAATCTTCTCACGCCACTATTCCAAGAACAGTTCGATAGAAGTCATTTTTACTACAGAAAAAAATCTCATCAAAATCTATACCTTGTTTTTGTGCAAACCCCTTGACCACCAACCGGGCCTTATATCTTTTATTTCCTCCTTCGTCTTTAACTCTGTACACCCACTTGTTCTGCAATGCTCTTTTGCCTTCTGGTAGCTTCACCAAATCCCAAGTCTGGTTCTCCATGAGATACTTATGCTCCTCATCCATGGCTTGCTCCCACTTCTACTGGCATCTACCTACATGCATTGCTTCATCAAAGTTCTCTCGGCTCTCCACTATCAATGAGTAATAAATAATAAAGAGAAGGAGAAAAACGTTGGAGTTCTTTTCTTACCCTAGAAGACCTCCTCACTTTGTAGGAGTTTGGAGTTCTGTTGAGTAGGTTCCCGAACCGATTCATGGGTCACTTTGTCCCATTGGGAAGATCCTCTACCACCGCATATTCTTTCTTAAATTCTTCCCTGTTTTCCCGTACAGAATCGTTGCTTATACATGACTTTCTCATTAAAGACCACATCCCTAGATCGAATGATTTTCTTGTCCTTAATACTCCAACATTTAAATCCAAAGTCATCACCACCATAACCAATAAAAATGCATTTTTCTGATTTAGCCTCTAGCTTGGTCCTATCATCCTTGTCAATATGAACAAACACCTCACATCCAAAGACTCTAAGAAATGAGTAATCGACTTTCTTACCATACCAAGCCTCCTCAGGTATGCCTCCATCTAAGGCACTTGAGGGTCCTCTGTTTATCAAGTACACAGTTGTGCTCACCACTTCTGCCCAAAAATAAAGAGGCAGTCCTGCATGTATCCTCATGCTCCTAACACGTTCCATTATTGTTCTGTTCATCCTTTCTGACACCCCATTCTGCTGCAGGTTCCTGGAACCATCTTTTGCCTACGGATTCCATTCTTAGAACAATAATCATCAAATTCATTGTTGCAATACTCCCCTCCATTATCTGACCTGAGACATTTTAACTTAAGACTGTTTCATTCTCTACCAAGGCTTTCCATTTAACAAAAGTATCAAATACATCAAATTTGTTTCTAATACAATAAACCCAAACTTTCTTTGTTGCATCATCAATAAAAGTAACATAATAACTTGAACCCCCAAGAGATGATACTTGAGCCGCCCCCACACATCAGAATGTACCAGCTCTAACTTACTCTTTCTTCGTCGGTTCAACCTTAAGAAACCTTACTCGCTTTTATTTCCCATATATTAGGTTCTCACGTAAATCCAAACCTATTTCGTATATCCAGCAAGTTCTTCTTTATGACGTCCATGCCCTTATGGCTCATATGACCGAGCCTATAGTGCCATAATGTTGTATCTCGCATCTCGAAGCCACAAGATTACAATCATTAGTACTATCAAGCGGTTAAATACAAGGTTCCAACCTTCTTACCTCTTACCACCACAAGAGCACCTTGGTAACCTTCCAAGAGTCAATTGTAAATATCACAAGACAACCATCACTTCCCAATTGCCCGCCGATATCAAATTTCTCCTTAATGTAGGCACATGTCGACATCCTTCAATAGCCATGTATTCCCATTCTCGCATCTTAACCGAATGTAACATTTTCCAACTATACTGCAAGGCTCATCATCACCAAGAAAAACATGCCCAAAATCCCTTTGAACATAATCAACAAAATAATGCCTATGTGGAGTAGCATGAAAAGAAGCCCCGAATCTAAAACCCAACATTCAAGGTAATATTATGCAAAGAAAGAATCAAAGCATCCCGACATACATTACCCGATGCCACATTTTCCTCTTTGTTTTCTTTCCTTGTTTCTTCTTATCCCGAAGCTCCCAACAGTCCTTCTTCGCATGCCCAAACTTTCCACAATTCCAAAGATACAATCTTGCTCTTGGATTTTGACCTTGCCCGATCTTTCGATTTTCCACGGTTTCCTCTATTCTTCTCGTCTCTATCTAGTTTCCATGTCAAAGCATTCCTTGAAGTAGAAGATTCCCAAAGTTTTTCTTTGCATTTCCTCGCTTAAAATCACCCCTACAACATCCTCAAACTTCAACTTCGAGTTAGCTAGAACCGAGTTGCTTACCGCCATTATCAAGGCTATTCCAACTCGGGTAAAGAGCACAGAATTAATAAAGCCCTAACTTCTTTATCAAATTCTATCAGAATCAACTTGAAGCTAACATATTCACAACCGTATTGAAATCATTTAAATGATCTGCTTTCTTGAACTATTCTCAAACATCTTCATATTAAATAACTTTTTCATTAAAAATATCTTGTTAGAAGAGGCAAAGGGTTTTTCATACAACTTCCCTAATGCATCCATTAATTTTTTGTAGTCTTTTCCTTTGAAACATTAAATAATACCAAAATGCAAGACACAGCCGGATCGTTCCAAGTGCCTTCCGATCCAACAAATCTCATTCCGCATCTGTCATACTCGAGGGTTTGTTCACCTTCTCAGACAACAGAGTATAAAGATCCTTCTGATAAAGGTAATCTTCCATCTGCATCTTCCAAAGACTAAAATTTTGCCCGTTGAATTTATCAACCCTTGATCTTCCATCATCTGCCATAGCTCCCACTCAAGCTAAAAACTTTCCCTGCATGATTCAACACTTCAGCAAACCAAACCAGGCTCTGATACCAATTGTTAGGAATTAATAGAATCTAATGCGGAATAATTCCTCATAATCGCAATAATAAGAAGTATGAATAGAAATTACAGAAATGAAATATGCAAAACACGAAGACAATATTTAACGTGGTTCACCCAATGTGGGCTACATCCACCAAGAACACTTGCTCAGATTTTATTACAAGCCAACAGTCTTCACAATTACAATAACCAGATCTTGTTTGGAGTTGCGCTCAACAAACCCTCCCGAATTCGCACTTGAATTCAATTCGCACACACTATTCACCTTCACAAAAACACTCATATCAATCCTATTGTATGTCCATCTATATATAAGTACATCAATAGGTAGCCGAAGAGGCGGTTTTACAAAACAATGGGTACCGAAAAGCCATGGGCCCAAAACCAGCCCATAACGGTTACCCATTACCCATGGGTTAATAAACCACCCATGAAAATTTTCTTCGGGGGCTTCACCCCCGAACCCCCTTGACCCGCTCACTGACGAGCGGGACCGCCGTAAAAATATTCAAGTGTAACACATGGAAGGTGTACCAAACTCTAACATGAAAACAGGCTCCACAAACATAACAATATTCCCTTTTCGGTCGAAGACCCTTAGCCAATTTTGTCTCCCGACGGCTAAGGGATGTGCACAAGGAACTTAAGTTATGATATTTTATTATAAAGTGCAAAAATAAAATAAAATAAAAAGAAAATATTATAAGCACTTATAATAAATTATTATAAACTTAAAAATAGAAAAAGGCAAACAAAAAACCAAAAAGCATTTAGCCAAAAATGATTTATCCAAGGAAAATGCAACTTGACTTGGGAGAGAAAAGTAGGTGGAAAAATATTAAATGAAGGGACAAATCTGATTGGTTATCCAATGTGGCTATTTGGGTCACAAGTTCTATAAAGGCAAGTCGACTTGCCTTAGGAGGCACCACTTGATTATTCTCTTATTTTTTATTTTGTCTGAAGCTCATAGCTTTGTCAAAAATATTTCTAAAGATGAAACCCTTTAGAAATACTCTCTTGAGGACGAAAACCCTCCAAGAGATCAAGGGGATTCTCCACCTTGGGGTTTCCATTGTGCATCATTGGTTTAGTAGAAAATTCCAGCTTGTTTCCAGCAGTTGAAGGAGAAGATTTGCAGAATTTTGACCAAGGGTTTGTAGTGAAAGGTTGCAATAGTATTTCATATTATTTTCAGCCTTCTCCCATGTTGAGCAACCCACTTCTAGGGCAAATCTGATGTATTTGAAAGTGTTTCTGATCTTATTTGGAGTGCTGATCACAGATCTGATTTTTATAAATCAAATCAGCTTATTTTCAGAATTTTGGGTGTTAAAAAGGTACCATTTTCATCTACTTTTAAGGGCAGCCTGTCTGCAGATTTTTTATAATTATTTCAGCCTTGTTGTGTCTCAGAAATCTGGATTTTCTTCCATATATTGGCTATATAAATTAAGTGGATCAGATTGGAGTGGAAAAATCATAGTTTAATTGCTGATTTTTAAGAGTTTTCTCTCATACCCTAGTCGCACTTTTTAGCATTTAATTCAGATCTGCAGTTATAATTTTTGGATATCTTTTATAAATCTGCATTTGGTGATTGGGAGTGCCTCAAAACCTTTGGGGTTAAAAAGTGTCCTTTTGGGGACATTACAGTTTTTGGGTTGATTGCTCAATTACTTCCACTTAAGGGCGAAAATCTTTTGGTGTGGCCAACAAGGAGGACGAAAACCTTCCTTGCTTAATTGAAGAATGAAAACTCTTCAATTTATTAAGGATTCTCCATCCCAAGGTTTCCAAAGTGCTTCAAGAAGATTGATGTTGCAGATTTTCAGCTAGGTTTTGAGTCTACAATGATTTACAACACCTTCTAGGGCGGCGACCCACCTCGGGGAAGAGTTGGGCGGTTTCTATGACACAAAGAACTTCCAACTCAGCCATCATTGCATTCTTCATATTTTTAGCAATCAGAATCTATATTTGGACTTCATTTTTGGGCTTGGAATCATT
Source organism: Taxus wallichiana var. yunnanensis (assembly GCA_018340775.1). NCBI lineage: Eukaryota > Viridiplantae > Streptophyta > Pinopsida > Cupressales > Taxaceae > Taxus > Taxus wallichiana. Next base: position 668,441,559 of record CM031242.1, read on the forward strand.
CATTTCTAGCCACTTTGTAAGGGTGTTCTCTGTTGTCATTTATTTAATTTCCAGCTGGGGTTTGAAGGCTAATTTCTTGGTTAATATTGGTTCTAAAATATTTTTAAGTGTCCCTACATGTTTTGGATGGTGTGAATGGTGCAATTTTGAAGAGTTATTGCTTTTTCCTTGCTGCTATTATAAAAATTAGACTGTTGTTTACTGTTATAATTTTCAATTAGCTGTCATGAAATTCAGTTTACTATCAATTAGGATTTGTGCTATTTCCTTTGTTTTTCAAAGAAGAGAACAGAAAGGGACATTACACAACGTGCCTAAAACAAAGCTTTGCATGGCTCTATGGGGCATGGTCCACTCTAGATAAGTCTTGGGTTCCAACCAACAACACCCCGCAAATTTTAAAAATCTTGGGTACGGTACGCTTTTGGGTACGTTTTATATATATATATATTTTTATATATACATGTATATAAATGTATAAATATGCATATAAATTATAAATTTAAAGAAGCATTTGCATACTTATTGAAATTTAATTCTCATACATTGCATGCAGCATACTTATTGAAATTTTAATTTAATACTCGTGAGTCATAGAGTTATACAACTTAAAATCATTCATAGAACATGAAAACAAAATTGAAATTTCCAATACTTTGAGAATTGAGACTTGAGTTTGTATTGATAATTGATTCAGAATGACATAATGTTCAAAGAATCAAAACATGATAGTACATTCAAGTTCTCAACTTCTAGAGCATATCATCTAGATGATCGTCAAAATCATCTTCATGGATGCCACTTGCAGCTCCACTCCCACTAGCTCCACTTTCGAACACTTGTGAAGGGCTCCCTGGAAGTTCCTCATCAATGCCAAGAAGTGAAGCTTCAAAGTCTGTGTTTTCAGGTTGGAGGTCCCAAAGCTTGTTAGGACCACTAGTATACTCTTGCGTCTTGTGGGTTAAGAGGCGCAAGTTGGAATGAACGTATACTAGATCTTCAGCCTTCTTCGATGACAACATGCTGCGTTTGGCTGAGTGGATGAAGCCATAAGTACTCCAGTTGCGCTCTGCAGAAGAATTACTAGCCACCTGTCACAAAAAGCAAAGTATTAATATTATAAATATTAAATTATTAATTAAAAAAAGAATGATATCATTTTGAATTTTAATTCGTAATTGGTAATTAAAATATCAAATAACAAGTTACAAACTTTATACCTGTGAGAGCAATTTGATTGCAACTGGTCGTAAGAACTTGGCATCATGGCCATGACAAGTCCACCACGTGATTGGATCCGTGGTGGGTTTGTCACAAATAGCCTCTACCTCTCCCATGCTACCTTGTCCATTTACAAACATTGACATCTCCTGGCGGACTGCAAGTGATGTAGTTGGATCTGGAAACAACCTCCTGAATGCTGCCCTCGTCCCATTTGCAACCTCGTGGTCATCATATGGTCGTTGTCTACCAGCTCTCCCAACTATTTCACTACTGTAATATTTGGGATTTAAAGCATAAGCAAGGAGATGCAATGGGGTGGTCATTTTGTTCCACCTTTTCACGATCACATTTTTAACTTCATTATAAAAATTTTCCTCAGGATCCTGCTCTTTGGCCTGTATGATATCATGGATTTTTTCAAGCATGGAGTCAATGCCATCATATATATCTCCAATGCAAGCATTATCTTTGTCAACAAATCGTATCATACTCAAAATAGGCTCTGTGAAACTCAACAAATATTCAACTCTTCCCCACCAATGCTCATCAAGGATCCATGCTTTTATTTTTTGAGCTCTTTCTGTGTTTGCTTGCCTCCAGACGGTCCAAACATTATCAATCACCATTATGCCCAAAGCACGTCTCACCTTCACAAGTCGTCTCAAGACGAGTGTGTGAGAGGCAAACCTAGTCTCTGCAACCTATTAAAAAAGAATGGAAACAATTCAATAACAACACAATTTGAAATTGATTTAAAAATTTGAAATTGATTTAAAAGTTTAAAATCAAATATTAAATTTAAAATGAATTGTTCATTTACCTTCAACAGCTCCAACTTTGAAAATCTTCTGAATATGGCTTGAGACATGTGATGGTTGGTGACAAACATCTGAATCTCGTTTGCCTCCGTGTATACTTGCTCAATCCATGCAATTTTTCCAATCTTTTGCATCATTAGATTCAGGGAGTGTATTGCACATGGTGTCCAAAATATGTGCTCATACCTACCCTCAACTATCAATCCCGCTGCCTTGCAATTTTTGGCGTTGTCCGTGATGACTTGGACAACCCTCTGCGGACCCACTGACTCAATAGCCTCAATAAGAATATTTGCAATGAATTGGGCATCTTTTACTTCCCCCTCACAATCAACAGCCTTCAGAAACATTGGCCCTTTAGGGCATACTGCAATAATGTTGATGAGAGGTCTATTTCTGGCATCTTTCCATCCATCTGATATAATAGAGACTCCTGAAGTAGTCCAAGAATCTCTAATTGGCTGTAGAGATGTCTGAATGTGTTGCACTTCTTTTGTCAAAAGAGAAGTGCGAACCTTATTATAGGTGGGGCTTGTATACCCCTGTGGTGCCTCATTAATGCCTTTCACCATCTGCTGCCAATAAGGTGATCTCAAGATATTGAATGGCAGTCCACATGCAAATATACACCGAGACACCAATTCATCTGCAATATCCCTCTTCTCGTTGTTAAATGCTTTTTCTAATGGGCCTTTTGTTCTCTTGTTTGATGGCCCTGAGGTATCTGCATCAAAAGGGTCATCAACTGGAATAGTTTCAGCACGAGCCTCAATGAAAGGATGAAATGATGGTGTTGATGTTGGTGGTTTTCCCATGGACCTCTGCTGTAAAGAAACAGTTCTAGAGCGAGCTCTTGCTGCTTCAATGTTTGCATCCTCTTGCTCTTTTAGGTACATGGCTATGGTTTTCTTTTCCACCTTCTTACATGGTCTAATACCCGTCCCCGATACCCCAGTCAAATGAGCTCTCAAACGGGTATATGAGGATTTAAATGAGGCGGCACAATGGGGACACGTCCAAACACGGACACCACCACCGGCAACAAACTCTGTCACTTCCACATGTCTCCATAAAGGATAATTCGGATCCATTTTCACTGCAATACCACCCGAAACATTTTCCCCCTCTTGCCCCACTGAAGCTGAACTGGATGCCATGATTGTAGGATTAATTCAATAACCTACAATAAGAGATATTTTTTAAAACATTGCTAAATAATAAATATTAAAATAATTTGTTGACCCATACACGTCATTCTCTGATTCTGATCACCAAGTTCGCCACGAATGGTGCGAGGTGAGAGCATACACAGAGGGTAGACGTTTAAATTTTTAACAAATTCAATTTTAAACTTTAAAATTTCAAAAAACGAACACATAACTAACTAAAAAAATTAAACAGTTAGTCCTACACGTCAATCTCTGATTCTGATCACCAAGTTCGCCATAAATGGTGCGAGGTGAGAGCATACACAGAGGGTAGACGTTTAATTAAATAAAACTTCACTATTAAACTTAAAATACGGAAAAATTAATAATATATTATATTTTAATAACTCGTAAAATAAATAAATTATTAAATATTAAAAATAAATTTAGATCATGATCAATAATCATGAATGATGTGTTTGAAACACATCATTCATGATATTGATCATATTCATATACAAAACAATGCTCAAAAAATAAAAAAAAAATGCCTGAATGCATGTAAAATACCTGGAAAAATCCTCCTTGATGTTTGTAAACTTGCTTCTCCTTCTCTCTTCCTCCTTCAAGTTCAATCACTCTCTCCTCCAAGCTCTTCTTCTCTCCTCCAAGCTCTTCCTTACTCCTTCAACCTCTCTTTCTCTCTCTCCTTCAAGCTCAAGCAAAATATCAAATATAATGAAATATTGAGTGTGAGAATAAAGTAGAGGGGTTGGCTGTTTTTATAAGTGTTTGGGGGGGTCGGTTAGGGTTAGGGTAGATTTAGAAAGTGAAAAAATTAAAAAAAAATGCTTTTTTTATGAGTTTTTATGGGAACGGCCGGAAAGCATTCGCAGCGGCGAATGCGTGCTGACAGTGCGGCCCGGTCGCTGCGGTACGTTTTCCAGCCGCACTCGGGCGCACCGCACCCGCATGCAAGTACAGTGCGTTTCAGGTGGTACGGAGTGCCTAGGTCGTTTCCCGATAGTCTAGCCTTAATCCATACTTTCCACCTTTTCTTAAGACTTATCGTGAAGTCTTAATATTTCTTATTTATTGTCGGAATCACACTATGATGTTCTACTTTGAAACTACTTCAAAATGATAGTTTTGAATACGGTGATCCTCGAATTGGTGTAATTTTTGTTGGAAACTTAAAACTATTAAATCATAAATGCCAACATATATAGAAATCAAAAATCAAAAAGACACACACATGAGATTCTCGGTCTAGAAAACCCCAAGTTGGGGGAAAAACCAATTGAAAGAGCCAATTTCCTAGATTCCTATCTTCTTATGGCCAAAGATGGATTACAAAGAGTCGTTAAACAATTAAAATAGTCTTATTATCTTGCTCACACTTGCTTCTCACTATGTTCCTTCTATCACATCCTTCCTCCTACAACCAAGTGAACACCGGACTTAATCACGAGATGATCTCTCTAAACTTTGCCACATTATCAAGCCTAAATATGTCCTTTCGTGCACTAAAGGATCCCAAGAGTATTAGGAAGTGAAGAGACCACATTTCCCCATTATTGGACCTTACGGTCACAACAGAAAAGCTGCTGCTTTGCGCAACCTCCACTTTGCAAATGCCTACAGTTATGCAAAATTTGCGGTAGTTGCACAACCATCACTCTACATGATGGACAGTTTGACAACATGCCGAGAAATACTCATTTGAATCCTCTGCTACTAACTAAAATTAGATATATTTAGGTCGTATGATGAAGTGGACTGGTTTTCCTAATCCTTATGGATCATACCTCCCTTTGCATTGGAGTCTTGCCCTTGGTGCCAAACTACCAAGACTCTTGTGGTCAATGCAAGTCTCTATAACTTTCCTTTGCAATACTATCCTCTTATAACTCCGCTTGTGAATCCAAGAGAGTCTTCTACATAGGAAGTAGTTGGTAGTCTTCTTCTCTAACCAAATGGATGACACATATAGGTGTTAATTCTCACAATTCAACACCGATTACATGTTCATGAAACATGGAAGATCAAGCTTGAAAGTATTTTCTCCAACCTGCTACAAGATAGGAATGGTTCATACCTCCAAGGTTTGAGCTTCCTAGCTTGCCCTTGAAAAGCCTTTTGTTGCTCAATTACAGCTATACCCTATCTCCCACTTTGCATGTATGCTCCTTGTAATGCTGGTCATGTCTATCCTTGTAATTGGCTTGAGAATTATCCCCTTTGTTCTTTTACTTTGAGATGGATTTTCCTAAGCACATCAATTAACTTTGCTTCTCTAGTCACTTCTAAATCATGTCCTTCCATTGTTTCTTGTTGTTCAATCGCAACATCAAGTGAATTAGTAGGTAAGTAACCCAAACATGCATCAAAAGGTGGCTTGTTTATAGATGTGTGTACTTCCCTTGTTATAACCCCTTATCAATTGTACCAAATTCCTATTTACAACTATGTTTCCCCATTGATTTGAGGATGAAACATTCTTTTTTGGAATTTGGGGAGCAAAATTTCCCCAAATATCTGGAATTTCTATCTGAAATAATCGCATTGAGCAACCCAAAACATCCCAAAACATTAGAAAAGAATACTCCAACTGCTTCATGCTCTTTTGTGGTCTTCTTATATGCTATCAAAATAAACATTTCTTGAATCTATCTACAATATATCAATAGTCACAACCATGCTTAAACATAGGGAATCCTCCTACAAAGTATCTATAGAGATTCCCTCCCATGGTCTACCATGTACCAATAGAGGCATGTACAATCCTTTCCTAACCTTCAACTTGCTTTTACAACAAGATTTACATCCTCTTATGAATCTAGATCTAGCGTTTTGGGCCAATATGCATACCTTTATAAGTGAGTCTTAGTCTTACCAAGACCAAAATGATCCGATACATTGGAAATATGTGCTTCCCTCATCAATAGAAGTCGTTCCCCCTTTGGCACGCATAGTTTATCCCACCTTGTAGAATAGCCCATCTTTGAGGTAGGACCCATCTTTGCGATCATTTTCAACTTTCTTGACCTGTAAGTGCTGGAATGACTCCCAAAATCTGCATCTTGTGCATAAGCTTCTCCATAAACCTCTTCTCGTGAAAGGCTCAAATTGTGAAACTATTTCTAAAGCTTAATCTTGCTTAGTTATTGATGGCCCAAATAACATATTTTCTACAATATTTGTGCTTCCTTTCTTGTACTTGATCACCAAATGAAATTATTGAAGAAAGCCCATCTATTTGTAGTGTCTTTTCTGTTGCATCTTACTTTGTGCTGCTCGCAAACATTGAAGAGGTTTATGATCAGTATGCACAATAGTTTGCTTACCCAATAAATAGCATTTTCATTTCTTTATTGCTTGAGCTAGTGCCTACATTTCTTTATTATAAATAGGATATCCCCATACTGCTGAAGTAAATATCTCTTAATTATAACAAACTAGCTTAATTCCTTGCAACAAAATTGGTCACATAACATACTTGCATCTGTTTCAACTTTCACTGGCTGCAGCAAATTAGGAAGAGAAAGCACTAATGCATGGTTATCATGTTCCTTTGCCCAAATAAAAACTCTTACCACTTTTTGCAATTGTATGTAAAGGTGCCTCAATGCTTGAGAATGTTGGAATAAACATTCTCATGTATTGTATTGCTCCAAAATAACTCCTGGTCTCGATAGCAATCTTAGGTTTAGGCCAATCAATGATAACCTCCACCTTTGTGGGATTCACTCTCAATTCTCCTCCTCCAACCACATGCCCTAAGTAGACTAGTAATTGTTTTGCAAACTCGCATTTCTTCGTGCTGCATAACAATTGTTTTTCTTTCAACACTTGCCAGAATTGTCTCAAATGTGTTAGACTTTTTTCCCATGTAGAACTGAAAACCAAAATAACATCAAGATACATTGTGACATACGTATCTATGAACAACCTCAATACATCATTCATCAATCTCATAAATCCATAATAGATACATGACATTAACAAAGAAGAAACACCAACCATTCATGCAAACCCGATTCTGTCTTGAAGTATGTCTTCCGTACATCCTCCTTCATACGAACTTGATGGTACCTAGATTTGAGATCCAACTTGGTGAAGTACTTAGCATGTGGAGTTGGTCCAGCAAGTCATCAATCTATGGACGTGGATATCGATTCTTTGTGGTGATGTTGATCAAGGCTCTATAGTCTGCACAAACAAGCGCTTTTGTACCATCACAATGGGTGACCCACAAGTAGTTGGGTGAATAACCCCATGTTCCAACAACTCTTGAAGTTGTTTTCTTCACTTCATTACTCTATACAAGTGATTGCCAATACAAACTAATTTTAGGCAAAAGAGCTTCAAGTAACAATTGAAGTTCATGCTCTACTTCCTTTTTTGGAGGAAAAGCTTTAAGAGTTTGAAAACAAACGAAATTGCAGCAAACCATCCAAATCTTTTACTCCTTTGTTAACATAATCAATCTCAAAAAATTCTAACCCATTCTCTAGTTTATCCTTTAAAATAAGTAGGCAAAACTGCTTATTACCTTGGTTAGCACTTACCACGGCAAGCTTGGGCTTACTTTGATGTGACTTGATGTAGTTCATCCCATCCTTGAGCCATTTGTATTTGTCATCCCTCCTCGTGAAAATAGCATCCCTAAGATACAAGTAAGGACTTCCAAACACCACATCAAATGCATCAAGAGGAATTACATCTGCTTCTACTTCATCAATGTATTTGGGGTTAATACCAAATTTGAATCTATGTTTCTTAATTACTTGAATCTCCACATCTGTCTTCACCCAACTCAACAAATATGGATGAGGATGATCATACATTTGCAAACCAAGCTTCTTAACAACTTCATCTGAAATCAAATTGGATTAAGAACCAATATCAACAAGTGTATTTACCTTGGTTTTTTTTATTTGGATCTTGATTTGGAACAACTTGCTCATTTCTTCTCTTTCTTGTTCCTTGTTGTTTTTGTTGGTGCCTATGCAACCAAGATTCTCATCGGAAATGTTTGTTATCTCCACCACTATTTTTTTTCAAATATTCCATGAGCTTCTTTAAGTCCTCCTTGGAATGGTTCTTGGGATGCAACTCGGGATGTAGCTTCAAACACTTAGCATTAGCATGTCCATCTATATCACAATGGTTACAATGGTTCTTTGGATCCTTATAGTTGTGTAAAATGGTAGCATTTGACTTACCTTTCCACCTATCCTTCTTGTAAGGCTTATTTTGCTCTTTCTTGAACTGATTTACCTGCTGATTTTTCTTTTAGAGCTCTCCCTCTCCTTTCTTTTTCTCTTCTTCAATTGAGTATGCTTGCACACATGTCTCATTAAGATCTTTTTCCTTATTGGAAATGACCCACCTCCTTAGGCATGTGTGGAGACCTCCCAAGTACTTGGTCAAGTTGTCTTCATCCTCTAAGTCCATGTTCATCAACATGTCTTGTCTGACATAGTGTGACATAATCCTGTAAAATTTAACCACTTCCTTGACTAAAATATTGCCAATCAATCTTTTGATGATTTTTTTTTCCCAATAGAACATAAACGCTTACGTAATAATTCTTTGAATTCATCCCACTTAGATACCACAGGCTTCTTTTCAAAATATGCTAAATTACTTTCCCACCAAATTAGAGTATGACCTTCCATTTGGAGAAGTGCAAAAACACTTTTGCGCCATAGTATCTTTATGCACATTAGAATTTACCTCCAATTGTTTCAACCATTTGTCTAACAATTCAGCATCTACTTGTCCTTCAAAACTTCAAATCTAACCTTGGTTTCAACTTTGAAAGGAGTATGTTCTGATTATTTTACCTTAGCTTTACCTTTGTCTTTTGGAGGCTGCTCATGCTTATCCATGGGCTCTTCTTCCTCTCCTATGCCAAACTTCTTGGCATGAGCGAGAACCACCGTGTCCATGGATTCTTGGTTCCTAGCCATGAGCTCTTACTGTTTGGTGATGGTATATTGGGTCTTCATAACATTGTTCATGCATGTTTCTAATGATCAAACTTTCTTGGCAAGATCTTCTTTGCCATCTTTTGACATTTTTTCACCCTTTGAATCCACCTTCTTGTAGATATCTCAGTTTCACAAGGTAGCTATTTTCCCTCTTGTGATCTTGTCACTGTCATACAAATCAGTCAATACTTATCCACAAAAGACAAGATCAGCGCTGATACCAAAATGATTTGTACACTGCTAACATTGCTTACTTATTGAGTTCACAGAATCATACTATGTTCTTCCCCTTGGAAACTACAAAATGACAATTATGACTAATAGTAATGATGCTTAGAATTAATGTGATTTTTGTGTGTAATTTTTGTTTAAAACTTAATGGTACTGAAAACTATTCAATTATGAATGCTAACAACATAAACAGCAAATAAGGAATCAAAAAGACACAAAGACATAAGATTTTGGTCTAGAAAATGCCAAGTTGGAAGTGGCAATTGCCTGGCGCATCCTATCTTCTTATGGTCAAAGAAGGATTACAAAGAGTAATAGAACAAGTACAACAGTACTGTTATCTTGCTCACGCAGCTTCTCCCTCTGCTCCTATCTAATTCTTCCTCCTACAACCAACTAAACACCAACTCTAGTCACCAATAATTTATTTGAATTTGTGCCTCATATCTCATGCTTGGAGATGTCCTTTCATGCACTAAAGAATCCCAAGAGTTTTGGAAACTAAAGAGAATATTATTGGCCCTGTATGGTCACACCAGATGAAACCACAGGTTTGTGAAGACTGGCAGTTTTCCAACCACTGCTCTGCAGATAGTAATGGTTATGCAACATGCAAAGAAATACTCCTTATGGAGACCCACTGCTAGCTGAAATCAGATTATTTTAGTTGGATGATGAAGTGGACTGGTTTTCTTGATCCATGTGGATTACAGCCAGAAACAACTCACCATCTTTCAGACTTCAATCCTAAACACTTTTGTACAACATTGAACGATCAGATGATTTAAGTCACAACCACGTGCACCTGCTAAAGCACACATCAGTTGTTCTGAGTGGTCAAAGTAGGGAAATAAGCTAATTAGGCTAAGTGGTACAGCCGTAGAACCTTCAACAACTTCAGGTTCAGTTCAAACATATGACCGAAGATGTAATGGGGACAAGTGCTCCTCAAGAAAGGGTGAACTATCCATGTGTAACTGTGCAAGTTTGTGTGCTCTTCCTTATGACTTGGAGCTCCCGGCCTTGCAACATCTTGTGCCACATACAAAGACTCACAGCCTCACGCATTAGCGCATTGCCTTGCAGACTACTGCACAACTCCCCAATGTCATGTAGCATCTCTTAAACTCCACGCGATGCGCACAACCTCGTGACATACTTGGTGATGCCATGATTTTTAGCATACCACACGCATCACCACATTTTCAAGCAAGACCTCCAAACAATGTCCACATGTCAGCTTCATATTGTCGCTCGACACATCAAATGGAACTCTCCATGCATGCACCATGTGAGAGCCCTATTAATATATAGTGGTGTTGGGAGTGTCACCGCCAAATCTGCAAGAAGTCCAACCATCACTCAGATAGAAGATGAACCTTCCTCTATGGTAATTGCCTTCTTGAAATGATTCCATATTAACATCCATTTGACCCTAAGAGGACGACAAGAGTGGGATGGGCTCTTTTCTGAAGTTAATATTACTTATTAATAACAGGAAAACTCCAATTATTAGATAATAACTATAACAAGTTTCAACATTAGCACAATAATAAGCAAACGTAAGACATGCACCAAATACTTTCTATTACTGATTCAAAAAGGTTTTAGAGTACAAATCTATAGGGGACTTTAGGGATGGCAACTCAACCTTCACAGTGGAAGTATAAAAGGCCCAGTCAGCACTTGCACAGTGAGGAATCCAATACTTTCAAACTTTGAACTCAAACCTAACCAGGGGCATTTGGGGTATACCCTGTACTCCCAGCTGGATGCACCCTGTGCACCCTCCTCAATCACAAGTGCACATGCCTTCTCTTCACACGTGGTTGTCTTTTCACATACATCAATATATAAGTCTCATACATATCATTTAATATATTTCTTTCCATTCATGTCATCCGTCAATGATACTCCCCAATATTTATAATACTCAAAGGGTGGTTATAACTGACACACCCCTTCACATCCCTTTCATTTATTTTTGTACATAATAACCCATCATCGGATTTTTACAATATCCTTGCTCTTTTGACTTTTCATCCTATTCTTTTAACATTAAAAATTAAAATAATTTCTTATTTGTGACACTTTTAGTAATTTATGGGGAATTAGTCACATAACAAAGAGTGAATGGGCATGGGGATCTCTATGACATGTTAGCATGCCCTGAGCATCTATCATTTGTTGACCATTGTAATCACAGTCCAGTCTAGGAAAATCAGTTAGGAACTGTCTTCCCCATTAATGATCATGGGAATCCTCATTCTCAACCTTGATAAATATTGTACACCATTGTACTCTATAGAATTTGCACTATTCTGCAAATCCTTTCGCCATTCAAATGTGTTTTGGTTTACTATTTTAATAGTTCTCCATTGCTTATTCTATAACCCATAATCTTACAAGCCTAATTATAGGATTGTCCTCTACACCGGTGTCCTGGCTTGTGGTGCAGATCATTCTACTTAGATATGAAAAGCCACAGCTCATTGGCTTCTATAGGGTGATGATTAAGTACATCGCCTATATGTATACATTGAATTTTTAAGGATGGTAAGAGCGCAAGCAACAATTGTCAAGTCATGAGCATACTCGGCAATTACGTACTAGAAATAGGAAATTAAAACAAAATAGGAAATCACAAGGATACGAGAGCTAGGGATTGAAGGATAAGAAATTACCCAAGTCTTTGTAGCATACACAAAATAAAACAAAATGTAATGGAGCAATAGGAGGAGATCATGATTTTGGAAAAATGGTTTGGTGATGATAGAACCCTCTTATATGTATATGTATATGTTTTTATCATGGTAGAAAGCAATAGAACATATGCCAACCATTGAACTCTAGGTCTTGTGCCCATATTTGAAAGTGTGTGGCGCCAAAAAGAAGTGATCTGAACTCTCAATGAGAGGTGAAATGATTGTTTTTAGTGCCTTTGATCATTGAATGGGGTGATCCATGAGAGGTTTGCTATAGTACTTGGGACAGCTGATATGACTAATAGCAAAACTCTCATGGACCACCAAACTCAATGATCAATGGCACTTGATGTTCATTGCAACTCTCACTGAGATTTCAGCTTACTTGTTTGTGACACAACACACTTTGATGTCTGTCACAAGACCTAGAAACATGGCAGAAACATATACAAAGTAAGAGTAGAAGCACATTTTCAAAGAAATTCAGAATTTCTTTAAACACAGAATGCAAAAAAACCAAACGTGATGATAATCTTTGAACTAAAATACATATTTTGGGAAGGATACAATGAGGAAACTACATGGGAACAATTATGCACCAACAAGAACTTGTTTTACACATGAATACATCATATCTGTCTGCCTATTGAAGACTGGGATTTTTGAGCTACAACAAGAGTTACAGATCAATATGCTAGAAGAGAAATCGTACACAATAAAACATCAAACTATGTACTCTGCATTTCTTTAGTAACTTCAAGAGTAAAACATGCAAACCTTGAATCGCCTATCCAGCAATCACATATTCACACAGATTGAAGAAAAAAGTCACATACCTAATAGAATCCATCCAGAAAATAGTACATAAACTGCATGAAGGAAGCTATTGACATGGGAAAAGTTCAACACTAATGAAATATGACCACACACTCAATAGAAAAGAGCAATATAATCAAACATACATTTCCACAGGTCAAAGATTAACATACTTGTTTAGGTACAGGTGTGGCTGGAGAGTTTGCTCATCTCTACTAAAGCCTGCATAGCCAAAGACAACCGCATGAATAGGCTTTTAAAGCATGTATGACAACAAAAATGGTGAAAAGTCCATTGTAAAACTTTAAATTGTAATATCGAGCTCCTTACTGACAACTTTGAGATGGAAAAATCCATATTTGGAATTGACCTAAAATTTGACAGGGGTAATGCTTATCATGTAAACAATTTAATCACCATGAAGATGAAATACAGTGCGTCGCTTACCACTTCTTGTATGCATTATAAATACAATAAATATATCATTGGATTCTGGCCAACAGCCATGCCTAATAGATGTAGAACTAAAAGATGCTAATGAAGTGTTTTTATGCATGAATTACAGATTTTGTAAAGGAATAAAGCAAAAATCCTTGATGCAATGAATCCAAAAATTAAATATATACAAACAGTTTTTGACAAGCATATCTATACCTTCTACATATAGGCCTGATTTCAAATAATAGAACATAACTTCTACACATACCAATATGATGTGTTTTTGTTGCAGGCAAAACAGATGTAGCATACTCTGCCAAAGCAAGACCAGCCCTTAAAATCGGCACAATCTGCCATCAACCAAGCAAGCTCTTTTAGCAAGATACATTTTCAAAGAAGGATAATAAATCATCAAAGGTAAGATTTTACTCAATTTTTAAGTCCTCCAAAAACATCCATATTTCTTTACGGTAAATATTTTTGTCCTTTTCGCTAGCATTAGAGTACTAGAATTAAAAAAAGTGTTTAATCATGTAAGATTGACAAAGTCTGCCATATGGCAGTTTTTAACAACTAGCATGGTGATTTAGGCACCGCCCTAGGATAGTATAAAAATTCCTTTAATAAGTCCCATACACGGTTTCGGCTTCCAAGTCAATCAGAAGGATCACTAGGAACTCAGAAACATTGTACGCAATATTATGCAAGTGGTCCCCACTATCAAACAAATATTTTCTTAGGCACACTTTGACACTGACAAAAGCGTTTTCTCCTTTGTACCCTTCACTTGGCTCAGTTTGCAGTACTTTTTGTAAGACGACCTTCCTTTCACATTATTGTTAATTATTGTATGGATATTGTACATACAAACTTATCTAGAATTTACAACTTTGGTTTCACATCCCTTTCTTGTTAATGGTTAAATTGTATCCTAGTTTTAGTTTTAGCTACTTTGTTCTTGAATGTTGGAGCTCTTTGTAATGTCCCTCCTTTCCGAGTAACTTTTATTGAAGACCTTTGGCCTATTTTGTCTACCCGACGGCCAAAGGGTGAGCTCAAGGGTGACTTAAGTTTATTAACTTTATTATATTGTGCTAAAATTAAAATATAACATTATAAAAAGCACATATAATAAATTAATAGACTTAACTTTAAATTAGAACTTAGGAAAGTGCAATAAAATAAAAGCACTTAATTAAATTGTACTTCCTAAGGGAAAATGTGTTTTGGAAGTCCAAAGGTCACTTTTGCTTTCATTGGAAGTCCAAAGGTCACTTTGGGTCCTTTTTCCTATATAAAGAAGAGGTCGACCTATGTAGAGGCATTGTAGATTTTTGATATGATATTTTCTCTTGCATGTGAGCTCTGAGCTTGTGCAAATAAATTCCAAGGACGAAAACCCTTAGGAATTTAATCTCTTGTGGATGAAAACCCCAAGAGTTGAGAGGGATTTTCACTCAAAAATTCCATTGGTTGTAATCAAATTTTTGAGCATTTCCAGCAGTGATTTCCAGCAGTGTTTTGAAGGCTTTTGGTGAATAAAAATTACAGTAGTTCATCTTCTATTGGATCGACTTGTTTTGGGACTGATTTGGCCTTAACTTTGAGGTATTTACATCTGCAAAATATTGTCTAATATCTCCTAATTTTTATGAATGAAATCATAGCAGTTTCATAATTTTTAGAGGAGTTTTTAAGAGGGTTTTTACCAGTTTTATAATCAGATTTTCAAATCTGATTTTTGAATTGATTTGGCACCCAAAAACTTTGATTCTTATATGAATGAGTTCCTTAAAATATAGGCAAGCATCTGGGATAGAGAAAATAATTTTGGAGCTCATTTGATGCCCTAAATGTGTGGGCCGAAATAGTAGGAGGGCCAGATCTGCATGTTTGGTAGTTGTTATAATTTGGTTTACATCATCTTGTTCCTTGTAATTTTCCATGTTCGGGCATATGTCATTTGCCTAGATTGGAGTTGTGTAGAGAAAGTTATGCTATCTTGAAGATTGCAGCAGTTAGGGTTTCAAATTTAAATTATTTTCTAGCTGTTGTAAAATCTGATTTTTGCCATAAATTCTCCAGGGTTGTTCCAAGGGTTTGGGAGTAAAAATAATTATTGCATGCTGATTTTGGGTTTGTTTGCATATAAAACCCTAGTTGATTTGGCTGAAATCAATCCCGTTTTCCCTAGCTTTTGAAGTTTATATTTTGCCATTGTATTTTGCTATTGTGTTGAGTGGGAAAAATTTATATTTGCTCCAAGGATCCATTGGGGATCTTTCAGTGGTATCAAAGGAGCAATGTTCCTCCCACATGGAAGGTTTTTATTGATGCATCCGAGAGAAGTTGGTCCCCATAGGTATTATACAAGGAGACAGGCACGTCTCACGACTGAAACCATGGATAGAAGAGGTGGATCACTTAACCCTCCCCGATGGATGAACAAGTAGACCCGGATATGAGCTTTTCAAAAATATGATTCAAACCATGCAATAGTGGATGCAGAGGATGGATGCAAGGGACCGACATAATAGAAGGGATAGATCTCTATATCGGTGGCTAGCTTGATCACGGGAGGCACGCAGGTCACCTACGAATGGTAGAAGCGTGAGGGATTCCCCTCATCGTGAGAGGCGACATTCACATACAGAGGAAAGGAGGTCTACCAGGACTACGGATAGACCTATGCAGCCTAGCTTCCTACCTAGAGATGAGCCACCAGTGGTTGAGGATCCACTTGAGAATACAACTTTCCAAGATAACGTAATGGCAACTAATGATGAGTGGAGAGCTTTACCGAGGAGATATGGGAATGCCTTTCCCCTTTATCAGTATTGTGTTCAAAGGAGAGAGAGCTTGAGAGAGAGGCAGTACGAAGCCTAGAGCACAGCAAAACAGGGAGTTGAAGCAGGTCACCAACAAGGTGACCCTTTCCACATTTGATGGTAGTGGAAAGATCAATGCCAGAGCATGGATTCACAAGCTCAACAAATACCTCACTCTTAAGCCTATGCAGGAGCAAGAGACTATCCAGTTTGCCACGTTGCACCTTGAAGGAGTAGCGTACGATTGGTGGCACCATGGGTTAGTTACACAAAATCATGATCTTCTGCGGTCATACAGGGAGTTTAGTGAGAGGTTGATTGCGAGATTTGATCGTAAGGATGTGGAGCTTTATTACAAGGACTTAGCACAACTTCGACAGAGTGGGCACGTTGATACATACATCAACGAATTTCAGCGTATAGCAGTGATGGTACCAGAGATGCTTGAGAGACGTGTGGTGATGTTGTTCATTGAAGGACTTCATGACAGATTGAGGGGATTGGTCAAGGCTCTTAGGCCTAGGACATTACATGATGCCATTCAGATGGCATTAGATTTGGAGACACTTCCCGCTTCTTACCAATCTAGTAGGAAGCCTTCTACGAGCACCAAACCTTTCCAGTGCTCTACTATTCAGCGGAAGAGTATCCCCCTCCTAAGATGGATTAGGAAACTCGCAACGAGTTGAGGAGAAAGAAGCTTCGCTTTCATTACAAAGATCATTGGGAGCCTGGACATAATTGCCTTGGAAAAGGCAAGGTGCATCTCATTGAGGTGATTTCAGATGAGGAGGAGGAGCCTTCACCAGATTCAGATACACATGACAGCGATGGTGATCATGGTGCACATGAGGAGCAACCCCAGATAGAGCTTGGAGAGAGTGAGATACCAGGTTCAGGTACTATTGCATCACTTTCTGGAGTCCCTAGGTACCATCCCTTTCGATTGAAAGGAGTACTTAAGGGTCAGCGGGTTGTCTGCTTGATTGACAGTGGCGCTACACACAACTTCCTTGATGAGGGATTTGTGATGAAGCGTGGATTACAGGTTGAGGATTTCGAGGGGTTCAGTGTACGAGTTGCAGATGGTTTTGCTTTGAGTTGCACTAGGAGGATTCCGCAGCTTAGCATCCAGCTAGGGGACTATACATTGACAGATGATTTTTATGTAGTTGGCCTTGGAGAGATTGATGCAGTTTTGGGTATCCAGTGGTTACAGTCCCTTGGGAGATATGTGCAGGATTTCAGACGGATGGAGTTGGAGTTTATGGCAGATGGGAAGAAGATTGTGCTTAGGGCTCTTTCAGATGGTGGGCCTAGAGTGGTGTCAACATGTAGGATGGAGTCCTTTATCAGGCATGGAGAGGTTGCATGGGCAGCCCAATGCCACATTTCATCCAAATCTTCTTTCAGATAGCGGGCAGCCTTTTCATGTAGATATCCAGGTAGTACTGGATAAACACAACATAGTTTTTGGTGACATTCCTCCAGGTAGACCACCAGACAAGGGATTTGAGCATGTCATAGAGTTAGAGGAGGGTGTCAAGCCAGTGATTACTACACCTTATCGTCATCCTAAGAAATTTAAGGATGAGATAGAGAGGACTATCAAAGAGCTTTTAGATATGGGGCATATCCGTCCTAGCTCTAGCCCATTTGCTTCTTCAGTGGTGTTGGTGAAGAAGGACGGGACTATGAGGATGTGCATTGACTACCGTGCTCTCAACAAGAAGACAATCAAAAACAAGTATCCCATTCCTCGTATAGATGAGCTTTTGGATGAGTTGCATGGAGCTATTTACTTTTCGAAGATTGACCTTCGATCGGGATATCATCAAATCCGTGTTCGGGAGGACGACATCCACAAGATAGCATTCAGATGTCACTACGGTACTACGAGTTTTTGGTGATGCCCTTTGGTCTCACTAATGCACCTACCACATTTCAGTCATGCATGAACCATCTCTTCAACAGCGGTTGAGAAAGTTCGTGCTAGTGTTCTTTGATGATATCTTGATTTACAATAGGACATGGGAAGATGACTTGAGGCATCTTGATGAGGTACTTAGCATCATGAAGACCTAGTCTCTATTTGCTAAGATGTCTAAATGTGAGTTTGGACTTACAAAGATTTTGTATCTTGGGCATGTCATTGGGGCCAATGGGGTCAAGGTTCACCAAGAGAAGATACAAAGCTATGCAAGATTGGCCTCCACCTAGGAACATTTCGAAGCTGTGGGGATTCCTAGGATTGTGTGGATATTACAGGAGATTTGTGAGAGGTTATTCTGATATTGCAACACCATTGACGGATCTCACATGGAAGGGAGCATTCAAATGGACAGAGGAGGCACAGGTGATATTTGAAAGGCTCAAGATGGTGATGAGCACTTGTCCAATTTTAGCTCTTCCGGATTTCTCTCGGCCATTCATTTTGGAGTGTGATCCTTGGGTACAGGTATTGGTGCAGTTTTGATGCAGACCGTCATTTCATTGCCTATGAGAGTAGGAAGCTAAGGAAAATGAGAGGTTGTACTCCACCTATGATAAGGAAGTGCTCGCCATCATGCATGCATTACCGAAGTTCGAGATGAATTTGGTGGGTGGGAAGTTTGTGGTGAGAACCGACCACAATAGCTTGAGGTACTTTTTGGAATAGAAAGAGCTCAATGAGAGGCAGTAAAAGTGGGTCAGCAGGATCCAGGCTTATGATTTTGACATTGAGTATATCAAGGGGAAGAAGAATGTAGTGGCTGATTTACTTTCGAGGAAGCCACATCTTGTTGTCCTATGTTCCTTGAGTGAGATTTCTGCATATTGGAAATCTCAACTATTGGTTGAGTATTCCAAAAATTCATTTGCATGCGAGATTATGGATGGCAAGATTCAGGATGAACGCTACTAGGTAAAATCTGATTTGATTTATTATAAGGGCAGAATTTATTTAGTTCCCTGAATCTAAGCTCAAGGGTAAGATTCTACATGCCCTTCGCGATGCACTTTGGTAGGACATCCAAGTTATTTTAAGATATACAGGCGAGTTAGGAGAGATTCTCTTGGAAGGGTCTCAAAGAGGATGTTCTACACCATGTTCGTGAGTGTGTGACTTTCTAGAACAGAAATGGGAGAGCATTTCAATGGATTTCATTCTGGTGTTCCAGTGTATAGGGGCACGATCGTATTTATTATGCGGTAGTTGACAAGTTGACCAAGTATGGGCACTTCTTTGTTGTTCCCACCAGCTCTAAGGCACCACACATGGCTGATTTGTTCTTTTGGGAGGTATTCGGAGTTGCATGGGCTTAGAAGAATATTGTCAATGATCGCGATAAGCGGATTTGTGAGCACATTCTAGCGGGAGCTTTTACAATGTCAGTGCGAGAATTGACTCGAACACGAGTTAACACCCTCAGACATATGGACAAACAGAGATTGTGAATAAGTGGATAGAGGGGTACCTTTCGCAACTATGTTTCAAGGCAGCGAGAGGGCATGGGTTAAGCAGATGTACTTATGTGAGTATTGTTATAATACCACTTACCACATGTTTATTGGTATGACTCCCTTGAGGGCTTTGTATAGATAGATACGATGCAACATCTTTTATGGATTTGGCATTTGGAGATAGTAGAGCCCCTAAGGCTCGGGAGTGTTTACAGGACAGCGAGGACATCCTAAAAGCACTCAAGGATAATATATAGCATGCCCGGAATCAACAGAAGATGTATGCGGATCAACACAAGATTAAGCGATCATTTGAGGTAGGAGACATAGTATTTTGCGACTTCAACCATATAGACAGAGCACTCTTAAGAAAAGTGGAGTAGAGAACCTTAAGCCTCAATATTATGGACCATACGGGGTGGTGAGGAGAGTTGGAGAGGTAGCTTTTGAGCTAGAGTTACCTTCTGAAAGTAAGATACACAATGTTTTTCATGTATCTTGCTTAAAGAAAGCTTTAAAGGCGTAACGTGGTTTCTTCTGCAGAGTTGCCACCTTTGGATGATGAGGGGAGATTGGATCTAGTTCCCGAGGAGATCCTAGATAAGATAGAGAGGAGAGGCTGCGGAGTAGGGTGATTCGAGGGTACACAGTTCGTTGGAGAGATTTGTCGTTAGAAGATGCCACATGGGAAGGTGAGTCTATACTTGACATCCCGGAGTAATGTCCCCATTTTGAAGACCCTTAGCCTATTTTCCCTGTGGATTTTGGGATGTTAAGGGGAAATTATGTTAAGTTATTAAATAATATTGTCTAGAGAGTGATTTTAATCATTTGACATTATAAAGCAATATTTATTTAATTATTTAATTATGGATGTTGAGTGGTTTTTCCAACACCTTAGAGTATTGCTCACAAAAGAATAATTATGGAGCAATTGATGTAATTAATTATTTAATTTAATTCCCAAAATGCAAAAAAAAAAAGAATTAATTAAATATTAGGTTGTTTTTTAATGTCAAAATACCCTTAGAAAAGGGGATGCCACACATAGGGATAATAAAATATTTTTATTTTATGTTTTCCCTCCAAAAGGGAAAGGTCGGTCTTTATTGGATATTGCACCCCTTAGTTTTATAAAAGGGAGGTCGCATTTCCTTAGAGGGTTACGATGATTGAACTTTTGATTTCACTTCATGCTTGAAGTATTGGGATGTATGCCCATGGGATGTATGCCCTAGCTTCTTTATTGTGCTCTCTCTCATTGTAAGTTTCATTTGGATCTATTGTTGAAGACTCTCAAGTGAATTTCAGATCTGCCATTATTGCTTGAGTTATTTCAGTTTTGGCGCCAAGTTTAGAGTGTGAAAATCATTTGATATTGCTCCTTTTATTTCTTCTATTATTGTTGCAAATATTCTTACCATAGCGACTTGGTTTGGTGATGATTTGATCATGTTTTGATGCCATAAATGTTATATCTGCAATCTTCCACGTGTTGTTGATTATTTCAGAGTAAGGGGCTAATATTTTGATGTATTTGGAGGCTAGGAAAGAGTTGGAATTATTTTATATAATTTTATCTAACCCTAGTGACTAGAAATAAATTTTCTGGGGTTGTTTTGGCAAGGTTTTAATGCTCAGAAAATTCAAATCCTTAATGCAATGGAAAGCCCTAAATTTCTAGTTTATTTTGCATCTTGTTTTATGGAAAAACTCTAAGTATTGAAGGAGTTATGAATTTTAGAAGATTTCAATTGTCTGCAACTTTTCTAGTTGTTATAAATTAATATTTATTTCAGATCTCCAGTTTTAGGGTCAGATTAATATTGGTCTTGGTTGTAGCAATTAGGAGAAATAAGGAGAAGGTGATTCTATAATTTTTGGAGTAGATTTGGTGCCCTAAATGTGTTGGGCGACCTACTTTTTAGGGAAAAATTAGGGTTTTGTGTTGGTTGTGCGAAATCTGATTTTAGAATATTATTCTTCATATTTTTGTGGCCCAATATCCAAAATTTCAGCTCATTTGGACTTCTCTAGCCAAAGTTATGAATTTTTGAAAATTACAGCAGTTGGGGTTTGGATATTAATTATTTTTCAGTTGAGTGTGATCAGATTTATGCTAATTCCTAACTTGTCCTAAAAGGGGACATTACATCCACTTCTACAGTTTCTTGGGGGCAAGCAACTCCAAGAAGGGAGAAGCGTAATGTCCCTCCTTTCCGAGTAACTTTTGTTGAAGACATTTGGCCTATTTTGTCTACCCGACGGCCAAAGGGTGCGCTCAAGAGTGGCTTAAGTTTATTAACTTTATTATATTGTGCTAGAATTAAAATATCACAATATAAAAAGCACATATAATAACTTAATAGACTTAACTTTAAATTAGAACTTAGGAAAGTGCAATAAAATAAAAGCACTTAATTAAATTGTACTTCCTAAGGAAAAATGTGTTTTGGAAGTCCCAGGTTGCTTCCATTTGAAGTCCAAAGGTCACTTTCGCTTTCATTGGAAGTCCAAAGGTCACTTTGGGTCATTTTTCCTATATAAAGAAGAGGTTGACCTATGTAGAGGCATTGTAGATTTTTGATATGATATTTTCTCTTGCATGTGAGCTCTAAGCTTGTGCAAATAAATTCCAAGGACGAAAACCCTTGGGAATTTAATCTCTTGTGGATAAAAATCCCAAGAGTTGAGAGGGGTTTTCACTCAGAAAATTCCATTGGTTGCAGTCAGATTGTTGAGCATTTCCAACAATGATTTGCAGCAGTGTTTTGAAGGCTTTTGGTGAATAAAAATTACAACAGTTCATCTTCTATTGGATCGACTTATTTTGGGACTGATTTGGCCTTAACTTTGAGGTATTTACATCTGCAAAATATTGTCTAATATCTCCTAATTTTTATGAATGAAATCACAGCAGTTTCATAATTTTTAGAGGAGTTTTTAAGAGGGTTTTTACCAGTTTTATAATCAGATTTCAGATCTGATTTTTGAGTTGATTTGGCACCCAAAAAATCTGATTCTTATATGAATGAGTTCCTAAAAATATAGGCAAGCATCTGGGATAGAGAAAATAATTTTTGGAGCTTATTTGATGCCCTAAATGTGTGGGCTGAAATAGTAGGAGGGCCAAATCTGCATGTTTGGTAGTTGATGTTATAATTTGGTTTACATCATCTTGTTCCTTGTATTTTTCCAAGTTTGGGCATATGTCATTTGCCTAGATCGGAGTTGTGTAGAAAAGTTATGCTATCTTGAAGATTGCAGCAGTTAAGGTTTCAGATTTAAATTATTTTCCAACTGTTGTAAAATCTAATTTTTGCCATAAATTCTCTAGGGTTGTTCCAAGGGTTTGGGAGTAAAAATAATTATTGCATGTTGATTTTGGGTGTGTTTGCATATAAACCCCTAGTTGATTTGGTTGAAATCAATCACGTTTGCCCTAGCTTTTGAAGTTTATATTTTGCCATTGTATTTTGCTATTGTGTTGAGTGGGAAAAAATTATATTTGCTCCAAGGATCCATTGGGGATCTTTCACTCTTTTCAGTCCTAGTGATTGACAATTGTAAGTGTCGTGCTACTTGAGATTCGGATTTGGCAAGCCGATTTTTCAGATCGAGACTCAAACTTGACAACAAAACTCAACGAAGACTCGGCAAGACTTTGAAAAAATTTAAAGGTGTTGAAAATTATTAAAAATAGCAAATTTTAAGGGAGTGAGGGAGGGTGGAGGGAGTATTAAAATGTAATTCATAACAGTTAATTTAAATACACTCAAAACTAATCAATTACATATTACACAATTATACACATAGTATACTCCTAGTCTAGATATGAGCTACCTTGTGAAGTGTTACAAATATTAGGTAAATCAAGCTCAAATCATGCTACTAAAAGTTCGGGTTTATTGTCGCCATTGTATGTGTGAGGGACAATCATGAGGTTCTTTCCATGACTAATGTAGGTTGTCTCTTGAATTTGAATATGCAATCACAAAAACTAGGGAAAATGTTATGTTTTTTGTGGCTAGGGGATCTGCCTCAGTCGAATCCCTAGCCCTTTTCAAAGTTGATAAAAGAATGTGACAAAAGACATGCAAAATGATAAATGAAATAAATACTTGTTCAAAGGCAAATAGCTTGCAGAAGGTCATTCTCCTCCGTAGGCATCCGATTAACTTTGTTTTCTAAAACTATTTTTATGGCCAAAAAGAGGACTTGAGAGTTTTTCGTAAAGTGGCCACGATAAGGATTTTGAACAATATCAAGGAAAATATGGCAATCGGGAGTTGACCTTGCAAGTTTAGACCTATCTTTCAAGTTTATCCTTTTCCTTTGGAAAACATGCAAACAAACATATACAAGCAAGAGCAGAAAGTGTGTAAACAGTCAAAAGGTCAAGAAGAAGTGAAGGGAGGGGGTGAGTCTTGTTTTATAGATTTGAGGTGCATAGAAGATTGGGATGGATATGAGTGCAAAGTGCATAGAGATTTGAGACGATAAAGGTCCAATGTGCATTGGAGATGCAAATGGTAGGTGGAGAGATTAAATGTTTGTGGTGTGTGCATGAAGTGTTATGACAAGATTTCATGCGAGTGGAGTGGTATGACAAGATTTAATGTGAGTGGGTGAGGATAATTAAATGGGTGCAATGTCTTTAATCAACCTTATTTTATATTTTTAGTTGTTTTCATGGGAGTATTTGGTTTTGTAGTGATTGCAGTTTCTAATTTTTTTGTATTTTTGTAAATGATGTGACCACGAAGTGCATTTTCTAATGTCTACATTTTGTCTCTTTTTGGGTTGTGTATTGCAGTAAATGGATGTGATGTGACGCCGAAGATGAGGTGGGGTTTTCGACCCTATGTCAATGGTTGTCATGCATGTGGGCTTAGACAATTCACTAGATAGACTAGAATCTAGAAATACAATTGATGGGCCACTTCATCCGAAGTCTATGAAGCGATCAATAGGTTGATTTTGTAAGGAAAAGATTATTTGGTCGATTGACTAAGATAGATGATTGATTTGTCATGAGATTAACAAGAAGGATTTGGTATAGCATCCCCCTAGAGTGACATTTTTGGGTTGCAGGTTGCCCCAACATCACACATAAGTGAAAATGATTGGAAGTTAGCCGAGATGAGAGGTGGTGGTTATGAAAAATTGTGCGAAGGCAAAAATGCCCTGAGATGTTAAGTCAAGAGGAAATGAATGCAAGTGTGCAAGTGACGTGCATGCAATGACGAATGCAAAGTAATGGCGGATGAGACATGGTTTAAACAATATTGGTGGTGAGCATTATGATGAGTTGGAAGGCATGTATCACAAGTCAAGATACAAACCAAAACTAAAGTTTGAACAAGATCTAAAACATCACCTCGCAACATATTAGTCATGTTTCACATTGAGATCCAATATGTGGGTATAAAGGTGAATTGCTACTTGAAATGAAGAATTTAAGGATAGTATGTGAGGAGAGACTAGCCAATAAGAAGTGATTGGAACAATTTATTAATGGAAGATGGGATAGAAAAGCAATTGGAAGCCATACATTGTTTTGCTACCAGCTAGCGTCTATAGCCCCAACGGAGATCCATTTGATTCGAGTCGCAGCATTGTTTTACTGCTAGCTAGGTATCCATAGCCCTTATAGAGATACTGAAAAAAAAATACTTTGGAGAGATTTTGGATATTGCTTTTGACTTTTGACTTTACTTTTTATTTTTTAATTTGTTTTTTAAAGGATATTCAGCTCCCTCATTTGTTAAGGAGCTAAGAGCCACTAGTGCCTTGATGGAGGAAGTGGAAGTGATTGTGGGGATGAAATTGGTCGGTGTCAACAAATAATGTTTGGGGGCCTTCACAACAAGTTTTAAAGTGTGTTATAGTGTTGAGATCTCTAGGAGGACAATCGTTCTTAAATTCACCAAATAACAAGAAACCGAGGTCAAACAGTAGTAGTAGAGACTATTGACACAATGTGCAAACAAGCTAATTAGGAGTTCATCAAAAGTTGTGAATCAAACCATGACGTGGAATGTGAATGAATTTGTGTAACACCCGTGTTATACTTCAACAAACTAAGGGATTTTTAATATTTGAACAAACTAAGGGATTGCAACTGTTGTTGCTTTATTTAATTATTTCCATGTGTATCTGTGGCGCTAGATTTAGAACTGGGACAGCAGTTCACTTCTCTTTTATTTATTTCCCTCATGCAATCCTTGGTGCTAAGCTTAGAACTGTGTCTGCTATTTTTAGTTAATTAATCTTCTCTAACTTTGGCACAGTCAACTGTAGTTTGACTCGTGCAAGGTCTTTTATTTTTATTTATTTAATTCCATGCTCTTTGTTGGCCTGAAATAGGAATTAATAAATTATTTTATTTCTACCCTTATCTCTCCATGGCGCCAAAGAAAGAACAGCAGTTCTATTTTAATTAATTTATTCCATGCACTTATATCTCTCCATGGCGCCAACTCTGGGAATGGAACAGCAGCTCCATATTTATCATTTTATTTGCATGCACCTTATCTCTCTGTATCTCTCCTTGGCACTAACATTAGAACTAAAGCGTCTTTATTTATTTATTTTATTCCATGTGCACCTCCATGCAAAGCCTTCCTTTGGCGCAGACTTCTTTGGCTTAAAACATAGTAACAGGACCTTATACTGTAACTTGGGATTCGAGACTTTAAGAAAGATTTGAAATAGATTTTGATTATCAAGACTATGATTGGCTTATTTTTCATAAATTTCCAATGTTTGATGAAGTCATGGACTCATTGTTTCACATTGATGAATTTTTCAATGCATTTTTAGGAAGGTCATTTTGTTGAAATTCCTTCACTAAGCCAGCATTTTCAGGAATTTTATTTTGTTGAAATTCCTTGACTAAGGCATTAACTAAGACTTCTAATTTGGTGATTGAATGAGAGGGAAGCTGATTATACCATTCTAAAGCATTGCCTGTTAGGGTTTTAGCTGATAGTTTGGTTGTTACATAAGTGTTGCTTGAATACAGTATCTGTAGAGGTTTCCATAGGTTTTAAGATGAAGAGTGGGATCGGTTGATCTGTCATAGGAAATGGTGAGATCCCACCAATGTGTATGGAAGAGATGTAAGGAGCCCAAGGTTCATTTTGTAATGTTTGCAAAACCTTGTCGAAGATTGGAGGTTGAGTTATTGGGTTCCCATGAGCCTCCACAGGCACCAGAGGTGTGGAAATTGATTGGGATGTCTCATAATGACTTGTTGAGGTTGAGATGCCATTTCTATATTTGGTTTTGCATTTGGGTCATATTATTATTGATAGTGGTTTGCATATGATCCATTTGATCAAACAACTTGACAATCACTAGGTTGTTATCAAGTGGTGGATTTTGGCTAGTAGTGGGAAGAGGATTATTGATATTGGTGTTATGGTAGGAGGATTGTTTTAAGGATGTGGAGGTGACTTCATTTCAGACATATTAACCATCCTTGTTAGGAGTGGGTTACACACGGTGTAGTCCCAAGTCCTTAATGAGAAGCTCGAAATTTATTTGTGTGATTTGAACCATATTACATTAAATGGTTGGTGTAGGTTGAGATTTTGAAAAAGTAAGCCATCAATGTTTTCCTTCAATGATGGGCATGTAAGGGAGAAACAAGCAACCCATATTAAATTGGAAGGGATTAAGGCTCACTACAAAACCCTAATAGGTAACATGATCATGAGGGAAGATAAGAAGCTTAGGGGCTAAAAAAGGAATAAATATGAGAGAAAAGAAGGTTATGATAAATCTTGGGAGCTAGAAAGAAATAAAATGATGAGAATTTGATTTGATAAAATAAATAGGAAATAAATATGAATGTGAATATGACTCAATCAATGGTGGAGAGATTTATTTGGTTCCCCATAATGTATGTTAGCTAAGATGGTCAACATCATCCTCTTCTCAAAAATATAGATTAGGATATAAGTAGAAGACCATACTAGGGCCAACGCATAGGCCAAAGATAGAATGCCAAGAGGCGTAATAGTCATAGATCTAGACGAGAATAATTCACACTCTAGCAAAGGCATAGGGTTCCAAAGCCTATGTCTAGGATAGGGACGAGGTCTTCCTAGAATCTTAAGGCTGTAAAAGTAAAGGTACTAAGCAAGTGCCATAAGATGTCTAACTTAAGGGTTGTGAAGCCACGTGGTAGATAATAGGCAAAGATTGTAAGAGAATAACGCAAGAGATAAAGATCTTCTACTCTATCCTAACCTAGTACATGATACATCAAATGTAATCAATCATACCAACATAAAGGAAAGAGAGGAGTTAGAAATACTTATCTTTTTAAGACACTATTAACGGATTAATCCCCAAGATTAGTAGCACCTCTTAAGAGAGATGTCGATGGTGGATCACAAGAGGGATAGGTAGAAGACCTAAGTAGACAAAGTTGGGGACTCCTAAGCCATGGTAGACCTCGGTGGTGCAACTCTTATTCTTGTGGCTCCTAGTAACCCAATGCTCCAAAGTAGACCTCCAAGTATAATGTAATGTCCCCTTTCATAGATTAAAATAATTAATAATATTATTTAAGTTGCGGCTAGTCATTTCAAATCTTTGGGAAGCTTAATAATATTATTATTATTAAAATAAAAAAGTATTTTTAAATACTTAAGAGTAAAATTAATGATTTAACTAAGTCGGCCAAATGTAACTTTATGTTATATTATAAGGCAACTTATGTTTTAAAAATAAAAGTGACTTTTAAATAAAGTAAGTTGGCCACCAAAATTGAAGAAAAGAGGAAAAGGTATAAAAGGAGGTGTGGGGGTTCATTTCAAGCATTCTTTTGGACATTTGATAATTTCTAATTTGAGAGTTGGAGCAATTTGCTTCCTCTTCATCCATTGAGGATGAAAACCCTTCAAATCTGCATGGGTTTCAGATATCACATTGGGCTACAATCAGATTTCCTTCATGCATTTTCAGTTTTCATGCATTTTCAGCTAGGGTTTCTACTACAGACCTGATTTTCAGCAATTTTGAGTGTGGAACAGCCACAAGGGTCAGTGCTTGGATCAGCCAAGGGTTGTGATCAGTAATTCATCCATTTTCAGAGGTAGCGCCAAGTATTTGAGGGTTTATTGATCAATTTCAGACCCTCTCCTAGGGTAACGACCCCTCCTTGGGAGGAGTTCACTAGGTTTCTAGGGCACAACACTTCATTCTTTGTTGATATTTGGATTGCTCATAATTTTTAAGGCTGGTTGCATTTGTCGGATTGAATTTTGGGCCTTGGAATCTCAACTTCTGGCCATTTTTGTAAGTGGATTCGTTGTTGTTGCAAATTTAATTAAATATACTCCAACTGAGGGTTTTAAAGCTCATTTCTTGGCTTGTACTTGTTCTAAAATATTTATAAAATTTCCTACATGCTTTGGATGTTGTAAAAGTGGTTTTGGTGGTGAATTATTGCAATTTTCCTCTTGTTGTCATAAGATTTCAGACTGTTGTACCTTGCTGTCCAAAAATTCAGTTGACTGTTATAAATTTCAGTTTGCTTTGAGTTGGGTTTGTGCCATTTCCCTTCCTTTTCAGTTTCAGCCCGGAAAGGGACATTACAATGGTATCAAAGCAAAGATCTTCCCAGCCTGAAGGGTATTCATGCAAGAAGGTGACAAAGAATACACTACTATCAAAGGAAAGGAAAGAAGAGTTTAGATCAGCCACTTGAAGGGCCTAACATGGCCAACAAAGGTTCTGAAGAGGCCAAGTTTGATAGATTTATCGAAGGGCAAGAGAGGTTGGCGGATACTATGGATTTGCTAGCCCTAACCTTGCAATATCTTCATGGGCCAAGATATCACAAGGGTGAGAGTTGTTTATCAAGGAATCACAATATGAGGCAGCCCTAAGGGTCAAATTTTGAATCTGTTACTAAGCCTTTTCGGCCTACCTTTCTCCCAAGAGAATTCATTCCGAAGGTTGGAACACGACATTCAGTGGGTCACAACATTGCGGCCAGTTATGAGGGTATAGGGATTTTCCAAGTGAGATTCGTGATGTCATCTCCTTACGGAGTTCATAAGAGTGAGCAAGGGTAGATCAAGGTCCGAGCCTAGATCTCAAGCACCACTAAAGGATCTTCAACATGCCTTGGGGAAAGTGACACAACATATCCATACCATGCAACATCCGAAAGGTGAAGGAAGCTCTTCAAGGGAAAACAATAAAATCCATCCACCAAGAACCACGAGTGATTCTTCATCTAGGTCATTACGGCCTATTTTCCTTCTAAAAGAAGAAACCATTCCGGTGAGGGAAACTCAGCCCTCCACAATGGATGGCATTGCTGCCAGAGCACTTCCTAATGAGATCTATGAAGAAATTTCAATTGCCAACTTCATTGGGTTGAAGAAAAACCGTGAAGAACCTTGGGAGCAAAGCTACAATTGTCTAGGCAACGGACATGGTGAGGTGTTGCTAGTAGAAGAAATAGAAAGAGGTATGACTTGTGATAAACAAGGTATTTGCATTAATAATGCAAAGGTTGAACATGCATTATATGTTGAATGCCAAGTCTCCAAAATTGAAGTTTCAGCCCTAAAAGCACCATTCAGTCTTCCTAACATTGCAAAGTTTGAGCCATTACCTATGTGAGTGATTTAAAGAGTTTTACCTTAGTGATGAGGAGAGAGAAAGAAATCACGGGGCATGAACTAAATAAAGAAACAACATATTTGCAAGAAGGCTTTGAGGTGGAATTCAAGAAGACCATGTTGAGGGCATGCACATGAGGAAAGGGCTTTCTTGGTCGATAATAATGATGTTCAGCTTGCTGGGATTTTCATAATAGTAATCAATAAGAAGCAAGTTAATGGTGTTCATGACTCTGGCAAGAACTATGAAGATGTTCCATGCATGTGTCAACAAAATATGGATGAAGTCAAGGCGGAAAGGGCTTCACTTGTTGAATGTGAAGAGTCTAAGAGGAAGGAGAATGTTGATCCTAACTCAAAAATTCTGAGTCACAAGGATGGAGGTGTTGAAGATATCTCAATCATTCTTCATCCGGCAAAGGAAGGTGAGCAAGTTGTGGACAGCCAAAGGTATGGAAGTGTTGTGGATTTGTTGCTTCCTACTATGTCATTTCAGATGTTATCATGGGCAGCATGTTGAAAAGAATGATCTTATGTCAAGTTTGATGCTTCATGGTACATCACAACAAATTTGTGGTCATCATGGACAGCATAGTGAAAATGGTGATAGAGTGAGGAACCCTTTGAAGGGAAAAGGGCACATAGATACTTTCATACAAGTTCCAAATTGCTTGTACATGAAAGTTTGGGATCCAGGTGATCCTTGGAGATTCAAGAAGGGTGAGACTTGGGTAAAATGGGATCTTTTGGATATGTGTTATCAACTTAACATAGTGGGTATGGATATGGGAGTTGTCTCAAATTTTGGACTGCTGTCCACCACATTTCGGTTTCTCCCATATACATTTTGTTGAGATAGAAGAAGATTTTGTCACAAGAAAGATGCATATTCCACCTACAGTCATTGATGAGATTTTTGCAGTTGTTACAAGATGGTTTCCAGCCACCATAAGCCCAAGGTTGAGTAAGAAAGTACAATGCTACAGCCAAGGTATGATACTCTTTCTAATTTCATGTGTTGGAATGATAGTACTTTCCTTGGATAGAGGTATATTGGCAAGTTTGATGAAGTTCTCTTGGTCTAACATGATGTATGAAAGGGGTCACTTGATGAGATCAATGAGTGCAAATATTCCAACACCCTTATGGCTGTCTGGGAGGGAATTAAGAGCAAGGGTGGATGATCTACTACCTCCCAAGGAAAAGGAGAACATAATGGGGACAGCCATGCCCCAAACTTTCAACTTGAAGGCTAAAATCATCACTACTTCCAGCTGCTACATTGCATCATTTGCAACCATACAAGTGGGTTTGTGCCTTCAGTCAGGGGAAGGAGTTCTTTTTAGTTTGTGACTGCTAGTATGATATTTTCAGTCCTTGCATGGCTGTTCACAGCCTCTACATTGCCAGAATTTTTATTTTTGCAAAGAAGTTTCAGTTTGGTACATGATGTACCTTTCTCATGTTGTTGGCCATGAAAACGACAGGTATAGGACTGCTGTCATCAGCTAAGAATAGCTGCAAGCTTGCACAAAATAAGGAAGAATCCTTGATAGAAGAAGTTGGAAGATGTAATGTCCCTTTTTCCCACATAACATCAAAAAAGGAGTTATAGGCCATTTCCCTTCATGGCCTAGAAGAAGAAATTAATAAAAAAGAAGGCAGCGAACTAAGTAATATTTTAATTAAATAATTAAATAATAAAGGGGCGGCTGAAGTAAAAATAAATAAATAACATATGGTGGCCAAACATAAATAAACAAGCTCTTAAAAGGGGCATCATGTTTGGGAAGAGACGCCACCCTTGGGAAGAATAAATAGGGGTGTGAGCCACTCATTTGATCATCGACTTGACTTGTAATCATCTGATTTTGGAGAGAGTACTCTCACGGCCAGCCTATTGGGACGAAAACCCCATTAGAGGTCTCTTGCAAGGGACGAAAACCTCTTGCTTGTGACTTTAAACAATTGAACTTCCTTGAATATTAATATATATATATATATATTATCTCTGCAAATCTGATTTAGATTGTGCATTTTCAGATTCATATCAATTTATTCTATCCTATTTGATTTTAATTTCCAGCAGTGTTCATTTACCTTCCTTGTTCGATTTGGTCTCTAAAATTTAGAGAAATAATATAGAAATCTTTGATAAATATTTAGAGAAGTTTGGTGATGATTTTTGGGCTATTTGGTGAAGATTAAAATTGCTGCAATATAAATTTCAGTCTGCTGCAATTTCATTTCCAGAATAGTAATTTTAATTAAAATCCCCAAAAGGGTCATTTCAGTGGTATCATAGCTTTATCCTCCTAAAGCCTGATTGTTGATGGAAAGTAGCAACAAAGAATACATTCACTACCAAAGGAAAGATAGAAAACGAAAAAAGATCACCGAAGAAAAACCCATGGATTCGCTGAAGAAAAAATAAACCAGCTCATTGTCGGGCAAGAGAAGCTTATTGATGCTATGGGATTCTTAGCACTTTCTCTTTAAAAGGTTGCAGAACCAAAAGATCCTAATGAAAGGGAAGTTCGAATAATAGAAGCCATGTTGGTCATTCTTCCTCTCCTTCCGAGGGTCGAAATGGATGCCAACCTTCATCCAAAAGGAAGCCACGCCAAACATAGAGTCTCATCATGGCAGCGATATTCCAACTAAATTTGCAGAATATATGTCTTTTTCAGAAGACATTAGAAGAGCCATGACCTTCACTCAATTCATGGGGTTAGAAGGAAGAAGCTCCAGGCCAGAATCAAGACATACTTCCCATGGTGAAGTTCAAAGTGCTTTAGGGAAATTGTCTTTTTCTTCATTTGATGGATCTACGAAAGGCACTGCACGAGCGTGGATTCAAAAATTAAACACCTATTTGTCTCTCAAACCTATGATGGAAGAAGAAGCAATTAAATTTGCCACGCTGCACTTAGAAGGAATTGCCCATGAATGGTGGTTCCATGGATTGGTGACCCAAGGCCACGGTGAGATACATACATACAATGAGTTTTGCCAAAGACTCATTGATCATTTTGACCGAGTAGATCCAGAAGTTCATTTTCGTGAACTTGCCCAACTCAAACAAGAAGGCACCGTAGAAGATTATGTCGCTGATTTTCAGAGATTATCAGTGATGATCGAAGATGTGTCAGAAAGAAGGTTAATTGTCCTTTTTGTTGAAGGACTAAAGGAACCCTTAAGGGGGTTGGTTCGAGCCTTTGATCCTATGTCCTTGCAGGAAGCTATCAAGAAGGCTTTGAACTTAGAAGGAGCTGCTCCAAAAACAGCAGCAATCAGCATCATGCCCAAGACTGGAGGGAAGGGGAACAAGCCCTAAACAACCTAAAGACACAACTACGGAGCAGCCAAAGAAGACCTTGTCTCAAGTACCTCAGGACTTGCAAAAAACCAGCATTGAGAAGGAATCAAGGAATGAATTAAGAAGGAAGAACCTTTGCTTTTCATGCAAAGATCCATGGACCCAGGACACCAATGCTTGGGAAAAGGCAAGGTGCATTACATAGAGGTGGTGTCTGATTCTGAAGAAGATAACATTGATGAAAGGAAGGAAAGAATGGAAGAAGAGAAGAAAGAAGATTCAGAAGGCACCTTCGCTACACTTTCTAGAGCACCAAGATATCATCCATTCGGGTGAAGGAATCTTCAAGGTCAGAAAGTAGAAGTTATTGATAGATGGCGGGCCACTCATAACTTCATCAGACAAAAATTTGGTGAAGAAGTTGAAGTTGAAGTTGTTGAAGATTTCAAGGGCTTCAACGTGATAGTGGCAGATGGATTCATCCTTCCATGCACTAAGAAGATGTGTTGGACTTTCACTCACATTGGGGATCATGTGGTAGAGATGATTTCTATATTATACGACATTGGTGAATCTGATTTGGTTTTGGGTCCAATGGTTGGCTTCATTCCCTGGGAGAATTCACCCAAAACTACCAAAACATGGAAATAAAGTTCATGGATCGTGGAGACAAAGAAATTATTTTGCATGGAATAAAGGAGGAGCTCCACAGATAGCCCCAAATTAAAATATGGAAAGAATTTCAAGAAATAGGAAAATTACATTTCACTTTTCCAAAGTAAAGGGCTGATTATAGCTTCTTCTCGAAGAATCTACTTTTCATGTGAATATTCAAACTATGCTTGATAAATATGCTAAGGTCTTGGGATGGAGCTTCCTCATGGGTTACCACAAGACCAATTTTTTACATGTGATCAAATTGGCAAATTATGAGTTCCAAGCCCATAACCACTCCTTACAGGTCACCCCAGGATAGTTTAAAACATAAAGAAGAAAGGGAGAAGACCATCAAAACTCTATTAGATATGGAAGTTTATCAAACCAAGTTCCATTCCATATGCTTCTTTAGTATTGGTGAAGAATAAAGATGGCACATTAAGAATGTGTATTGACTACAGCTGCTAAATAAAAAGACCATCCCATTCCCACCCCGGGATTAATGAATTAAGATGAATTACATGAGCACTCTTCTTTTCCAAGATAGATTTAAGATGGGATATCAAGGATAAAAGTTTATAGAAGATGTACATAGACTCACAGATGTCATTATGCACATTTTGAATTCTTCCAGCCAAATCATGCCTTTTGGTTTGACAAATTCTCAAAGAAACATTAGATCTGCATGAACCATAGTTTTAGTAAGCAAATATAGAAGTTTGTACTTGTTTTCTTTGATGACATCCTAATTTATAGCAAATCTTGGGAAGAGCACCTTCAGCATTTAGATATACCCCTGAGTATTTTAATGGCAACAACCCTTATATGCCAGTGGGTAGTAAACGGTCCAAGTGTGAATTTGGAATGCAAGAAATTTTATTTGGGACATGTGATCAATGCACAAGGAGTTCATATGGACCAAAGCAAGATAGAAATGTCCATCGGATTGGCCTACACGACCAATGTATCACATGTGAAGGTTTTGGGTTTGATTCATCTTCTTTTGAAATTTGTAAAAAGTTTTTCAAATTGCGGCACCATTGACTTAGTCCCCTTACAGAAGAAAGATGCCTTAAGGTGGTCCAAAGTAGAAAAGAAGCTTTTGAAAGATTGAAGAGGAGATGTGTTCGTGTTGATGCTCGTTGTTCCAAACTTTTCTCAGCCCTTAGGTGACATGATGCCTGTGATGGTATAGGGGCATACCTAATGCAAAATCAGCACCCCATTGCATTTGAGAGCAAAGAAATTGAAGGAATGCAAGAAGAAATTATCCATCTATGAAAAAGAAATGCTTGCCATTATGCATGCTTTGTCCAAGTTCAAGCAATATTTGATTTGTGGAAGGTTTATAGTCAAAACTCACTCCTTCAGTCTCAAATTCTTCCTTCATCCGAAAGAATTAAATGATCAACAACAAAGATGGGTAATAGAAGAAAAGCTTTTGATTTTGATATAGAATATGTTAAAGGAAAGCGAGCATGGTAAGCAGATGCATTATTCTGGAAAGCCATCCCTCCATCGAAGATGTAAACATGGGAGAAGCAGCTATTTTGGAGATCACAGGAGCTTACGATTGCTTGAGAGCAAACAATCTTGATGAGGGAGGACTATAATGTCCCTTTTTCCCACATAACATCAAAAAAAGGAATTATAGGCCATTTCCTTCGTGGCCTAGAAAGAATAAATTAATAAAAAAGAAGGCAGTGAACTAAGTAATATTTTAATTAAATAATAAAGGGGCGTTTGAAGTAAAAATAAATAAATAACACATGGTCGGCCAAACATAAATAAACAAGCTCTTAAAAGGGGTGATCATGTTTGGGAAGAGACACCACCCTTGGGAAGAATAAATAGGGGTGTGAGCCACTCATTTGATCATTGAATTGACTTGTAATCATCTGATTTTGGAGAGAGTACTCTCAGCCAGCCAGCCTATTGGGACGAAAACCCCATTAGAGGTCTCTTGCAAGGGACGAAAACCTCTTATTTGTGACTTTAAACAATTGAACTTCCTTGAATATATATATATATATATATATATATATTATCTCTGCAAATCTGATTTAGATTGTGCATTTTCATATTCATATCAATTTATTCTATCCTATTCTGATTTTAATTTCCAGCAGTGTTCATTTACCTTTCCTTATTCGATTTGGTCTCTAAAATTTAGAGAAATAATATAGAAATCTTTGATAAATATTTAGAGAAGTTTGGTGATGATTTTTGGGCTATTTGGTGAAGATTAAAATCGCTGCAATATAAATTTCAGCCTGCTGCAATTTCCAGAATAGTAATTTTAATTAAAATCCCCAAAAGGGTCATTTCAGATGAAGGGTTCAGCTGAAGGAGATCTTCATGGCAGCCACCTAGGTACCTAGTTGGATGAAAATCCAAGTGATTGGTGGTTGTTCCGTTTGCATAGGAGCCAAGTAGGACATCTGTTATCCCAACACAATAGGACAGCAACAACACAATGACATGGGCATATGGCAGCCTTCAGTCTTGCGGGAGTATGCAGATGTTTCCAGATATCTACAATTTTTTGAGGATCAACTTGAGGTAGAATGGCATTCATTATCCATTTGGGATATATCATACCTAAGTCACGGGGTTTTGAAACTTTCGGGCTCAAGTTCGAAAATCGCCGAACTTTATTGGGACTCTAAAAATTCGTGAATATTCGCTGAAGTTTGGGTGCCCAAAAACCCTAATTTTTTATCTACTTTATAAAAACGGCATCGAGATAAGTATTTACATGAACTTCTGAGGTTGTCCAAGCAAGAGGAGAGTGGTTGAAGTGTTTGCTGTGAGTGGAGAGCTCTGATTCAAGAGTTGCATGACTGTGCCACGCAAGTGGAGTGAAGGGAGTGTGAGTGTAGGGAAGAACCTGTTACAGACAATAGCAAAACGTGAATATTTGAAACCAAAAACCAGTGCCTTCACACAAGCTTCTGACTGCCCACAACCGCTAGACCATTTGCCTCCAATTTAGACCTGTTGGGAGGAGTCGCGCGACTAAACTAAGGGAGGAGTCGTGGTGCTTGGAGGAGTCATGGTGCCAGCGCCAATGCCGTGCCACCATTACCAAATACTAGGTATGTTGATGAGTCATAACAAATAGCTTAGTAATTTATAAACTAGCAGTTGCTCCCTTTTTTAGGGGAGCAAATATACGCCGTGGAGGATGGTAGGGAAGGATGTATGCTAAGATGGTCATGTACTTTTTTTTTTGAAACATTGTAAATGGAATGTATAGAGAAGTAAGAAGGATGCAAAGATCCTAGTGCGAATTTTTATACTGGGAAACTGTAAATCATAGTTTGTGATATTTTCATAGTCCAACTGTAAACACCTTTTAAATTGTAAGTATATTTTGAAACATTCTAGACAATGCGGGGTTGTATAGTTTTACATAGATTGTAAAGGGCATAGCAGAATATGATGGTAAGGATATTGAGAGACGAAGCAAATGAATTATTGTGTTTTAATATTTGTATACCATACTTGGCGAAGTAGTATTGTAACTGTAAGTAGGTTTCTTCTGCAGAAGCCTTTAGCATTTGATCCTCTGTGTTTGGTCTCCTCCTTTTCTTTATAAAAATTGCAGACAGTGGAGAAGACTGTAACTTATCGGACAATACTTACAGAAATTTCAACATTCGGTGTTTTTTGCAGTTGATTTTGTTTTAATTTTTATCTATTTACAATAATATTATAACTTTGTTCACTTTGTAGTTCAAAGGGAAAATGCAGTCCTTAGATAGATTAGAAGAAATGAGATAAATCTGTTCAATCATGAAGATTTAATTTATTTTGTCCTGCAACTTAATCAGTCAATTCAGGATTAAAGTAATGAATAAATCAGTACCAAAAGTATCATACTTGTCTGCAAAGTTGAAATCCAAAGCCAGGGCATGTAAATAGCTTAAAGACGGAAAGAGGGCTTTAAACCTTCATAACTAAAACAAAGGTAGAAGCAATAACTCAACACACCAGATTGCCAGTGGAACATGGTATGAAAGTTACATGTAAGTTATAACTAGTCTTATCTTTACAAGGTGATCTGAAAATAAGATAAAATTTATAACCCAAATTCCTTTCTTGCTCTACATGAATATATGGTTCTATCCCAATGCAGAAGGTCTGGATCTAGAACAAAGCTAAATCCTAGACCTGCAAAGATTAAGGGTTCCAAGGTTATCCCAAATGTCCTTGGACATGACACATGCTTATTATTAGAGAATCTATCCTATGGTATAAGTATACCTGCAAATCCTTTTGGCAATGGAGGATCCTTTTTTGAAGCAATTTCCACAGCAAAAACATCTTAGAAGGCTGATCTAGAGGCATAGCAATGGCCTTGTTTGAGCCTGCCATAGTAGAGCTGCAATGACATCGAATGAGGAGCACTTCTTTAGATTACTGTCTTCCATGTCTTTTTTCTTTAGTCTCTTGAGCATGTCTATGGTAAAAGGAAACACCTTATAGCTATAATCAGGTGGAAGAGAGACAATGGAGACGTCTGAATTTGCTACATCTGCAGTTGTGAAGGAATTGCTCATGTCCCCTGGGATGCCACTCATTTGCATGGCCTCTAAATGCTCATATTTGATCTCTGGAATAAATTTTGTTACAGGGTAAAGGGAACCCCCAAAAGCCGTACTACTTCATTTGGTAAGAGGCTGCCAACTATTTGTAACGTCTGTCAGCCTGACTAGCACCACTGGGTCCAAGTAATTGATGTAAAGAACTAGAGAATTTTACAACATTTTGATTTGTTTTGATAGCCATTGAGGTCTCCTACACTATTCAAATTCAGGCTTGGCGTCATCATGATTTTAAATACCATGTTCCCCACATATTTGGACAATTCAGTCCGAATATGTGTTCCCCACCAAATGAAGATAATGAAACTAACTGTTCCAATTTTGTTCCAATTTAAAGGAAAACTGCATAAAGTAGCTCAGTGCCGAAACTAGCCAATAACCTAGACAGATTGTAATTGGAGAAAGAAGATGAGCATCATTGAAATATGTGTTAGAAGATTTTATGTCACTAGTCACTGCCATTGGAAATTACAACCCACATTTCTGGACGGGTCTTGATATTTCTATCATGAAATGGGCAACTGAAGGATAGATTAACTCGTAACCCCAGAG
This sequence comes from Taxus wallichiana var. yunnanensis, assembly GCA_018340775.1. Classification (NCBI taxonomy): domain Eukaryota; kingdom Viridiplantae; phylum Streptophyta; class Pinopsida; order Cupressales; family Taxaceae; genus Taxus; species Taxus wallichiana. The sequence goes on from CM031242.1 coordinate 668,480,997, forward strand.
CAGATCTACATTGAGCATATTCTCATTTGGAATTTTGCAGAAGCTTTTGAACTGCTATATATTGTATTCCATTGTTGTGCATTATCAACCTTTCTTGTGACATTATCCAAACGTTCAACTAGATTCTGAGTATTTATAGGTTACATATTCTTTGATGCAAATACAAACAGATTGTTTGACAAATAATATAGATTTATATTTGAGGTTTTCAATATAAAAAGTCATTAAATGTCTAGAATTTATAAGTAAATAGTGTTACCATGCAATTCTGAGATCTAGTTTCACTGCCCTGGAAGACGCCTAGATAACTTTCCGGAAGGATGTCCATGGAAGTGTTGATTTACTTTATTAGTCTGTAGAGGAAATAATATTTTTAACCCATAACTATGTAGCATTGTATACGAACATATCTATATGGACAATCTTAAACCAAGATTCACACGCATGGCTACAATCCGAAGGTTATCTATTCCATAACTTGTATAGTGATGACAAGACATCTTGTTCTTAAATCTCTCATTTGTTAATTGTGGGTTTATCTAATTATAAGTGAAATACTAATTTATTTTTCGTTGTTTTATTGTACACTCTAATATGAACATTTATATTAATTATTTCCTGTAGAAAACATACTCTGTTCTTAAATCTCTAGGATACCCTGTTCTTCTTAAATCTCTCAATCTCTTAGGGCTCAGTAGATCGAAATTTCAAGACTGTAAATTAAATTCATCATGACTTCAACTTCGCTGTACAACTATCTATTCCTTTTCTGTCCTTTCCTGCACAATTTAGTTCTAAAATATGTTTCCATGCTTTTCCTAATATGCAGGTTTTATTTTGTGTCTGAAATCTGTCTTTGTTTTTTCCACACTTAATCTCAGACTCTCTTCACTACAGTTGTATGTTACAATGATCTAAATAATTTATCACAATTCGCACATCATTTATCAATAATTTAATAATTTGTCCATTGTACTATCTCCGTTCTGAGTGGGTACATGGCTTTACGTGCTTAAACTATTGGTACTTTACTGATTTTTTTGAGGGAATTAAACTATTTAGGTGTTTCGTTTGGACATTTTGTCAAACACCTTAGGTGCATCCTCTGTTCAGTTGGAAAAATTGAGAAATTGAAATCAATAGATTCAAATCTTTTAATTGTTGCTACAACTTTGCATATGGTAATTTTTTGACCTAAGATTTATAAATAAAACAACTTTTTTAAAAACTCAGATGCCATGTGTGCAGATTTCACAGATTTGTTATGTTTGTCACCCACGAGATACAGTTGGTTCCAAATTTATTTGATCCTGAAAAGAATTGGTAAAAAATTGCAAATTAAATAAAGATGTAACTTATGTATTATATTGTTGATTAATTTAGTAATGTACACACAACCTTGCACAAACCTATTGTATTCTTGATTAAATAACAGTATCAAATGCTATAGCCTACCTAGATACAAGGTACGGCAGCACCTTCAACAGCTGCACCCAAATTTCTGAAACAGCTCCAACCACGAACAACTGTGTAAGTGCTTTGGTATCCCAAAATTATGTCTGCCCCTCCTAGTCTGGTTAGCAATAAGAGTAAATAAGTTTTTAACCTGCCTTCTTTATAATTTCTAACAAGCATCGACCTGCAGCCTAACAGCGATGATGCAGGACTCTAGACGCAGCAGGTGGAGGGAAGGCCAACGGGTAAGGAGCCACACACCAGTTTCCACAGCCTAACGTGCCTTCCCAGCAAACCCCAAACTACCGCCTACAGAGCCAACCACAAACGAAAGGAAGAACATGGTAAAATGGAACGGCACAACCAATGTGCTGGCATGAAATGGCGTCCCCCAAGCTCGACAGCGAAAACGGCGCAAGAACCTCCCGCTGTAAAAATGCAAATGGATAAAAACCAACAGGTAGACAGACACGTGGGCGTCAAAAACGGAACAGGAGCAGCACAAGCTCGACGACGAAAACGGAAAAAAAAACCCCACTGTGAAAACGCCTACAGCGTAATTATAAGCAGGTTGTTTTAGGTTTAGGTTTATAATTTTATAAATTTATAATGTTTAAAAAAACTTTCAATGAATTTTTATTGTTATAAACTTATAGTCGATCATTTTGGATTTAGGTTTTTAATATTATAAATTTATAATGTTTTCAAAACATTCGATGAAATTTTTATATTTAATTTTTCTTTAACTTCCACTTTAAATTTATAGTTTTGTAGTATATTATTTAACTTCGTCTTTTAATTTATAATTTTATACATTTTAATTTAACGTGTCTTAAATTTAAGTTTTGTAATATGTTATTTACCTTATTTATAATTTCATATTTTTAACTTTTTAATATTTAAAAATATATATTTTGATTTAACATTTATAAATTAAAAAAATTTAATACAAAGCATAAAAATAAATCTATGCTTTAATAATATTCTAAATTTATATGATATTATATTGTTAGAAATAAAATATTTCAATTTTTTTATATTTTAACTTTTAAAATATAAAAGAACTTTAAATATTTTGATTTGTAAAATATATTATTGTTGATATTTTTTTAAAAAATACATTTATAATGTATATAAATATTTAAATAAAGTTTTGTAAATATATTTATATTTCAATATTTTTAAATTTATTATCTTTATCATATATTTATTAAATATTTTGATTAAATCTTTTAAGTTTATTTATAATGTATTTATTTTTGATATATTATTTATTTTATTTTATTTAGATGCGGATTGTAATTCAATGGGTCCTCCAAAATAAAGCGTCGCGAGATGGAAACAGATGACTCGCAACGGGAACAATATCAAATATCGCTTGTGTGGTCATCCATTTACTGGAAGTTTGACAAGGGTGATGGACCACTTAATTGGCATTTCAGGGGGTCGGGGAGGCGGTGTTGCTCCATGTGGATTAGTGACGCCAAAGATTAGAATTGCTCTAGAAAACGAGCAATCCTCTTCTATTGTAGGAAAGATGAAATCAGTACAAAAGAAACAAAATATCCAAGAGAACGTGTTTATGTTCACGACATCTTTTGTGTCTTCTTCTTCTAGTTTTCCCAAGGCCTCAACAAGTGGATCGACAGGAGTGGAACATTGAATGGCTTGTGGAAACTAGTAGAAAAACATGTTGATAATGCATTAGCTGGTTTGGTTTATTCAAGTGCCATTCCATTCAATGTAGCCAGCAATCCACATTTTTGAAATGCAATTCAGCAAGTCGCAGAGTTTGGCAAAGGCTACACACCTCCCTTACACAGGTCAAAAGATACAGTGACTAAGAAATTAGCTAAGGTCAAAGCCTCTTGAAATGCAATAGGTTACACTATATTGAGCGATGGATGGTCAGATATATGTCAGAGACCACTAATTAATGTTTTGGTGGCTTGCCCTCAAGGTGTTGTGTTCTTGAAGGTGAGTGTCCTTCAAAATCTCTCCATAACGTTATAAAGCACAAAGCAGTCAAAAACCCTCCAAATATAATCTCAAAAATCGGCAGTATTTGAGATAAGAGAGGCATCTTGTGATCCGAAACTGTTAGGCTCATCATCAACAGTGACCATGAAAGATTCAGTCCAAAACCTAATCACTATGCCAAGAATGAGTCAGTGTTGCAAAAGAGGAAGCCATCCACATCAAAACGCATTTCATTGCAGGAAGAGAAGTTGGCATTTGAAAGATGATCAACACCAGAAGAGCAGTTGGCAGCAAAGGATGTTTGGTGCCAAAGACCGAGTCAAGCTTGGGATCAACAGGAGATCAAATCTGATGTCAACAAGTCCAACACCTAAACAAGACATACAACAGCCAGCGGAGACACCAAGCACGTGTGGACACTTGGCGATGTTTGCAAGAAGCCATGTCTTGTTAGTCCCTGAGCTGAATCCTTGCAGCTTCCCATTTGAAGGTGTGTAGGTAGTGGAATTTTATACGTATAGTGATCACACAAAATTTTGTTATAATCTCTCTTGTTTCATGGAATCTTTTGTAAAAGTAATTTTTCCTTAATGAAAACCTCTTGTGAAGGGACTATCATTGTTTTACTACGTAATTTCGCAGAACTCATCAGAGAATTACACTCTTTTGCCAATGCTGGATTGATGAGTTTTACCACATGCATGGTGTTCATTGGATGCTAAGAACATCTGGTGTATGCTATTCATTTAAATCCCAAATGAATAAATCTATGACATCAATCCATGTCTTCCAAGCCATAGTAAAACAGACACCTAAAAAGTATTGGTATGCATTTCAGCTCTGAGTCTCTCAAACTCAAAATTTGAAATTAAATTTGAATTCTTAAATTTTAGGATTTTGCATTTTCATCACCAAACTAGAGGGTATCATAGAGCTATGATAATGTATTTCTTTCATTTATGCCAAGCAAACTTCTCCATATAAAGCATTTGAGGAACCTTCTTATTTTTCAAATGACTATAGTTTTTTTAAATCTTATATGTGAAAGAAATAAACCCTTGGAACAGCTTGAAATTTCTACAAAATCTTATACATGCCAAGCAAATTTCTAAAAGCAGTAGAAAAACTCGAATATATATTCTTATTGACCAGTTTCTGACCGTCACAGGCTCTCTTGGATCAATGAATTCAACAGAGGCAACTCCAAGTGGTGATTGAATTTCTCCGCTGACAGTTGGCTGCAGATATTCAGGACAAAGACATCAAAGACTAAATTTACAGATATATAACATACAATTTAAGATATCCATATAATGCCAGAAAAAGGTGCAATTACATGCAAATACATGCCAAAACAGCAGGTAAGTACATGGCTAACTCAAAAGAGCTGAGGACAGAACAACTCTATGATGGTACAATGACAATTTAATATGGAACTCTTTCAAATAACAAGCAAGCAAGTTAAAGCTGATATAGTAAACATCAAAAACAAACATTTTCAAATTGCCAAACAATCTGTATGAAAACTGTTACCAAACAGAGATAAGTAAGCAAGAAACTACAATGAGGACTTTTATAAAAAGCACATTTGGAATTTTCACAACAGGAAACTAAGGCCCAATTTTCTCTGTTTCCCTGCTAAAACCTTCACAAAGCAAACAAAATGTCCAATCACAAAATCAACAGCAAACAACTTATCATATTTAGGCCACCATTCACTTTTACTTAAAATTGCTCAATTTATGACCCAAAAACTAATCTACATCCAACTCTATGTCGCAAGATCAGTTTTTAAATCAACATGATTATTTTGTTGGAAATTCTACAGTACCAGCATATACACTTTTATTCCATTGAAGAGTCTTAGAAAACTTGAGTTCTGTACCATTCAGCTGTGCAATCCATGGTTTTGAAAGAGAAAACTTAGCATATAGGGATAAAGCCCGGGATCAATTTCCCAAGCCCATTTCATCTTTCACCATTCAAGAGGACTATGTCTGCACATTACAATGAAGACGCAAAACTCAATGCTTTAACACACTTAATAAAATCAAACACTCTGACGAACAATCTAATGACAGAATGAGAGAATGATAACTACACACATTTGCCCCTCCACAAGGAGCATAGACAGAGCTATGTCAAAAAGAAACACTGAGAATGTTGCACACAGAAAACACCATTGTATTTCATTGCATTGCTTAAAGGATAGTTCGCATAAATATTACTGCTTGAAAATTTGCAAGTGAGGATAACTGTTTCTAACAATATCACAGATTCCTCGATTATTATTCTGAATGTAAGTACCTCCTTATTTGTTTGGAACTGACTTGTACCGTAGAACAAGATTCTCTTACACGTGACCTTCCCAAAATAGACATTTATCCAACAATCTATATGAAGATTCTCTTTCATAGGACCTTCCCAAGGCAGACATCTTCCCAACTAACATTACAACCACTTCCTCTGTCATTCAAGCATGCACTTTGTTTTTGGCTCAATCAAACTTTTGACAAGAGTTTTGAACTGCATTCAACTGCTCTGAAGGTATTATACACGAGTTTTCCAGGTAGGGCCTTTATTTTTGGCTCAATCAAACCTTTGATGAGAGTTTTGAACTGGATTCAATCGCTCTGAAGGTATTATACATGAGCTCCCCAGGGTGTGCTTCTCATGTGGAGAGGGGTTCTGCACCTCTTTCAGAGAGGCGTTCCGCCTATCCATCTGGGGGCTTGAACCTGGGATCTGGATGTAAACAGCAGGTCCCGTGGCCGTTTGAGCTATCGGGGACACTTGTATTCAGATGTATACTTTATTTCACACTCTGCATAAATAATATATTTTATGCATGACCATTCATAATATTTTTTACAATATCACACTTTGTTTCGAATAAGAAGTTTAACTATATTAAATGAAAATAAGTTACAAAAACCTCATAGCAGATCTGTGTAAAACAGATGTAGAGGGAAGAAGAAGGACCAGCAACAAAACAGGGGTATGGAACTAAACAGGGACGAGAAGAATATGGTCTTGAATGGACCGTCCAGCAGTATAGATCCACCCCAAGCAAGATACAACTTTTCCTATGAGCAACTTCAAGGGAATGTTTGTAAACGCTAATGCCTATCATAATGCTAACACATCTGAAAGAGATGAAGAAAAGGATGCAAAAACTACCGTGTCTGATAAAGGGAAAGGGGAGGGGAAAATGGGCGCCACCAAAGCAAAAATGAATTTTTACCAAAATCAAGACACTCTGATCAGATTGGCAAGACACAGAATTTTTGACATTAAGGAGTGCACGAACCCAAACGTGCAAGTTTTGGTTTGTGCAAACTAGTGACATATAAATCTATTCCATGTCATCTATGAAATACAATAAAAGTAAAAGTTCATACCTTCCCACGACATGCTCCCCACTACTCATAACCCAGTTAAGGAGTCGTATGCCTACTGCGAGAATTAGTTGTGTGAAAAGGCAAAGGCACTAATGATAGATGTGTAGCTTCCTATCTCAATCAAAAAAACCTACCATGCCCCAAAGGACCTTGGGCTCTATTACCAAGCCAACCATGGAGTTTGAGCTTGTAACTAAGATAAGGGGCATGTCGATGATATCACGTCTTTTTGGTTTGTGATTGACTTTTGATTTTATTGTTTATCCTTTTTTGTTGTCTTATTGATTAAATTTTTTTGTTAATATGGCTTTTGACATTTTTGCCTTTTTCTACTCCTCTACCATATGAATTTGAAGGGTTGATCAAGTGGGTATGAAAGATGACTAACATTAGAGAGCTTACACCTAGCCACTATAAAGGAGAACCTACAAACTATGATGCTTAGATACTCCTAGATTTGTGTAATGTTTGTTGGCTAGATTTTATGCACAACGTAAAACCTAGGCAGTCATGAGATAAATCTCCTTCATTTAACGGTGAAGCTCCCGTGTAAGATGTTTATCTATTTTGCAGGGGTGAATCCTAATAACTACTTTCAGGGGTTTTACTTTAATTCCCTCAGCTCGTGAACCACAACTGGGTAATTTGGCAGCAAGTAAGCAGTTGTGATGGGATATTTTAAAGGGGAAAAATAGAAGTAGGGAAAAAAGAAGGAAGATGTGTTGAATTAACCAATAGCTATCAGAGTTGGTCTCATCCACACAAAGTAAATAAACAGATAAAGATCACAACATTCAGCAATAAGGGAAAGAAACAACTTCTAACCTAGATCTAAGATAACACAAAGTTTATCAAATCAAAGAAAGCACTGTAGACACAAAGTTCTCTAGAAATCCACCTTTTATTCAATCCCCAGCTTTCACAGAAATCACATCAAGGGTTCCAACACAAAGTCTGAAAACTCAAGAATGCTCTAGTTACAAAAGCCTCTGCTAAACAAAGTTCTGATGAACAAATTGTGATTATTTAACCCGTAGGCTCTTCCTCTATTTATAGTGCATAGAGGGAAAATACAAATAGGAAATTCTCAATGAATTCCCGCATGTGGAAGCTATGAAAAGGAACAGTTGGCAATCTTTCTCCTAGAATTCCTCTTTGCATGACATGCATGATTTACAACTGAAGACTAAATCAATGTCTTGCATGTCTGCCACCTATTCTTAATTAAAGGACCTTTTCAAACAACTTGAAGTAATGGCTTTTACCCAATTACTTTAGTTTTACAATTTTTGTCCGAGAAAATAAGGAGAAGAAGAAAGAGGAGAAGAAAGAAGTCATTCCAGCAGCGACACTTCATACTTGCCCTTTGTTCTGATACTGAATGTATTTGTCAAGCATGTAGTTCATTGTTTTCCCATCTGCCTTAGCAATAGCTCCGCTTTCAGTCTTGAACCTTAGTAGTTCCCTGGATAGAATATCAATGCTTGTCTTTACCCTCTTTAAACTAGGTCCAAATTCCTTGACATCTGCATGAAGCCTTACTAATTTCTCAATTGAATCAAAAGTGAAAGGTATGACGGCTTCATCAATCTTCTTTGGAGAGATGGAAGAAATTCTTCAAGGGAAGTTGGTGGTTTGTCGGGAATGAACCTTGTATAATAATGGACACCATCAATTACTTCCTCCATAGAGAAAGAGATTACACTCCCGACACTTCTTCCATTTTGTCTTCCAGCAACTGCATTTCTCCCAACATATGTTTGAGAACTTTCATGCGGAAAGACACTGTCATTTCTAGTTGCTTACCCTTTTCCATTGATCCGTCTGGTGTTATTTGCTCTTCAATCAATACACTCTCAGGTAGTGAATTGATTTTAGCCAAAATCTCCAAGTGGCTTTCAGCAGCTGCATTCTCACCTTCTATACATGTCATCAATTCTTTCAACTGAGTCAATGCTCTTTGCATATTTTCCAAGCTATCTGGTACTTCTTTGAATTGCTCTGCCGCTTGGTGGATGATTTGCCTCTCCCATTCATCAATAGCTTTGACTTTATTACCTGCATCTTCAACCTCTTTGATCAAATGGCAACTTACATGTTCCTGTACTAGCATTGGTTGTGAGGAAGGTTTAACAACCTTGGTGATAATTTCACATAACTGGGAGATCTGCTCATGAAGTTTGGCTTTCTCTGCTTTCTCCCTTTCAAGCTTGAGGAACAAAGTATCTATCAATGTCTGGGTATCCTACTTCAATCCCTCAGTGGTGACTTGCCCCGGTGCACACCGTGGTCACTGATATATCTGCTGCCGTTAGTTCTCCCTTTTGCTTTCCTTCAGCCGAAATTGATAATTCTGCAAACTTTTGCCCTGATTCCTCAATGACCAGCTTTGAAGTCACTTTGGCAGTTTTAGGCCTTTTAACTTTTCCTCCCAAGCTTATGAGTAGTTACAAGTCTTCCTCTTCCAGTTAATTACTTCCCTAGCCTCTAGAACTATTTGCAAAGCCAACCAAGCAGAGAAGTTATTATCTGGAGAATGAGAAGCATCGATGTGTACCACCATTTCTTGCTCGGGCCTTGTTGCATCAGAATTCACCACTGTATTATGACTCTCTCCTTCTGTGCCATCTAAGGAAAGTGCCCTTTCGAATTCTGCCATTTGTGCCCTCAATTCCTTTGTAGGAGGAGGTGGAGAACTAGGTGGCGGAAGAGGAGTGTATATGAATGATGTTGGCTTCAATAGTGGAATAACCATGACTTCCCGTGATGCCGGAACTGCTGAAGTGTTGTGAGTTGATGCAGGGAAGCTTCGTCAATAAGTGGCACTTGTGAAACAAGTTGGAGACTTTCCTTTACCCGATGCTTGAGACCTCTTGAGCACTTTTAACTTCTCTGGTCTTCTGCTGCTTTCACCATCATGCTTCCTCCTTTTGTCGGGATTCCTTGTTATCGACGACATCGCTTCATCCAAGCAATGTCCTCTTTCTATCAACCAGTTTGAGGTATTAACCAGGACTACTGAAGACCTTTCCTCAATTGTTTCAACGCCACCTATACTGATTTGAAGAGCAGCTTTATCTCCTCCCATTTGATGGTATGCATCCAGTATCACATGGCCATCGTCAAGAAGGTCTGCAGGATTCTTGCCAAATCAAAGTCGGAAACCTATCAAGTTGTTAATCTGCTGAAATCTCTTTTTCTGACGTTATATTTGTTCCTGCACTTCATCCAGAAATCTTCCAATGAAGGAATGTGTGTGTATTCTGGGAGACTATCTTCTTTGTTATTCCATAAGGATCAAAATTCATCCGGGCTAGGAAGGATTCGTGCTCATAGCAAAGTAACATTTCAGCTTGGATATTTTTCGCTTGTGAATAGTCGATAAATATAGTTGCCCATGTGTGATCGGGAAGTTAATTGTCGCCCCTGTGTTGCTTTGATTGATTGCAAGTCTTGCAATTCTATGAGTTGCCTGCATAGCTCCATGATAATCCACTTATCATTGGGATACCTTGGTAGCTTGATTGGCACCTGAGAAGCCACTAACCCTGAGATAAGTGAAATCAGCAAACTGAATGAAGACACAACCGTACTGAGAGACAACTTCCCAAGCTTCCTTGCTTACTTTGTTTGCCTTCATATCACTATTTAGTCTGCAAATGACTTCATAAAAGAAGCCATCATTTACTACCCTGTATTAGGTAATACCTGTATTCCTCATAGATATTTGAAAGTATCCCTCTTCTGTCCAGCTTGGAGAATACCCCGTCTGAGGCTACAACATACACAAGATATGAAGTCATTTTAAAACTGAATGTTTGCCTAACCTTTTTAAGTTGCTCCCCGATGTTGTTGCTAATGATTTCTGCCCAATTGATCATTGAATCAACTTTGTTGATTTCAATTGTCCGACAAAGGAATACATCCATGAGTGAAGTTCTTTGCATTACCTTCCCCATTTATTCCGCACAACAACCGAGTGATGTCATCAACTTCCTGCACCAGATTTGACCTTGGAAGAGTCCTTGGAAATTTTGATGGTGGCCTAGACTTCTTCATATATTTCCTGTTCATTATACCTACACAGTCCACCTTGTTCTTCTCCCACCTATCAAAAGCCTCCTGCATGTTGATTTTAATTACTCTGGGTCTTGCCGGAATCTTGAGGCAATAATTGATGAATTGTGCATCCAGTCTAATCATTGTCTTTCCTGTTGCATATCCTGATTGTTCTAGATAGAGGATGGTAGAACTTTGCACATTCTAGAACAAATTCAGGTAATTGGGCCGTAGCCGGAAATGTTGCAGCTTGGATAATTCCATTGTCCCTTATAGCCCACATAAGGGATGTCCTACCGGTTGCCCTGGATCTGTCAATCAAATCACTGATAGACTCATGCCCCATGTCTGTATCATTAACTTCAACAAGCCTGGACACTATGCATGGTTCTGTTGGATTACCTTTGTCATCACCCTTCATTCTGTCTGAACTAGCTTTTGTCTGAGATCTCTCTTTTCAATTTTACCAGAAGCTTTTGCAATTGTGAGAGCTGGATCTATTTGTGCAGAAGCTGCAATTGCTTCCCCTGATTCTGAAGATATCTCCAATGTATTTGACATTAACCTCAACTTAATTTTCACAAGTATGTGCACAAGTGAAATATTCCTGTAAACAATTCAGACAAATATGCAACTCATCACCCTCTTATTTATGCATATGGGCAGCTCTGGGAATTACTCGGGTGCAAGCAAATAGAAGTAGGCTCAATGTGGGCTCAACTGGGAGATTGGGAATAACATGCATGGGCTTTTAGAGGGATTAACTGGGAGACTTTGCATGCATTTTCATGGGTTGTGTTTGGGCAAAGAACAGCTGCGTTGAAATTGGAAGACAAAGTGCTTGTAAATTGGCAGACAAGGTCACAAATACCCATGCAATTCCTTTAAATGGTTTCCTTTGCTTTTAAAAATTGCGTGGATTTCAAGATGGGTGGATATTTTGCAAAAGGAAGGCAAGCTCATCAAAATTCACGATTTAGCTTGTAATTTCTGCCTTCTAAAAAATGCGTGGAAATTAGAAGACAAGGCTGCTAATATTCACGATTTGCTTTAAATGACTGCTCCCTTTTGTAATTGTGTGGATTTTAGGAAGACTGGATTGAATATATCCACGATTTGCACTTAAAAGACTATCGTGGATTTTGAGGAGACTGGATGATTGAAAATTAGAAGACTCAGCCTTGAAGAATCACGATTTGCTTTAAGTGACTTTGCTTTGTGCTTTTTAATACAAAAATTGCATTGAAAATTAGAAGACAAGCTTCTAAACATCCACGATTTGCTTAGGATAAAACAAGACTTCCAAAAACCACGATTTCCTTCAAAAGGCTGCGTGGAAACTTGAGTGGACAGCTGCGTAGATTTTAAAGGGTGATGGCATGCTTGCAAAGGAAGACAAAGACTTTAAAAACCACGACTTGGCTTGCAATTTCTTTCTTTTAATACTTGCGTGGATTTTGGAGAGGAAAGGCAGCTTTTAATTGGAAGACAAAGACTTTAAAAACCACGACTTCCTTTTAGTGATTTCTCTTCTAAAAGCTGCATTGAAATTAGAAGACAAGACCATGAATATTCACGATAACTTAAGTGATTATTTCCCTTTAAAAATTGTGTGGATTTTGAAGTGGGAAGGCAGCTTCAAATTGGCAGACAAGACACTAGAAATCCACAATTTGCACTTAAATACCTTGCCTTGGCTCTTTACCATAATTGCGTTGATTTTGAGAGGGAAGGCTGCGTGGAAAATAGAAGACAAGGCTGCCAAAATTCACGACTTGCTTAGGAAAATTGCATGGAAGCTTTGAAGGAACAACTGCGTGGATACAAGGGCAATTGGACTCTTTTCAAATTGGCAGACAAGGCCACAAACATCCACGCTAGACTCAAGACTTTACCTTCCAAAACATTGCATTCTTTTCACAAGGCTGCGTTGAAAATAAGAGCTTGAAAACCAACGTTTATCAATTAATTTTCCCTTTGTCTGAGGCAAAGAATGGCTTTTCAAAACCCTAGGCAAGGGAACAGATCCAGCAGGAAGAAAGAAAAGCTATGGGGAATTGCTTTATGGAACACGGAGAAAGACCAAAACCACAAAAGAACTAAAATAAAAAAAAATACCTGAAAGAAGTCTGGGAAATTGCTCGAAAAGAATTCTCCAATTAGCTAGTTTGTAAAACTCTTCCCGGGTGAATGCTCCACTTTGAGGTGAAAGTAATACTGGTGTGGTAATAATGATGGGGTGAAGTGCTTTATATAACCTAAATTCTCCAATTTTAGCTCAATCTATTTTTAAAAGAACTTTATTTATTTAATATAAAAATAAATAAAACGCTTTTATATAACCAGACTAAGTTTGGGAAGGGAATTGAGTGAGCTTTTGCATATGGGTATTTGACGAACGTGGCTTTATGACTTCTGGAGATACCTTTGAGCAATGTGAACAACAAAAGCAAAACAAAACACAAAAACATGACCCGTCACTTAAAAAGAATGAAAAAATTAAAAAGGGGTAGTCCCAGATTTCAAGGTGAAATCTTGGGGACACCAATGTCCCCTTTTCCAAGTTGGTTCATTATGGAGACTTCAAGCCCATTCCACTTCCCGGGGAAGAAGGAAGTGAACAAGGGAAGTGATTATCATATTTTTCAGTTATTTTCATGAGCATTTGCATTCTTCTTTAATAGTTTTTCTACATGAGTTAGGTCGGTTGGGTTAAGAAAGTGAAAGGCCAAAGTAAAAATAAAAGAAAAGCATCCTTATGAGGTCAGTCCTAGTTTGGAGACACTCTAATTTGTTTTGGCGCCACAACAAGGTATAAAGAGGGTTCACTTGGCTCATTTGAGGATGATCTCTTGTCAAAAAATTATAATTTGCATGGTTTTGGGTTGATTGCTCAATCACTTCCACTTAAGGGCGAAAATCATTTGGTGTGGCTAACAAGGAGGACGAAACCCTTCCTTGCTTGATTGAAGAACGAAAAATCTTCAATTTATTGGGGATTCTCCATTCCAAGGTTTCCAAAGTACTTCAAGAGGATTGATATTGCAGATTTTCAGCAAGGGTTTGACCCTAGAGTGATTTGCAACCCCTCTCCTAGGGTAGAGACTTGCTTGGAGGTGGAGTTGGGTGCCATCTAGGGCACATTTCTTTATTTGGAGTTGATATTCATATTCCTCATAATTTTAGAGGCTGATTGCACACTTTCATGAGATTTTTGGGGTTTGGAATCTCCATTTCCAGCCATTGTTGTGAGCTGTAATTCTGTTGTCATAAATTTAATTGCAGTTGTGTAGAATTTCCAAATTTGCATATACTTTGGAGTGTTTTTGCTTGGTGTTTGTTCCATTTGTTGAGTATAATATTTTGGAGAATTTATACATCCATTTTCAGCTTGTTTGGAGGGTGTTTGATGCCCTAAAAGTGCAAATACAGTTCGCTGCTAGGGTTTATAATATTTTTTGGTTAGCTGTTGTAAAAATCAATTTACTCTCAATTGGGATTTGTGTTATTTCCTTGTTTTTAGTTTCATCCCTAAAGGGGCATTACAATTTGTACCTTAGAAAAGAATGTTATCTTGAGACTAACCTAGGTGGGCTAACCAGGGAAATGTAAAATAGGTGGATAATGAGTCTATGATCGGGTTGCCCCAATCATTGTGTACATAGGAGTAATACAATGACGAACAAATTTGAGTCTTTCATTATAAGAGAAGTAAAATATGATGGAAGCATGTAGATAGACTACGAAGTTGAGCTTTACAAGAAAGAAGCACAATGCTCTTGATCATTGTTATTCCTTTCTAGAAAATTGCCTTAACTATGGTTAGGAGCCTCAAGTAACAAGTTGGCAATCATATAGATGGTCATTTGTGAGGGAGCCCTAGTTGATTCCCCAAGATCTTACAATGCAATTCGCAAACGAGAACCTAGAGGGTACTATATAAGATAATAACCAAGAGGTCTATCTATAGCAGAGTAGGTGAAAAGGCTACGAAGCGTCAAAAAACCAAGAGGTGTAAAAAGCAATAGTATGTCAAAGCTATGAATCACCTAAAACCAAGAGGTACGTAGTAATAAAGCAAAACTATGAAAACAATCTTTTCATGACCATAAAATTAATCAGAGGGGAATTATAGTCTAAAGATGAATGCAAAATAGGACTTTGGTGAACATAGTAAATGGCAAAGAATAACGCATATAAAACCAAGCAGACCATGAAAGTGATGTTTAAGGGCATGGCTTCCAACCATGGTTAGGCCCTCTCTTCGTGTGCGAATATAAGAGGAAATATAAAATGGAGTTTACAACTAATGGCACAATGAATCGCGCATTCGAGGAAGGTACATGGTTTATTGGAACATGACCGATCTAGGATCAATCTCCAAATTTTCTCCTATCTAGTAGAAATTGTGAGGACATGAATACTTCTGAAGATTGTGAAAGAGTGTTTGGAAGGGGCTCTAAAGCTATTTTTTTAGGAGCTCGAACTATTTTCTCTTGACATCTAGAGACAAGTCAGCTTTAAATCTCAAACCTGCCCCAAAGGTATAGATCACAATGGCCAGAGGGGTTCTTAAGGGATCTTCCTAGAATCGTCGATGGTTTAGCATATTGGTAATCCCCAAAGCAAGAAATGAGCATGTCCTAGGCTTCTAAGAAGATTGATATTGTTGGATTTTGAAGCTATTTATTCAATGCCCATTCCAATAACATTCAATTTTTCAATAACCCGTCATCAACCTAACCAAAATCACAGACGATCACAACCCTATCTTCCTTGGGCACTATAGATGATGTATGCAAAGATATTGTGATTGTAATATCCCCTTCCCAATCGAAGACCTTTGGCATATTTTGTCAACCCAACGCCAAAGGAAAAATATGTGACTTAAGTCACAATAAATTATTATAAAAATCTGTAAAAAAAAAATATTATTAAAGCACTTATATTAATTTATTTGGCTTAATAAAAATAAATTATAATCCCTATGGTAAATACGATTTTCCTTGAGGGGCAAATATCATTGTAAAGGAATTTATTATATTTTATTCTTCCTAGAAAGGATAATGGCGACTTGGGCCAAAGGAGAATAATGACATTTAGGAAGGATAAAAATATTAATTAATTATGTATTCCTCCTAAAGAAATGCGACTAGCTCTAGGAGTGAAAACATTAGAAAAATGTGCCAATCGTCTCCTCAAAAAATGCGACTTGGCCTAGGGGTTTGCAAGAAAGATGATTGGTTATTTTGGAGGTCATTTTGGGACCTTTTTCCTTTATAAGGAAAGGTCGACCTGCCCTTTGGTATCCAGAAATTTTATATGATATTTTCTCTTGCATTGAGCTCTCAGCTTTTGCAAAAATTCCAAGACGAAACCCCTTTGGAATCTATCTCTTGTGGACGAAAACCCCAAGAGTTGTGAGGGTTTTTCACTCAGAAATTCCCATTGAATGTAATCAGATTTTCAGTCATTTCCAGCAGTGTGTTTTGAATAAAAATTGCAGCAGTGTTATTACAAATTCTTCTAGTAGAGCGACCCAGTCTTTTGGCAGATTTGGCATTGTTTCTGAGGTATTTTGATCTGATTTTTATTGTCAAATCATCTACTTATTTTTGGGAAGCAAAGCAAAGAAGTTTCATAATTTTTAAGAGGGTTTTTCAGTGGTATTTCAGCCAGTTTAATATTCAGATTTCAGATCTGATTTTTGATCATTTGTGGAAGGGAGAAAAAATTCTGATTTTAAATATGTGGGCTTCAAAAATATGGCAATTAGTTTGTGATAAGAATATATTTTTTTGAGAGTGATTTGCATTGGTTTCTCATCCAAACCCTAGTTTTTCCTCTATTCAATTCAGATTTGCCCTAGTTTTATTGCCATAGTCTTCAACAAATCTGTTTTGATATTTGTGATTGGAGAAAAATTCATTTTTGGGCAAAATATCTATAATGGGGATCTTTATATCTGATAAAACAACTACCGAACTCGAAAATGTGTAAAACATTGTGCCTACAGTTAAAAGCACACGTTGAGGCTATGGATCTAATCTTACGCATAATGAAATAGGGATTAGAGTGTGGTAAATTTGTGGCCCATTTGGAGAAAACCAAGCAGCTCAGCCTCAATGTGAGAAGTTAGCTTAACATTCCCCCTCAATGTGAACTCATATTGTTCATAATTAGGTACAAATCGAGAGGATTTTAACTTTTTCCTTGCAGATAATAAGGATTACTTTGAAGGCGCATGATCATCTAGAATTAAGAAGAGAACTTATTTATTTCCTGGCATTGATGCCAAATGAGGAGGTTTGGCGGTGGTGTGTGTTGAAATGGGAGGCCAAAGGGATTTCATTGAACTCTAATTAAGGATTGGGCTCAAAATATGTATGCCTTTTGTTTAACTCGAATCATGCACTTGTCATGTGTCATAGTTCGGAACATGGAATAATTTCGGTAGCCTTGCCTACATCCAATCTTGGAGGCCACCAAAATTCGACCTTGAGGATCGGGCCTGAAGGTCATTACCTCTTTCCTAGAGTTTCCAACTTTTCTTGTTGACTTTTGTATTTAATACGATCTATTCTTGGATGGTTTGGCAAACTCCCCATCTCAAATGGTCGCTGAAATTCATTTCGTTCCTTAGGTTTTTGTAGAGGTTGACTTAAGCAAAATGTAATGTCCCCTTTTCCAAGCTAGTTCGCTATGGAAGACATTATGCCCATTCCTCTTCCTGTGGGCATCAAGAAGCAAAGGAGGGTAACTCGCCATGATTGTAAGTGTTGTACTTTCATAATTAATTATTTTATTTACTAATCATGGCATTGGAGTGATTCGACTAGGTGGTGGAAGACTTGTCAAAGAATGGAAGGAGGATTTCTATTTCTTCATTGTGGAGGTTGGTCTTGTGGAGGCCTACATGGTGACTTTGATGTTCTTTTCCTTCATTACGAGGGGGTCGGCCTCTCTAGAGGATTGTATTTGCCCTTGACATCTTCAAAGCCTTTATAGGGTGGTTCGACTTGCTAAAGGAGGATTATGCTATTTTGTATATTGATTTCTCTTGGAGGTGGAGCAAGTAGCTTCTTTTCTTGCCATTGAAGGATGGAAACCCTTCCATGGTTACCTATTGAGGACGAAACCCTTCAATAGGAGCACACTTGGGGACGGAAACCCTCTTGTGTGCATTGGTGGCTTCACTCGAAAGTCACAAGTGAGCTTTAAGGAGGATTTAATGTTTGTTTCTTCCTTCTAACCCTAGGCGACTTGCTTGGGTGAAGGGTTTGATATCATTTAGGGCACTTTTGGATATTTTGAGCCGATATTCTTGTTCTTCATATTTTAGAAGGCTGAAATCTACACGTTTTGGTGATTTTTGGAGTGGTTTATAAGCTATTTCCAGCCCTTGGTTTTGGTTTGGCTGTCATAAAATTAATTACATTGGATGTAATCACTCATTTTCGCTATTATTTTGATATAATTTGGATTGATAAATATTGTTGTGGTTGAATTAATTATTTGGAAGCATTTTCATCTCTATTTGTATGGTTATATGTTGATGTGATCAAGGATGGTCAATACATCTTGTTGTATGTTGTAAGGTCCGAGGTCAATGTCCAGAGTGCCAATGTGGGAGATTGAGCGTGTCGGTCCCTACAATGTAGTGCTGCCCAGCCGAGAGACAAAAAAACACTCAAATCCACTAAAAGTTTGGTTGTGGTCGGGATGAGCCCAAGGCAGTCTCGCCAACCTACCCAAAGTGGAACAACGTTGACCGCGGAGGAGAGAGTTAGTGTGGCCACACTATAACGCCCTACACTTTGGAATATGGATCCGACCGTGAGGATGGAGGTTTGGATCGAGCAAGGTGCAAGTCGCTGTAATGTCCCTTTCTAGGGCTGAAACTGAAAAATCAAGGAAATGGCACAAACCCCAAGTGAAGTAAATTCTGATTTTTATAACAGCAGATCTAAAAATATCAGAAAACCCTAGCAGCGAATTGTATAGGGACTTCAAATCATCATACAACCATGCAACAACAATTGAAAATGCTTCTAAATAATTATTTCAAGCACGGCAACATTTATCCATCCAAATTACATCAAAGAAATGGAGAAAACAAGAGATTATACCCAGCTGTAATTAATTTTATGACAACAGCAGGCAACCACAAACAAGGGCTGAAAATGATAGATAAACTCCTCCAAAAATTACCAAATTGTAGATTCCAGCCTTATAAAATATGATAAATTTGAATATCAAAGAATAATGAAGTTTTGTGCCCTAGAAGGCACCCAAATCCTCTTCTACCCTAGTCGCTCCCTAGGAGAGGGGCTCCAAACAATGTCAAAAGCCTTTGTATGACTCCTCCTTTATGCCCTAGATGCAAACCAACAAGATGGTCTTCAATGAGAGTCTTCAACACCACCAAATTGAAGGGTTTCCGTCCTCCAATCTCCCACAAGGAAGGGTTTCGTCCTCCTTGGATGCCACACTAATGGATTGTCGCCCAATAGTGGAATGGAATAAGAGCAATCAGCCCTAGAGACCAAGTATAAAGTGTATATGCCAAAAGATGATGTGCAAATGAGCCTATGAGACTCCTCTTATACCCTTTGGTTGGTGCCAAGAGTCATAAGAGTGTACTATTTCCATGTTGGAAACTCTCCAACCTTGCCGACCTCTTAAGGAGATTACTTTATCTTTTAATTTCATGTTAGGAGCACTAGAACCCAACCGACCTGCCTTGAAAGGCAAAACATAAATATGAAATAAAGAAATTGGAATATAACTCAAGTTCTTCCCTTGTTCAACTTCTTCTTGCCCTTGGAAAGGGAGATGAGCAAGAAGCCTTCAATTTATATTATTTCGAAAAAGGGGACATTACGAATCGCCGCTACAAGTTGTTTTATCCACAAAGTTGTGTTTCCATAAAATTACGAGTCCGGCAAGCCATATGACTCTGAGCCACACCAAATTTCCACTTTTCTCGGTCAAGGTAGGTCGATAGAGCCATTTGAATGAGAGATTTGGAACCCCGGAGATTTGGAGAGCTCGCAAGTTGTGTCGAGCCCAACGAAGAGAATGAGGTGAGAGCCGAGGGCTAGCCATTGGGCATCGGGAGCCAAAACAACTCATATACGCGTTAAAACGAGGCCAAGAAAAATTGCTCTTGTTAGGAAAGCCAACATAGAGCTTGAAGCGACCCGAGCGGGGAAGGTCACAAGCTAGACATGCAGAGCCGCCAAGCAAGTGAAGAGGAGTCGAGATCGGCTCATGAAAATGAGGAGATCCAAACTTAAAGCTAAAAACTAGGCCACTATTATAAATGCGGTGGTTTTTTTTATAAAAAAAAAAAAACTAGGCCACTGTATTTCTGCAAGTCAAGGACGAGCCGAGATAGGGGTGAGTTGGGCTTAAGCTGAGCTGATGAAGAAGCACAAACCAACCAAAACAGAGGAGGCCAAGCCGAAACAAGGTTAGGTACAGTGTTGACCAGGAGTGGGCCAAAGACTCCGCCAAACAAGAAGATAAGTTAGGGCAGAGCAATAAAGAGCTCTGGAACACCACAAGGAGCTTGGGTTAAGGCCAAGCCAGTCCAAAGCAAAGTATGCAAGGAGCTGGCCGAGCTGTCTACAAAGATAGAGCCCGAAACACAATCTCTGCAAGAATAATAACCTTCAGATCTGAAGCACAAATCTTCAACCCACAACAAATTTCTAAGCAGAATGCAAAACAATTTCCTTTTGTAATGTAATAAATTGAAATAAATGAATGTCTGCAACTTCACACACGATCTGCAAACAAGATCAGAGGTATGTAAGGTTGGGTAATGGTCGTTGGAAACAATTCTAATACCATATCAGAGTATTGAATACTCTCAGCCAATAACATCAACTCCAGCAGAGACCATTACAACAGTTTGAAGCTCTACACAACACATACATAGAAATTAAGCATAGACATAGATCAAAGTCTCCTCATATTATTCAGCTCTCAAATGTACAATTCGCTATACCCTCTTACTACAATATAGAGATACTAAAGGAGTGCCTAATAAATAGGGCTTAGGAGTTTGTTTCATGCAACAACAATTTGTTGCATGAAACCAACATTTAGTTAGGAAATATTTGCACGTACTTATTATGGTGAGTGCAAATATTTCTCACACAATAATTTACTCACTCGCTCCTATATTGCGTGTGAACATGGCTACAGGCTAACACAAAACTAACTCACTCTTAATCAAGCTTAACTCCTATAGTGGGTGTGAACATGGCTAACACAAAACTGGTTTGGAAATAACCCAAACCATTAGCCAATGTAAACACGACGACTCCAACAACAATATCCCTTAAATCAATGCTCGCATAGGAGGCTGTGGCCTCCTCAACGGTGCAGATTGATGGCCTGATCAGCTGTAGTCTATTACAGTTGCAGATCTAAAGGAAGTGGTGTGAGAGCTAGAGGGTTGGTTGGGGGAAGGGAATGTGATTCTCTCTTACAGCATGAGCTTCTCTCTTATACTATGAAGATGTGTTTGTATCAGAATAACATTCCAACCTACATCTCCTAGTTGCTGGTGCTACTAGACACGTGCTTACAATATTATCACGTTTAGTTCTTAAGTGGTCTATTGTACATTATACAAAAAACAAGTCTAATATCTTTAGGAAACATGATCTCATAAGCAAACATAATGTCAACTCCCATACAGAAAATAGCCATTGATTTCCAAAATCATATAGTAACTTCAGTATGGAACAGAATATCATAGTTGTACAACAACTACATTGATTATTTTAAATGAGACTAAGCTAATGGTGTTTATCAAAAGATGCAGATAGTCTAATTTCTATTGTCAGGAATTGTTCTTTTCTAAGAAAAACGTTTTAGGATTTGCATTTCAATAAAACAAATAATGGTCTCGATAAAATCTAGAGCTATCAATCAAAGTTGGTGCAAATTAATGAATATTGACTAGCCCTAGCCCAGCATTGGATTCTTATAGAAGATGAATGTATGCCAAACATCCATATGACATAAAAATAAAATAAAAAATCAGTCAACTCACCAACCAATCCCTTGATGCCTCATAAATAAGAAGTCTTCCAAGCTCTGCCATTGCGTTTTCTGAAAGAAGACACATAACTAAGCATCCAAAATATTGTTATACTGAACAAATATTAAATATGTAATATGAAATATTCTTAGGGTAAAAATACATTCACAAAACGAAAAGATTAGGAAGAATGAACTTTGAAGCAGTCAATAAGAACAATCACAAGCAAGAATCTATTTGTAGTAAGTCAGACTGTTGATGGTGGTTTAGAACTACTACGGCTACAAGGTATGGGAGTTATGAAGACACTTTGACTGAAAAGTAATAATAACCAGAAATGTCAAGATTCTAAAATGAAAATACAAGATAATAATATACACATGTAAAGTTACAAAGTGTGATGTTAAGGAACAATAAATTGCACTCCACCTGAAAGAACAAAATGCTAAGTATGCTCTTTCAAGAGGTTAAAAGCTTAAAACTTTAAAGTAGAGACAACATTATAATGTGAACAGAAAAATAACTTTGAAGATAAAAATCAAAGTAAACTAAAGACACAAATCAGTGTTGTGAATGCAAAAAAATAAATAGGACGCACTTCCTGAAGAACAAAAATAAATTGTTTAGAAATTTGCTATGGTAGAATTAGGGAACTGGAGTAAACATTTGGAAAATGGAAAAGCAGATACAGGCTTGCTACTTATTCATGTTTAATTTGTTGGGAAATCGGCTTAGTTTATTTGGATTGCATGCATAGGAAACAAAATGCTTGTATAAATCACTTGCACTGAATACACGTCAAAACAATCCATTAAGCATAATAATACAAGAATAAAGTAGCACATGGAAAGGTATTGAGATATGAAGCCAAAATTCTCATAGAGCATTGGTAAATTTTTATATTCACTATTTTGGGAAGGTTTCAGATAGCTCTATTACAGAACGAGCTTAATATTCAAAAACTTCTATCGGGACTAGAAACAATGTGTTTAGACTGTTGCTTACCAGCATAAAAATTTTGCCATGATCAGGAACATTCAAATGTTTCTTTTTTCTTTGTTGTCGTTCAAAAGAGTGTTAATCCACAAGTCAATACATGCTCATGATTGAAAACAAGAAAGGAAACAAAACAAACAACATATCTATTGAAGTTAAAAATCCTTGTTGAAGAATCTAGAATTCAACAGTGGTTTCCTTGAGGGGAGAGAAATTGATCTTTTGATTAAGTTCAAAGAAGTTAATGGAAGTAAATAACATTAACAATTTGACCTTTAGAGAATGAGATACAAGGTGAATGCAAATTATAATGCTTTCAAGTAAATAATTTTTTGTTGGATTATTTATAGGGAGCTACAATATTTTAAAAACTGCCATGAGCAACAAAATTCACAGGCATGCACAAATGAATAAGATATAATCATATATATAAAAGGCACCAAAAAGACAGACACCAAAGTTATGTAAGTACCTCTTGGCATTATAATTCTAGTATCAATTTTATGCCCATAAAATCACTATTTGACCATATATGGTAAATATTGTTACAAAATTTCTGAACAACATTAATCTTTGTCAAAAATGAACACTGAAATCTTCAGGATATATCAAAGATCTTCAGAAATCAAAGTGCATGTGCAGATCATTGATGCAAAAACACCTAGGACATAATATGAGACAAAAAAACTTTTATGATAGAATCAATGAACATTACTTACTGAAAATAGGACATGGGCTTAGCTCATTTCAAGAACAGATACCCAATGCTTGATTAAGGGATGTGGAGGAACAAATACCTGTATATCCATTTAATGATCATCAAACAGAAGTAGGGATTATAATACAGTTCAGTAAAATTGAGAGAGAAACTCGAAATGATGAGATAGAAGATTGCACCAAGGTAAAAGGTCCTAAAATAGAGTACCAGCATCCTATCCTCAGTTATATTTTTGCTTGCTGTCGTTACCGAACAATTGACACTGAACCTGTGTTGCTTTGCCTCTTTAAACAGCAAGCTTGAACTTGGAAACTGCAGGCATTAAGTAATTACCTTAACATGAATATTTACCAAAGCAAAAATTTGGCACTGCCCCAGGGACAACTATAAAAGAGATGTAACCTGCCTATGTATCTTCATTTCTACGCAACAAACAGCATTTCCGAAAGCAACAAATCAGACTAAAAGTTAAATAAGTGCCATATATCTTTTTGCAGGCAGTCTTTTAACAATAAGTCATAGAATTATGAGCATAATTTAGACAATTTTTACGTTCGAAAACAAAGGAAAAAGAGATCATTGACACTTAGGACATGGACAAGGCATTTCATACATATATGTTGCAAATAAGGTTGATAACCTCAATTACTACTGAAACTTCCTAATGGGTGGAAAAGCCTTTCTCAGCCATGTAATTAAACCATTCATGGTTGCTCCTATGAAACACTCCAACAACGCTCGTCCCAAATGTAGGCGGGCACATTGTAGATGTCCACAAAAACCAAGTTTTTATGGCCCTTATTATTCCTAGGGCTACAGCCATATCATATCTCTCTTCTAGAGGGATTATAAGCTATGGCATTTATTGCTTTCTGATTCTTGATGCATTTTGCAGTCCTTTTGTACTCTCCATTATTTCTACAGTTTCTAGTTTTTTTCAAAATGCATTAAATGCTCCCTTTAATCTGTTTGTACTTGGACCTTTCTGTCCTATTAACCACTTATGGTCACTCATGGACATCACTAATGATTTCACTGTATTCTCCCTAAATGTCTAGAAAATTACAAGAATGACACACTTGAGCACCACTCACAGTTTCGGGTCTGCTATCTACATAGCATCTACTTGTCCATCTATAGAGCTTTTGGGTATAGTTCCTTGTGGAAACAGAGTCACATGCAAGAAGTAATGCCTTTAGCAAGGCTAGCACAATTATTTTAGAGAAAACTACTAGGGCTCGGGGGTGAGTGCAGGTGTGAGTATTGGGTATTGGGTATAGCATTTATGATATTTTGTAATGTCCCTTTCAGGCTGAGAGCTAAATTTTCTGAAAATTGCACAAAACCCTAATGACAGCAAACTGAAATTTATGACAGCAAAGTACAGAAATCTGAATTTAAATGACAGCAATTAAAAAAAAACCCAAATTAGGGTAGCGACCTAATTTTGGTCTGCAAACTCTCAGTACAATATGCAGAAATCTAATTCTTCAATTACTCTTCAAATACTCAATTACAAAAGTACTCAAAAGGCTTAAAACACTTGAGAATATTTTAAGAACAATGAAATAATTTTTCTGACAAACAGCTGAATTTATTTCATCAATTTCATGACGGAAAATAGAATAAATTACAGCACATCGGTAGAAGCATTTGAAGCTCAAATTAATGTGGCAATGAATGCCCTAGGGCAGAATTGAAGGTTGAACAAACACTAGCTCCAAAGAAACCCCTGAAAATAGTCGGAATCGACCCCAAAGTGGGTCACTCAAGTTCCCAGGTGGGTCACCCAAGCTGAAAATGCCCTAGATCTGATCCAAAACACTGTAACACAACAAAACACTGAAATGTGTGGCTGTTCCACACCCAAAAATCTGGAATTCTGATCTGCCCTTGAAGCCCTAGCTGAAAATTGTGCCCTAGCACTGAAATTCTGAATTGTAGCTCTGAGATTCTGAATTGCAGCTCAAAATATGACATCTAAATGAGATCACCAATGCAGAATTTGCGGGTTTTCGCCCTCGATTCTTAATTCTATTGAGGGTTTTCGTCCCTGATAGGATACCAATGACAGTTTCCATCCTCAATGGCTGAAACTTGCAAGCACAAGCTCCAATCTCCACATAAAAAAGAATTCATATGACAAGTGATGCCTTTTTCCACCCCTAGCAACTCCTTATAATTGTGGGTGGCACAATCCACAAAAAAGGGAGCCCAAATGGATTGTCCCCTTTTAAGTGTTGTGCTCCCCTTTTAACTCCATCACTTCTAATTTTCAGTAGGTGTTTGCACTTTTCGACCAACTTCACTTTCTAGTGTTATAATCAAAAAGTTGCTTTTACAAAAATAATACAAGGCTAAAAATAGCAACTTACAATTACAACATTAAAGTACTTCCCTTGTTTTTCCCTTTAAGCCCACAGGAAGTAAAAATGGGCCCAAGGTATTCATATCAAACTAGCTTTGAGAAGGGGACATTACATATTTGGGTTCATATGTACGAGACTGTGGCAAAGTACCCAAGTACTAGTTACAGGTGCATGCACCCTGGAAAATGGGTATAAACACCCTGCTTCTGAACTTTCAGTAATTACTTTGGCACAGTATTCATCCACCATCAAAGATTCCTTATCAGACCTGACAAATGTTTTTTATCCTGAACATGTAGCTACAGTTGAGCCATGAAAAGATATGAAAAAGATAATCCTGGATCCATTTTCAAAACCCATGATGGTTTATCTATCACTAACTAGATACGATAAAATTAACACCATTTGGATATATAATTCCCTTTAAATTTACGGAGATTCTGAATCTCGTGGCAATGTTTTGTGTTAATGCAATTTTCATTTTGGGGAAAAATAGTTTTCAGGATGGAAAAGTTGACCGGCAGAGAGAGATATATGCTGGAATGGTATATGGATAGCTCAACATGCCCATTTTTATCTAAGTTGAAGTTCATCATTTTAGTTGAAGATCTCTGGCTATGATGATAAAGATAAGAAGAAAAACTTAAAAGGATTGAAAAGGGGTTGTTGATATTAGACAAAATTACACAAATATTTGCAGGTGGTTAACCTGGTACACTAAATCTTACCTAACACCCCATGAGGAAGGGTGGAGGGGCGGGTTAAGGGGTGCAGGCTAGCATCTTTTTGGCAGGTGTTGAAGAGAAAATTGATGTCACGTGGAGATTGGAAATTTTGGCTATGATGCATGTTTTTAGGAGTTTTATTGCCAAACTCTATAAGATCAAAAAAAATTATCACAAGAAATAGACCACAATTATGCTGCCATTTGTCAAAAATATCCCTTGAAATTCTCTGCACCTCTTGCAAACTTCTTGTCCTTCATCGCTACCATCAGTTGAAATCTTTCTTCCTAAAAAGTACAGCCGCTCCTACTTTTGAGCAAAAAAATTAAAATTTGCAGATGTTGGATTTTATCTTTCATACGAATAGGAACAGTAGTCCCCTCTAGGGTACCAAGCTCTTAAACCGAGACAATCAAACAAAGCTTGAAGGATTTATTTTTAAACTATACAATCTTTTAAACAAGTAAAGTCGTATGAAACATTTTGACCTAAATGATGTTTAAAGCCATCTCAGTTTATCATTAATGGAGGACACTTGTAGGATCATGACCCAGGTTGAATGCCCCATTCCAATAAGAAAGCTCATAACTCTAATGGAAATGTGAGGATGCTGCGGTCTAATGATTACATGGTAAATTGGAACATGACCCATATTTACAATTCTTAAGAATGTGGTGCAAGCATATCATACAGCTCAAAATATGTGGCTCATAAACTCACCCAAGATTTTCCACAGATACTACTAAGAGTGTGACCAAGGTTCAAATCCCCCAGTTGTAATAAAGCAGCTAGATAGAGTGAACATGTGGCGAAGTCTATGACTCTGGTAAACATGTGGCAAGGTTGTCAGTAACCAAATTCTAGCAAGAACATGTTTACAAATCTTAAGAAGATAGTCCAAATACATCCCACAGGTAATTAGGGGCAGTCCATAATCTCGCCAAGGTTGACCCAAACGACCAGTACCATGCCATAAGCTCAGTAAACATAAGGCCGAGGTTGAGATATAACTACATGCCGAATAACCCATATTTACAAATGTGAACAATATGGCCCAAACATACCCCAATGGGAATTAAAGGCAGCCTCTAATCTCGCCTAAGATTTACCAAGAGAAAAATTCCGTCAAACCATAACTTCGCAAACGCGTAGCGAGGTTGTTATGTAACTGCATTCCAGCAATTACCCATGTTCAGAAATCTTAACAATATTGTCCAAGTACAGCAAAACACAATTAAAAGTAATCCATAATCTCGCTTAAATTTCCCCAGAAAAACAACACCACCCATTAGCAAGCAAGGGAAAAATAAAATGTTTAAACGATGAAACAAGATTATCCATGCGCTTACTTAAAACACCCAATTCAGACTGCTTAATTCAGATCCTAGATGAATCATGAACCATAAAGCAAAGATGAAGAGCAAACAGTTTTTACCTTTGCATAACACTGTCTCTGCAACAGTTTGCATTGTTGCAGAGGACTACTGCGAAGATGGTGCGTGCCATTGTTTATGGGGTGAGATGAAGAAACAGGGGAGACGGAGTTTATACATCTCATTGACATGTTTGTTGGAATGAATGAATTTGATCTGATTCGATGTTGAATCCATAGATATGAAATGATAAGATGATAAGTATTTTACCTTGACGCTACATTCCCAGTGCCACCTTGAAATAGGTAAATTTTATGGATAAAATCTGACTACCTTTGCTATCACTATTATAATGAAAGTGGGGTAATTATTATTGAAAATCGAAAGCTACAATCTCTTATTCAGAGAATTGAAGTAAAAGTTTAATTCGACCCATCCATGTGGTTTTTTTTTTTAACTTTTGACTTTCTTGTAGAGCTAAAATAGGACGCGGCTCCAAGTGGGATCAACATTGGTTTTTTATTTTTATTTCTAAATTCAAATCAACATTGATTTTGACAGGGTAATTATCTTGTAATCGGTAAAGTAAGATTTTCTATTAAAAAATTTGATTTTGACAGCATAATTATCTTGTAATCGGTAAAGTAAGATTTTCATCTTTAAAAAAAAATGATTGTAAGATTTGCACCCAAGTTGAGGGTGTATATAAATAAATCAAATTTTGAAAAATATATACATATATACCCTTTAATAGATTTATTTTGTTTCTTAATCTAAATATTTTTTTTTTTTTAGCATTTTTATTTTATGGAAAGTGGTTTTTAAAGAGATTTAAATCAATACCACTTATGTGGCATCATGTGATTGGGTGATTCTTTGATGTGATTTGATGTGACACATTTTATTAGTTACTTTTTTTTCAAATGTTGAATGACAAATGTACATGTACTAGTCACTCACTTTACAAATACCCTCACCATTATTGGTCCATGCTCCACTATTGGCTCCTCTCCCTAATGGGGATTCGAGGGAGTGCTTATGACCATGTTCTTAGTTTTGGCTCGTCGGTTCTATATTTCGTTATTGGTTATTAAGTGATATCATTTTTTCACATCATTTATTAGGTATTTAAACATTTATAAGTTTGGTATGCAAGTGTTTGAGCGAACACCTCATTACGTTGTTCACCAAGGAGAGGGTGGAAAAAATGGGAGATTTCATCATCAATTTGAATAACAAACAAGTAGAAATTCAAAAATAATAATCGTTGAGTTTACGAATGCGTAGGCTTTGTTGGCCTCGTTGACATGTTGTCATGCAATGTGCAACAAGGAAATTAACAATTTCTAGCATAACAACTATACCCTTGTCCTAATTTTTTCAAGTCCCTGTCAATTCCAAGACACCCCGAGTCTATCTAGTCAGTCCAAGTGACCTCCGATTAATGTTATCTCATCCCCTATGTGATTTAGGAAAGTCCATTCATTCCCCCTAGGTGATTTTAGGAGTTCATTAAAAGTTGCAAGCTACAGGCAATTGTGGGAAGGGTTATCACTGGCCTTCTTAGGGCTAGAGCAACCCCATGGAGCGGAGCAAAAAAGCCAAAACAGACGTGGAGGTGATTCAAATGTCTTGGGACATCATGGAAGTGATTCAGGAAGATTTTGGAAGGGTTCGAGAGAATTTGGGGCAATTTCGCCAAAATTAGGGTTCACATGCCTAATCAGTGCACAAACCAAAATAGTTGTTGAGGTTCCAAAGGTGATTCAGGGAGCTCCAGGATGGAGTTAGGAGAAAAAAAAAAATTTCGAAAAGATAATTCCAAGACCTACAAGATGGTAAAATTAAATTTTTTTCACAACACTTTGGTGCATTAGGTCTGAAAGTAGTTTTTCTCATGCAAGTGGAGTACCAAATCAAAAATCCATTTTTTAGGGATAAAATGGAAGAATCAAGACATAATACCCCCACCATTGGATTCAAAAGGCCATTTATATTCAGGATCATATAAAATTTCACCAAAAATTCCATCGGGAGCTCAAGTTATCATCGTCTCAAGTTGTCCTCTTGGAGCGAGTTCGGGAGTTAGCCAAATTTTGGGAGGACACGTGTCAGCTCCAGGAGCCTGGCGGGATTTTGTGTCCCTGATGTCCCTCAAGGTCAAGGACATCAACCATGAAAAAATGTGCCCAACCCCCATATGACCTCTAAAACCTCATGCGACCTTCAGGATTGTCAGTTCAACCCCGAGTGCTATTGGGAGCTCAAATTCCCTGTCGTCGGATCTCCGCCACATGTCATCTCCAAGAGCGCCATGGAATTTTATGTCCCTCATGTCCCTCACATGTCAAGGACATAAAACCTTGAAAAAATTTCCATCCCTCTAGGGAAACTTTTGGTCACCCATGTGACCCGCTTCTAACCCCTCAGTGCTTTAAAGTTGATTTTCTAGCTCTCACTCCCTATCGTCGGATCGCCGCCATGTGTCACTTGTCTTGCTCACCATGGAAATTGATGTCCCTCACCTCAAATCAAGAACAAAAAAATTTCCAAACACTCTCAGTGCATAATTTTAAAAAAAAATTAAATCCTCACCTACCACTTTCTTCCCGCTTCTTACATCTAACTCTCTCGTGCACAATTCTTCCTCCAAACTCCTCTGCAACTTCCCACCACCACTCCACCATTGTTGAACCTCGAACCAAGTCTATCATAGAAGTGTTTTCCTCCACTCCATGAAATCATACAAGTCTTAGAAGGAGGTTTGAGCAAACAAGGAAGAAGAAGCGAAGAACGAAGAGAAAAAATAGTGAAAATCTCCATTGCCGTGAAACGGAGATTCGTAGAAATATTGCAAACCAATGCACGAAACAACGCATTGTTTTTTGTTGTTACTTCCTCTCTTAAAAACCATCAGAAACATGCCTTCAATCCCTCCTTGTGCTGCACAGAACATTCACAACGAAGAAATCTTCTTTCCGTCCCGATGAAGAAAAGTTGTATTTCCCATCAAATCGGTTGTCAGATTGAAACAAGATTTCACCAAGTATAAGAAGGAAAAACCACATCAAAAATATATTTTTTATGCAAATGGAGGAGAAAACCAGACCTGCAATTTTTGAGGTCCATTAATGGTTATCGTGTCTAGAAGCACTATCAGGTCCAAAAATTGAAAGATTAAAATCTCCTAGACTATTGAGCGGGTAGGTCTAAAATTTCATAAGGGCAATATTGGGAAAAAAACCTATATTGGAGAACTTTGTTCCACATCAATCCGACCTCCAAAAGCTCGCTTTCTAAAAAATAGCAGATCTTCTCGCATAGAAATTCATTATTTTGGGAAAGTCATCAATAGAAGAACGTGCAAAGGAGACAGAGACATTGGAGATGCATTGTAGCTAAGAATTCATCAGAACGGGCATTTTGGCACTTACTAAAAATAGTAAGTTGTCCCACGAGCACCTGCCAAAAATAGAAAGTCGATACAAAAGGAGAGAGGAATGCAGGGAGAAGGGGAAATCGGAATCGCAACATTCAATTGACGTTCGAGGGAGTTGCATTTTCTTACTTAATGAAAAATAGTAAGTTGTTATTTTAGGGAAAACATGAAGCAGAAGTGGATGGGATAGAAGATGGCATAGCCCTTCACTGCGAGTACGAGATAGAAGACAACGATGTCTTGTACATGGACTTGAATGACCTAAGAACTTGCATGACAACCAGAGACCGAAAGAATATTGAAGATCAGATATTCACCAATGGCTTGTTCGCTTTGTAGGACACCCAGTGTCTGTCCAAAGTCTTGAGTTAGTCCTAGCCTACTCTCACCACTATGAGCCTGAAACATGAACCATCGAGCCGACAATGGTATAAAGAATGGTGGTCATTAGCCCTAGAACCATCTCACTTTCTCTGCAGATACCGACATCACCTAGCATGGTCGTCATCTCAAAAGATAGGGCCTTGCACGATTGGGAAATGATGGATGCATACGTACAAGGGGTTACGCTTGGGTCGTGGTTGAAAACAGGGAGAAATCCCTCAAGGATGCCCAAGAACCTTCCAAGGTGTGAGTTCGAGAAGGATATTCGGATGTCATCACTCTCCTCAGTAGAGTAATGGGTGAAGCAAGCACAAGAGACTTCCAAGACTGGATGGGCCTTTTCATCTTGATGTTAATGAAGGAAAACAAAGAATTGACTGGGGGCAGATCATTAGCGACAACCTCCATCTGCAACTACTCCAAGTACCCATGATAAAGAAGTTCCACATGACTTCTTACTTGGTCTACCTCCTCGCTAGCTCAAGATCATTCAAGGGATTGGCTCTCATGTAAAACATCACGCCAAGGTGCCTGCGTTCGAGAAACTTCCACATGTGGTGATGGAGGAAAGCCATAGGCATTTCGCTTGTGTGAACGACATGTTCACAATGTATGTGTTCTAAAGCTTAGAAGGGGATCTAGAAGCTAGGATGTCGTCAACAGCGAGCGTCCTTTATCAAGAAATATGGTTCTTATTTCATACAATTCTCGACCTTCTCCTACTTGCGAGTTGTTGGCTTTGACCAAGCTCCGCTAAGGCTGCCTAAGTACCTTAGTGACCAAATTTTATTGTTTGAGCTTTGTAGACAGATCATTCAAGTGAATAACAATCTTAGAAGCAGGAGGAAGAAGTTGATTCCATTTCCTATCTCTCTCGGGGTATTCACATGCAAGAGCTCAAATGATGCATCTCATCTGGAGGTTGTTTTCGCTCATTTGACTTTACATTCCTACATTGTTAGGCCTAATTTTGACATCCGAGAAGATCCCAACTCTTTCTATGTCCCAAGAATTGCAACACGAGTTGTAAGTCGAGGACTACTGGGCCAATTACATTGATGAATTTGAAGTGTGTGAAAAGGACCATATGAGGATGACAATCAGTGAGATGAAGAAATTCAAGTTCTCTGGTATGAAGATATTTTGCATGATGATGGGACAAAGATGTATGACCCTAAGTACGCGGTGAGTCAAGATGTCCCCTTTACCTCCAATCAACTGGTATGTTCATGAATCAGGGGATATATTAGAGAGAGACTAAGAAGGTGGTGAGGAGAACGAGAAATTGGTTTTAAAAGAAGTGAACCATGATCATCCAGTCACGAGGAATTCCCAAGTCGAATCAAGTCTCCCATCAGTCATCTTCAAAAGTCGTAGAGGTGACTTCCAATTCTAAACACTCCGGAGCAAGTTCGAAAAGAAAGGCCACATAATTGGAAGCTTCTCCTCACGAGAAGATGTCAAAGAAACTCGAGGGTAGAATAAGGCTCATTTGCATCACTGTGAGAGGAATATTTGATCACAGAAATGTAGGAAGAAAATATAGTGGCGAAACACAAGTGGATGAAGAACACATGGTTCAAGATCTAGTCTTCGAGCCACCACAAGAGGTTTCACCTCTTGTTGACACCCATGCCTCTCTCATTTAGGATTTGCCTCCTCCTTCAGAACAGGGAACTGTTGGTGCACTTATCATTGAGCTCGATTCGATGAGATGTTTCCTCGATACGAGGAAACAATTGTCCCTAACACCGCACTATGCAGCAAGTAGCAACCCCTAATCTATCAATGATTGTCTCATTGGCAAGGAAAAAAAGATCAAGAAAGCTCACACATACAACCTCACGGTTCTCCAGTGGGGAAACGGGTATTCAATACATCAAGTGGCTCAGCCCAAGGTAATCAAGTCAATAGATGAGATGACACCAGCTGATTATGAGATGAGCACGATCTAACTGGGACCAGTAACTCATGAAGGGGATTTGCACATGTATCAGCAATCTTCTTCTTGCATGGTGGTGAGGAATAAAGAGTATAAGAAGAAGATTGATGAACTAAAGGAGTAGGTGTGAACTCTATCATTCTATGTGCAACATCTAGTTGATCCTAATGCCACAAAAATTCCCACTAAGGAATTTGTGCCCATCAAGTAGCTTCAATCTAGAATCCATCAGGAAGACACACGAGTTCACAATACAGGGGCGAGCGAATAATGAATGGATTAACTCAATTTTTGAAAAAGGGAAGTCAGTGCTCTAAGAAGTGGTCAAACTCTTCGCTTACATGTGTGCAATAACAAATAGGACACAGACACTCAAGGAGGACTTGGAGAAAGAAAGGGACTATTGGGAACCTTTAGGCCCAGTAGTAGATGAAATGAGTAGCACTTATCGCCAGGAGTTGATTGACAGGAAGATATTTGAAACTCCCTCAGAAGACTTATCACATGTATGGGTGAGGTCCTTAGCAATCAAGTTTGAGGCAATCAATCGGGCCATCACATAGTTGGAGGAAAAAGAGGAACAAGCATACAAATTGCAGGATAGTGTAAATCAGAAAATTCAGAAACTTGGAGTACCTGCAATGGGTGAGGATACAACTGTTGATGAGTTGGTTGGTCCATTTGAAGAATACGTCAAGAAAGAGGTAGGCAACCCATCATCCTTCACTAAGGATACCCTCGACTTCCTCTTAGAGATTTGGGCCTCTATTGCACTTATCGCAAAGAAACATTCATCATGGTTCGGGAAGTGCAAAGACATCAACAATGTGGTTGATGGATGGACAGATACCTTGGGCTATGTTCACATTCCTCATGACGACAAAGTGGAACCTAAAGATCTTGTTTTTGCAAAGATCTTAGAGGAACATGGGCCTTCTCAAGAGCACAAAATGGAAACCAGTCAGGAAGCGAGATCAAATCCATTGCAACGGCTCATTCTTCTGCATAATTCTTCTTATTTCTCCCTTCTTCTTCCTCCTCCTCTTTCTCTCTCTCTT
The DNA here is from genome assembly GCA_018340775.1 of Taxus wallichiana var. yunnanensis. NCBI lineage: Eukaryota > Viridiplantae > Streptophyta > Pinopsida > Cupressales > Taxaceae > Taxus > Taxus wallichiana. Next base: position 668,515,955 of record CM031242.1, read on the forward strand.
CTCTTCTCACCCAACGCTCTCTCTCATCAATGTTATATTTTTGCGTTGTGGTTTGCACTTTTTAATATAACTTTAAGTGACTTTAGAAACATAATGTAAACTTTAAGTCACCTTGATTTTATAAAAGGGACTTAAATATTTAAGTGGAATATGAACAGTCTAAAGTCAAATTAAAGTATTTGAAAAGTCATCGGGAAGATGAAGAGTTGCCTTCTCTTCTATAAATTGTAACAAGCTCCTCATTTGAGCTTCTTCTTAGACAACTTCTGAGACTTCTTAGATATTGGAGCTATTTTTGTGAATTCATGAGAGAGATATCCTTGTGAAGAGAGCAAAGAGATAGCAAATTTCTTCCATTTTCCCTACTAAAAAATGTCTTCTATTTCTATGTTATGTACAATTTCTACTTGAGCTTCAATAAAGGAAGAAGGAATTTTAGCCTTTTTTACTAAGGATTTTAGTGGTACTTTGTGCTCATTAAACGCTATTTGGTCTTGTTATTATTATGCAAATTTGTTTTCTTCTAAATTCAAGTGCATGTAATGAAATTTTTGGCTGGTGTATGCAAGTCTCTGATTTTCTACTTGCAGCATTAGTTTCTCTTTTCTAACTTTCTCACTCCCTTTCCCACTTTCCTAGCAAATTCTGTCTTGCAAATATATGCAAGCTTTTTTCGCAGGTCGGTGGAGTGCCCCTATTGGATCCCCGACCGAAAGGATACCAGGATAAAACTCACTTTTACTCGCTCATGCAAGTATGACAGTTGCATCGATTAAGTAGAGGGACTTAGAATCCCAAAGTGTTGGCAAGATAACCACTAATTTGTCCTTGACAAATTTTCTCGCCAACAGACATTAAAAAAATTATTTATCTATTTATGCACCTTTAGGGTAGTGCTTTCTTCTTTCATGATCTCTCCACATGAGAAAGATTTATTAGATGTTTTACCCAGAGGAGGAGACAATTGTGCAAATAAGGCTAAAAATTTATCATAGAAGGTTTTTATGAGATGTTGTATCCCCAAGAAAATACTCATGATATCATTTTGGAAGTTCCTTAGTTTGTAAATGTTTGTTGTTGGCTTGAAAACCATACCCGTATTGGATTTTTTTTGGTAGAATCCCCTCTCAAAATTAGGTTTAGTTAGCTTGGCAATCCCATGGTGTCAAGCTCAAAGGGATGGATAAGGTCGACAAAGGGCTTCTTCTTTTTAGGTCTACATACCTGACAATTGTGCAATCATTATTAAGAATTGACCTTGATTTGTTAAAAGACCTCATCTTGTTTTCTCTCTACGATTCAATTATTTTCTATATCTCTAACAAAATTAAGCTTAAGGTACCTATTTGGGTTGAATTCCCTAAGTACATCTGCCATGGTCCGAGAGATTTTTGTATCTCTAACAAAGTCAAGCTTAAGGTCCATATTTGGGTGATATTCCTTGGATTGTTGCTTTCCCTCTTGGGATTTGTTGAACAACTTGCTAACCAAATAGATTTTATATAGCCTAGCCTTAAAATATAATTTTTGTGTGAAGATGACCTTTCTCCGAAATGATTAATATCTAGGTATGTGGGCAATGATTCACACACCATATTATGTACATCAATCTTTCAAACACTTTCTTTCTTTGTCAATCTCCTAAGCATAAAATAAGTGACTATCCTCATATGATTTATGTTAACCCTTTGGCAAAACCATCAATTGAGCATTAAAAATCCTAAGATTGGATGAATGACAACTATAAATTCATTGACAAGAAAAATAAGTATAATAATAGGAATAACATAATTCCTTATGTAAACCCCCACTCAATGGTTTAGTCACCACTACTAGATGGTCTCATGTTTCTTAAAGCCCTAAAAATCAACTCTAAGGTGATACTAACAAACATTTTGTAAGAAATAAGTGTCAACTTAAGCTCACAAAATGCATTGACTTCTTTACTTCCCACTATGGATCTATTTTATGTGAAATGGAGACAAGGGCTCAAACCACACAAAGCATTACCAATTAGAAGCTTAAGTAAATATAATAAATCAAACTTGTAAAAAGGAGAAATAAACTAAAATTGAAAGGAGAAAGTGTACAATAGTGTGAGGAAAACCCCACCTAAAACTTGTTCCTAAATTAACTAATGAGAAGACTCGGAATGCTCGTGAACATATGGTAGACAAAATCAACAAATTTGATTTCCTAGAAATTTGTCTTTGACAGCTTTCAGTGAGGAGACATTTGTGGTTAATAATACACACCTGCTCCACTAAATATGTTCTTTGTTGACTATGCATACGAGAAAAATTGACTTGCATTCTCCTCTAGTTTGCAATGTGAAAACATATCTTTTATTCATACTGGGGATGTGTGAATCTCCTTATGTTTCTCCCTTACAAACTATAATCAAACACTCAATGGTACATGAAAGAAAACAACTTGTACTAGGTTTGTTGCACTAATTCCCTAAACCTCCTATTAGTAGGTCATGTGTCCAAGTCCTAAGCACCACAACACACTAGGTATGTACAACGCCCCCACAACAACATATCACACAAGATGTTCACCTTGTGCGCTCACTCGAGGTGTGAGAGAGGAATGGTTCCACTTAGTTTCAGCCTACGTCACAATGTCTATAATAAGGTACACAACTTATTTAACTTCCAATCATTAAGAACACACTCATCTCAAACGCACATATGTAATGAGAACACCGACAAAATAACTACTAGGTGTTTTCACCCTTTTAAAGTTTTGATTAGGGTTTTTATGCCTATGATCAAACAAGGAATGAAATAGGAGTTACAGGGAGTTATTCTAACTAATTAATTTCCAACATTAATAATTCAATATCAAAATAACACATTAATACTTACAACAAATGTACATGATGTAATATAAACTCACAAATACATGAGATTGAGTGCACTTAGCTGATTACATGTGATTCTAGAAAAAATTGGTTTATATAGATGTTGAAATAGAGGTATACAGATTTGAGAATGTGGAATCAAAGCGTGACCTAAGAGCCTACTAGGGTAGGATTGTATAGTAGGGGTAGGAACATCCGCATACGATCTTGACATCTTTGTATGGTTTTGCACCTTCTCAAAACTACGTTCTTTAACTTTTTGGGTTTGTCATTTTTCTAATTTTATGTTTGTCTTTTGATGAATGTCGTTGATACTTTGACCGTAATTATATCATGATGTCAGTCCAAGGTGGTGTCCATGACTATTTGCAACAAAGAGAACAATTAAAACCGTGCTCAACATGTGTTCACTATTGAATTCAATCAAATACTACTTCTAAATGCAATTAAGGAATGCCTTCTATTAATAAAACAAAAGATTACTAAATTCAGAATTAAAATGCTAAAAGCAATGAAATTCGGTAATTAAACAAATGTTGAATAACAGAGATTAAATAAACAAGAAATGATCCCTTCACATTGGGGAGGAGTGGCCCTTGTTCCTTCCTCCGATCTGGTTAAGTATTATAATTAAACAAGTAAATTTAACCCAAAATCATGCACTTTATTGAATAAAATAATTTCTTCAATAACAACTAACTAACTCTATAATTCTACTACAAATTCCATTTTATATCAAGAGCAATCCTTTTCATTTTATAAGAGAACGAATTATTTGCGATAATAACTAACTACTACTTAAGCTGAAAGATCTTTATGACAACACCAACTCATGAGTTACAACTATGAAATAATAAGTGCATGTTGCACTTAGATTAAATTTCATCTTGCTAACTTTGAGTGGAGTCCTTGATTAACTCTCAGTTGATATGATTTAACGATTCCAAAGGATATCAAAGATCATACATTGAATCCCTAAAATCATGGTGACTACAGGTTGTTCCGTCCATTTGTTCCATGTCTCCAATCAAACTGGATGTTAAGTTGGGCTTGCATAATCCACATGAGTCACATGATGACTAGATGATAGTCCATGTTCAATGCTTTACCATATCAACTCATATGCTAACTAAATCAACTCACCTCCTTGTCGTTCGAGTTCTTTTCTTTCTTCATATGAATAATATGCTTACGTAGCAGTAGTCCGACAATAATGTGTGGGTGAGTCCTACACTCCATAGTGAGTCCTACACTCCATAGCAAGTCCTACGCCAATGCACAGTGAGTCCTACACTCCAAAGCAAGTCATGCGCTCCAAAGTGAGTCTTGTGCCAATGCATGGGTGAGTCTTGCGCTAATGTGTGAATGAGTCATGTGTGAGTCTTGCACTAGGCTTAAGATATGTTCTTCAACCACATTGTTAGTGCATACAAAGATTCATTTAAAATCATTTGAAGAAGCATAGATAAGATGAAAATAAACAAGGTTTATGCACAAAACTTCCTTTCAAATATATTAAAGTATTAATTAAAAAATGATAATATCAGTCTTAGTACAAAATGATGACACAACAAAATGAGGGTTTACATAGGAATTAGTAGGGCTCATCACTCCCCACACTTAAGGGTTAGCAGGTCCTCCTACAGGATTGTTGTTCAAGGCTTCAACAATACGTGTACAATTATACTCATTTGTAAAAGTGAGCCATGTTTCCTTTTGTTATGTATTACAAAATCCAAATAATTTGATCATTGTTTCCCTCTATGTTTTATAGCTTTCAACAAGTTGATCTTATGTGGTGTTCCATCTTGGCACAAGGGCTAATACCAATGGTGGCCTAATCTCATGTCGATCCATTTCTCTTGCATTTCCAACATGATTTTGCATAAGTCTTTTGCCCTCTTTAATGACCACCAAAGGTTAGTTAGGGATATAACCTCCTTCTTCTTCCGACCTCTGGAAGTATTCCATACCATAGCTGACAAGCAAGGAAATTCATGTTAAATTTTGGGAGTACATACTCCCAGAAGTCTGATACATAAGTTGAGATATTTTCTTTGTACTTGTCCATAAGTTGTAGACAATAAACCTGGGCCTGATATCTCTAAAGAATTTGATTGGAGTTGGGAGATCATGCCTCATCAAGAGGCTTGCATTAGTTTATTCTCTCACATATTCCCCTCTTTTCTCATGCCATACAGATTAATGTCTTAAAGTGGAAACAAAATACCTCAATTACACTTCTCCTACATATAAATTGATTGGTATTTCCACTTGCTCAGGGAGAAGAAACTTGTGGACATAAAATTCGCATAAAAATTCTTACCAACAGTATGTGAGTTACTTCATATGCTCTAATAAATTATTTATCATTGTCAAACTCTATGGATTCGGTGGAGCAGACTCTAGAATCTTTCCATTTGAATAATTTCTCCCTTAGGAATAATGCATAAAAATGGAAGGTGCCATACAAGAAAGGGCTTGGTCATATAACCAATAGAGAACAAGCATGTTATCCTAAAGTATCTTCTTTAATATTTTGTTCTCTTCTACCACTCCTCTAAGATCATATCACTCTTTCATCCATATTACCATACCTTTAAAGACAATGATTTTTGGGAATATGAAGTCTGTTTGTATTATTTGATCAAAGTAGTTTCCACATACTCAGTTTTCTTTTTATCTCTTTGTAAGAACAAAAGTTCTATGGTCAATTATACGTTCTAGACTAAAGACATTGAATTATTTGTTCTCTCTCCTCTACATTATGTTGTAGTTACTAGATGACTTCTTCTTTCTGCTCTAATGAATGTTGGAAGTGTTGAATTCTATGTTCCTTTTCGCCTCCGACCGAGAGAAAATTTCCTCTTTTGTTTGTAAGATAAGTTGCAAATGGGTAAATTTCTTGAGCTTGTTGTAGCTCATATTGAACCTTAGAAATGGACAACACTTAGGTAATAATGGTATCATAATCAACATGTGAGCTAGGCTCATCTTCAAGCATGGGTGTTTTTTCTTTGTCATGAATGAGTGATTCTTTAACCATGATTTGTTTTTTTATCAATCTCCTATTCATAAACAGGACCTAAAGGGGATACAAAGTTAGGTGGAAAAGCAAGAGGTATCTGGTGTAGGAATCACATGATAACCGATGCTTCTTGTTCCTCCTATGAAGGAAATTTTTTTGTTTGATGCTCATCTAGGGTATGGGTTGGCCCTGATAACCTAAGACATTTCCTTGGTATGTCTGAGGTAGAGGGCCCTCTTTAGAACTAAAGCAGGTTCAAGGGCATGTTTCTTTTAGAAATGGACCTAGTTTTTAAGCCCATGGCGCTTCTTAATGAAATGATGCTTACGAGATGAGGTGAATGAGACCTTAGAATTTGAGATAAGAGGAACCCCATCAGAATTTCTTAGCAAAAAAGGAAACAAAGTCAAACAAAAATTAGGAAGATTAACTTTGTTGTGGCCTTTGGCTTGACCATGGCGTAGGTGAATAAGGATTCTCAAGACAGGGCCTAAAATAACCTCATATTGACCGTCACATGTAAAATATTTGATCACCCATTTTGCTACATCCGCCCATGGCTCAGGGAAAGTACTCATTTTGATGCCCTTGGCCTTTCCTTTATTATCAATAACTAATTCTAATTTTTATTTCTTTCCAACAAAAAAATGTTTAATAATTTAATAGTGGGGAGTCCTGAAATTAACCAATTGTCCTTCTTTTAGATACTAGAAATGTGACTAATTATGGAAGGGATAAATGAGATTTTATTACCTTTCACTTTTGAGTGCCCTTCCTAAGCGTTTCTTTCTACAAATTCCTTTTTCATCCTTGGGTTGAATTCCTCATATGCAAGCATGAAATCCAACCATCTTTCTTTCTTAAAGATTGAGCACGGCTTTCTATCAAAGAGCAATTCAACCGAACTTGTTGATTCATGAAGAAGCCTAATCCCCATGGTTGGTATTTGGAATAGAGAAAGTAGTGGCATAGAACTGAAAGGAACTAAAGCATAGGAATGGGGAAAGTGATAACGTAGGAATAACATTTCTATTAGCGCATGAGTGGAACTAATGATGACACGTGAGTGGAACGATAATAATGAAAATGGGAAAAATAATCTCGATGTGTTGCCTTATTTGACGCCCCTATAATCCACACAAACCTTCCATTTACCATTATTTTTAGGCACTATAACTAATGGAGAAACCCATTGGCTATATAAAATTGGATAGATGAATCCTACCCTAAGAAGTTTCTTAATCTAAGTTTTTACAATATCTCTTAAGGCAGGGTTTATCCTTCTTTGTGGCTGCCTAACTAGTCTGGAATCAGTTGTGTAAATGTGGTGTGTACAAATCTGGGATGAATACCCTTCATGTCACTATATTCTCGAGAAAAACTGAAGGATGAGAGCATATAAGCTTGAACAAGGTGTTCTCCTCTTAACTAGTCAACCAACTATTGAATGCCAATGTTTTTCCTCATAAAATTGGTAGTTGCTTGGTGTATGGGTGAAGAGAATTTACCACATGGTATTCTCTTAGTAATGCATTCAAGGGGAACATGCGAGGAAACAATATGTGGATCTCGGTAATGTCATGGAAGATGATCTTAGTCAGATCTATGTTTCATGAGAAAGGACAAATTATAGATTGATTGTTTTCATCTATCATGTCATCCTTTATTTCAATTCATTATAGTGCATGACTCATACATAGCCCAACGCAAGACTCACAATCACAATTCTAGATCTATTCGAATGTTCTTGAATTATAACCATAGCTAAAGATGAAACCATATCCTTTGCTTCCTCTAGGTCCTTCCACCATTTGTTTATCCTTAGTGGAAAAAGGATTTATGGTTGGATCAATGGATGACTTCTTTGAATCATGCCCATTTGTAATGATCATATTTCTTGTTCTAAAATCAATAAGAGCTACTGCAGTGGCTAACCAAGGGCATCCTATGATCAAGGGATATCCAATTTTCTTATTCTTTATTTTGATAACCATAAAATCTACTTGAGTAATCCCATGCTTCAATTGTTATGGTTACATCTTCTATGATCCCTTTGGGTTTGGCTACAAATTGATAATCCATTTGTAACACTATTGGAGTTGATTGTGGTTCAGGAAGAGCCAATGTGGAAAAAGTATCAATAGTCATCACGTTAATTGCAACCCCTAATTCAATTAGAACATTTGGGATCTTCACATCTCCAATACAAATTATAACAATTGGACTCCTAAGGTCACCATATTTTGGGGGTCATATTCCCTTCCAATATGCTAGCCAATTTTCCATCAACATGGATTATTTTAGGTTGATTTTTCATTCTACCTGGAGTTTTAACACAAAGCTCTTTGATAGTTTTATTCAACTCAGGGATATCTCTAAGAGCATGTAACAAAGGGATTCCAATATGTAGTTTTTGTAATCCTTGAATCAGCTTTGACTCTAGTTTCTTGTGGGTTATATGGTTGTGTTTTTCCAAAATTCTAGATGGAAATGGCATATCTGAGTTTGGTTTGAGGTTTCTTCAATAACAAGTTTGGGTTAAGTTTCTTCTAATTTTTCTTTGTCTTTAGGGACTTCTTCTATGATTTTGGTTTTGAAGTAACCTTCCTTGACCATAAAAAAATATTTCTTCAGTCCATAGAGTTCACCATGGAGTTCTTTTCAGATTTGATGGTGTATGTTGGGTTACCCTACCTCACATTCTTTGGATTTTCCATAGTTTGAGTTGGTATTTGTGGTTGGGCAGACTATTTAGATGGGGTAGCAGTTGTAGGCCCAGTAAATAAAGCTTATTGTCCCTGGGGTCTTCTTGGATTATAATACCACTGACTTGATCCTTGGGGTGCATTCTAGTGTTGTTGAAATTAAGGGTTAAATTGTTGAAATGGTGGAATGTTTGAGTTTGGATTCCATGGTTGAGAATAATAGTTTGATTGTGCATTCCACTAAGGAATCCATTCCTGTGGGCTTGTTGTACCCAAGGTTGAGGGTATAACCATGGTGTGTTCCACTGATTTGGAACCCATTGTGTTTTTGGTGCATAAGACTAGTTTTGATTTTCTTGAAAATTCCCTCCTTGCCTCTGAGCCACATAATTCAACTTAGCTTCATTTTGTGTGTTTTGTTTTAAGTGATTCTTTAGCAAGGGAAACAATCCACATTGATCAATGGCATGCTTTAGATCACAGACAAGGAAGATATTTGTTTTATCTAAGGGATAATCCTTAAGCCCATGTTTATTTCTACATCTTGGAAAATATATGAACAATGGCTCTGTATTCCTAGATTTTTCCCTATCCACAGTTGTGTTAAGCTAGACTAAGAGATCCATTCTTAGATTTGCAATCTCCTCTCTTAGTTTGGATATGTCGCCATTGGAAATTTTTCCTTTTGCTTTCGAAGGTTTGGGTGAGTCCGAGAGTAGTTCCTACAGAGGTCAATGATATCAGTGAATTCCAATTTGTTCATATCCTCCTTTCCCATAAGATTAAAGGATTCTTGTGTGTCCTCATCCAATCCTTTAAGGAATAGAGTTTTAAGAAGAGTAATATCAAGACTAGTACCACACCTCCTGTGAAGGAAGAGGAATCAATCAAGATAGTCCTCAACACTCTCATCCTCTTTTTGTTGTATCCTAAAGAGTTCTTCCTTTTCTGTCCCTAACCCTACAATAATCTTGGTATTTATCCAAGAATACTATTTCCATCTCCTCCCAAGTGTGGATGGATTTGGGGTTTAGGCCCATAAATCACTGATGATAGTTGTATCCAAAGTCAAGGAAATAACTTTAATTTCGAGTGTCTGAGGTGTAGTCATAGGTCTGGCACAAGACTTTGAACTCAAATAGGAATTGGTTAGGATTTTCTGAGACTAGTCCCCTAAAGGTTGGTATAATTGAAGGAGATATGTTCTTCATGGGGGCTTAGTCATTAGGGTCTAGTTCTATGGGATAGGTGAATGTCCTTACTTGTGGCGGGTTTCGTTATTTACACCGTTTGGGTTTTCTAATCCATTAGCCATCCTTTCTTACTCGATCAAGTTGCTCCATAAGTTGATTTTGAGGGGGTTGTAAATTGATTCTAATAAATATACCTATACGGTCTCTAGGTTTGAACATAAAATCTCAACATGCTTAAAAAATAGTTTCCTAGCTATAAGTGCTTAATTGATTGCTTGTGTTCCACATACTCCAAAACACAAAAGAGAATCTTGTTGTCACTACAAGGTATTTTATTTTGAAAGAAAGAGTTATGGAAAATAGATTTCTAAATGGAAACTTACCAGGATATCAAGAAGTACTTGAGTTAGTACCTTGATCTTTGATAACACCTTAAGAATATCCCCGAAAATGGTGCCAAAAAGTGACAAGTGTCCTCGATAATCGCACTTTAATTATCTCATGATTTTCATTCTAGGGCAGTGTCCATGACTATTTACAAAAAAAGAATGATTCAAACCGTGCAAAAATGTGTTCTCTTGAATTCAATCAAATACTACTTCTAAATGTAATTAAGGAATTCCTTCTATTAATAAAACAAAATATTACTAAATTCAGAATTAAAATGCTAAAAGAAATGTAATTCTAGTAATTAAAAAAATGTTGAATAACAAATATTAAATAAACAAGAAATGCTCCCTTCACGTTGGGGATGAGTGGCCCTTGCTCCTTCCCTCTAATCCGGTTTAGTATTACAAATCACACAAGTTGATCTAACTTAATCATGCACTTTATTGAATAGAATAATTTCTTCAATAACAACTAACTAACTCTATAATTATACTACAAATGCCATTTTATATCAATAGAAATACTTTTCACTCTAGAAGAGGACAAATTATTTTGCAATAACTATCTACTACTTAATTGAAAGATCTTTATGACAATAACTCATTAAAGAGTTACAAATGTGAAAGAACAAATGCATGTTGCACTTAGATTAAATTTCATCTTGCTTACTTTAAGTGGAGTACTTGATTAACTCTCGGGTGATATAATTTAATGATTCGAGAGGATGCCAAATATCATGCATTAAATCCCTAAAGTCATGGTGACTATAGGTTGTTCCATCCATTTGTTACGTATCTCCAATCAAACTAGATGTTAAGTTGGGCTTGCATAATCCACATGAGTCACATGATGACTAGATGATAGTCCATGTTCAATGCTCTTTTTACCATATCAACTCATGTCTTTGACAAAATAAAATAACCTCCTTATCCTCCAATTTCTTTTCTTTCTTCATACGAATCATATGCTTCCGTAGCATGAGTCATGTGCTCCAAAGTGAGTCCTACAAAATGTGTGGGTGAGTCCTACACTCCGCAATGAGTCTCGCGCCAATACACAGTGAGTCCCTGCACTCCAAAGTGAGTCATGTGCTAATACATGGGTGAGTCCTACACCAATGCTTGAATGAGTCATGTGTCGGGTCATGTGTGAGTCATGTGTCGGGATTAAGATATGTTCTTTAACCTATGTTCTTTAACCACATTGTTAGCGCATACAAAGATTCATTTAAACTCATTTGAAGAAGCATAAATAAGATGAAAATAAACAAGGTTTATACATAGAACTTCCTTTCAAATATATTAAAGTATTAATTACAAAATGATAATATTAGTCTTAGTACAAAACAATGACAAAAAAATGGTGTTTTACATAGGAATTATCGGGGCTCATCATCTTTGTTTGTCCTTTGTCGATCACACTTCAAGGGTTTCTAAATACTTTGCTCAACCTTTCGAACCTTAACCATGGATGAAGTCCTATAAAACAAACATTAGTTGGGTTGTGGGCACCCCGTGCACTATTGATGTTGGTACTACTCCAAAGAGGCCTCAAACTGTGTGTTGTTCTCCACCTAGGATGTGATATCTAGTTGTGGTACAATCGATTTCGAATTCTTCCTTTGATAATGTTTAACTTGAGTTTCTCTCTTGTTAATATACTTGAGTGGGTGACTTTGAGTGCTTGCAAATGTGGGAAGCAGTCTCTTAGAAATAGTGGGGGCTTGACATGTAGATAGTGCTGCCCTAATGAATGTGCATAGGTATTTTTGGAGTGTAAGGAGATTTGGGTGCCTTTTTATGCTAGATTTTGCAATAGGAGTCCATAAGAGTGTTAGGTCCTAAATGAGGTGAGTTTCACTTGCTTATATATGCTTCCAAAGGTGTTTCAAGTTACAAAGGCCAACGAGGAAGAGTAAGTGATCCAAAGAATAATGTACAACATGAATTTTGGGACCAAAGTGAGAAAGTTCAAAACCATACACTAGGTCGGGACCATACAAACGCGTTCTTGTCCTTCTTGTATGCTTTTGACCTAAGAATGATAATCTATAATTTGAAGTTTGGAAGTTGAAAAGTGGAGTTTATTATTGTGTTTCATGTATTCAATTCTCAAAAATTGTCGACAAATGAGTGTGTAAGAGCAAGAAAGATAGAAAAGATACCTAGGGATGTACCAAATGAGAATGGGTAAAGTGCACTTGTTTGAGCAAGAGAGAAATGTTAAGAAAAATAATCTCAAATAGTAAATTTTAAAAATGTGAGTTTCTACATTTTCCTCCCCTTTAAGTATGAAATGAAATTACATGCTTAAAGGAAAAGATACATGAGTGTGTAGACACACTTTGTCTTCGCTCGATGTTTGTTTTGCAAGATCTGCTATATTGGTGTTGGCACGTTCCATGATGAAACTTACAACACAAAGTGTAGTCAATGTCCATGATAAAGAATTGAAATTTAACTCAAATGTAAAGATGTAATGTAAATGAAATCTAAAATTATAAATAGTGAAATAAAGAGATGCAAAACATGGAAGGAATACACCTATTTTTTTACGGAGGGAATATTTTCTCATTCTTTACTTGTACTTGGAGATTTGGATTTGCTAAAATTTTCCAAAGAATGGGGTGATAATTCCCCAAATATTTCGAGGATATCTTTGAAGTATTGGGTGTTTGGAACCCAACACGCAAATGCTGAAAAGAGAGAAGGATAATGAGGAGTCGAAGCACCCTATGAAGGAAGAAGACCGTGTATCAAAGTCATTCAACAACTCTGATATCTTTCCCCTTAGGTGTAAGAGGAGAGGAAGGAATTCCTACAAAGAATCGAGTCACTTCGCTACCTTCCATGACCTCACTGAGACCACACCACTACATAATAATCTAGGTCTAATTTAGAAAATTAGGACACACGATACAAAAGAGAATGAACTAATCTATACTCTCCCCATGTGCCGCAAAACTGAGTAGAATTGAAATGTATTGAAATATAGTTAGATAAAGGAGACCCATGCCCCTAATATCCCTAAATTTGAAACTGGAATTGAGTGTTGTGGAAAATAAGAAATGAAAACTTTCATGCCCCCGAAACTAATCTAAACTTAGTGATCTCGAGTATGAAATTGTGCCAAAACATGTACTGTAGGTGAAAATATGAAGTTATTGAGAAAATTGTTGTAATTTCCCAGGAAAAACCATAGAAATGGGCCATGAATGCTTGTATGGTCCTAATTATACTGTATATTTTTGACCTTGTGTTTTGTTTTGTGATTTTTTGTGCTGATGTTGTTTATGAGTGATTTTTCTTGTTTCTTGCCTATGTTTATGCGTAATTATGTATTTATATGTTATAGGTGTAGAATGTACCCGGATGAATTTCTACTCTTTTTGATGCATGTGTGATAAAGAGTTTGAGTGTGTTTCTCAAAAGAATATATGTGTATCCATATCGATAATTCGATAATCTAGGTAAAAACACATGAAGTCTTGATGTGGTTGGCACCAAGAAAAACATGTACCTGTAAAAAGAGGATGCACATGGTGGAGACCATGGCACTCAATCAAGAGAAATAATGAAAAAAAAAATAATAGCAACAATGTCAACAAGAGAATTAGTAGCAATCAACAACAATAGAATGCATATGTAAGTGAAAAGATAATAGTGTAAAGAGTGTCACACAAAAAGCTTAACGTCTATAAACATGGCACACTAAAGGTGTCACAAGACAATAAAGGTCCTTGGGCCTGCAAAAAGAGATGCAATGTCACACAAGAAAGGCACGGTGCCAAAAACATGGAAACCCACATTTTTCGTAATACAAATAAGGCCCTTAGGCCACAATCAAAGTAGTAAACAAGTAACTACACACACAACTAGCAAGCATGTATAGAAAACTAGAGTATCATAATGTGATGAAATGACATAACAAGTGATATAGAAGAGCATATGAAACCAAAATTTGTCAACACCACACAAGACATATGTGTTATTCATGTTAGTTCAAAAGATAAAAAATACACTATATATGTAATCAAACATAATGAGGAAGTGAAAAGGTACTATAATGAAATAATAACACCTAGTTTGTGTGGGAGGATTCCCGAGAAAGTCTCATGTAAGGAACAATGATAGCTTTCATAAACATGTATTAATTTGTATATCCTACATCATGCTTAATATACCATGTGACGCGTGTGTAAAGAATAAAAAGTGTTATATATCAAACAAGATGTATAATGTAAAGTACAAACATTATACACTGGAGAAACAAGTCTCGCATTTTGTATTTTTAAAATCATGTGAATGAATGTTTTTATTTTTTGTGAATATATCAATGTTTTTGCATTTATGTACCGTATATTTATGTACATAAGGGGTAAAGACAAGAGATACCATAGAACAATGTCAACAAAGTGAGGGAAGAACCGTATAGATTCCAATATCCTATTTATATGAGAAGTAAGTGTAATGACATAAATGATAAGAGTGTGTTCGGTAGGAACAAATATAATAGGTGGAACATTGACATAATTGGCAATAACGGCAAGAGTAAGTACAAACATAAGGATTGATGTGTGAATCAAGAGATGTGTGAAATATGTAGTGTTAGGAGGTTTGTGGTATCAACCTCGAATAACGAAGGAGATACACAATACTAGTCGTAAGTAATATAGTACAATATAGAAAGTTTGGAAGCATTATAACCACATGTAGTAGCCCATATGATTATAAGAGAAACCATAAACATAAATGTAGAAAGAGGGGATTAATTGCCCATATTGATGCAATAAGATGAGGTGTAGCCATAGTATATGAGTCATGCATAGAAGTTTTAAAAGTGAGTGAGGGAAGAGCATCATGAATCATCATCAAATCAACACATTGTGTTCCTAATTATGGTGGGGAAGTTGTATCAAGTGGTGTAATATTGGAATTAGTAAGCATAATATTATTAGAATTACATCGAGAGGTGTTCCAAGAAATAGATTTGAAAGCCATGGTCATGGTGACATTTTAAATAGGGATGTGAGTTTCCCCAACACCATAGGTATTGGAGATGTAGCGACCACCATATGAGACAAGGCTTTAGAGATATATAAGTGTGTAACAATATGCATCTGGGACCGATCACCATTTAGATGAGAGCAAGTCATAACGACAAGAGTATCATGTGTGTCAAGATAATTTTTATCATGTAAATTAGTAGCAATGTGGTCCATCACAAGAGGAGAATAATGTGTAATGTAAGTAGTGTCTACATCATCATGTATGAGAGAGATATTACAAAGAGGAGTAACATGAGGTGTATATTCCATTATAACACTATCCATTGGAGAAGGTGTTGCAAGTGGACCATGTGTTATGACATTGGTAGGTGAAGAATCATTGTTAAGTGGTGTCAAAAGATCAAGTGCAAGAGTAGAATCATCACGTCCACTTTCAATAAAGTGTGTACTAAGATCATCATCATGAATATAATCATGAGAAGAATGTGTTATATGCGTATGCATTAGATTAGGCTATATTGGTAGATCATTTGTAATAAAAGATAAAGACTCCAAAATAGGAGATGGTGTAGGATGAATATCATGTTGAACCAAAACAACCACCTCTTGGGGAGGGAGGTAATGGTAACTATCACCCTTAAGAAAGTGTTCCAAGTAGTGCAATGTTGGTGGTGTACGAGGGTGCCCACACTAGAGAATATTTGTTTTTGTTGGAAAAATAATTTGTCAAAAGGGAAAATTAGGGGTTTTCACATGTAGACACTAAATCATGCACTTGGGTACATTTCTAGGTCCTAAAAGCATGTTAGCATTTACATGATTCCTAAGCAAGAAAAATAGTGGTTGACAACTATCTTTGACATCTTTTCTTTGTCTCTTGTTTTCTATTTAGTCTTACACACCCTACAATCTAGTCATAATTTTACTTGTTTATCTTTCATGGCTTCATACACCAAACGCGCAGTTCTCCTGTCCCTCCAGGCACCCCTGACCCTTTCTTACCTTACTCACTCTTTTTTGGTATCTTTTATCTTTTGGGCATCTTTTTAACTTATGGGTCACCTTCCAGTTTTCAATTACAAAGTTTTAACAAGGGAATCATATAAATACATAGTTATGTTTTCAAAATGAGGGACCAAGCACTAAGCATTACTATCATCACCTAAGCTTGCATTCTAAAGGCACTAAAGCACTCTAAAGGCATCCATCTAGCATCCATTCAAGGGACAAGGGTTGCATCAACTCTACATACACTGCATAGGAAGGGGAAGTCTATTCTATTCCATCCACACATACTATTACATTGCTACATTCTAGCTACAACCCACTATCAATTACAACTTGCACAAGGGCATCCTATGACATCATTTATATATATACAGCATAATAACTACATGGAGTCTAAGATGTAGTGTAACACTTGGTCATAAGTTTACTCTCGGGGTGAGCGTTGGGGTTAGTCTCGACTCTATTATGCATTTTCCTTTTCGTGTTAATGCGGTTTGTTGACTTATATAGGTGAACTTCTATTTTACAAGTTATAGGTATCATCGGTGATTTTGGTGAAAATATTAGGCAATATACATGTAACAATCTGTGAAACCTAGCGACATAGAAGAAATTAAACTTGAGCATCTTCACGTCACCAACACCTTGCCCAATCTTCGGTGTCTAGATGCCCCTGTCCCGCTACAGAGCTCATGTTCGGCTTTGTACTTGCACTCTTAATTTTTCAAAGTGATCACTAACAACCCCTGTTTGCAGCCTATTCATCAATTGCACCTTCCTAGATTACTTCATGTCTATCTAGAAATCATCCAAGTCATCTTGTCTCCCTCCTTTACTCATAGTTTCATACTTTACACAATATTTTTCTTGTGTCATACTATATTTTAGAATTTGTACATCACTAGGAACAATAGTTACTTTGAAATTAGATTTAATTCAAATTAAATTAAATCATTTGGTGAACTTGTCCAATTAACCCCTTCCTTCTTATGCATGTTACTTGCAGTGGTCAATTTAGATCTTTTGAGCACACCAAGCTTCCTCCATTTAACCATAGGGTTTCTAAACTAGTAGGAAAATTTGATAACCCCTTTGTTAACTCACAAAATGTTCCTCTACAAAACATTGAAACCTATGATAGTGAGAAATCATATGATGAGGACACTAACATTGATCAAGAACAACTAGACAAGCTCACTAATTTCCGTCAAGCTTTACACACTAACCCTTTATATATTTTGCTTGTTCTCAATTTTTATTTGATGCCAAAACTCTCAAGATTATGCATCCGTGCCTCTTATAGTTTCCTCCTCGTATGCCATGGCCTCCACCCAACCCCTTAACATATCTAATTCCATTACTATTACTACCGCTCCCCTCTATTGGTGCATCCTCATACCTACACTCAATCTACTACTTACAACAATTAGCAATCAACTCCAAGATCTTGTAATTGGGACTCTCTACTAGGCTTATAAGGCTAAAACTTGTTTGCATATCTTAAGTTGACACCAAAACCTATTTTTAATGATTCCAAAACATCCTATTCATGAGATAAATTTTCCATTATCTTGACTTCCCCCTCTTGTTATCATTACCCTTTTCTCTTCTAGTCCATTAGTTCAAACCTCCACACTTGACCCCTTAAGCTTCTTAACTCTTTACCCTTATTCTTGTTCACACAACATTAGTCTTGGACCGATATACATTTATCTTAGCTCAACATCATTCTTTCTAACAAAATAAGTCCTTCATATGCATTGTTCAAGGTTTCATTCAACCATGGATTGATTGGTTAATCATGGATCATGTAGTATAGGTTGATCCAAAGAGGCTCATGGTGAAATCGGAGCCCGAGAGTCTTATTAACTTGTATCATGCACCTTTGATCACACTATTCAAGTCAAATAGTTCATTCCTGCACATTGGGTTTTAGTCCACTAAGGTTATGAGGTCATATCGAGATCAATCCAACCCCATGGAAAGAATTCATTTAATACATGTTTATGCAATAAAGAATCATTCACTAACCATGACAATCTTGCCTTGTTTTATGCTAAGTCCTGATTTGGATCCTCCTTATTCATATCATGATAATCATTGGAGATAGGTAGTTACTTCTTGAGATTTCATTCAATTTATTGAATTAGACTTAAGACCATTAATTCATTCTCCTTACATGCACTACGCTATCATACAATTCAAGATCAAGCTAGTTCTGACAACATACCATTTAGACTCTTTGTCCTATGCATTGGATATCAACATGATCACCCTGAACATAGATCCCATTAGTGATTCATACCTATTCCAATCAATTTTTAGGCATCCTACCAAAGGATTAGACTTCCTCATGGATACTCTAGAATTGGTCTTCACTTATAGTTCTTAGTACTCTGCCCCAAGATTCATCATCTTTTCTAATACTCTGCCCCAAGGCATTTTATATCCTTTCTTAACCCAAATCAAGTGCCATAACACCGCCCCATACCTATCAAGACATAAAATCAATAACACTGCACGATCTTTAACACATTTTGTCCAACTACCTTCTTTATTGGTCTTCTAAGAGGTCTAGTACAATTTAGTAACATGTACAGTTAGAATTGCATTAAAATGATGGAATTTTTCTTCATAAACTCCTCTCAAACCTAATTTCCCTCCTTCATAGGGCTATTATATCCCATGCCACATTATCCTTGTCCATGATCTATTCGAATTTATCAAAAATGACCTTAAATTGTCTCGCTCCCGCCTATCATGTTTGCTCAAGTTTGCTCAAAAATATCATCAACAAGATCTCTAAGCGTGATTGCACAATCACCCTAGAACTTGGAGGATTTCTAGGTCATACTAAGACAGAGATATATTGAAAATATTAGCTCAATTCACTAGTGAAAACAAATTTTATATGAAGCCCTATATTGAGCCACGAGAAGGAACAATTTGCCTTAAAAATCATATTACACATTTTCAAAACTTAAAAAAATTATGAGGGCATTTCTCATCACCTATAGTAGCTCCTTACATGAACAGTCAAGAGAAATTAAACACATAAATGCCACTGAGGGTTTGTACCTCACTGTCCTGGCAGAGTTCTCCATGCATAGTCCACTAAAAACATGTATATTCACTCAAACAAAAGCAAATTCTTTATTTTAAACTTCATACATACATCATTCATCATTATCTGACCTGTTACAAGATTCTCTCTTTGAATTATTTACTCCATTATGTTTTGTTTACCTATTCCAACTCCTTAAGAAGCTCAACTAGCTCCTAAATTGACTAAGTCTACCCCTAGGAGGCTTAACCACATCCTAAACATAGCACATTTGGATGATCTTCACCTAAAAACACCTCACAACTCGTTACAAATATCTTTTTATGGTCTTCATGACCTTATCTACCTCATGACAACTCATTTCTTACCTATTCAACCACTCTCACCTAGTCAAGCTTGACAATTTACCCCTCATTACAATGATTTCACTTTCACTATGAAAATGTACATTAAAATTTGAACTTGAACAATAATATAATGGAGAGAGAAAAATTTGAAAACTCCTTATATATGATCAATGCCTTTCAAAGTCTTATTCAAACTTTATTGTACTCCAAAGCTCTATGATGATGCTCATGCATCAGGCTATCCAACTTGAAAGTTTTCATGAGCTCTTGCTCACGAGTCTTCATCTTTTCTTATTCCTTGATTTGTACTTGGGTCCCATGTTATCCTTGGCCATGTCAGTTTTTGTGTCCTCATAGTGTATTATTTATATCTCATCTTCTTGCTCCTTTGTCTCTTATTGTCTATTTCCCATTTACTAGGCTCCATATTGTTGCTTCATCTTCATATAGGTCTTCAAGGCCTTCTTCTTATCTTATTTTAAAGAGCTCTCTCATATAATCACGAGCTTCATTCACCATATCAGCTGCTATACCTGAATGAAAAACACTAAAAACAACCTTAGGCACAAAAATTTGAAGCCATGAAGCTTCCTCATGTTGTTACTCTTCTTCTTCTTTTCTTGTTCTTTCATTGACCAAGTCAAACTTGATCTTTTCATCTCTATTTTTGCTTGGCTTGTCTCATTCTCAAGCTTACCAATGAAATTTTCATTCCAATTTTTCACTATGACTGTTGCACTTTCTTCTCCTTTCATAATTATCCCTTCTTGAGACTCATTTTCCTCCTTCCATTCACCAAATTCTTCCATTTATGTTGTTTTAGGACAGTCATTGAGTTCTTCATTATGAATAGCATGCTCTAATGCACTTACCTCAGCTTGTAATTGCTCCATGTTCTCATAAAAATTCATTTCCCTCTTGTTCAAAATGCAATATCTCTTGAAGGATTTTCATGTCATCAGCATTAGCACCATAATCAACCAAATCCACACAACTAGATTGCATACTTACATGTTTTACTTCTTCATTATGAAAAAATAGATTCACTCACTTGAGGTTGCCCTTTATACCTGCAAAATCATACTTTGTATCATAACATTAGTATCCAAAATGTCCTTTTAATGGGATTCCCATCATTCTTCTTCACTTCTCTTTCTGGTTCTTCTTCATTTTCACTAGACCACTCATGCTCTGTCTTATCTCTCGCAAGAGTCTTTACATGCTTCACTCATGAAGCTTAATTCTTCTTGTGCATCCATCATCTTATCATGTTTGTAATCAAAATGTAGGTACTTGTCATCTGCTGGAAAGAAGTTATGGAAATCCCAATGATGATTCAGATCTCTTCACAAGGTGTTCAGAATCCATAAGAGCTCGCTAAGTGTACCTCTGCATCCTAGAAAGCCATATCTAGCTTTTGCATGCTTTGTTCTAGCCTCTGCCCCCTTTTCCTTGCATTTTTGTCTTTAAGTTAGAACCACCGCCCACCTACGGGTGGTGGACTGTGACCACTACCCAAGACAGGCGGCGGTCCCTGTAACCACCTCCACGCGCAAGGTGGCGGTCTTGTTTGCGTTTTCCAGAACGTTCCGATGATTTCGTCAAACATAAAAATTCAAGTTTCACCCGCATTCCTCAACCACTTTGGCTTGCATTTATGTTTTGGTCACTGGTAAATAGTGTTTTCCCTTTGTTTATAGTAAAAGAGATCAATTCCAAGTTACCCTCTGGTAAATCCAAATGCTATAAATAGCCAACTTGTTTTCAAACAAATGGCCCCTCTCCTTCTGTGTTTGATTATTCAGTTTATTTGAAGTTCTTGCATGAGTTTCAATAGTTTCATATTTTGCATGAATTATCAGCCTCTCATTTCTATTTTAGAGATCATTTGATCTTCTTGCTTGCATCTTACTTCATTTGTTGTCCCATACAATCAGTTTAGCATAAGGTAGTTTCATTTTTAGATTAGAATCCATTTAGAGTTGTAGGTTTTGTTTGTCACAAAAGATAGATCCCATAATTCCCGTAATTGTATCCCCACGATAAATCCTGCTAGGAATTGCATAGTCAAGCTCTGTTCACTTGCACTATCCCTCTCTTACTTGCATTGTATTCGGTTTATATCCAAAGCTGCCATTGTTCGAGTATCTTCTTCTGCTTGATACTATCACATACACACTTTTCTAGATTCACGAGAACACGAAGGAACGAGGAGATCACATTGAGGGGACAAGTCACGACACAACTGGATTTACCACTGTTATGTAAACTCCAGGTTTGAGCTATCAAAGTTCTAGTTACAATATATCAAATAGAGTAGTAAATTATTTCATTTCAGTTAAAGCTCACTTTTGATATTGCAGGGAAAGTGGGGAATGATAGTTTCTAAGAAACTATGATTCATTCCTCACTTCTGAGGTAGGATCGGAAGTCTTTTGATTAAACTAGTTAGTTATTTAAATATTTAGGATAAATTCACAACTACACAGGAAAATAGCTATACCAGGCTACCTTGCTTGTTTTAATTCTATTATTAGATTAATTGTCCATTTTATGAACATATTAGAATAGCTACTCTTTTAATTTCGTTCAAATACACATCATCGAAAATACAAAAATAAAAGAATATATGCATAGTGTAGATATATCTTTCATAATTAGTTTATTCATTTCAATTAAAGTTGAATCATCTTTGCATGACAATCACGGGACCTAGAGAGCCCAGAGATTACGTTTTGAACCGGTGGTACCTCAACCAAATCTCTCCACAACACTAGCTGATATAGATCAAGACCTTAGGATTCAAGTTTTTCAAACGACAATAAACCTACAAGCAATTAGTGAACAATTGAGAGAGTTGAATATTGAAGACGACAAGGCATACACATTCTGGTCAAATCAACCCAACTACAGATTGCCTTGATAGGATATCCGCATGACCATACAAGAACTCGAAAGAGAAAAAATATTTGGTTGCGATCCTTTAGTTCCACAACCCAACAGAGAGACCTCCTCATCGACATAGATATTGGTTTACGTATTCAAGTTTCTAGAACACCCGTAAGGTATTATGAGAAAATCATACAACTTCTAGTTCTAAACATAGAAGCTGAAAAAGCTTATGACTATTGGATAGTCGAAAGGAGAGATTGACTCCTCATATGACCATAGGAGAGGTCGCCACAACCATGAACTTACGGTTGTGATCCACAGTCCCATGACCCTAATGGGCCTACTTGATCAATCAGACATTGACGCTTTGGTTTATACACACTAATATTCAGATCCTCACCGCTTCCGCCTGAGACATCATTACACAGTTCTCGTATTAAAGTAGTAAAGACCCAATAGGCTAAAGATTTTGGACTAGACCAGAGAATCATCCATAAAACTCTAGAGGATCCACTACACCTCTCATCACCATTTTCCATGACCTTGTCTAGAAATATACACAAAGCACCTATAGGTCATTTTCCACGTATCCAACAACCAATAGATAGGATCTCGGCAGAGCTCGACATTGATTGGAGCCTCCGAGCAGCTATTATATCTAAACGATCCATTACACCAATTCAGGTTAGGAGAGCCTTCTTTGCCTTAGATTCACAGATTCCATTATTGTGTATGTTGAGGATATAAGATTTCCCAACTAGTTTGTTTGTATCCACATATATTCCATTCTCACTGGCTGTCTCAGCACGACCTCGGGAGGTCGGGTACGAAAGAAGAGTTCTTATAGATTCTCATGCTCGCATGTCACTTTTCTATCATACAAAATTGGTGAACCCAACGTGAAACAAACAACTATTCTCCTTTTATTTTCATTTCTTTCATCCACCTTCACTCTTTCCCATTATTCTCATGGGTATTCATATACCCCCGAATATGTCGGGATACGACGCATATGGCAGACCTCTCTCTAGGTCTCGAAGCAAATTATGGTCAAACAAATAGACAACCGTCACCCTCGCTTTCTGCATGGGCTGACAACTATTCAAGTAATTACTTGTCATCACAAACTCCTCCTCAAAGAACTAGCTCTAGTTCTTCATTTCGAATTGAGGAGTTGGATCAGCTTACACAAACACAACAACCAGAGCCCTCAGGCTCTAACAATATGACATTTACTAGAGAGTCTACTTCATCTCCTCGGGTTTTGTTCAGACCACAAATTAGTAGACAGTTAGATCCACTCCCATTTTTGGATGAGGAGTATTTAGCGCGCTACGCTAGAAGTGAACAATGCTTCCAAAACATGTACCCACCTATAGGGAGTTTGCAAACACAACCCGATACCCTACTCCAAGAAAACACCCCCATTCCTCCACCTATGGGAAATACTCTCGGTGAAGCTTGGTAGGGTAATGATCAATTCATAGCAGGGTATCATACCCCTTTACAACCTCAAGGTGTGCAACAATCACCTTTAAGACAAAACACTGTGTCTTCACCAATCGAGGTCATCTCAGCCTTAGTTGAAAAGGTTAGAGGATTGGAACTTGCTCAAGCAAATCAAAATTCATATTTCAGGCAAGCAGGAATCCCCAACCCTCCACATCATCCCAGCCAAGTTGACCTCCTTACAGATACATGAGAACAGAATATGATTAAATAGTAGGCGTTAGGTATGCCTCCTCAACATTAGTATAACTATCAAAGCAACAAACACCAACTAGAACTACGTTTTCAAATGCCGCTCAGTTGAAAATATAATACATCCCAGCTTAGCACCAAACAACCCATACTAGAGCAATGCTCCTCCCTACTTAAACATTTATTCAAAATCACCACAGGGAGACATGTTCTCTTCTCCCGGGATGTTCTCTCAATCACAAGGATTTCCTTATGTCCCTGCAAATACATATGCTATGCCATATCAACAACCCATTCCACCTCCACCCCCTCAGCAGGCACCATCAATGATGGTGAAGCCTATGCGGTAGGGACTTACTCAGAATATTTAAAAGAGCCCCTAGACTTCACCATATGAAATGTCATGCTTCCAAGGCCTCTTCGATTTACCCAAATACAAAGGGGAGGGAGATCCAAATGCACATATCAAGGCCTATGCCATGGCCATTTGAGAACTACTCCCTTGGGATGGGGTTGTTGCTAAGATATTCCCTAAAACCTTAGAGGGTATTGCCCTTGATTGGTACTACAGAATACCTAAAGCCTCGATACACTCATTCAAACAACTCATGTCAGAGTTTATCAAAGCTTTTGATATGAACAAATTATTGAGAACAGAATCAGGGAATTCTTGCATATTAAACAAGAGCATAATGAATCCACTGCTCATTTTATTCAGAGATGGCGTACGGTTCTCTACTCATCAGCAAGTGCTCCAAACATGGATCAGATGGAACTATGTGATTTATTCCTTCATTCCCTCAATAGAGAGATAAAGGAAGAAGTCTAGAAGTTCCCACTAAGAACTTATGATGAAGTACTCAAGAGTGCTCTCCGAATAGATCAAGTGGCAATAGATAGTGGTCGTAAGACATATGGAACAAATGGGAAATTAATCACTCCCAATCAAAACACTACGACCTATCCTAATGAGAATACCAATCAAGGACCCAAAATCCTTAACAAAAACCGTGGGGTAACAACAAGATGGAGTAACTGACCAAGTTAAAAGGGAAAACATCGTAAACATTTTGCCACCCATTAACAATCAACGAAATAACAACTTTACTCCAACAATCAATGCGGTGGATTTTAATCGTCCATCACAACAACAACAACAACAACAATAATGGAAAATCCAAACACAAGGTCCAAATCGAAACCCAACTGGATATCAGAGTCAAAACCAAAGGCAACAACCTCAAAATTTTAACTCTAACAACAGAAACCTAATCAGAATTTTGGACCACAGCAAGGTTTCAAATCAACAACCTGAAACTATAATCCCAACTTGTATTGTGGTTTCCACAAGATTCAAGGCCATGATACTAGGACTTTCCGTGACTACAATAAATTCATGCAGCGTTTTCCAGAAGACCAAAGATAACTCTTTATAGATATGTTCTTAGAAAATTTTGTAATACCCACGCCAAACACTTACACAGGGGTAGTCTCCCCTCAAAATGCACCCCTCAAGATCTTTAACGATCCGCTCCCAAATCATTCTAACAATAACAAGTTAGATCCAAGTGGAACAAACAAGGGTGTTATGATAGGAAATAACGATCATGAAGCTTCAACTTCATTAAGTCCACCGGTCGCACCCCAATTAGGAACTCGACCACAAACCAAGATAGTTGGCCTGGTAGAGCTAGACACCGAGCTACCCGTAGAAACCATAACAAGAACATAAGATTATTCTTCTCAACCAGTTCAAGCTATCCATTAGAACCAGACAACATTCAACAAACATTGGTAAAACCCATAGGTGCTTATGATTTAATTAATGACTTAACAAAGACCTTCTCTCATATTTCCTTCTTGGATTTGTTGAAGAACTCTCCCGCCCATAGGGCTGCTCTCTTAGAAGCATTAGGCCTTGGTCATTTAATTAACATCACTCCTCCTCTCTGGAAATGCAAGTAAACCATGTAGACTTTGATGTCTACCCTCCAGGGCAGACAGATAGGGATACTGAGTTTATATTTGACATAAGCAAAATGCCAACAAATGCTGAAATCACATGTAGAGGTGACCCTGACCTTACATTTACAAGTATGGGTTTACAATAATTATGTTAAACGTGCAATGATTGATGATGGGGCAAGTAGTTAACATAGTCCCCTTCACTTTTCTTCAAAAGCTAGGATATGGAGAAACAAATTGTTCCACAACACGAAATACGCTAAGAGGTTATGATAGCCTCAAAGCCACTTCAATTGGAACCATAGTTTTACAGTCACCTTAGGACCCAAGATGGTCCTCACCGAATTTTATATTATAGATCAGGAAACCAACTATAATATGATCCTCGGTCGACCATGGATACACCGCATGAAGGCAATCCCTTCTACACTATTCCAGGAAATAAGATTTTTGCACTTAGGAAAATATTTGTGGCACAAGGTGACCCAAAACCCTTCGATATACACCTAGCTGACTTGAAGAAAAGACTAGGTGTTCACTCTGAGTTTGAACTCCCAACAAATCAACTTAACAAACCAATCAGCTCAAAACTAGAAGAGAAATTGATACCTACAACACAATTAGAAATTACGAATCTAGTCGAGGGCATTCCAACACTCAAAAATGAGACTAACGTCATAGAAATGGTATCATTAGGGACTACCACAAAAATTGTTGAATTACTAGAGAAATATCTACCCATTCTCCTACCATTTGATTCTATGGGTATGGGATACACCCTAGGAATTGGTTCCCTTCCATCAGATGAAGTTTGTATGGTAGAAGTAAGAGGTAGAAGAAACAAACATGACGAATATCCCAACATCCATTTTTCCAAGAAAATATTGGACTCTCCACTTCGATGGAGCTAGATGTCACTTTGGAGCTGGGGCAGGTGTGATCTTCACTTCTCCTAAGGGAAAGATCCTACCTTTTGCCTTTAAATTAAACTTTGAATGTACAAACAATGGGGCTGAGTACGAAGCCCTCCTCCTTGGCCTCATCATAGCCAAAAATGGGTGTTGATAACATTAGAGTGCTAGGAGACTCACAACTAGTTGCAAACCAAGTCTCTGAGGTATATGAGACTAGAGCTGAACATTTACAACTCTACAAAATGGCGGTATTAGATCTAAGCAAAGGATTCAACTTCATATCAATTGAAGCAATCCCATGAGAGTAGAACCTTCTTGCAGATTCAATAGCAACCTCAACTTCCCGTTTTACTCCAAACAGTGAGTTGGAAAACACAAGTTTCACGGTATCACTTCGTATTGAACCATTGGTGTGTAAAATACCAACAAACCCGCTCCTGACTCATATAGAAGATGAGAATGAGTTTTCTATCCTGGATCACTTTGATAAGTGATAGAGTCACTCTCGAATATCTAAACCTATGCAGAGCTACATCTCGCTCATCACATAGTAGATCTTTCCCTAATACCACATTCCTCTTCCTATTTTGGAAATCCCATGATAGAGTCTCCTCGCAAAAGGATCTCGATATCTATGAGGTAGAGAATGAGAGAAAGTTTGGAACTACCTCCGGCCCACCTGAATTTGAAGAAGGCAACACTTCCTTGATCGAAGAAACAATTGACATAAACATTGGAACGGAGGAAGAACCAAAGATTTTAAAATTAGGATCCTCGTTAACTCTAGAGGAGATAGAAATACACACCCAAATCCTCAAGGAACATCAAAAGGATTTCATGTTTAACTACAAAGAAATGACAGGAATTGCACCACATATCGCGGTACATAATCTTGTCACCAAACTAGATGCAAAGCCAATTAAACAAAAATCAAGACCAATGAAGCCAAAAGTGGCTCTCATGGTAAAAGAGGAAGTAATGAAACTTCTCCAAGTAGGATTCATCAAACCAGTTGACTATTCACAATGGGTATCTAATATCATCCCTATTCTCAAAAAGAATGGAAAGATACACATTTGCATAGACTTTTGGGATATTAACAAAGCTGTCCCAAAGATGACTTCCCGTTACCATCCATTGACGTCATTGTTGATGCAACAACTGGATTTGAACTGTTGTCCCTCATGGATGGGTTTTTAGGGTATAATCAGATTAAAATATCTGAACAGGATCAAGCCAAGACCACATTTATAACTCCTTGGGGAACTTATTGTTATGTTGTCATGTCGTTCGGTCTTAAGAACACTAGCGCTACATACCAATGGGAAATGACATACATATTCCATGACCTTATTCATAAAATTGTGGAATCCTACGTGGATGATTTGTTGGCCAAGGCCAAGAAGCGTTGTGATCACCCCGAGGTACTCCGTATCATTCTCTCACGATTGATCGAGTATGGTGTCACCTTGAACCCAGAGAAATGCGTATTTGGTGTGACAGGAGGCAAGCTTCTAGGTTACATTATATCCTCACGAGGGATTGATGTTGATCTAGCCAAAATCTGGGTTGTTCTTGAAATGATTCCACCATCAAACGAGTCAGTATCAGATCATTTCTTGGGAAACTAGGTGCAATCCGAAGGTTCATCCGGATTTAAGTTTTGCTATTCATCAATCAACAATCTATTAAAGAAAGATTATAGCATTGATTGGACAGAAAGAATGCAACGAGGCCTTCGAAGTGGTTAAATGCTTCTTGTTGTCTCCTCCCACGCTAATGCCTCCCAGACTAGATCATCCTTTGATCCTGTATTCATGGGCTATTGATGTCTCGCTAGCCTACATGCTGGCTCAAGAAGACAATGATAAACGAGAATGTGTAGTCTATTTCATTAGCCAAATGTTGCTTGATTATGAAACACGTTATACACAGGTAGAGAGAGAATGCCTTGCCATAGTCTTTGCAATGAAAATGTTTAAGACATTACATGTTAAATCAAGAAACAAGAGTCATTGTAAAGATAGATCATTTATGAACATTCCTCACAAGGGTCTTTATCTAAAAAGGTTGGACATTTCATAACCTTAATGGGTGAATTTGAATTAATGTTTGTAAACCAAAAATCCATTAAAGGACAAATCATTGCAGATTGGTTAGCTGACAATCCGTTAGATGGAGGTGATCTGGTAAATCTAGACTTTCCTGATGAATGCATATACTTTTTGAAACCAGACCCCCCATCTCTACATGCCCTTGGTACACCAATATCATCAATTTTATCATGGACCATACATACCCAGAAGGTGCCACATCACAACAAAGAAGGCGGCTACACATTATCATTGCTAAATATGTTATCTTAGAACAAGTGCTCTACCATAAAGCCTTGATGGAATGCTTTTAAGATGCATTGACACTGAAGAATCCAAAAAGATTCTTTATGAATCCCACAGTGGGATATGTGGAGGCCACTTTGGTGGTCACGCCCACTGCTCACAAAATACATCGGATGGGCTATTTCGGCCCACTCTAGAACATGACGTGGTAGAGTTTGTGCACAAATGCCATAAATGCCAAGAATTCTCTCACGAGATTCACATGCCAGCATAGGCTCTGCAACCAATCGCAACCCCATGGCCTTTTTCCATGTGGGGTCTAGATTTGATAGGGAAATTCTCTCCCTCATCAACAGATGGCCATAACTTTATAATTATGGCCACAAAATATTTTACCAAATGGGTAGAGGCCATGCCTCTCACCACTGTACCAGGTTCTGTAATCGCTAAGTTTATTTTGAATCAAATCATTTGTAGGTATGGTGTCCTGCAAGTCATTATCTCAAGATAATGGCACATCCTTTAAGAATGATGAGGTCCATGAATTATGCAGTAAATTCAAGATAAACCATCATACGGCCTCCCTTTACTACCCTCAAGCCAACAGACAAGCTGAAGCCACAAACAAAACATTAAAAGCTATTCTCCTCAAAATAGTTAAGGAGAACAAATGAGATTGGCATTTAAAATTATACCGGCCTTGTGGGCCCATCGAACCTCAATAAGAACACCGATGAGGGCAACCCCTTTCTCATTAGTATTCGGGGCAGAAGCAATTCTTCCGCTTGAGGTCGAAATACCCAGCCTCCGCATCTCATTATAAGGGATTTTGGGAGAAGAAGCCTATAGAGAGGCACGCATCTCTCAACTAGAAAGCCTTGATGAGGCCAGGATGAGCGTTGAACAACAATGGCACAGAGCCTATGTTGACCGGATGTACCGAAAATATAACAAAAAGGTCTACGAACGAGAAATATATGAGGGAGATCTAGTTCTAAGACTAGACAACCGGATTGATAAGAAGACCGGCGAAGGAAGGAAATTCCAGCCCAAGTGGTTGGGCCCATACCGAGTCATGAAAGACTATGGAAATGGTGCATATCTCTTGTGTATGCTAGAAGGTGAGGAGTTCAATGAAACAATCAATTCCTTGCATCTTAAATGGTTTTACGCGTAAGGCATCAACGTCACCATTTGTATATTATATCTACCTACATTGCATTAGTCACTTAGTTGTTTCATTTTGTTCACTCGTTTCGTAACTATTGTGGTCAAGGAACTTATTCTTAAGAAATTTATTACAAGCTTTTGAAAATATTGGCAAAAACATTCAAAATCATATCTCTTCAGTTTTCATAATATCATCAAATGGTTCCATAATCATTTCATCAATTCGACAGACAAAGTCTTGACAAAAACCATACCAAGACCGACATACTTGGTCATACTCATTCTTTTCTACTTGGTTAAGTTGTTCTTACCTATGGTCTATTCTAGAAGCTTCTTGGTGTCACATCTATCCTCCTTACATCTCTTTGAAACAAGGATACTCCAAAGTCACAAACCAAAAATGTCAAGTTAAATAAAAAATGCTAAACCAAATAGAATATTTTATTTTTACACACTTCTTTGCCCCACCAACCTTCGGTGATGAGCCCACGCATCTCTTACTGGTGATGCGAGGTTGAGAAAGGAAAGAAGTGCCCTTACTCACCTATGTCCTACCTTTGGTGATGAGCCCATGCTTCCTACCAAAAGCATGAGACAGGGCATAGGGGGTCCATTCACGCAATTAGTGAATATTAATATTTTAAAGAAAAGTGTTAAGTGAAACTAAATATCCAAATTCCAAAGAGATCAAATCCTTAAAACCATATTTTGTCGACCAAGTTGCCATCCATGGATCTAAGTCTAGATAAACTGGAAAATAAGTTGCATTCTAAACTATGTAGTAGTTTTGAGTAAGAGTAAGTACGCAAGTCTAAATTTGATTTCTATCAATACCTTGTCTTTCTTTCATCATTCCCATTTAGTCAAACTCATACAAATTGTGCCTTCCCAACTCTTGGTGATGAGCCCTCACATCTTACTAGTTGCGTGGAGTTAGGAATGGGGCAAGTTCATCTCATTATCACTAGATATTCATCACATTTTGCCAAAATAAGAAGAAGCAACGAACATTGCCCAAAGAAGCCAAAAGTTTAGTACTACAATATGTTTTCATCATCACATATCAACATTACAAAACAAATCAAAGAGAAACATTATGTTATCACTTGTCATCCATTGCATACATTTGAAAAGCATATAAAAACAAATATTCTAAAAACATCTAGTATACACATGGGAAACGAATCACAAAATTCTAGATACAAGAAGATCTAGATCAAAAAGATATAATATATATATATATATATATATATATATATATATATATATATATATCGTGTTTTATATACAATGCCATCATGCACTAGGCATGGTCAAAATGCTCAATGAGCCTAGAAAATACAAAAACACTCGTATAAATATCCAACCAAAAATCACTACAAAAAGACACCATGATCTCTCAATCCCTGTGAGATCCCTCAGAAGGTGCACGACCGTGTCTAGGACTCCTGCGATGACGCTCTGAATGAACTGAGGGCTCACGATCATGGCCAGTAGTTGTGGTCTCACTATGAGAATGAATCCTCCTCATCAAGCACTCAACGGTCCTATATCCAGCTACCTCAGCACGGAGAGAGGTCATGATCTTTGCCACCTTCCAGATAGGGAAAACACATCGGTATGCCTATTCAAGCTGCTAAAGGCTCTCCCATCCAGTAGAAGCTCGGCCATGTACTCTCGAGGGGAGTAGTAGAGTGTCCGCGCACACCTGGAAAATCAAGTCTCGCCATCCCTCAGTAGCAGTCACTGCAAATAAAAAAGGAGAAATAAACAAGTTAGAAAGTTGTCCATGATAAAGTCAAAAATAAACAAAACAACAAAAGGGAAATATCAACTAAACAATTCTAACTAAAATGAAATCAAGAAAAGAGTAGTAACTCACTCGGATCTCCAGGCATCTAGGTGGGATCTCTAGGATCTGCACCTGCCACTGACACTGCCGCTGACTGTGGAACCTTCCCCAAATCTGGAAAGAAGTGATGTCCTGCTATGGACTCATCATCTCCCCAATGTCCCGAGAAGGCAACTCCTCTAAGATCAGGGTCACCTTCTCTGCACTCTCCTCCGCCCTCTCGGCCCTCAAGATGTCCTAAGTGTCATGCCACTCAGAGTCACTCTCATCATCCTCGACCATCCCACCTGTCTCACCTCCCTCCGTCTCCTCCTCGTCTCCTCTCTTGTGAACTCCTCAGAGTCTGAGTCCACATCAATAGGCTCATCGCTCTCTCCACTATGAGCAAGACCAGCTCCGATCTGAAGTAAAGGTGCTCGAGGAGCACCGGCTACCCCTCGGGCATGAACCACCCACCCTAACTTATAATGGGAACTCTAGGAGTGATTGTGGTCCAACCTCGGCCTCTAGGACCTCCCCTGGCCTCGCGAAAAGACTGTATACTAGCCCCAGTTGGAGGAAACATATCAATGTAAGGGAGGCCAAACTATTTTGGTACTCTATCAAAGGGGTGGATCTCCAACTTCCCCGTCCTATCTATCAGCTGACTAGTAGTATAGCAGGTGATCAATGTGTGTGTCTCCTCTCCCCATAACCCCTCATGGCCTGATAAGGAGTGGCCTCCATGTCTGTAATAGTCAAAGAAGCCATTGGCTGGTGTGGCATCCTAAGTATGTCATCCCTGTCCACCTCGCTGCCCTAACAGCCCCGGGATCCTCTACCTGTACACCTCTCCCATAGGGAATGATGCTCATACACCCAACTCATGACTAGAGTAGGGTGACTCAATGATTGCCCCTATAATATAACCACCCTATACAAATCATGATAGGTGGTCCCAAGGATGTCTACTCCCCAAGTGTAAACACGACCATGTGCCTCAATATGTGTAATGATAGGAGCCCAACAATATAAGAGAGTATCCCCTCCCTTTTCCCCAATCAACATGAGGCAAGGATACCCAAATAGCCTTTAGCGAGAGCACGGGGATATCTGAACCAACAATAGAATAGACCTTCACCCCCTTCTTCGAGCCCATGGAGACAACAACATCTCCCATATAGGTGGCCCACTGAACCATCTGAGATCTGGATATTGTTGTCTTAAGAGACAACCACCTCCCAAGAATCGGGACCCCCAATATGTGATAAACGTCCTCTAGGGTGATGGTCCACTCACCCCTAACTCTGGAAATGGAAAGTGTTCCGATATGCATCCTAGTATGAAAATAAGTCACACAATATGTGACTAGCAAGGTGCAACATGAGGGACCTGAGCAATCCTCCAAATGCCATCCCTCTGTAGAGTATCCCGCTCTGCCTGAGTAAGTGCCTCTAGCACTGCAGGGAGCCAATCACACTCCCTCTCTCTGCTCCATTTGATGTACTCCTCTTCTGCATTCACCCAAAATAGAGAAAAAGAGTAAGTTAGTAACGTAATCCAACTAGAGAAATTACCAACAACATATAAAAATGTCAAAAATGCAAAGACAATTAAAAATTACATCTCTTTTTACATTATGTTCGAAACCGTCGCCCTGTGCAGAGTGACGATTTTGTAACCGCCGCATTCTAGGGTGGCGATCCCATGATCGCCACCTTGTGTGAAGGCGGTCATGTCTTGAATCGCCAAACGGCTTGGAAGCCCTAAAAAGACTTAAAAAGGCAAAAATACACCATTTTGACTTAAATAAAGACCTACCCTATGGGCGCCCCCTGGAGACTCATTTAAGACTAACATTTTCAAAAATAATCCCCCCAAGACAAAGATTTCAACATTTATGTATTTTGGATTTAAAAATGATAAAATGAGAAGAACTAACCTGAGACTTCGCGGGTCGATGTCTTGCTCTCAGAGGCATGATCACGATCTCACAACGAACATTTTGACTATACTCGCATCGAAAATGGTCACCGTGGGTCCCAGAGCTCAAAAACCACCAAATCGACACTGTGTAAATGAATAGTAAAATGAGTTCGTTTTACATATATATAGTATTCTAATTTTGTTTGAGTGTTCTTACGTAGAGTTGGAGCGCTGATGGAGGTAAGTTCTTATCCCACGTAAATGGTAAGTCCTCATTTCATATTATTTTAGTATTTATTTTTCGATTTGTTTTGTCTATCTACACTTGAGTCCTCTTTTCATTTTTAGATAGTGGGAATTTGGGTGGTGACATTTGACACACATGGGCATGTTAGGTATAGCTTCTAACTCCCCATTTTGGGACCACCATACTCGGACCCACCATTTTATGCCTCTTCATGGCTAAAACGCTTCTCGAGGGGGCAATATGTACGTACCCAAAAATGTAGGTATTGTACTACCGGAAAGAGGTTACGGAAACCCCAATGATGATTCAGATCTCTTCGCAAGGTGTTCGGAATCCAGAAGAGCTCGCCAAGTGTACCTCGCATCCTAGAAATCCATATCTAGCTTTTGCATGTTTTGTTCTAGCCTCTGCCCCCTTTTCCTTGCATTTTTGTCTTTAAGTTATAGAACCGCCACCCTGCCCGAGGCGGCGGTCCCTGAACCACCCGCCAGGATAGGAATGGCGGCTGCGTAGGGCGGTGGTCCTATGCATGTTTTTAGAATGTTCCAACGATTTCGTCAAACGTAAAAATTCAAGTTTCACCCGCATTCCTCAACCACTTTGGCTTGCATTTATGTTTTGGCCACTTGGTAAATAGTGTTTTCCCTTTGTTTATAGTAAAAGAGATCAATTCCAAGTTACCCTCTGGTAAATCCAAATGTTATAAATAGCCAACTTGTTTTCAAACAAAAGGCCCCTCTCCTTCTGTGTTTGATTATTCAGTTTATTTGAAGTTCTTGCATGAGTTTCAATAGTTTCATATTTTGCATGAATTATCAACCTCTCATTTCTGTTTTAGAGATCATTTGATCTTCTTGCTTGCATCTTACTTCATTGTTGTCCCATACAATCAGTTTAGCATAAGGTAGTTTCATTTTTAGATTAGAATCCATCTTAGAGTTGCAGGTTTTGTTTGTCACAAAAGATAGATCCCAAAATTCTTGGCATATTTGCATTATATCCCCACAATAAATCCTACTAGGAATTGCATAGTCAAGCTTTGTTCACTTGCACTATCCCTCTCTTACTTGCATTGTATTCGGTTTATATCCAAAGCTGCCTTTGTTCGAGTATCTTCTGCTGCTGACACTATCACATACACACTTTTCTAGATTCACGAGAACATGAAGGAACGAGGAGATCACACTGAGGGGACAAGTCATGACACTACTTGGATTTACCATTATTCTATAAACTCCAAGTTTGAGCTATCAAAGTTCTAGTTACAATATATCAAATAGAGTAGTAAATTATTTCATTTTAGTTAAAGCTCACTTTTGATATTGCTAGGGAAGTTGTGGGGAATGATAGTTTCTGAGAAACTATGATTCATTCCTCACTTTTGAGGTAGGATCGGAAGTCTTTCGATTAAACTAGTTAGTTATTTAAATATTTAGGATAAATTCACAATTGCATAGGCAAATAGCTATACCAGGCTACCTTGCTTGTTTTAATTTTGTTATTAGATTAATTGTCCATTTTCTAAATATATTAGAATAGCTGCTCTTTTAATTTCGTCAAATACATCATCGAAAATATAAAAAATAAAAGAATATATGCATAGTGTAGATATATCTTTCATAATTAGTTTATTCATTTCAATTAAAGTTGAATCATCTTTGCATGACAATCATGGGACCTAGAGAGCCCAGAGATTACGTTTTCGAACTAGTGGTACCTCAACCAAATCTCTCCACAACACTAGCTGATATAGATCAAGACCTTAGGATTCAGGGTTTTCAAACGACAATAAACCTACAAGCAATTAGTGAACAATTGAGAGAGTTGAACATTGAAGACGACAAGACATACACATTCTCGGTCAAATCAACCCAAATATAGATTTCGCCTTGATAGGATATCCGCATGACCATACAAGAACTCGAAAGAGAACAAATATTTGGTCGCGATCCTTTAGTTCCACAAACCAACACATGAGACCTCCTTAGAGACATAGATATTGGCTTATGTATTCAAGTTTCCAGAACACCCATAAGGTATTATGAGAAAATCATACAACTTCTAGTTCTAAACATAGAAGCTGAAAAAGCTTATGACTATTGGATAATCGGAAGGAGAGATTGACTCCTCATATGACCATAGGAGGTCCGCCGCATAACCACAAACTTATGGTTGTGATCCACAGTCCCACAACCCAATGGGACTACCGATCAATCGAGACATTGACGCTGGTTTACGCACACTAATATTCAGATCCTCACTGCTTCCACCAGACATCATTACACAGTTCTCCGTATTAAAGGTAGTAGCCAATTAGGCTAAAGATTTCTAGGCTAGACCGGAGAATCGTCCATAAAACTCTGGAGGATCCACTACACCTCTCATCACCATTTTCCATGACCTTGTCTGGAAATATTCACGAAGCACCTACAAGTCATTTTCAACATATCCAACAGCCTAATAGATAGGATCTCAAAGCAGAGTTCGACATTGATTGGAGCCTCCGAGCAACTATTATATCTGAACGGTCCATTACACCAATTCAGGTTAGGAGATCCTTCTTTTCCTTCGATTCGTAGATTCGATTATTACGTATCGAGGATATAATATTACCCAACTAGTTTTTCTGTATCCACATATATTCCATTCTCACCGGCTGGCTCAACATGACTCGGGAGGTCGGGTACGAAGAAGAGTTGCTTGTAGATTCTCATGCTCACATGTCACTTTTCTATCGTATAGTTTCCATGGCCCCCTCTCTCATCCAAGTCTCTATCACCTTGGATTGTAGTCTTCTTTCTCTCTTTTATCCAAGCTTCTTCTTGGATATCTCTAACTACCCCTTATCCTTTCTCAAAAAAATTCACTATGCAAGCTCTAGTGGCATTTAAGCCAACCTTCTTTGGCTTACTCTTCTCTTTCTCTGCTAGTTGTGTCTCTTTCTTGGGATTTTCTTAGCCACACTTCTCTTCTTCCTTCTTGACTATTTGAGTCTCTCTTCCTTCACCTGAATCTGAAATCACACTTCATTCAACCATTAGTACAATTAAACAAAATTGACATTTATACAAGCATCTATATTCTCATTAGAAAATTCTCACAAGTTTAGGTATCATTGCTCTCGATACCAAAAATGGTGCATCCTCATACCTAGACTCGTCTACTACTTACAACAATTAGCAATCAACTCCAAGATCCCGTAATTGGGATTCTCTCGCTAGGCTTAAGGCTATAACATGTTTACATAACTTAAGTTGACACCATAACCTCTTTTGAATGATTCCAAAACATCCCATTCATGAGATAAATTCTCCATTAACTTGTTGCCCCACCCCCTCTTGTTCTCATTACCCTTTTCTCTTCAAGTCTATTAGTTCAAACCTCCACACTTGAATCCTTAAGCTTCTTAATTCTTTACCCTTATTCTTTCTCACACAACATTAGTCTTGGTGATATAAAATTATCTTAGCTTATCATCATTCTTTCTAACAAAATAAGTCCTCCATATGCATTATTCAAGGTTTCATTCAACCATGGATTGATTGGTTGATCGGGGATCTGTACTATAGGTTCATCCAAGAGGCTCATGGTGAAATAGGAGCCCTTAGATCAACTTGTATCATACACCTTTGATCACACTATTCAAGTCAACTAGTTCATCCCTGCACATTAGGTTTTAGTCCACTAAGGTTATGAGGTCATATACCGAGATCACTCCAACCCCATGGAAAGAAGGCATTTAATACATGTATATGCAATAAAGAATCATTCACTAACCATGCATATATTGCCTTGTTTTATGCTTAGTCCTGATTTGGATCCTCCTTGTTCATATCATGCTAATAATTGGAGATAGGTAGTTACTTCTTGAGATTTCATTCAATTTAGTCTGAATTAGACTTAAGACCATCAATTCATTATCCTTACATGCACTACACTATCATGCAATTTAAGATCAAGCTAGTTCATACCATTTAGACTCTTTGTCATATGCATTGGATATCAACATGATCACCCTGAACATAGATCCCATTAGTAGATTCATACCTGTTCAAATCAATTTGTAGGAATCCTATCAAAGGATTAGAATTCCTTGTGGATACTCTAGCATTGATCTTCACTTATAGTTCTTAGAACTCTACCCCAAGATTCATCATATTCTCTAATACTCGCCTCAAGGCTTTTTAGCCTTTCTTAACAAAAATCAAGTGCCATAACACGCCCCCATACCTATCAACACACAAACTCAATAATTTTAGGTCTTCTTTATGTCATTCAAGATGTTTTTCAACTTTCTTGCATTGATCCTTAACACATTTTGTCCAGCTACCTTCTTTATTAGTCTTAAGAGTGCTGGTACACTATCACTCCAAATACCTATCAAGACACAAACTCAATAATTTTAGGTCTTCTTTATGTCATTCAAGATTTTTTTAACTTTCTTGATCGATCCTTAACACATTTTGTCAAGATACCGCCTACATTGTGTTCAAACTTCTATCTTCTCATTCAATATTGTTTCATACTACAAAAATCCATTTATGAGGTTATTAGCACATATACCTCTTAAGCTCTCTTAGTTATACTTTACCTTAAAATGGAGTCCTATAAATAGAGTCACAAACCATTCATACATGGTTGGAAATGTTAAAGTCATCAATCTAAAGGCTTAAGCTCCCTTGTGAGTACTCAAGCAATGGTATTTAATCCGATTTCCTATTCCAACTCCTTAAGAAGCTCAACTAGCTCCTAAATTGACTAAGTCTACCCCTAGGAAGCTTAACTACATCTTAAACATATCACATTTGGATGATCTTTACCTAAAAACACCTCACAACTTGTTACAAATCTCTTTTTATGGTCTTCATGACCTTATCTACCTCATGACAACTCATTTCTTACCTATTCAACTACTCTCACCTAGTCAAGCCCGACAATTTAACCCTCATTACAATTATTTTACTTTCACTATGAGAATGTACATTAAAATTTGAACTTGAACAATAATATAATGGAGAGAGAAGACTTTGACAACTCCTTGTATATGCTCAATGCCTTTCAAAGGCTTATTCAAAATTTATTATACTCTAAAGTTCCCATGATGATGCTCCTACATCATCCATCCTAATGCTTCTAATACATAACCCAGTTCCTCTTTTGACACCCATGACCTAGCTTCTCTATACCGGGATCTACAAGTTCAAATCTGACAACTACATCAAGTTACGTCACATTATTCTCTATCTCTTGATTCCTCATTGCTCCTTCATACCTCTTTTTCACCCGCCATTTTGCTTATACACTTCCTCTAAACTTCGTCACCCTAAGCTGCCCACCTTCAATGGCCATGGTGATCGTTAGGAGCATCTCCGATATTTTCATGTGGCATGTTTTGACTATGCAGACAATCATACATTGCTAGCTAAGTTATTTCCTTGAAGTTTGAAATATGATGCCATGTGTTGGTTTTATGATCTACCTATTCATTCGGTAACTTCTTTTACACATCTAGCCAATGCTTTTCTTGCTCACTTTTCCATCAATATCGGCACCAAGATCTCTTATGCACAACTTGCTCAAATCAAACAAATATCTAATGAACATCTAGTGACTATGTTTTACGTTACAAGAACAACCTAACTAAGATGACCAATGTCCTCACTGATTCATAATTATAAGATCTTTTTGTTCAAAGTATCTTACCTCCACTACAAGAGAGTGCTATCTTTGAGACTTATCTATCTTTTTATCAATTATGCCAAACACTCAAAATGAGTGAAGTCAAACTCCTATCTATGGGAAAATTAAAATATTATGATGCTTCATCATCTCTCTCTAATAGGTTTCAAGCTAAATCTACATTCAATCCATCTCATAAGCCCACCAAAGAAAATGCAACTGTTAATCTTGTATCTCCACCTGAAAAGCTTCAATGATAACCCCCAAAGTGTAATTTTACCAAATTACCCTATGCACCCCAATTTCTATTGCCTCAACTCATTGAAAGCAACCTTATCACTCTTCCCCCTTCGCTCAACCTTGTTACCTCTTACCGGTCCCCACCGAGGCTCCAAGGGGCATCTATTTTCTCTACTATCACATACTACACATGTTCTATTGTTACATCTCATTACAAGTTACTTTACCTTTCGCTGATTTATACACGCTCATGACATACTATTTATCTTTCTAACATGCTAACAAATGATTCATGTGTAGCATTTTCCTTGTAGGACTATATATAACCATGGATATCTATTCCTACTTGCTTTTCATTACTTTCTATTATATGTTATTATTTGTGGGCTATGCCCTATGTCTTGTTTGATCACTGTTTGCTTGTTTATGGCCGCTTTGACCCTGATTATCTTGTGACATTGTGAGCTATGTCCCATGTTTGAAACCTAATTTTTGTGGTCATACTTGTACACTTGTTTGTTACATTTTTTCTATTGCATTCTTTGCTTGCACTAACACATATTTCTAGCCCACTTTGTTTACACGTGCCTTGGTTTCTACCATGCACATCCCCTGCAGTATCCACTTCACTCAAAGATCGTGTCCTCTACTTTGGGTCACATTCTCCTACAGATTTCACATGCACCCAAAATGAGGGGGCATACATTGGGTGAATAAATCACCCCTACAACATCTTAGAGATATAATTCATATTTGCACAATATAGAAAAAGCACATGAACACAGTCACAAAACAACCCATAATCTGACTTGGGTCCAACACACAATAGAGAAACTAGCACCTGACTTAGGCATCAACACCGGGTGCTCATGACCTCTCTTAAGTGCTAATGTCCTAGGGAAGATACAATCATCTTCTCATATCAGTACCATTTAGAAAATTCTTGTAACAGCTTCTACAATTATAGGCACAAACCTTTAGTTACTAGATGCATTCTATCTCCTACAATCGAAACAATTCGGAAGTAATCGGAATAAATAAATAAAAATAGAACAAACCAAGACGTACCATCTACGGTGAGTGATGATTATTGAGAAGATTCATGGAAGGAGAGTAAAACTAGACCTCTCTCCCCAACACTCGCTCTTTGTGTGAGATCGCCCAAAAAACTTGCACTTGGCGTGAGATCACCCAAAAACTCACACTTTGCATGAGATCACCCAAAACTCGCTCTTGGCACGAGATCACCCAAAAACTCACCTTTAATATTCATATTAGCAACTTCAAACAACTAGAAACTTTTTTTATCTCTTACTCTTTCACATATCAGGTGCAAACTTTCCTTTTTGCACACTTTTACATTCTTTATTGATTTATCATATACATGACTTTGACTACTCTTTTGCTCTTATTTTGTAGGTCTATCCTTACAAGAAACATTGACCACAAGCCACATCAGCATGCTATAATGCACACGCTTCACCCCTAGGGTCCACTTTCCTTTCTTAGTCTCCACGCTTCACTTTGCAATCACTCCACACTTCACTTATCCACTCGACACACTATTCGCCACACTCTCTACAGGATCATAAGGTACACATATTCTATCTAATTTATGTTATCAAGTATTCACTCAATAACATAAAGTGGGGGTAAATGTAGACACTAAATCACACACTTGAGTACATTTATAGGTCCTAAAAGCATGATAACATTTACATGATTCCTAAGCAAGAAAACTAGTGGTTGACAACTATCTTTAGCCTCTTTTATTTGTCTCTTGTATTCTATTTGGTATTACACACCCTATAACACGGTCAGAATTTTACTTATTTATCTTTCATGGCTTGGACACCGATTGCCCAACCAAGAAAATAACGCCTGTGCAGCCTCCTGTCCCTCTTGGTCGCCCCTGACCCTTTCTTACCTTACTCACTCTTTTTGGGTCTCCTTTATATTTTGGGCATTTTTTTCACTTATGGGTTAGCCTTCCAGTTGTTAATTATGAAATTAAAACAAGGAAATCATGTAAATGCATAGTTATGTTTTAAAAATGAGGGACCAAGCACCAAACATTACTATCATCACCTAAGTTTACATTCTAAAGGCACTAAAGCACTCTAAAGGCATCCATCTAACATCCATTTAAGGGACAAGGGTGTGTCAACTCTGCATACACTGCATAGGAAGGGGAATTCTATTTATTCCATCCACACATACTATTACATTGCTACATTCTAGCTACTGACCCTCTAATCAAGTGCGACTTGCATAAGGGCATCCTGAGGAATCATTTATACACACACACACAATATCTACATGGAGTTTGAGATGTAGTGCAACACTTGGTTGTAAGTTCACTCTCGGGGTGATCGTCGGGGTCATCGACTCCATATTATACATTTTGATTTTTAGGTTTAATGCGGTTTGTGGGTTTGTGCGGGTGAAATTCTATTTTATAGGTTATATGTATCATCAGTGATCTTAGTGTGAATATCAAGAGATCAACAATTAACAATTGTAAAACCCTAATGACATAAAAGAAACCAAATTTTGAGCATCTGCACAATCACCATAACCCAGTTCTAGTCTTTAGCGCATAGGCACCCCTGTCTTGCTACAGGATCCCATGTCTAGCTTTGTTCTGCGCGCCCAAGATTTTTCGGTGATCAATAATGACCCTTTTAGTAGTCTGTTCATCAAACACACCTGCCTAGATCACTTTCTATCCATTCAAAAATCAACTAAGTCATCTTGTTTCCCTCCCTTGCTTATGGTTTCATACTTTACATGCTATTTTGCTTGTGTTATACAATATTTTAGAATTTGTACATCACTATGAACAATAGTTACTTTGCAATTAGATTTAATTCAAATCAAATTAAATCATCACCACCGCTCCGGGACTAGGTCCCTCTACTTAGGAATGGGGCAACTCCATTTATTGAAAACATGAAATATTTACACTACTTTAACTATCTTGGGTGGCATTTCAACCAAGGATCATACATGAATACTCCACTAAACCCGTGTGCAAAAGGAGGTGAAGGAGAGGTGTGTATGGAGAGAGGGAGAAAGTGAGAAGGGGGTTTTACTCAATAAATAACAAGCTGATTTTATTGACATAAAAATAGAATATATCGAAGTTATCAATGAGAATACACCATATCAAGGAAAGACGAACAAAACACAAATAATTCCAAGTTCATTTGCATAATATTGCACAAGTAACCATGCTCATGGAGTAAAGTTAAGATAGATAAGAAAACATAAGACAATGCGATAGAAGAATTGTAGTTTCTTACTTGTAGTAAGACAATGGGAGATATCAACCAAGAAAATATAACCCTTTGGAATGGAGAATCCATTCCAATTTATAGATTTACAATCCATCTCTTGATCTACCCCCCACATTACCTTTCGTAGTTCCACCACTTGTGACATTTCACATTCCTCTAGGAAAGAAAAATAAGCCCCTTTCTTATTAATGAAAATGGGAATTTTATAATGAAAAATTAAAATGGGCCCTTAAAATGAATAGGATGAAAGAGCCATAAAGTACATCCTCAATGAAGAAATAGAATATATATAGAGAGACAGAGGAGAGAGAATAATAAGAGAGCGAAGTGAAAAATTGAATATGGGAAAGCATCTTGTTTGACAAAGGACCTTCTTCCAATGGATCTTGAGTGAATGCTCCATGAATGAAGTTCCCTGCCTTTGACCTCCTAT
Source organism: Taxus wallichiana var. yunnanensis (assembly GCA_018340775.1). NCBI lineage: Eukaryota > Viridiplantae > Streptophyta > Pinopsida > Cupressales > Taxaceae > Taxus > Taxus wallichiana. The sequence goes on from CM031242.1 coordinate 668,560,200, forward strand.
TGAGTTGGAACATTGTGATTGCAAATTCATCAACTTGTGAGATGCTGAAACACACTCCAAGGAATTTAATAAGTGTTTAGAAACATTGCCATATCTCTATGATATTTCTTACATTTTGATACTCTTGGTGTGTGAAATGAGACAACTTGCTCACAGTGTGATCTTGGTGATCTTATGACCAAATAACCTTGGTGAAGCTGCAAGATACAATGAAACACAAGACCAATATCCTCTGATCTGAGATGGGTGAAGGAGAGAGAATGAATGAAGAATGCTTCCAAATTTTGATCCACCCATCGATGAGATGAGAAACATTTTGAGACCAAATTTAAGGAATCGATAAGGCTTCCCTTTCGCTTGAGCCATAATTCAACTGAAAGTGGATAGTTACAAATTATGGATTTATCAAGACACTATGAAGATCTGCACTATTTTAAACATATCTAGGTGCTCTTTCTTCAGGACAACATCCTTATTTCTTAACCAACATCCCGACACCTACTATTTTAGTAAGCCTTATTTTGAGAAGTCCATTTTGGTTATCAGATGCTTAATTTGGCAATTTTGATTTTCCTTGATGTTCAAAGGGAAATGACAACTTTGAGAATGAATTGTTTACAAAAATTACTATTTATAACAATGAGGCTTAGGAAGGATTACTATTTTTATAAGTGGGTCTTCCTAGTGTCATAATGGAATGAAATTAGTCTCAAAAGTTTACATTTTGCAATGTGAGGCTTTGCTCCAAATTTCAAAGGATTTCAATCACAATGTTTTTCGATAGAGATATATGGGCTAGGAAACACTATCTAGACTATCTAGGTAGTCGCTCTCTAGAGCGTATAGCCAACCTTCCCCGGACGAGGTGGGGCTTATGGAGTTAAATGATTTTCCCTCTTTCAAACTTGTTTTCCCTCCCATTTGCACATCTTAACCCAAATTAGACTCAAACTGGATAACCCAAGTCTAGTTGAGGTTGGAGGTGTGGTTGTACCATATAAAATAGGGGAAAAGGGGAAAAAGGGACATCACCCCCTCAAAAATGTGCCATGGGTGCTTGCTTCATGAGGATGGGGCCAAAATTTGTGAAACATGTGAGTTTATAACACCTCCCTAGCACTCAAGTTGTCACTTTTAAGTGACGAAATATTGCCTTTATAGGGGAGTACATTTTTGTGTCCCCTATGTCCCCTTAATAGTTAGGACAAAGGAAAAAAAGTGACATCACACATTCAAATGGTTCTTAAGGATCTATTTCTCATGAAAAAGAGGCCAAATCCAACTTAAGGTGAGTTTATAACCTTTTTTAACACCTAAAGTTGTCTTTTAAGTGACAAAAACGAATCCTCCACATATGTAGTGAACTTTGGTGTCTCATTTCACGTTGGAACAAATAAAAAAGGGACATGAAGCCTCAAAAAATCCCACCCAATCTTCTTAGAATGCTGATGTCATCAATCTTAACATGAAAATAGACTAAGGAGTGGCTTTTCGGGTCCGGGAGCAAGACATGGAGTTTAGAGGGCCAATATTATATGATTTGACTCAAAAGGATCCATTGAGTCCATTTCTACAATTTTCAAGACCTCATTCATCTTGAAAATTTTATTTTTAGTCCACTTTCCCCTTTCGCCCATGTGTGCGCACTAGTAAGCGGAGTTACCACTAAAATCCAGGATGAGTATGAAAAAATATAACACATGTAACATGAATAGGTTATAATTAAATCCATTTTGAAATTTTTAAAGCTCCCAACTCATCCCGAGGTACCTGAAACCCTTTGAGAAAGTTTCACCTTGCAAAAAGACTTTTGTGTTGCACTGATGGACATGTTTCCACATTTTTATACTCCCAAAATTCTATCTTGATTATTGCACCCTTGAATAGGCTCTATCATCTATGAAATGCATAGGATATAAGCTCTAAAAATTTCACAAGGATCTAAAACTGTTCGAACAAGGTGACTAGCTCCTTTGAAACATCCATTTCCCAGTGCCTTGCCAAAAAAGACCTGGTTTTTCTTAACTTGTTCTTGACACAAATAATATCCATGAAATCTTCCTAAAATGCCTTAATCAACTTCATTGACCTCCCATACAACTCTTGAATGGTTTTAATTTTACCTGTAAACTTTTCGAGGATGTTCACCAATGACAAAAATAACCCTTTTGAGGCCTTCAAGAGCATTGTTCTTTCATAGATCTCAGTAGCTTCAAGAAGCAAGCTAGGTAAACACATCTGCACATGAAAAACACTTGAAAATCATGTTAAAAATTCCTCATGACTAAAGTTAGGGTGAAACATTTGAAATTATTAATGGGAGGAAATGTTTACATTTGTGAAAGGGAGTATCAGTGTGGGTTTGGTTGTCATGACCAAAATTTAAAATTTTGCATCTTTAGACATTTAACATGAAAACATTTGGATCTTACTCGTGGACTTATTTAAGATTGTAAAAATAAAAATGAGGCAAACATGAACCTCGAGTTACTCATGGGGAGCAGACTAGTGCCTTATCCATTAAGCAAATAGAGTTACAAAGCACACATGCAAGAAACACAAGCAAGAACAACCAAAACAAACACACAATAGAAAGGGAAAAACATAACAAAAAGGGAAACACACCAAACAATAGGGAAAAATAACCTAAATCACTTATGGTACATATGGGGGAAAACTCACTTTCACCGTAATACCTCTTCTCCTTTAGATGTTACCCCCGTGCGCAGGTAGCACATAGTGATTTTGTTCTGCGAACCCATTGACTGGTTCGATGAAGTATGACCCCTTTCTCAATTTCTTAAAAAAGTTTGCATGATTTTTCTGGTAAGTGAGGGTCCATTTAGACATCTCATTGCCTTCATTTCTTTGAAATCTTGTTTCCATCTACTCATTTATTTCCAATTTCGATTTTATATCTTTCATTTAGTCACTTTATCACAAGATTGATTTTTGACCATTACGGGCTTGCCATGTTCGAAAATAGCCTCATGTTTTATATTGGGAAACTACTCCCTGATTTGTCACATTCTCCAAGACTTTTATTTCTTTGGGATGATTCTTGATAGATAGTTTGAATTTTTCAAAGCATTATCATATACCTCTTATTGATTTATGTTCAATAATTACTCTAGATGTTCCTCTTTCACACATACCAACTCATTATTGACCTTAATATCACTCTCTAAGATGGAGGTAATATCCTCATGAATGAAGACACTCATAGGAGATTCAAGCATTTTATTTTCCTTCCATTCATCATGAATACAATCTTCTTCACAAAACAGGAAAGAGAAGGACTCATCTTGCTTTATGTACTTGGGATATGATAATATAATATATATGGGTTGATGGAGATGCCGACATGTGGCACACATCCCCTTAGTTATATGTATGGGTTCACATGGGATATAATATTATAATGTATATGGGTTGATGGAGATGTTGACATGTGGCACACATCCCCTTAGTTAGTTATATGGGCTCACATAGGAATTAATTATATTGGGTAATGGGTCGGCCTACATTGGGATTAGGTGTTACCCATCCTATTTAAAGGATGTGAGTATCATTATGAGGGATGTATGAGTTGAGTCTTCTACTTGGTAGAGGTATATTGGAGGTTTCCCCCTCGAAGTGGATTCCCATCTTGGGAGATTGTGGAGTTACTCCTTCCTTAAGGAGCATTGTATGGTGTTGCCCTACCTTAAGGGTATTAGTTTGAATATATTGCATATTAGGGCATCTTGGCCCCCATATATCTTGTGTTGTGCTATATTCTGCAAATTATTCATTTCTTATATGCAAATTTCTTATCACATCTTCACATTCATACTCATCAACCAATGTTTCAAGAGGGACATTTAGTTCTTCCATTTGTTCTATTTCATTTAAAAACATTTGTGTTTCCAATGAAGAATCAAACACGGACTCATACTTATCTTGCATATTCATAGCATAGGTTGAGATTTTAAGACTTAGTTAAGGGTCTTCATTTCCTTCGCAACCTTTAAAATATCTTGCACATATTCCTTCTTCAAAGTTTCCCCATACTCACTTTCACATTCATATGAAAAACCTCCACATTGGGTCTCGGGAGATAATTGCAAACATGGGAATAATATGGTAAAAAAATAATTTGAAACATCCTATTTCTCATTATCCACATTACTTATCATTTAGGGGCTGCCTTCTTGCAATTCAAGACACGAATATTGTTTCTCTTGATGAAGATCGGGAGGAACAATATCCATTATGAAGATCAAGAGAAACAATTATTATATCAAAAAGTAGCACCCTAGTATTTTCACGCGATCTGACAAAACCCTAATTTTGACTAACATGGGATTGTCTCAAGGTGTGGGACCCTTGCAATTGAGAAAAACCTCCAGAGAAGGCTAGTTCCTCTACCTATTCCTAATGCTAAAACTACTCCTAGAAAGGGAAATACAACTATTCTAACACTAACCTAGAATTTCCAAGGACCAGGGAAGAGGAGAGATGCATAAAATGAAATTCCTAAACTAAGGAGGTGATAACACCAAGAACAAGGGGTGGAGAGATTCTAAGTGAGTGAAAATGGGAAGCAATCAAAGTTGGAGAGGGGAAAAAAGTGCAAAAGTCCGAAACAACGTTTAAATCTCCATCCTTGTGGAGCACTGATGAATTTTAATCCTATAATAAATAATGGAAGGAAAATAACACAATACAAGTTGAGATAGGGTGAGAAAAATCCACAAAACACCAATTTTATTGCTTAAAATGATGCACAATCCATTACAATATCGACACAAGGAAAAATCCTTTTACAAAACGTACAAATTTGAGACTCTACAACCCACAAAAGTCTTTGGAACAATTTCAATAGAGTTCCTCCACATTCAAGAATGTATCCCCTCAAAATGAGGTGAATTTTACAATATATAGAAGAAGAGCCTTGAAATTTCTCACCAACCGACATATTTCATTAAAGAGGTATGTGAGGCCATAAACATTGTGGTACTTTTCTTACACAGGTAGTCATGGGTGTCATACCTCATTAAACTGGTAGTTGAACAACTTTGTATTGCTTCCATTAATGCCTAGTTTGTCCTTGCACTCGACCTAGGTTGCATGAAATTTCACCCCTAGATGGTAGCATTTTTCTCCTTCATGATTTGGTTGCATAATATTTAGTGGTGTCACCGGTTGCATGCCATAAATGCAATCGACTGTAACATGTTTTCCCTGCTATCGGCATCCTATTTTATCATGGTGTGAACAATTGTTTTTCTCTACCCATTTGGTAGCTTACAATCTATTGTTGGCTTAAGTAGCATCCGTACAAATGATATCGGTGACCCTTTATTGACCGACTACTACTCCTTGTTGTCACCTTTGTGTTACTGCAGACGATAGCACAAAAAAATTCTGCGACCATTAACCATCCACCAACGATGCCACCATTATTGTCCCACTACCGGTGGTAGCACTTGAAATGCTACTGAGCGGTAGCATTTGTACTTGCTACCGATCGGTAGCATATAAAATGCTACCATCTGGTAGCATATAAAATTCTACCAGTTGGTAGCATCAAAACCTCGCTATTGGTCAATAACATATAAAATGCTACCGGCCGGTAGCATTTTTGTCTTGTCGGTGGTTTCTACTAGTCATTCTTTTCTAGCTAATCAGCCCGAGCTTTGCCGCGAGACCAACTTGTGAGCTACCCTATCAAATTTCAAATTGTTGCACCCATCAACTACCATGCTTCGACACGAATGTTAATTTGTCCGGTTTGCGAGGGTATAAAAATGGATAACAATTGATGACTTGCGGGGTGATCTCGCCTACTAGATATGAAAGACCAGGGGACTTTGGATGATCCATTGGGCATGGAGTCATTCCGATTACTAAAATTGACACGACACGAAACATTTCTAGGACATTGTTCCATTATTAGATCTGCCTAAACTTGGAAAGTGAAAAAGCAACAAGAGAATCGAGATAACTATATACAAACAACAAAGATCATACACATTCCAAATGGAACATGTAGAGATTTCACAAGAACTTATTACAAAATAAACCTATACTACAACATAGCAATGTGTTACAAGCACTTGGAGGAAATGAACTAGTCTAACATTTACAAGGAAGATATTTTACTTTAGTAACAATGCTTGAGATAGATTCCATTGATTGGAATATGCAATTATTTTCCATCCAAATTAGATAATTGGAAAGCATTGTTAGTCTTACAACCTGAAATCAAGAAAGGGCCACTCCATATTGTGTCAAAATTAAAGTGTTTTCTTGGTTTGGCTCTATCCACATCCCATTTTAGGACCAATTCCCCCTCTTGGAAGGTTACGTGTTTATCCTTTGTCCAAATCTCATCTTGATTTGAGCTTGGTCTTTCTCTATTGCTTCCATAACCTGATTTCTCAGCTCCTCTAGCTCCATCGACTTTGGATACCTAACTTTCATGGTGAAAACTCAAATAATTGGAGTGTTTGAAAAGCTCCAATCTTTGGTAACTCTAGGGATATTGGCAGCCTTGCCTCCCTCCCATAGACCAACTTGAAAGGTGAATATGGATTTGCACACATGCAAATGACATGAAATAGTGTGGGATGAAGTCCCTCCTCAATGAAGGTGAGGCTACCTTATTGAAAACCAAATGTATTTACACTGTACATTCAAAATTGTATGTGGGGGTGTTTTGGAACATTAATGGAAAGAAAATGAATGATGGAGATGGAATGGAATGAAGGAAAGGAATGGATAGGAATGAATGGAGAAGAACAAACAATAACTAACACAAATAAAATAGGGTTTGCATCATTCAAAATGAGAATGAGTAAAAGGGAACACACATGAGCAAGTAAATAATAGAGCTTGATCACTTTGTGAACAAGAACAACAACTTAATAATGTTGAGAATAAGATCAAAAAAATATTTGGATGCAAGATTCAAACATCTAACATCTAATGAACATAAGAACATCAAAGCGTTACAAGAGACAATGAATGAGACACAAAGTTCATATTTCATTAATTCCAAAATGTTTTCACAAAAGAACACAAAGTTTCTTCCTGAAACAAATCTTGCACACAAAATTATTTTCTTCTCCTCTCTCAAAGTCACCTTTACAAATGAGCCCCTGACTTCCTTTTATAACCAAAAATTTTGTTACAAGGTAGTTAGGGTTTTAAATGCGCATTAAATAGGGAACTTAAGTGACCTTTGAAATTTTCAACCAACGTTATTAAAAGTAACTAAAAATAGAAACTAATTAAGTTTCTTCAAACGTGAATTCAACAATAACATTATTTAAAATACCACTTTCAAAACATTCACCAAAAACCAATTGCCTTATCCATTGGGCGTGGGGTCCGTCTATCTCAATTGTATGAGAAATGGACTCTCCCACCCACGAGGAAATATAGGAAATCATCCTACTATGTTGTTGGCAAAACAAGGATCCTGATTCTTTGCCATTTAATAAGACTTGATCTTTTGTAGTGTCTGATGCATCTTCTCTTCTTCTCGGAAAACAACTTGGGAGAAGACCAGCCTCACAAAGTACCTACATTTCAAGAATCTTATGGTATGGTATGTAAGTCTGTAACTTTAGATTGGATTTCTTTGCAAAGATGTTTAATTCTGAAACATTGATCCATAGAAGAAGTGGAAAAAACATCAACAGAGTATACATTTCATGTATCAATTTTGTAAATTTCTCCACTAGGTGTTGTACCGAATTCCTTTGGTTGTATTCATTGATGAAGGTGCATAGAATATCTTCGATGAAGACCTGAATGGAAGAGAGCGCGGTATAGGCTTCGTTGTAAAAACCGTCAAACTGAATTACTAAATCTTTTAGGATCATTTTCTTGGACTTAGCATGATTTAACCATAGAATTTGTGTCATGCGATGATCGAACTCAAGTATCCCCTCTGAAGCTAAGAAAGTAGATTCCATGTGGGTGAGATCCTGAAGAGTTGGAAAAATCTGATCCAGTGTGATTAATTCTATAATGAGGCACTCCTTGAATGGAAACACTAGATCAAGGTAGGCATAAATATTCTCAGATATTTTTATCACTTCAGCAATTGTTTTCAAACCACCACTTTCTATCTCAAAAACCATGACCTTAGAGTGTGCCCTAGAGTGATCACATCTTTTGATTGATTGAGAATTTCTTGATTTGGGATAGCCATCATTTATGTAATAGGAAAAGAAGACTCAATTGGGCTTGATCAAATGTTGAACATATGAAATCAACTCGATTCTTTTCTTCCTTGAGTTGGGAAATTTGAGATTTGTATCTCTCAAACCTTTTAAGCACACTATTCATTGAATATTTTTCCATAGCAACATCACTTTCAAAAGTGGTCTTACCAAGGGATATCTTGGATACTTCATAATCGGTGATTGTCATGTCCCCACGATCCTTCTTAGTAGTAGGAACTACAATTTCTGCAAACTTATCTCCGCTATCATCAATCACTACTCTGGAGAAAACCTTAGGATTTTTAGGCACAACTTTATTGGAGAGGGTAGAAAGAGATTCCAAATCAATGTTGGCCACTTTGACCAATCTCTTTCTCTTTTTTATTTCAGAGTCAACCCAAGTCGGTGTTTCATTCATTAATTCGACACAAAAATGTCGAGAACTAGAAGAAAAATCCTCTTTGCCTTTTTCATGACTAAAACTAGTGGTTTTGTGGCCTCAATCCTTGGTGAAGTAGCATCTGCAACACATTCTTGATTATCCTCATGTTCTTGTAGAATATCCTTAACACCTAGATGTTCGGAAGAATTAGATATTTACACTACTGGGATTTTCTTGGATTATGGTGTATGACATTTATGATTTAGATCTTTGGTAGGTCTATTGGAACTCTCAGTGATGTGAATAGATGATTTTGGGATAGAAATACCAAAAACACATTCTTTTCCTTCCCGAAGATGCACACTCTTTACCGATCCTTGAGACATTGCTTCTTTATTAGGGACGGTTTGGGTAACCACCGAATTTTCCTTTGAGATGTATGTGATGATGTTGGTGGGGACTGGTGTGAAGAATTTTTCACCACCTTTTTATGTGTCACTCCTCCTTTCACTGGAAACCTCTATATTTCTAACATATGTGCCTGAAATGGGAGAGGATTGGCTATCTGATTCTCATACCACTTCATAGTCCTTTTTAACAGGTTGGTTTATAACATCTAGAGAAGTTTCATCTCCTCTACTCCAATCAATACCAGGGAGCGGAGTGAAAACTATCTGATCATAGGTAGGATCCATAAGATCAATTCCATTATCGACAAGGGTTAAGGGAGGATCCCTCAATCTGTAATTTCTATCCGAGCTAGTGTGAGATGAGAAAATTGTTGTCGTCTTACCTCCCTGTCATCCACATTCTACCCAATAGTCTTCTATGTTTTCCTTGTGCTTATATCTTGCCCTAGGGATTTTTCCATGGATCCTTTAATATCAAATTGAGCCCTACTTGTGAAAGGATGTATAGTTATGAGAGAAAATTATTTTTCCATAAGTTCTACACTATGGGAATTTGGACATTTGTATTCCCCAATCTGAATTGGGAAATGAATGCCTTCTTTGCATTTGTCCACCAATAGACAATGGATTTTGAAAATTTGACGTGAGAGTTCCATCAACGCTATTTTATCAGCTGACATATTTAGGAAGTCTGTAAGGAGCTCCCACAAATCCATCAACTCATATATAGGAATAAGAGGGAAACTGGATAAACCAAGTTCCCCATTGTTTTATCACCGCCTTGGCATCTTCTAAAAATCTTTCCTCTGGGTTTCTTCTTAGTGACTAGATTATATAGAATAAGAAAGCATCGTTTACCCTCTAGAAATGGTGAGAACCATTCTTGAACTCCAGTTATGGGTAAAAATGAAAAACACTATTCTTGCTAGGACCCATTGTACCTCTAGTTGTTAACCCTGAAAATATCCTCCTTCTCGCTACAACATAAATCAAATATGAAGTCATGTAAAAATGACCTGTCATCCTTACCTCAATCAATTGCTTATGGAGAGTATTGCTGATGATACTTGCCCAATCAATGAACATATTTGCATCAAGAATGATACAAATGAACTTGTACATCCAAGGATGAAATTTTTGGTAGAAGGAAGACCAAAAACCCTGCTGAGGAGAGTAATCATATCCCCTATTTCTTCATGAAACTCTACCCGAAACAACTCTTTGGGAATTCTTGAAGTGTGAGTCTTTGGTTTGACCAACCAATTTTTATCAACCATCTTCGACCATCTCAAAGGATTTTCATCCCAAAACTATTGTGTCGATTCTTGTGTGATGTCAACATTTTCTTCATGGAGTGGCACTCTTAACAAATCTTCCATATGATCTGGAGAATTGAGCAGAAAAGGTTCATTTCTGTCATTAAAAATTCCCGACGCTTAGGATCATAATGTTCAGCACAAGCTAGGACAAATTCGAGGGCATTGTATGGCAACGGGAAATGTTGCCGCTTGAGGTAAACCACAACGATAAAGCCTTTTTGAGAAAATAGTCCCCCTTCCCATCTTACCCTGTCACAGAACTGAACCATATCTATGTGACCCATATCGGTATCCAAAATGTTGTCATATGCTAAATTTAAAGATGATGTTGGAACTAATCCTTGGTATGCATATTTTAGTGCCGACTTATTAGAACATTCACCCATTATGAATTTAAAAAAAAAAACACGGAGAGTGAAAAGAAAACCAAGACACTGGGAAGGTGTCGGGTCTAAGTCTCCGGACCACCATTGTCGCAAGAATAATATGATTCTTTTTTTATTATTTATTTATTTTTTTAAAATAAAAAGAGATTTAGTGGATGCCAAATTCAAAATGACCATACAACAATATTGAGGTAAAGCTCAAATCACCATCGAAAAATAATACAATTTTAGATCATTGTTACACTTTCAACAACGTGTTGAATCTTCGAAGCTCCTTATTATTATTATTATTATTTTAAATATTCACTGTGTGCATGAATATCTCGATTCACCCTTGATGTGAGAAAGCTATCGTCTCCTCAACATGCGTAGCACCATGAATATAAAAATAATAAATAATAAAAGAAAACACAAGTAAACTTGCGTTGAACTTCACCACATTGAGCATGCGCAAACATTCTATTTTGAATTGTATTTTAACTTGGTTCCTCCTCCTTGGCTGTGTGAAATCTGACTTCAAGCTTGTGGTTGTGTGGACAAAACAAATTTATTACTCCTTCCTCTCAGCATGCACAAATTCTAAGCATTTGTTTTATCCTTTGTGCAGGTTGCGTGGATATCCAAATGGATGCGTGGATTTTTACTGGGGCTCAAACACAAAATGAATATTTTTAATTCATATTACCTTTCTCCCTCAGATCTATGTTGGAAATGGATAAAAAAAACAATGCATGTGTGGCCTCCTTTGGTGAATGCGCTAAAAAAGAAATTTAGACTGATTTTCTTTGCTTTGATTTGTTTGAATTTCCTTTTTCAACGTGGAAATTTTTTCATGTCTTTGGCGTGACTTCCTTTATGTGGATTTCTTATCTTCAACCTATGGATAAGACTTATGGCGGGATTCTTCTTTTGACTAGTTTGTCTCTTTGCTTATGTGGATCTTCTTCCTGAACTACGTGGAAACTGTTTGCAATGAATATCTCTCCAAAAATAGCACATGGCCTTCACCTTTTATGTAGTTAATTTATCCCAATGTGTGGGCTTCTGGTTTGGCTTTTAGCTACTGAATGTGACACAAAAACAAAAAAAGAAAGACCTCCACCTACGTGGAGCTTCACCTCCTTAGAGCGAAAAGGAGATTTAGATTAATTCTATGCATTGTGCATGGATTTCTGTGCGTGGAAAACTTGTCTTCGACCTGCACAAATCAATAACAAACAAAAAAATGTGGAATTTCACCTTTTCCTCTGCTGCATATGGGATTTATTTGGGATTCTAGATCAATCCTTGCATGTGCCTGAGATTGCCTTCACCTTTGCAAGCGTGGATCTCATAAACTTCCTACTATTGCTTCCCTCCAATGGAGAAAACTACCTAAAACTCTCAAGGTTTCTGGCTCTAGCTAATGCCATGCCATGCCAGGTTTCCATGTGAAAGTTGGGTAGTGTATGTAGAATAAGCTTTTCCTTCTCCAGGCTCTAGATATCTGCAATATCTCCTTGTTTCTCCTTCTTCCCAATTTCCTCTACTTCTACAACCTCTTGTAACCGTCTCCTCATCAATTCCCGGATGATAGAAGCAAAATCAAAATTGTCTATGGCAATTGGAAGTGGAAGAAAAATTGACCCCCGGCACTTGCTCACGACAGTTACGACAATTAATAAAAAGAAGAAAAGTTCTCCCAAGTTTGTTGAACAACTTCCATCCAATATTAAAATTAATATTTATTAATTAAAAACCCTAAAATTTAATAAATATTAATTTTATTAAATAATAGGTAAATATTAATTAAATAATTAAAATACAGTTTGTGGTGTAGCGGGAGAAGGGCTTATTCAAAATGGATGAAATGAAAGCCAAAATGACTATGAGAATAAGATGATTGCGATGGAGGAGAATAATCACATGTAAGATAACACTTTTGAAATATTTTTTTTTTTAATTTTCACGTTTACTAATTTTACAAAGTCAAAATTAGTTGATAACAGCTGGCTCTTATTGGGGACAAGGACTTCAGACGCAACAACGGACCCAGACCCAAATATTCAATGAACATGATCCCAAAAATGATGGAGCACAAAAATGGGATGACAAAGAGAGGAAACTGAAAAATAGGGAAAACAAACAAACCAAAATCCTAATTACCTATGTACATACGGGGACAACCTGTTTTCAATTTTGATAGTGCTTGAGATATTTCCCATTGTAGGGAAAAGGAAAATGAGTTCCATCGGGATACGCCAAGTAATAAGTGCTATCTCCACAAAAATGTCTAATCTTGAATGGGCCTAGCCACACGAATCAAAATTTCCATGCTTTCCTTTTGGTTCACGTCTTTTGTCCTAGAGAAGAACTAAGTCATTGATTTGAAATTGTCTCTCCCTAGTTTTCTGTCAAACAATTTCTTTACCTTGGATTGATGTTCCTTGATCCTGTTTGCCACTTGACTTCTCTGCTCTTCAAGCTTTCTTAGGAACATGATCCTTTTATCTAATGCATTGGTGAAGCATTCATCATCAATTGCCTGAGCCAATCGTAATGTTGGTAACTCTAATGTGATGGGAATTTGAGCATCGGTTCCATATAAAAGTTGAAATGGAGACATCCCGATTGCTCTTTTGGGAGTTATGTGGTCAGCCCATAATGCATCATATAACTTTTTGTGCCAAGTTCTTTGATTTTCTTCTACTAACTTGTGCACGATAGTAATGATGTTTTTGTTATTGGATTCTACTTGCATTTTCCCTAAGGGTAGTAATCTGATGAATGAGACAAAGATATCCCATACCCATAACAAAAACCTATCATCTCTACAGAAGAGAAATTGGTGGCATTGTCCATCACGATCTTTTGTGGAATTCCATAATGAATCAATATATTCTCTTTGATGAAGTCATAGATTACGCGTAGATGTTTTTTTCACAAAGTATAGCTTCTACCCACTTCGTAAAGTAGTTAGTTGCAGAGAGCACGTGAGTATGACCAAGCACTAGAATTAGGATTCAAAACTCCGATGAAATCTAAACCCCATTGTTGAAAGGGTTCTTCAATGACAAATGGCTTCAAAGGAAAATCTACCAATTTTGGTCTTCCAACAAATTGATGACAAGGTTCACATTTTGTCACCCATTTCTGAGCATCGAAAACATAGTGGGCCAGTAATAATGTGCTCACAAAATTTTATGAGTTGTCACTAGGCCTAGAGAAATGACCACCGCAAGCATGATTGTGAAAGGCTTCCAACAACCTAGGTTGTTGCTCTTTATCAACACATCTGAGGAACATGCCGTCAACTCCTTTCTTGAACAAAGTGTTGTCCCAAATGACATACCTGGTAGATCTTAGTTTGATAGCTCATTTTTCCTTAGCTATCAGATTCTCTAGAACACTTGCCATATGTGAGAAAGTAGGCTATATCAGAATACCATTCGTCTGTGGTACTGACGAAAACTACCAGTGGTAAACTTTCTCAACTGGTTCTTCTTCAGAGTCATCTCGTGGTTCATTCTCTACGATGAGTTGGCAGAGTCCTCTTCCTCGAACCAACTTGGTAGGCTTGATATCCAAATCATATTCCTGGATCTTGGAGACCCAATTACCTCTTTTAGATCCTGGTTCTGTTGTGTCAACATCGATTTAACTATGGTGTCTGGAACTAAGACTTTGGTATGTGAATTCAACACATAGTACCTGAAGTGTTTCAAGGCTCTCACCACGCGCGCATGCCTCTCAAGGGGAGTGTAATTAAGTTCATGTGTTTCTTGAATCTAGAACTCATGAATGCAATAGGAGATTTGATTCCTCTCTTGATTGTGTTGAGTTAGGATGGTAGAGATTGTGTGCGGTGAAGCATAGCAATAGATTATGAAATCCTTTTTAAAATCGGGACACACCAATGTAGGGGCTTTTGCAATAACACCTTTGATTTTTTCAAATGCTTCTCTACCTTCCTTCGACCATTTGAAGGATTATTTTCCTTTCATCATATCAATGATTTCTTTAGTTAGCTCGGTGAAATATGGCACAAACCTTCTCAAAAATTCACCTTCCCAAAGAATGAGTGGACCCCAGGCTTACTCGTAGGCAAGGAAAGATTATTGATCGCTTAAATACACTCAAGATCAATTTTAGTTCCTTCCTTAGAAACAATATGACCTAGGAGTTTCCCTTCCGTAACTCCGAACATGAACTTTTTTGGATTTAGAGAAATCTTATGAAGTCTGCACCTTTGCAATATTTTCTCTAAATCTCTTAGGTGATCTTCTCATTTCTTTGAGAACACTGTCAAGTCATCTAGGTATATCACGATGATCTTGTCTTTATAATCTGTGAATGCCATATCCATAGCCCTTTGAAAAGTAGTGCCGACATTGATCAAACCAAAAGGCATTCTTCTATATGTGAACGCATACCCTAGGGGGTGGTGAATGTGGTTTTATGTTGATCTTCTCTAGCCACTTCAATCTAATTATAACCAGAGAAACCATCTAGCATGGATAGCATTTTCGATCCAATTACTGCCTGCAAAATATGGTCCATGACCGTAATGGATAATTATCTTTCAAGGAAGCTTGATTAAGATTGTGAAATCCACACAAATCCTAATTTCTCCATTTTTCTTGTGAACCAGTACAATATTAGCTATCCAAGTTGAATGTCGAATAGGAAAAACTATTCGTGTGTCTAACATCTTTTGAACCTCATGAAATATTGTCCCGTAATCTTGGGATTATATTGTCTTTGCTTCTTCCTGAATGGAATTGCACTAGGTTTTAAGGGTATGGCATGCTCCATTTCCCTAGGTTGGAAAGACTTCAAGTCTTCATATGAGTAAGCCAAGACGTTAGAATATTTGGTAAGGAGGCTTATGAATTTCTTGCACTCCTCAGGTGAGCAACACTTACCGATGTTGACCAGGTGAGGTTTTTCCTTGGTACCAATGTTAACTTTCTCATAGTCAACAAAATTTGCAGGTCCTACCTACTCTTTCTCTTTGATAAACCTATCATGTTTATCAAAAAGTTCTTCAAGTGAAACCAATCCTTTTGGAATTTTATTTCCTTTGAGTTGAATGATGCCATCACCAGATCTTCATTCTCAACTCCTTCTTGAATGGGTGAGGTCATCGATTTGTGAAATGCATAATCACTTCCTTCAAAGTACAATTGTTCAAAATTATCCCTTTTTTCCAAGAAGGCAATAATTTGTTGATCATCATTGAATACTTGCCAATTTTTGCATTGTCAGAACACTTGGCCTAAAAACCATTTCAATGGTGTATTTGTCTTGATCAAACTCTAAATGAGGAATCATTAATGAAGCTGAGACTGCTAGAGAATCTACTTTGTCATTCTTTTCGTGAGGGATAGATTTTATGGAAAAAGCATCGAAGACTTCTATCACATCCCACACTTTATTTCGTAGTGTCTCAAATGATCATTCTTTACTTGGAACTGATTTTTAACTTATTTCATGATCAATTCTACATCTCCAAAGACTTCAAAATTTTTGATCCCTTTCTCCTCTGCAACTTGGAGGCCAAGGATTAATGCCTCATATTCTGCAATGTTGTTAGTATTTGAAAATTCAAGTTTGTAGAAAAAGGAAATATTTTACCATTGGAGATATGAGCACCACTCTTGCACCAGAACCCGTCGAGCAACAACTTCCATCGAACTCAAGAGTCCAAATCTTATTGTAATCTTGGCAAGTGACCTCAAGGGGTATGAATTTCTGTAGTCATCATATAATTACCCATACTTGAGCCTTGGAAAAGGATCTGTTCGCGAGGATCTTTGGTTTTAGTTACCATGAACTTTGCTTGAGTTTCTGGCATTAGCTTCTTCATTTCTCCATTGATAGGGATCATGGCATGAGACCAATCCATTTGAATCTCGCCACCCAAATCTCTGCAAAATTTCCTGCTCAACAACATACCATATGAAGCAGGAATGTCAACAACTAGAATGGTTACCTTAACTCGTTTATGAGGAAATTGGGCTAAAACCATTTGAGCGTCTTTAATATGCCCAATCAGAGGAACTTGTCTTGTCTCCATAGAGTAACAAGATCCAAATGTTCTCATACAAGTCAACCCAAGAGCATGTGCTACTTTTGTAGGCATCACATTATCCGAGGCTCAGAATCTATAATGTAATTACTTAATTTGCATCCGTTGATCAAAAAGGACACAAAGAAAGGTTCAATCTTTTCATTTGAAGGTGTAGTGGCCGCCACAATATTTTGAGTCTTCCCATCTTTGGGAGTTTTCATAATTCCTTTAGAGGAATGAACAATAGAGTCACCTTTGATAAACTGGACCAATTTCTCGAGTTGATCCTTATTGGACTTCAAGTACTCTGCCTGTGACATGGAATTTTTTTTTATTGATATGATCAATGATATCAAATTTGGGGAAAAGTAATCATACTTGATGTCTCAGATACTAGTTCTTTCAAACTTGATGATGGCACACTTTTGACCTTTGCTTGGGCTTGGTTGATACTGATGTAGAAGAAGAAACTTTCTTCATAGCTGATTTATATATGAATTGACTCGATAAAGGTTCTTCTTTCTTTAAGATATTTTTGACATTAAGAGTCTCAACTATCTTTGATTCATTTTGAAAGCTTCTTTAATTTTGGATTCTTTAGGAACTTCCTTGGAGCTCTTTTTATCTTCCACCTTAGTGGTACTTTGCTCCTTTTTCGAGAGCGTGTGAAGACAACGAAAGATTGACTATTCATATCTTCTATAATTTCTTCATATTCATCTTCTTCTTTTGAATGATACTCAAAGAAATGATTATTACTTTCTCCCTCAAGATCTTCAACTTTAGGTTCAGATGTTCCAAAATCTGGATCTTCCTCATCAACCTTGATGACTTCAACTTCATTATCACTTTCTTCAATGACATCACATTTTGAGTTAGTTGCGGGAGCTGCTTTAATAGCAAGCCTCATCGGAGCACCTACAATCCTAGATTTGTTGGGAACGTATCATTTTCTTGGGATGTCTTTGTAAGGAGCAGGTTTACTACTTTGAGCAACTTTCTTTTTCAAAGCCAACACATCATTAGCCAACTTAGTGAGTATAGCTTATGAAGCATTGGGGGTTTCTTGACTCTTTCCCTTGAGGGAAGTTTTCTTGAATTTTTTGCCACCATGATTAAGTCATCCTTAATTTCTATGGCCAAGGATTGAGCAAGTTCCAAAGTAGCCACTCTAGCCCTTCTTAGCTAATAGCACACTTTTGGTTGTTGTGCATTAATAAAGAAACATTTTTGTCCATCGAGTTTGGGTGAATCCTGGCAGGAACTTTGTTCACCATTTTGTTGAACTTAGCCACACGAAATGCCTCATGGGTTATGTTGGCTCTTTCTTTTCACCTGAGATAGTTGGGCAAGAAGAGCATGTTCATCTTCTACCATCTTGAATTGATCTTCAAACTTAGTTTTCATATCATTCCAATTTGTAATGCATCCATTTGGCAGATGATGAAACCAATTTGCATAATATCATGCAATGTTTCAACGAAGAGGCGAATAACAACATCTTCATATTCTACCGAAAAATAACACATGCAATGAAGAAGGTAGAAATATGGTCATCTGGTGACATCTTCCCATCTCTTTGTCAAACTTGGGAAGAATCTTCCTCGATCCTCTTGGGAGGTCATGTCGAGTTGGTAAGGCCAATGGGCCTATGGCATTTCCCCATGGTATGTTGACTGCCATTTTGGGAAAGGTGGTATGTGAAGGTAAAACAATGTGAGCAAGGACAATTTCTTGACTAGTAGTGATTCCTTCCTTGCTTTCTCTTTCAGGACTTGATGCAAGGCTTGTAGATCTATGAGGTGTGTTCTTCTTTGGAGGAGATAACTTGAAACCAAACTTTCCTTGAAAGTCAAAAATGGGATCAGATCGACCTTTAGCTTTTTCTCCTCGCATAACCCTTTTTTGCCAGTTTGAAATCTTTACCATGAAGGGATCACTGGCATGTTTTGATTAGCTCTAGCATTTTCTCTTCACTCCCTTTCTTGAGCTATTTGTGCCTGAATAACTCTAACAACTCTCGTGGCTTGATCTTCTTAATTATCTAGTATTGATGATGCACAAGATGAAAATGATAGTTGTTCGTGCACTTTTCCCAAATAGCTTGCCAAATATGATGATATGTCTTCTTGAGTATCTACAAAAATAAGATTTGGTTGCAAGATAGGTGGGTTACTTGTAATAGTCATACAAATTATTACCTTGGTGGAAGAGGACCGTGTCGGTGAACAATGATCAACACGTGTCCAGGAGGTCTTCTGGCCACAAGTGCGGGTGCTCTTCTTCTAAGGTCTTCGATGTAGATTTCTTTGTCAATGGATCTATCAACAACCACAAATTGCTGCAAGATTTCATGGTTTTCCCAAGCTACTGTTCAAAGGTTGGCAACAATGTCTCCTTGAAAATCTTTGTCGGGCACAAGGTTGGTTGAAGAACTGGAGCTTGTGTAGAGGGGATAGTCATAAAGATTTAACCAAGCATTGGTTAATGATTTCTGAATCCCAGTAGAGTCACCAAAAACTGTTAGCATATGGATTTGCACGCATGCAAATGACATGCAACAGTGTGGGAACGAAGTCCCTCCTCAATGAAGGTGAGGCTTCCTTTATTGAAAACCAAAACTATATTTACACACTGTACATTCAAAATTGTATGTGGGGGTGTTTTGGAACATTAATGGAAAGAAAAGTGAATGATGGAGATGGAATGGAATGAAGGAAAGGAATGGAAAGGAATGAATGGAAGGAACATGCAAGAGTTAGGTAAAAGTAGAGCCTAATATTGCATGGAGAAGAACAAACAATAACTAACACAAATAAAATAGAGTTTGCATTAGCTAAACGAGAATGAGTAAAAGGGAACACACATGAGCAAGTAAATAACAAAGCTTGATCACTGTGAACAAGAACAACAACTTAATAATGTTGACAATAAGATCAAAGACAATATTTACATGTAAGATTCAAACATCTAACATCTAATGAACATAAGAACATCAAATGTTACAAGAGACAATGAATGAGACACAAAGTTCGTATTTCATTAACTCCAAAATGTTTTCACAAAAGAACACAAAGTTTCTTCCTGAAACAAAGCTTGCACACAAAAGTATTTTCTTCTCCTCTCTCAAAGTCACCTTTACAAATGAGCCCTTGACTTCCTTTTATAACCAAAAAGTTGGTTACAAGGTAGTTAGGGTTTTAAATGCGCATTAAATAGGGCACTTAAGTGACCTTTGAATTTTTCAACCAACTTTATTAAAAGTAACTAAAAATAGAAACTAATTAAGTTTCTTCAAACGTGAATTCAACAATAACATCATTTAAAATACCACTTTCAAAACATTCACCAAAAACCAGTGCCTTATCCATTGGGCGTGGGGTCCGCCTATCTCAATTGTATGAGAAATGGACTCTCCCACCCACGAGGAAATATAGGAAATCATCCTACTATGTTGTTGGCAAAACAAGGATCTTGATTCTTTGCCATTTCATAAGACTTGAGATTTTGCAAAGATCTCGATGCATATTCTCTTCTTCTAGAAAACAACTCGGGAGAAGACCAACCTCACAGAGTACTTGCATTTCAAGAATCTTACCTAGTATGGTATGCAGGTCTGCAACTTTAGATTAGATTTCTTCACAAAGATGTTTAATTCTGAAACATTGATCCATAGAAGAAGTGGAAAAAACATCAACAGGAGTATACATTTCATGTATCAATTTTGTAAAATTCTCCACCAGGTGTTGTACTAAATTCCTTTGGTTGTGTTCGTTGATGAACATGCGGAATCTCTTCGATGAAGACTGAATGGAAGAGATTGCGTGTATAGGCTTCGTTGTACAAACCATCAAACCTGAATTACCAAATCTTCTAGGATCATCTATTGGACTTAACATGATTTAACCATATAATTTGTGTCATGCAATGATCAAACTCAAGTATTCCCTCGAAGCTAAGAAAGAGTATGCGGGCGAGATCTTGAAGAGTTGGAAAAATATGATCAAGTGTGATTAATTCTGTAATGAGGCACTCTTTGAATGGAAACACTGTATTGAGGTAGGCATAAATATTCTCAAATATTTTTATCACTTCAAAGCAATTGTTTTCAAACCACCACTTTCTATCTCAAAAACCCATGAGCTTAGAGTGTGTCCTAGAGTGATCACATCTTTATATTGATTGAGAATTTCTTGATCGGGATAGCCATCATTTCTAGAACAAGAAAAGAAGACTCAGTGGGTGATCAAATCCTGAACATATGAAATCAATTGATTCTTTTCTTCCTTGAGTTAGGAAATTTGAGATTTGTATCTCCCAAACCTTTTAAGCACACTATTCATTAAATCTTCTGCCATAGCAACATCACTTTAAAAAGTGGTCTTATGAAGGGCTATCTTGGACAATTCATAATCGGTGATGTATCATGTCTCCATGATCCTTCTCGATAG
Organism: Taxus wallichiana var. yunnanensis; assembly: GCA_018340775.1. NCBI lineage: Eukaryota > Viridiplantae > Streptophyta > Pinopsida > Cupressales > Taxaceae > Taxus > Taxus wallichiana. The sequence goes on from CM031242.1 coordinate 668,581,419, forward strand.
TAGGAATCGCAATTTTGCAAACTTATCTCCGTATAATCAATCACTACTCTGGAGAAAACCTTAGGATTTTTGGGCACAACTTTATTGGTGAGGGTAGAAAGAGATTCCCAATCAATGTTGGCCACTTTGACCAATCACTTTCTCTTTTTATTTGAGTCAACCAGTCGGTGTTTCATTCATTAGAATAAACAGGTAGTGTATGTAGAATAAGCTTTTCCTTCTTCTGGCTTTGGATATCTGTAATATTTCCTTATTTCTCCTTCTTCCCAATTTCCTCTACTTCTACAACCTCTTGTAACCATCTCCTCATCAATTCCCGGATGATAGAAGCAAAATCAAAATTGTCTACGGCAATTGGAAGCGGAAGAAAAATTGCCCCGACACTTGCTCACAGCGTTACGACAATTAATAAAAAGAAGAAAAGTTCTCCCAAGTTTGTCGAACAACTTCCATCCAATATTAAAATTAATATTTATTAATTAAAAACCCTAAAATTTAATAAATATTAATTTTATTAAATAACAGGGTAAATATTAATTAAATAATTAAAATACGGTTTGTGGTGTAGCGGGAGAAGGGCTTATTCAAAATGGATGAAACGAAAGCCAAAATGACCGTGAGAATAAGACGATTGTGATGGAGGAGAACAATCATGCAAGATAACACTTTTGATTTTTTTAAAAAAATTTCACGTTTACTAATTTTGCGAAGTCAAAATTAGCTGATAACAACTTACCATTTGGATTCTTCACTTTCCTAGACAAAATCATATCATCTTCTACTTCGATGGCATATTCTTGTGCATTTTCAAGAGTTCGAGGTTGAGCTCTCCATAGGATAAATCTAACCTCGGGAAATTTTACATTTATGAAGAATTTATTTTTTTATCCTTAGATGGTGAAGCTTCCACATGTATTCTTTTCAACAATATGTTGAATCGGGCCACAAAATATCTCATGAGTTCATTTGATTATTTCTTCATTTGGACCAATTGAATAAGAAGATCTTGAGAGTATTTAGCTGATTTAAATCTTGCTCCAAACCTAGTTTTAATATGATTCCAATTTGTGATGGATTGAAAGGGAAATATGTAGAATAATTCAGCCGCTTTATCTTAAAGTGACACCATGAATAACCTTCTTTGAAACATCTTCATGTCAAACTCCAAGAACTCCACATAAGGTTATAAAAGTTACAATATTTTCTTTAGGAAGTGTTAGCATATGGATTTGCACACATGCAAATGATATGCAATAGTAAGGGAACGAAGTCCCTCCTCAATGAAGGTGAGGCTACCTTTATTGAAAACCAAAACTATATTTACATCTATACATTCAAAATTGTATGTGGGGGTGTTTTGGAACATCAAATGGAAAGAAATGTGAATGAGGAAATGGAATGGAATGAAGGAAATAAATGGAAAGGAATGAATGGAAGGAACATGCAATAGTTAGGTAAAAGCATAGCCTAATATCACATAGAGGAGAACAATGAATAACTAACTCAAATAAAATAGAGTTCAAATCAACTAAACAAGAATAAGTAAAAGGGAACACACATGAGCAAGTAAATATCAAAGCTTGATCACTGTGAACAAGAACAACATATTAATATCATTGACAATAAGATCAAAGACAATATTCACATGCAAGATTTAAACACTAACATCTAATGAACATAAGAACATCAAAATGCTACAAGTGATGATGAATGGGACACAAAGTTCATATTTCATTAACTCCAAAATGTCTTTACAAACGAACACAAAGGTTCTTTCCTAAAACAAAGCTTGCACACAAAAGTATCTTCTTCTCCTCTCTCAAAGTCACCCTTACAAATGAGCCCCTAACTTCCTTTTATAACCCAACATTTGGTTACAAAGTAGTTAGGGTTTACATAAACATTAAATAGGACATCTTAAGTGGCTTTGAATTTTTCAACCAACTTTAAAATTAACTTTGTTATCAAAATTTGCCAAAAGTGAGTTTAACAATAACATCACTTTATAAAATTTAAAGTCATTTTAGGAAAAGTACATAAATAAAAGAAATGGGTACATGTGGACCCCACTTAAATGACTTGGGCACCCACATACATCTTACTCAAGAATGCGCCACCTAGATCAAGACACCTAGGATCGGTGCCGATCCATTGGGCCAAAAGTCCGCCTATCCCTGGTTGTATGAGAATGAACTCTTTGACCATGATCCACAATCCTCTAGATGACAAGAGAGCTGAGATTGAAACTTGAGTAGTTCATCCACTTGTTCATTTGAGCAACATCTGGTGTGAGAAATTTTGTCTTCATTCGTATTCACATTCACAATTACACATAATTCTCACATGCTCTGAATACCTTTACATGGCAAATTTTTCATTTGTCACGAGATCGTAGTCGTTAGGCCACCTTGGCTTATCAGAATCCAACTCTTGATATTTCAACATCAAGAACATATTACAAGATTCGAGATTGCAATTCACTTCTAGAGTTATGTCTTTTGTCTTTGTCACCATCTCGAAGTGTTGTCATTCGATTTACTCACGATCATCTAATTCGAGAATGCTCCAACTTTAAGATCGATCGATGAAGTATTGTGCATGCCTACTAACCGAGAGTTGACAGGGACATGCTTGAATGATGTGGCCTTGTTTGATGATCCACACAACCGCACTTGTCATTAGTCTTGGTTTGTCGATGAATAGATCCGCCACAATGACCAAGTGAAGACAATTGATGTAGACACGCTTCTCCCATTATTGATATCCGTCGATTAAAATGGATTTTGAATCTGAAGAGACCTCTACCAATAACTGATCTATACCGCATAATGAGGAAATCGAGGTGACCATTAGTGTGCCATCGATAAGCTTGCGCGCGCGAGACATGAGACCGAGAGCTCACTTTTGAGGGCTTATGCTTGAGCCGTTGGGGTTGAATCCTGTGGATGTGTAGTGTCGTAGTGATCCATATAAGTGATGACCAATTCGGGACTCTTTACGACTTTGGGAAGGTTTTCGTGCGTGATATAGCGCTTGAAGAACTAGCCTAGGGAAAATTATGATTCACCTTCGGTTGATACGAGGATCGTGGAAATCGGCTTATGTCGATGTGTCCCAAGTTAGTATCGATGATGTTCTCATACTCGAATGGAGCGGAAAGGTGGGTAGAATGCCCTAGAACTCATCTTTGGAACACTTATTTGTTTGAAGATGACATGATTGTGAAGACGTGATAAAAACTTGATTTCTGGCTATTACTTCCAGACTTCAAAACTGAACAAATCACCTCACGAAATTGCCGGGAAAAATATAAAATCTTGTTCGAGAATCTCTCACTAGATGAGGGACTCTAATAAGGTACCAAAAGTTTGCGTGTCATCGCAAACCAAATTCTTGATCAAATTTGAGAAGTCAAAGATGACTTCTCTAAAACTATCAGGAAAATGCAGGTGTGAAACTGTGAAAACTCCGTTTTATTTTAGCTTGGGAAAAATACCAAACGTCACCCTGGGAATCTACAACTTAGTAAGGGATCACATGAAGTTGGGGAGAATTCAAATAACCAATTATTTTCTCTTGACGATCACCCAAGTTCAAAATATTGACTCTCAAAGTGAGTCCCCTTGACAGGTTGAAAATTGCACGCGCAACAAAATCAAATAAATTGTCTTTTATTTGGGTTTGTGAAAAATACCAAATGAGGTGTTGTGCATTTTCAACTTAGCAAAGGAGTACATGAAGATGGAGAAAATCCAAAGAACCAAACCGTTCTTCTCGACAATCACTCAAGCCCAAAATACGGATGCTCAAAGTAGGCCTTTTGACAAGCTGAAAATTTAGGCGCGCAGCGAAATCCAACAAACTGTGTTTGTTTTGGGTCCGTGAAAAATATCAAATGAGGTGTTGGGGATTTGAGAATAAGTATAGAAACACCTTAACATGAGTAAAATTGCGGGCAATGATTGGTTTTTCATGAAAATCACCCTGCTTCGAGATATCAAGCTCCAAAGTTGACTACTTTGACAGATACAACAAACAACCTTCATTCCGCATCAATCGTTTTCTCTACTCAACCTATTCGTGATCTTTGCTTTGACTACCTTAGATGCATGGGAGATCTCTAAGGTTTGCATGGGTAACAATTTCTACTCATGGTGTGCCATGAATTTGATACTTCAAATCCTTCTTCTCCTCCTTTTCCAAAGATTGGATTTTTTTCTTGCAAACATGGATGATTTTCTTTTGGTATTATCGTTGCACTTATCTATTAAAGTGAACTGGATTTTTTTTGTCTTTTACTATATGTGTGGAATTTTCTAGATAAATGCGTGGGCATTTGAACAACTATTTCTTTCATCTCAAAACTTGCGTATGGATTGTTTTACCCTTTGCAAATGCGTAGCTTTTTATTTTTCCAATGCGTGGGAATAGTGGACTGTTTTATTCCACTTGCTACCCGAGATTGCATGGCTTTGGCGTGAAGAGTTGAAAGATCCTTGGAATGTGTGGGAGCTACATTTCTTCTTCCTCAGGCATGGAAATTATTTTCTTTAACCTGCCTGGCCTTTTCTTCTGGATCTGCGTGTGAATAACCATTTATTTACCAATGCGTGGCTTATTGTTTATTACCTTCAACGTGGACTTCTTTATCCTGCAAATGCGTTGGATTCTTGATTTTTTTTGTTTTAAAAACTGTGATGGAAATAACCTCCTTTGCAAATGTGTGACAACATTACCTTGGCTATTTGCTTTTGCCCAAAGAAATGCATGGGCTCTTATTCCTTCCTTGATCTTTGATGCGTGGAGATTCTTTTTTGTATTATTTTGACTTATATCTTGGCTTTTTATATTTTTCTCCTCTCACACAATGCGTGGAACCTCCTTTCTCTTTTTTAATATGGCATGTGTTGGATTCTTTGATGATACCTCTTTTTGCGTGAACAATTGATGCATGAGATTATTTTATTTGGCAAAGTGTGGACTTCCTCCTTGTTGATTTGGTTTACTACCTCCTTTGCGTGCACAACTGATGGAGCTGCTTATAGATTTCTTGGAATGAGTGGAGAATCAACGTCTGTGAAGAATGTGCTATGAATCTTTGGAAAAATATTTCTCGAAAATGTTTCCACATAGGAAAAATAATAAGAAGTTGGAAATAAAAAGCCTCAAAGCTTCTTAATTACTTTCGCATGACTTTTTCCACAGATTTTAACGGAAGAAAGTTACGAGGATTCAAGAAGCTTTCTCGTAACCGTTTCTTCTTTCATCCCATTGAAATAACCAATTTCCTCTTTCTCCGGGTAGTGGGCATTAATTGTTAAGGGAATATGGGAAGAAGTTAACCATTTTCCCGTGACAATGGCAAAGCGTGACAATTCCCATCCATTTCCCCATATGGGAAAATGAGAGATATTTTGACGTTTGACATCTGGTTGGGTTGGCAATCAACAAGAGAATTTCCAACAAGCGGGGAAAATGGAAACTTTGTCCAAGAAAGGGAAAATCGGGAGCGGAAAGCCAACTTGGCATTCCCGACAATTGGAAGCAGAATTTTAATTGCCCATGGCAATGGGGAAGTGAGAAAAACTCTTCCATATTTGTCGATCAACTTTAATGAAAATTAAATTAATATTTATTAATTAAAAACCCCAAAATTCAATAAAATTAATTTTATTAAATAAAAGGGTAAGCAATTAATTAATTAATTTTAAACACGGTTTTTGTAATGGCGAGAGAAGTTTTTTAGGAAATGGATGAAATGAAAACCCAAACAATTAGAAGAATAACACGATCACGATGAGGGTGATAAATTACGAGAAATAACACTTCCGATTTTTTAAAATTTTTACGCTCTAATTTTGTGAAGTCAAAATTAGGATAACAAGAAGTTGAGTTCCATCACCTTTGAATTTGGGAAAATTCTTGCAGGATCCCTTTAGCAATTCATGGAGAGGTGGTGTAAGAGCAAGCAGACCAATATTCCTTCCCCATGGAATAGGTGGTTGAGGTTCTTCCATTTCTTCTTCAACTTCTTCTTCTGTTTCTTCTTCTAGGGGAAGAATAACTAGTGGTGGTATAATTGGAGATTTAGGAGGAGTCTCAATTGGATTTCTTGTTGTATCACTTGATGTACAGATGGAGATGATGCTTGAGATAAGTAATATGGATTGTCTTGGATATGATATTGTTTTCTTTGAAGAGATTCAAACTTTGGATCAACAATACCTCTCAATCTGTCTAATCTAGTGTATCTCTTTTCAGATAACTTGTGAGAAAACTTACAACAAGAATGTGAAAGGACACAACTAAAAATAACAATGGCTTTCAAGCATCAAGTTTCATTTTTTTGAGATTTTTTTACTTTTTATGGTTTTTGGTATATCTATTTTTTAGGATTTTGTGGATCGTTATAAGGTATAGGATAACAAAATCTCGGTGGGCACCAATTTTTTTGGTGAAATAACTTTTCACAAGGGTTAATCGGGGTTTTCAAAAATGCTTTGGGACCAGGTCTATCTACTTAGGAATGGGGTGGATCCATTTATTGAAAACATGAAATATTTACACTACTCTAACCATCTTTGGTTGCCTTCCGACCTGGGATCACATAGGAATAATCCACTAAACCCATGTGCAAAAGGAGGTGGAGGAAATGTGTGTGTCTGGAGAGAGGGGAGAAAGTGAGAAGGGAGTTTTACTCAATAAATAACAAGATAATTTTATTGACATAAAACTAGAATATTTCCAAGTTATCAACGAGAAGACACCATGTTAAGGAAAGAGGAACAAAACAAAAATAAATCCAAGTTCATTTGCATAATATTGGATAAGTAACCTTGCTCGTGGAGTGAAGTTGAGATGGAGAGGAAAATAAAATACATGGAGATAGAATAATTATAGTTTCTTGATTGTAGTAAGATAATGGGAGCTATCAATCGGGAAAATCAAACCTTTTGGAATGGAGAATCCATTCGAATTTATAGCTTTACAATCCATCTCTTCATCTACCCCCACATGACCTTTCATAGTCACACCACTTGTGACCTTTTACATTCTGCTAGGAAAGAAAAATAAGCCTCTTTTTATTAATGAAAAGGGGATTTTACAATGAAAAATTACAATGGTCACTTAAGTGAACATGATAAAAGAGCTATAAAGTACATTCTCAATGAAGAAATATAATGTAGAGAAAGAGAGAGGGAGGAAATAGAAGAAGAGAGAGAAGTGAAAATCCGGAGATGGGAAAACATCTTGTTGATGAAGGACCTATTTCTAATGGATTTTGAGTGAGTGCTCCATGCCTTTGACCCCATGTCGAGTTGGAACACTATGATTGCAAATTCCTCATCGTGAGATGTAGACACAATCTAAGGCATTAAATGAGTGTTTAGAAAATACTATCATATATCTTTGATATTTCTTGCATTTTATATTCTGGTGTGCACAATGAGACAAATTACTCGAATGGGGTGATCTTGGTGATCATGTGACCAAATGACCATGGTGACATTCGAGACACAATAAAGCACAAAAACTGATATCATTTGATCTGAGATGGGTGAAGGAGAAAGACTAAATGAATACTTCTTCCAACTTTTGATCCAGCCACATGATGAGATGAGAAATATCTTGAGAGCAAATTTAAGGAATCGAGAGGTATTCCCTTCCACCGAGCCATAATTCAAATGAAAGTTGATAATTTGAAATTATGGATTTTTCAAGTCCTGTGAAGCTTTGCCTTTGTTTTAAACATATCCAAGTGCTTTTTCTTCAGCACGATAGGCTCAACATTCTTGTTTCTTAACTAACATCCTAACACCTACTATTTTTAGTAAGCCTTATTTTTAGAAGTCCATTTTGGTTACTAGGTGCTTAATTTGAAAATTTTGAGTTTCCCCGATGTTGAAAGGGAAATGGAAACTCTGAGAATTAACTATTTGCAACACTTACTATTTATATCAGTGAGGCTTATGAAGGCTTAATTTTTTATAATTTGGTATTCCCAGTATCAAAATATAATGAAATTAGTCTCAAAAGTTTATATTTTGTAATGTGAGGCTTTGCTCCAAATTTCAAAGATTTCAATCAACAGATGTTTGTAGATATGAGAAAACATATTTTTGGATGATTTTTTCAAATGGATGTAAAAAAATATATGGAGTGGAGACATGTAATACTATTCTTAAAGGTATTTTCACAATGAAGCTACGAGTTAAAATTTCATGGCAAACAAACATGGGGTTTGGGAGATATGAGAAAAAGAAGGTTTTTGGGCATGGGGTTGTCTGAAGAAATTTTGGTAGCATACCAACAACAATGAGGGAGATAAAATAAAAAAACTAGGCTAAAAATGGTTATGGAGTTTAATGACTTTCCTTCTTTTAAACTTATTTTCCCTCCCATTTATACATCTTGACCCAACTTAGTCTCAAGTTTGGATAACCCATGTTTGGTGGAGGTTGGAGGTGTGGTTAAATTCTATAAAATAGGGGAAATGGAAAAAGGGACATAAACCCCTCAAAAATGTACCACGGGTGCTTTCTTCATGACGACGGGGCCAAAATTTGTGAAACATGTGAGTTTATAACACCTCCCTAGCACTCAAGTTGTCACTTTTAAGTGACGAAACGTTGCCTACATAGGGGGAACACATTTTTGTGTCCCCTATGTACCTTAGAAGTTGGTAAAAAGGGAAAAATGGACATCACATGTTTAAATGGCTGCCAAGGGTCTATCTCTCATGAAAAAGGGGAAAATTCAACTTAAGGTGAGTTTATAACCTTTTTCTAACACCTAAAGTTGTCTTTTAAGTGACGAAAACAACTCCTCCATAGGGCGAGTGCACTTTGGTGTCCCCCATGTCCCCTTACACATTGGGAAAAAGGAAAAAGGGACATAAGGCCTCCAAAATCTCACCTAAGCTTCTTGGAATGTTGATGTCATTAATCTCAACATGAAAATAGACTAAGGAGTGGATTTTTGGGTTCGGGAGCAAGACATGGAGTTTGGAGGGCCAACATTATATGATTTTGACTCCAAAAGATCCAATGAGTCCATTTCCACCATTTTCAAGACCTAATTCATCTTGAAATTTTCCTTTTATGTCTAATTTTTCCCATGTATGTGTGCTAGTAAGCGGAGTTGCCACTAAAATGCATGATGAGTATGAACAAATATAACATGTACCATGAAGAGGATCCAATGCACTCTATTACGACCTTTGGTTAGGTTCCTAAATCATCCCGAGATGTCTTAAACTATTTGAGCAATATTATCCTTGTAGAAAGACTCTTGTGTTGCACTAATGGACAAGTTTCTTCATTTTAATACTCATATAATTCTATCTTGATTATTGTGCCTTGAAGTAGGCTCTGTCATCTTTCCAATTCTGTGATATGATCTCCCAACATTTCACAAAGCTCCCAAAACCCTTTGAACCGTGAGATTGTTTTACAAAGATCAATATAGAACTCCATGTACATCGAAGATGTTGCACATCAACAGTAATGTGAATACTCCAAATAATTAGCAAGAATTGAACAACAATGGAAAATCATGCATAAGGTAAAATAGGTCTACTCATTCTCATATATCAAAATAAAAGGGTACATATGGGAGTGATTTGTAACTCCCATGCCTAGAAAATCATTCCCTCCATGAGGGAAAGAGGAGTTATGATTACAAAATGGAATGTAACTCTTATATTAGTTAATATGATTAGTTACTATATCTTCAACTTATGGCACATATATTAGTTAATATGATTATTACTAATTTTACTCTATTTTTTTGGATTATCGTATGCATTTATTCTTCTTGGATGCAACGTGATGTTAAAGAGTGGTTTGAATAAGTATTAGCCTTGATTTCCAAACACTTGTTATGTGTATCCACTAACATGCAACCGAAGGAATGCATTCACAACGTAGAGGTCATCCATAGCAACTGACATGCAACCAAAGGGACCCATTTGTAGATACATGCCTGCAGCCACATGAGGTCACACACAGATGTAACCTGTGATTATGAGGATCTCTAACAACATGGACACTTCACATGAGCTTGCATTTGTTGATAGAGAAGCAGTTATGCGAGTAAGGAGAAGATTAAACATCATCACCTGATTATGCGTTGTAACTCAAACAAGGAACTAGTTGATTGAATTTATAATTTAATAACTGGTTATTCAAATGATTAGTTAGTTAGGTTATGTGATTATATTAGAACATATCCTAAATAGTTCATTTCTTGAAAATATCTGGATTGATTGGTTAGGATATTTTATTGAAGCCAACTGTAACTCCTAGTATGAATCTATCTCTTCACACCTCTGTTGTAATGAAGGATATAAAAAGGAAAGATTAATGTTGTAGGTAGTAGTAATACAAAGGGAATTAGATCGATAGATAGAGATTTTTTTTGTATTATTCCATTTGTAATATTCATGATGATGAAATAAGAATCTAAGTTGTTAATTTGTTGTAGACACAAGCCTTAGGAGGGATTAACACCCAAGGCAGGCCCACTTGCGGTTTGCTAATCCTCCCCTTTTGTTTGTTATTTTAATTCCTTGCATGATTAGAATTACAGAAGTTTACTTCTTTATCTATATTCTATTTTTACATGCTTTGTCATAGCCATAGTATTTACTTTTAGTCATAGTTTAGTTCATTTCTAGTATTGTTATTTCCTAATTGTAGTGACATTAATTTACCTTTACACTCCCTAAACATCGTATCTATGCATACAACACTAGCAATATTGAAAGTTTACGTCCCTAGGTCGATAATTAAATGATTGTGGATTAATGAACAACATATTAATTTCGTAAGTTAATTTACACCGTAATTTTGGCACCATTTCAGGATAATGATTCTTAGATCGTTTCTTTGAAGTGTTGACGAAAAGATAGGGTAACGGGCATAGGAGGAATACATTCAAGTATTGGTTGATGGGTTGCTGCACTTGTATGACTTCCGAGATCCACAGCTGATCGTGAGAGCTTCCTTTTGGCTAGGAGGAACTACCTGTAATGAAAACAAGACCACCAGAAGGAATTAAACAATATGGGAAGTGAACTACCTAGTGTATGCTAGATTCGGGAAGTGTGATACTTCCTAGATGGCTGTCATTCCATTGTTTTAAAAATTTAATGTTGTAAACAAAGTAAATCCTATTGTTATTTAAAATGATTTAGGTATCTCACTTAAAACACAATAAGAAATAGATCTAATCTAACAGGCTAAGCTAGAATAGAATCCAAAGGTCAAATGATTGGTTATGGGTCTCTGCAGGTTTGATAGAGGTCTCGGGTAGATCACAAGTGAATGAGGGTGAAATGAAATTAGGTGGGTAGGTCTCTATTCTAGGTTGTGTGGGAAAATATAGAGACCGGTGTCGGTTAGGGGTGACCGACGACGGTTAGGTGTAATCGTGGTGCTTGATTATCGTGAGATCTCGGAAATGTCATAGAACAAGTTTTGGTCTCCTTTGTGATTGCACAAAGGACTTTGGTTGGTCAAGATGAGGTATTGGGTGACTGGAGTAGGATTTTGGTGAGGTTTTAATGGGTATATGGAGGTGAAAATGTTAGAGAAGGTCAATAGGGGGAAAGATAAACAATGGATGATAAATGATGATGAAATGAAATAAACCAGGAAAGTATGATGTTATACTTACTTGGATTCCGTTCCTGAATGCCTGTGTGTGAGGGATGGAGGTGTTGATGATGGGTTTGAAGGTTGCAAGTGATCACCAACGAAACGAAAAGCTTATGCATGGGCTGCATGTACACTCCTCTTTGCTTGGATAGATTAGATCATGGCTGGGATGGCTGTGCAGGAGAAGATGCTCAATCTCCTTCCTTGCATGTGGGTTTTCACTGGAATTTTATCTCTGAAGATGCGTTATCTCTCTGAGATGTGTTCTTGCTTGTCAACCTTCTCCCAATGTTTTCCAACCTTGAGAATAAGGTAGTTTAGGGGTTAAAAGGGGTAACCGATGGTGGTCCGGCTTAACCGGCGACGGTTAGGGGTAACCGGTGTTGGTCAAGGTGGATTTCCTAGGTTTACTAAACTAGGGAGATCCTCCTGATTTCCTTGGATCTCGTGCCATTATCCCATGGATTAGACTAGGAGCTTCTTGTGAGCATGTGGGAATGTGGTTAGAGGGAATGTAGGCATTGATTTTTAGGGTTTGGGTAAGTCTTAGTTAGTTATGGCAACTTGCTAAGAATAGGTCTTAGGTTGAGTTGGCTTGGTGAGGTGTCTAAGTGAACTATATGTGTGGATATTATTTAAATAAAATATTCAAATAATAAATATAGTGAGGATAATGCATTAATTTAATTAATTAATTAAATTAATATTAGTGGGGTGAAGGGGGTCATGGCTAGGTAAATGTAATAAAGGGTGCTTATTTGTCGAGGGACCAAAGGGGAGTGTGACCTAATTTTAGTGTCTACATTTTCCCCTTTTTGTTGTGTAGCTTGTATTGGTAAGTGACACTAACAAAAATAAGATGTGGTTGCCCCATGTGTGGGTGAAGGTGATCCCCTCAAACCAGGAACTGACGAGGCAAACAGGTGAAGCGGTGAGTGGTTTGATAAAAGGAAAATGTGGGGAAAAGGCAAGTGGGTATAGGGGAAAAGGGTGAAAGGTCTACTTAGGGAAATCTAGGGAATGGGTCAGGGTCAAAGGTAGCAAGCAACAGTCAAACACACACATGTATAAACTAACACACTACTGGGTTGAAGAGAAGAAAACTCTACATCATCTAAGGTCGATAGGTTTATCCGAACAAGGTTGAAGTGAATCTGGTATCCAAGGTATAGGATATGGTCAGGAAACACAACGTAGGTTAGGTGTAGGAACGTTTAGGTATGTTTCGGTACACCAAAGGTAGGGTTAGGATAAACGGTCATGACAATAGGCTAGGTAAGGTCATTAGGTCAATCAACACAGGTAACAATGCCGCAAGGTATAGCGAACACATGAGGTCAAAGGTCACTAGTGATGGTCCAGGTCCAAATATCTAGGTCATGGCATGGGTAAGGCCAAGGTAGGGGTAAAAGAATAAGAAGTCCCCAAAGGAGGACAAATGGAGGTAGGAAGTGATGAGGTCAGGAAAGGTAAGGTAATGGGTTGGGTAAAGGTTGGATGGGGTAAAGGAGCAAGGTAAAGGGTGGGGTAAAAGGGAAAAGTAAGGGCAATGTGTAGGTGAGGGTGACCGATGGTGGTCATGGATAACCGACGTCGGTATAGGAAAACCGACGATGGTTAGGTAGGGCACGCGATCGATGTCGGTCAATGGTAACCAACATCGGTTAGGTCGGGTGGGTTATAAAAAAAAAAATCCACGTTTTTATTATTCATTTATTATTTGAGAAAGTGAAGAAATGAAAAAAGAGAGAGAAAAGAGAGAAAAGTGTCTGGAGGAAACAAGACAGTGAGCTGGCAGTCTGATTTGATGAGGGTTGGGTTGGTGAGTAGTGGGTCCATGGGATCAGGGTGAGAGAGTTGATTGGTGGAGGTTGTGAGTAGTTATTCGGTGATGGCAGAGGCTGGAGAGGGATGGGGTGGACCACCGACACATCGGCCAAATGTGCCACCGAGATGGTGGCAGTGCGATGAGGTAAGCACCTAACTCTAGATTGGTGATTAGATAGATTAGAGGTTTTGGTATTTGTTATTTGTAGGGTTTTGTGGGTTTTGTTTTTGTGGGTGGTTAAAAATAAAATGTGGGTATGGGGGAATAATGGGAAAAAAAGAGGGGGAGGGTAGTAAATTGTATAGGTGGGTGGGTAGGGGTCTTGGGGTAGTGTAGGTCATTGTAGGTGGGGTAAAAGGGATAGGTGGGAGATTTTTTTTTTTAAAAATGGGGCTTAGGAAGTCGGGGTTTGGGAAGTCACGGTCAATTTTTGTCGGTTGGGTAGAACAGGATTAGTCACCCAGGTGGTCGGCCAAGCTAACCGTGGTCATTTAGGTGGGGTAAAAGGGACAGGTGGGAGATTTTTTTTTTTAAAAGTGGGGCTTAGAAGTCGTGGAATGTTCGATGCAGGTGATCGAAGGTAACCTTGGCGGTGTCGGTAAAGGTGAATGGATTAGTCACCAAACAGGTGACCGATGCTGTTAAGTGGTAACCATGGTCGGTAAAGATGAACCAAAGTGGTCACCAAACATGTGATGATGCCGTTTAAAGGTGATCGAAGTCGTTAAAACCGGTATTGGTCGGATTAGGATTTTAGGCACAAGGGTGAAAAAGTGATGTAGGTTAGGTAGTTGAGATGGGTAGGGTAAAAATAGGGTGGAGGGTAATGATAATTGGTGAATATGGTCATGGTAAATAGGGATTAATGCCGTGCTTGGATTGGATGTGGGGAGAGTGCAGTTACACATGTGGGATAGGGTTCCGCCTCTACTGGTGACATTGTGTGGCTTAATGACCCCTTTGGAGCTGCAAGCACGTGGAGGCAGTGGGCTTGAGTGGGATTTGGCACTACCGACATGTTGTTCGGCAGCCCAACTTGATGGTCACGCTCATCGATAGATGGGACTCGTGACCAACACGTTCCACCTTCCGATGGGTGAGATGACTATCACCCTGGAGGACGTGTTTAGATTTTGCGAGGTTACCCATATTGGGTGCCCAGGTTTACTCTATCTCCTCCGAGGCCTCAGAGGAGCTGATCGAGACAATTTTTGGTGAGGGGGTGGATAGATCGAGATTCCATAGCACCAGTTTGAGCTATGGAGAGATGTACCTAGCCCGTCTGGATGAGACGAGGCTAGTGGTTCTATTGATGGAGGCAAAGTGTGTTGCTATGCACTTTGCTGAGATGCAGAGAGGGTGGATTTTCCCCGATCACGATGGGGTGCTCCATGATATGATGGTGGAGACCCATGCTTTTTTGGGCACCAACATTCTTGGTGTAGCTATACCGAGAGCTATGGGCATATGGGCGGTTGCGTAGGTTTATCCTGTGTTGTACATTTATACTACATTGTTGGGCCTATGAGCACATAGTCTGTGTTTGACCTATAGGGATGCCCTGAGTAGATGCATTCCCACCTGAGATTTTGTGGGTGGGATACAGGAGATGGGTTCCAGTTGTAGGAGAGTGGAGATCGGATAGGCCGACATATGATGTGGCCCATTTTGGCAATTGTTGGAGGGGTTGTCTGGAGTGGACATTATTTGGAGGCCATATGTGGGATTCCCCTCATATAGGCACATGCATGAGGAGCTAGCTGAGCTCCAGCTAGAGAGGTGGATACAAGGTCACCGTGTTAGGGAGGATGAGATGATCTCGTAGATAGGGTCCGACGGTAGTTCGGGCTTGTACAAGATATTCCTCCATCCTTCCCATAGTATCGGAGAGATGATGTGGAGAGGCCTCTACCTCTACCACAACCTATAGTGCCTACAAGGGGAGGAGGAGTAGTGGATAGTGGATAGGATAGATGATGATGTATGTACGAGATATAGTATAGCATGCGGTGGTGGGTGGCTCAGTTACGAGCCATACCACCTAGACCGGGGCAGCCTAGACTTAGCTACCATTACAGTGTAGAGAGACGCCCCTAGGGAAAGTCACAATGCTGATTACATAGATAGGTATACGGGCATAGAGACATAACCTGGAGGGTCAGAGGTAGAGGTAGTAGAGCTATGAGTATAGGTGGTGGCGATCCATAGGCCCAGAGTGGTGAGAGAGGAGAGGAGATGAGAGGATGGAGGAGATGGAGATAGAGATGGTCAGGTGGTAGCCTTACTAGCTCAGGTGGCAGGTTTATAGGGCTAGTTGGCCATAGCCCAAGCATAGATTGGGGCCTTACAGCCTAGATATACATAGGGGTAGGGGCACCACCACAGGCATAGGCATGGGGATTTGGTCCCAGTTCACAGGAGGTAGAGGCAGAGAGTCATTGTAGGGTAGGTATAGGGCGAGACCTATGGGACCACCATAGACCATGCTGTATCTAGGTTATGGGATGCCCTAGGTGAGGTGAGATATTATCAAGATCAGCTCATGGTGGTAGGATAGACTTCCTATCCTACGGAGAGTACAGAGCACAACAGGCATCTAGTGAGAGGATGAGATCCCGCACACATAGTGTGGAGAGCACAGAGGTCACATGAGCTCCGAGGCCCGATCAGGGAGAGGCCACCAGTGCATGGTGACTAGCGCTAGGTGAGGTGCCAATAGGGACACAAGAGGCCGAGGGTATAGGTGACACAGAGATGGAGGACATCCGGTGAGATGCCTGAGATGCGGTCACCTGATTTTTGATGTATACTAGTGATTTTTTATATATATGCCAGCCTGCGTGCTAAAGATAGTTGTATTTTTGATCACATACCGGCTGCATGCCGAAGATAGTGAGGATGTATGAGTGATTTTTGTATATTTTGAGCATATACCGCCTGCGTGCCGAAGAGATTTTGTATTGATTCATTCATTCTTTTTGTATATATGAGACCGGCTGCATGTTGATGACATTTTGTATTATATATATATCGGCTTGCGTGCTGACATTTTTGAGATGATGGACATAGGATGAGATAGACATGTATATTGAGATACACATTTATTGATTTGTATGATGAGATTCATGGTATTTCGTGATTTGTTGATGTGTGTATGAGACATTGGTTTATGGCTTGTGTTAGATGAGATATGGATTTGTTACTTTAATGTGGTTTGAAATTAGGTGAGTTAGGCATGATGGAGTTAGGTTGGTTTAGGCATGGATCGAGTCAAGTTATAGGCATGGATTGAGTTAAAAGTAGGTTTAGTTATGATTCATTAGTTCATTTCTTTGAAGTGTTACAAAAATGTAGTATAATCTATGCATAGTGATGTAGAGGAATAGGTGTAATAAATGTATGTTGATGGTAAGCAACTTGTATGATTGGATCCTTAGCTAATCATGAGAGATTTTTTAGCTAGGAGGAATTACTTATAATGAAAACAAGACCATAAAGGAATTAAACAATATGGGATGAACTTGTTTTAGGATATGATGCTAGATCAGGGAAGTGTGATACTCCGAGGGCCCCTTGCCCTAGATGGCTCTACATAGTCCAGTTTGTTTTAAACAATTTAATGCTTTAAACAAAGTAAATCCTATTGTTATTAGGTAAAATGATTTAGGTATCTCACTTAAAACACAATAAGAAATAGATCTAGGTCTAAGCAATTTTTGGAGTCAAACCCCAGGGAAAATGATTTTGTAGGTTTGATAGAGGTCTCGGGTAGATCAAAAAGTGAATGAGGATGAAATGAAATTAGGTGGGTAGGTCTCAAATTCTAGGTTGTGTGGGAAATATATAGAGATCGTGTTGAAGGGGTGATGAACTACTTAGAGACTAAGGAATTAGATGTAACCGGTGTTTGATTATTATGAGATCTTAGAAATGTCATAGAACAAATGTTGTGGTCTCCTTTGTGATCACCATCCGACAAAGGACTTTGGTGAGTCATGGTGAAGATATTGGGGTTCTATGGAGTAGGATTTTTAGGCTAAGAGATTTTAATGGGTATATGGAGGTGAAAATGTTGGAGAAGGTCAATAGGGGCAAGATAAACAATGGATGATAAAATGATGATGAAATGAAATAAACCAGGAAAGTATGATATTATACTTACTTAGATTCCGTTCTTGAATGCTTGTGTGTGAGGGATGGAGGTAATGCTGATGAGGGGTTTGAAGGTTGCAAGTGATCACCAACTAAAAAAAATCTTCATGGTGCTGGATGCATGTACACTCCTCTTTGCTTGGATAGATCGGATCATGATGGGATGTGTAAGGAAGGAGAAGATGCTCAATCTCCTTCCTTGCATGTGGGTTTTCACTAGAATTTGGCTCTTTGAAGATGTGTTATCTCTCTGAGATGTGTTCTTGCTCATCAACCTTCTCCCAATGTTTTCCAACCTTGAGAATAAGGTAGTTTAGGGGTTAAAAGGGTAAATGATGCGGTGGTCTCGGCTTAATCTGAGTGATGGTTAGGGGTAACCGGTGTCGGTCAAGGTGGGATTTCTTAGGTTTACTAAACTAGGGAGATCCTCTTGATTTCCTTAGATCTCATGTCGTTATCCCACAGGATTAGATGAGAGAGCTTCTTGTGAGCATGCGGGAATGTGGTTAGAGGGAATGTAGGCATTGATTTTTAGGGTTTGGGTAAGTCTTAGTTAGTTATGGAAACTTACTAAGAATAGGTCTTAGGTTGAGTTGGCTTGGTGAGGTGTCTAGTGTGAATATATGTGTGGATATTATTTAAATAAAATATTCAAATAATAAATATAGTGAGGATAATGAATTAATTTAATTTAATTAATTAAATTAATATTAGTGGGGTGAAGGGGGTCATGGCTAGGTAAATGTAATAAAGGGTGCTTATTTGTCGAGGGACCAAAGGGGAGTGTGACCTAATTTTAGTGTCTACATTTTACCTTTTTTTTTATGTAGCTTGTATTGGTAAACAATGCTAACAAAAATAAGATGTGGTTGCCCCATGTGTGGGAAGGTGATCCCCCCCTCAAACGAGAACTTACGAGGTGAGGTAGCAGAGGCTGAAGTGGTGAGTGGTTTGATAAAAGGTAAATGTGAGGAAAAGGAAAGTGGGTAGCACAGGGAAAAAGGGTGAAAGGTCTACTCGGGAAATCTAGGTAATGGGTCAAGGTCAAAGGTAGCAAAAATCAAATGCACACACACGTATAAACTGCAGCACACTATTGGGTTGAAGAGCAGGAAAACTCTACATCGTCTAAGGTCGATAGGTTTATCCGAACAAGGTTGAAGTGAATCCGGTATCCAAGGTATAGGATATGGTCAGGAAACACAACATAGGTTAGGTGCAAGAACGTTTAGGTATGTTTCAGTACACCAAAGGTAGGGTTAGGATAAATGGTCACAGTAATAGGCTAGGTAAGGTCATTAGGTCAATCAACACAGTATTTGTAGATGCCACAAGGTATAGTGAACACATGAGGTCAAAGGTCACTAGAGATGGTCCAAGTCCAAATATCTAGGTCATATGGGTAACTTTGCCAAGGTAGGGATGTAAAATTTAAGTCCCCAAATGAGGACTCTTTGCATGGTGATGATGAGGCCCTTATCTGAGTAACAGGATGAGGTAATATTTTTATTTATTATATATTCTTGTGGTAAAGGTGATTTGTTGATGTGTGTATGATGACAGATACACATGGTTTATATGAGATATTGTGTCTATTGTGATTGTTGATGAGATATGGATCATTTGTTATGTTTAATGTGTTTGATGAGCTATGGATTTACTTTGATGGATGGAAATTAGGTCAGTTAGACATGATGCATGGAGTTAGGTTAGGTGATGGATGGGTCGGGTTATGGATTGAGTGAGGTTTTATAGGCATGGATCAAGTTAGGTTGGTTAGGCATGGATCGAGTAGGTTTGGTTAGGCATGGATCGAGTAAGTTTCAGTTAGGCATGGATCGAGTCAGGTTAGAATTAGGTTAGGGATTGAGTTGAAAGTAGGTTTAGTTATGATTCATTATTTTGGCAAATGAATGATACTATGGGTCATATGTGAAATGTTGTATAATCTATGCATAGTGATGATAGAGAGATGGTAGGTGTAATAAATGTATGTTGTAGTAAGCAACTTGTTATGTATGTGGCTTAATTTCCAATTTTGTTATAAAAGGGGAACTAAGTGAAATGTGATGTAAATGGTGAGTTAGGCATGGTTGATGAATTGTTTTAGGGTAGAAAATGGCTGAGCTAACCTCCAAGGGCCCCATGCCCTCGAGTGCTGCCTACATAGTCCCGAGTGAAAAGGGACCTTAGGCCGATGTAGTTCTCCCATGAGCTAGGGAAGAATATGAGAATGAGTTGGTAGGTTTTTGGGCATGTTGTGGGTTTAGGTTTAATAGGTGTGGGTAGATTATAGGTAAAAGGATGTAGGTGAAGGTGATTATGGAAAAAGGGGAGGATTACCTCAAAGGTAAGCGTCGAGGACCAAGTCCTGTATAAGGTAATCAAAATGTAAACAAAGATGGTTAAAAGATAAGAGGGGGTAATAAAGCCACCTGATTGGGTAGGATCATACCGAGTAGATCATACCTTGGAGGGGGTGATGAACATAAGACCCGAAAGACATTACACGATTAACTGTTCTACTATGATGAAGGTAGTCAGGATCACCAAATGTCTAAATTCCAAGATGTCCCTTGAGGAAATTGAGGAAATGAGAGTGGAAATGGTAAGGAGGGTGAAAGGTAGTTAATTTTATATGTTTTGAGTGACAGGGCTTTTGGGCAAGAGGTCCTAGGTCACAATGGGCAAGTCCATGACTAAAAAGTTTTTTTTTTGTTTTGATAGATTGATCGATGGGAAGTCTATATGGGATAAATAATATGGTACTCCTTGAGTCTTCTTCGTGAAGTGATCTATATGGGATGTGGGGAAGCTTTGGTTTCTCTCATTTTTTTTTTTTTTAAAAGCTTCACATAGCTGTCCTTCGAGGGAGTAGTCTATTTATAGCAAGCAATTTTGTTGAGAGGAAGATGTCCTTTTGAGGGAGTCATCTTTTTATTAGAAGTTTGACTCAAGGAGTTTGGTCCCATGTGAGGTCTTTGAAATCATGGACAAGACCAAGGTGGAGGATAGGACTCTTGTTTAAAAGGCAAGGTGGAATGACCATGGGATCTCATCTAAAGGTAGATGAAAAGTATCCATGAGAATCATGCTATGTGCAGTGCCATGGTACACATATTCAAGAGAAGATAACAAGTGATGGTACTCACATGATTCTTGTTTAATCATTAGGAGGTGTATGGAGTGGATAGTGCTCAAGGGACGAGCCTGTAAAGAGACAAAGGGTGAGGTAGGATGACGAGTCAACAATAGAATGGTTGAAGATGCAATGCGTTAAGGGGCTCAGGTTTGGGTTTACCATCAAGTGAGGATAAACGATAGGCACCGATCCATAGGTATGAGTTACGATGTATGGTCCAAGCCAATTAGGAGAAAATTTTCCCCGTTTACTTTTTTCTGCTTTGGTTACGTGTTGATTTTCTTTCAAGACAAGGTCACCGACTTGGAAGGTTCATTCATGAACACGTTTGTCATAAGCACATTTGATACATTGTTGGTAAACTTGAAGGTGATCCAGAGCGTTAAGATGACGTTCATCTAATAACTCTAGTTGTGCTAAGTGGTCCTGATGAAAGTCATCATTAGTAAGCATGTCATGGAGAGAAATGGAGTGAGGGGATCTAGACTTCGAGAGGCAGAATAACCCTGTACCGTAGACCAAAGAAAAGGGTGTGGCCATAGTGGAAGTGTGAATACTAGTGTGGTATGCCCATAGGGAAAAAGGAATGTGCGTATGCCAATCCTTCCCAGTATCATCAACCACTTTCATGAGAATTTTTTGAGGGTTTTGTTAGTGGATTCGGCTTGGCCATTGGTTTGTGGGTAATAAGGTGATGAGAAACTAAGTTGAATGCCGAAGGTGTCACAAAGTTTTTGCAATGTTTTGTTTTTGAATTGTTTTCCATTATCAGTGATGAGGTGATGAGGAACACCAAAGTGGAAAATGATGTGATGGTTAATGAACTCACATATTTTCTCAGCTTTCATGGAGATGAGTGGTATGGCTTCCACCCATTTTGTGTAGTATTCGGTAGTAGTTATGATCCATTGATGGTGTTGGGAAGAATGAGGATTGATTTCTCGACAAGATCCAAACCCCATTGAGAGAAGGGCCAAAGGTCACGAGCGACCTGTAAGGCATGACTGGGTGTATGATGAAGGTTGGAATGTTGTTGGCATTTTACACAACGTTTGACATAGTCACAACAATCATGGTTAAGGGTCAGCCAATAATAGCCTAGGTGAAGAATACGCTTAGCAACAACAAGGCCACTAAAGTGACCTCCACATATGCCATCATGAACCTCCTTAATGGTATAAGGAATTTCAGAACTTGTGAGGCATCGTAAGAGAATACCATCAAAGCCACACTTATAGAGGAGTCCCCCAGAATGATGAAATGAGAGACCTTTTTAAGGAAGGCGTGTTGTCTCATTATGGGTGAGATCAGGAGGTAAGATGGAGAGAGAAAGGTAGTGGAGTATTGTTTATACCAAAGGTCACTCGGGTCAAGGGGGGTGTGGTTCCGATTGAGTAAACATCGTGAGGTAAATAAGAAGGTGAATGGAGGTTTGTACGGTGACAAAGATTTTGGAATCGGTAGGGGAAGTGGGTATTTGGGAAGCTAAGTAGGCCATGGTATCTACAAATTTGTTGGTTGAACATGGGATGGTTTGAAGGGTGTAACGATCAAAGGTGGTCAAAATTATGTCTACATGATGTTTATACTTTTGAAGTATCTCGTTATGACATTGGTACATACCATTGACTTGGTTTGATGACCAATTGTGAATCACCAAAGATGTGGATTGATTTGACATCTAGGGCATATGTGGCTTGGAGACCTAGTATGAGCGCTTCATACTTGGCAATATTGTTGGTGCATTCAAAGTCTAGTTTGAAAGACAAAGGCATGGGTTCTCCATCTAGAGGAATGAGGATAATACCAGCCCCCCCCACACTGACACTTGGAACCATCAAAGAAAAGTGTCATTTGGTAAGGGGGTTCGTCCAAGGAAAGAGTAGCAATTGACTCATCGGGAAAGTCAAAATTAGAGGGTTGATCCTGGAAATAGGTGCATACCAGTTGGTTGGTGATAGCTTGGCCCTTGATGGAATTTTGATGAATGAATTTGAGGTCAAGATCAACTAAAAGCATAAGCCATCATGCGGCATGCTGATTTTGATAAGGTTTGGCGTACATGAAGTGTAAGGGATCGGTGTTGGTCATGACATAGGTTTTGTGGTTGAGTAGGTAATGGCGGAGTTTGGTGGCAATGAAAACTAAGGCTAAGAAAATTTTTTTCTAGATGGTTGTATCGGGTTTCATAGTCCAAAAGAGTACGGCTTATGTAATAAACCACCTACTCCCTGTGTTGTTCATCATGATGAGTGAGCATGGCTCCCAAGGAATGATCGGTAGTTGATATGTATAGGTAAAAAGGTTGATCGTCTTTAGGTGGAATGAGTATGGGTGGTTGGAGAAGGTATTGTTTTAGGGCCTCAAAAGCTTTGTGATAGTCATCATCCCATTTAAAGGAGACATCCTTCCTAAGAAGATGATGAAATGGTTGACACGATCAGATAATTGTGAAATGAAATGGTGAATGGACTACAATTTACCTTGTAGGCTATGGAGTTGTTTAAGGTTAGTAGGTGGAGGCATTTCGAGGATGGCCTTGACTTTAGTAGGGTCAACTTCTATACCATGGAGGGAAACAATAAATCCCAGGAGCTTTCCTGAGAGAACCGTGAAGACGCACTTTTTAGGCTGAAGGCGGACACAATATTTAATGAGGTGGTCAAAGATGGTTTTGAGGATGGCGAGGTGCTCGGAGTGACATTTAGATTTGGCCAAGAGATCATCCACATAATCTTCCAATATGCGATGCATGATATCATGGAAGATGTAAGTCATAACACGCTGATATGTAGCACCAACGCATTTTTAAGGCCAAAAGGCATGACTCGATAGCAAAAGGTTCCCAAGGGGTGATGAATGTGGTCTTGTGTTGATCTTCTGGGGCAAGAAAAATTTGGTTATAACCCGAGAAGCCATCCATGAGTGAGAGCATCTCATGACCAGCGGTGAGGTCAACTAGTTGATCAATACCGGGCAAGGGAAAGTCATCTTTTGGGTAGGCTAGGTTGAGGTCATGGAAGTCCGTGCAAATGTGGAGTCCCCCTGTTGCTTTAGTAATAGGGACAATGTTAGAAATCCAATGAGGATAATCAATGGGTAAGATGAAGGAAATGGAAAGAAGGTGCTGAAGTTCTTCTTTGACGAGAAGAGCAATGCGAGGGTGCATTTTCCTCAGCTTTTGTTTGATAGGTTTGGCATCGGGAATGGTTACGATATTGTGGACCACTATGGTGGGGTCAATACCGGGCATGTCTGCGTAAGACCAAGTGAAAGTGTGGTTATGATCTCGAGAGAAAAGAAGTGATGGCTTCTATTCAACAACATCTAAAGATTGTTTGATCTTTAGGATGTGTGGGTCATCCTGAGTATGAATGTTGATCTCGATAGTCGATTCATTCAACATGGTTTGCATCTCGAGGGTAACGACCGATGAATATATGAGTCTTCTTGCACCAAGGTAGGTGAGTATGGATTCATCATCCTGACATTGAATGATGTTAATTGTAGGTGTGTCATCATCGATCATTTCAGGATATAGGAATGGAAGAGTGGAAGGGGCCTCGCCTTCGCGTTGATAAGTCAAAGGCCCCAAGGAAATGGTGTTTATGAAAAAAAAAGTTAGGGGGATAGATTCAGGATCCATCGACTCTCCGTCGGTGAGGGTGGTGATGAAGGTGGAGTGGGTGAAGGTGGTGATGAAGATGAAGGTGGAGAAGGGCTAGGGTCCTCAATGAGTTCAATGCGGGCCTATTTGGTAGGAGGTTTGGGAAGCCGATACCACTATGGTCATTATGTTTCATGGGTGGTACATGGAATAATGGTATGGCGGCCTTGCTCGTAAAATCAAAACCAAAACCCTTCCCACACACACAATGGCAGAAGGTGTGGGTGAAAAATGGTGATTGGTAAGTGATTGGAAGTCAATGGAAAATGGGTGGGTTTGTGATGGTGGTTTAGGTGTGTAAGTGGTAGTATCAAGTCCCCCATAGGTGAGACTAGTACGAAGATGAGGAGGACCATAAAGGAGGTGTTCTCCTATACGGTGATCATAATGAGGGTGTTGGTGAAGGCTTCCATACTCGTGTGGAGTAAGGAATGTGTTGACACTATATAGGTGGTACTCCCCAGAGTGAGGCATTGAAAAACACCTTCCAAGGGATCAATGGTTGGTATGTAGGTAGTTGGAATGGATGATGTGTCAGAGGTCGATGCGGAGGTGGAGTTAATGGATTGGGAAGCTAATGGGTCAGCCGTGGAGGTTATAGCAGTGGTAGGAATGGAGGAGGTATGTGTGGTGAAAGTAATGGTTGTATTGGTAGGTGGAGGTGTAGGTGAAGTGGTATTGGTTATGGAGGTAGATGACTTGATAGGTATGAGCACATCATTGGGTTGGTAAAGCATGTTGCATGTTTTGAAAGGTGATGGGTCATCCGAATGGTATAAGTGTGTCCTTTGTGTTCAAACTTTACACAATGATGCAAAGTGGAAGGAACACAACCCATGACATGGATCCAGGGTCTACCAAGCAACAAGTTATATTGGAATTCCCTCCAAAATGTAAAACAATTCTGGAATAGTGTGGGGGCCCACACGAATGTGAAGGATGACAGTGCCTAGTGTGGAGGTGATAGCATCATTGAATGAATGCAACATGACCGGATGTTTATGCATGTAATTGTTAGGTATGTGCATTTGAGAAAATGCATGGGATGAAATGATGTTAATGCTAGCGCCTCCATCAATCATCACATAGTGTACCCGTATGTCATCAATGTGGATGGAGATGAAGAGGGTTGGGTCCGGTCATCATTTTGGTGTGGCGCGATCTCTCCTCTGAGAAGCTAAGGGAGGCCACTTGGTGAACAAGGTGGGGTGAAGATGAAGGTGGTAATTTGGTGAGAGAGGCTACATGATGGGGTGTGATAATGGAGGCTACGGGTGTAGGGTCATTGGGTAAAACCTCAATAGATTGAAGAACCTCCATGAGGGCTTGACGATGGGATTTCGAGGTTTGGATGAGGTCATATAAGGACATTTTGAGGGGAGATTGGTGTAATTGTTTGAGCATGGTGTGATGTGTGATGCCATTAGAAATGGGGTACGTGGGGCCATAGATAGTTATTTTAGGTATGGGTGTAGATGGTATGTTGGGTATAGGATTGGTTGGTAGGTCAGTTGCCTTTTCTTTTCCCTTTTACGCACGTGTAGTGATGTGTATCATGTTGATTTGAGGGGAGTTGGAAAATGGAGAAGGTGTAGGTGAGTGGTATAATGACATGAAGGGAAAAACCTACTAGAGGAGAAAATCCTTGTGAGGTGAGTTGGGCACAATGACATTTGGGTGGTGGCGTGGCAAGTTCTCTGATGTGAACCATGTTAATTTCAAATCTTGGGGGTGGCTCTAGGAGCTGTGAGGGTGGAGGTTGTGGTTGTTGAGTGGGCAAGTGTGGGAATGGGTGTTGGTGAAGCAGATCCTCATCAAGAAGGTCGTCATCATCAAAGTTGGTTTTCAGTGGACACAATTAGATAAGGATGGTTTTCAAGGCCTTGTAGTTCTCCACATCATGCCCTAGCACATGATGGTATGCGTAAATTTTAGTATCATCAAACCCTTTTGGCTTGGGTTTGAGGGGTCAGTAAGGTCGAGTGGCGGTAATGTGATAACAGAGGTCTCGAGGAGGTTGGTTAAAATTTTGGCATAGGACCCTGCTAGTGGATCACAATGGGAAGTGAACATGGGTTTGGGTGTAGGTGTGGTTGATTGTTCGAGGAACTATTTTTGGAAGAGAGGAATGGGTTGAGCTATGGGTTTAGGTGCCGGTGTGGTTTTAGGTATCAGTCATGTTTTTTTGGGTAGGGGTACAGTAGATGGATGGGTAGGAGGGTGTGTGGTTGTTTTGACTACCTTATTGTGGGGTAGTAGGGTTTTGTTTTTGGGTTGCACCTTCTTGGGTAAAGGTGATGTGGGTGTACGAGGTCTAGAAGGAAAAGAAGATGGAGGAAGAGGGTGAGTTACCCATGGGGATAATGGGGGTGTTGTGAAGGTAGATGATGCGGGTCATACTTGGGGTGTGAGGGACAATGACTGAAGTGTAGTGGGTAGTGAAGCAATAGCTGAGGGTATTGGAGGTATTGGTGGTAAAAGGCGCAGTGTGGGTGTAAGTCATGTTGTGTGCCTAGGTAGGTTAGAGGTTTGTGAGGAAGGAATGGGTTGTTGTGTTATTGGTTTATGGATGGGTGAAGGTTGCTTGACCATGTTGGGTAGCTGAGGTCTTAAGATAGATGGGACAAGTGTGGGTGTGATTGGTGTGGTCGGGGTATGAGGTGATGAGTTTGTTTCTTTGGTTTGGGTGTCAGAGTAGGTGTGGTATGACGATGTTGGAGGATGTAGCTAAATCCAGTTTAATAGGTGGATGAGTAAGGCTGGTGGTCGGGGTGACCCCTAAAGTGGTAATAGGTTTAGTTGAGGAAAATGTTGTAGGTGTGGGTTTGGGTTTAGATGTAGGTTGGGTTATGGGTAAGGGTGTGGTTTGAGTGCTAACAAGTATCGTGGAAGGGGTTGTGACAGAGGTGGTTGTATTTGGTTTGATTGGTCAAAATGTGTTTGGGTAGATAGTGGAGGTATCAGCGAGGGATCTCTGCATCTGTGTTGAGACAGGGAGTAAGAGGTGCCCCCATAGTAAAGCCCTATCCACATAATCTAAGTGATCGGCCAAATGTGAGAACGACACATCTGTAGGTGGAGTTGGTGAGGACCTAATGGTAATTCTCATAAAATGTGTCTTAGAGATGGGGAATTGGCTAGCTTCAACTTCCGTGGGTAAGAGAGCCAAAAGTAGGTTGCGGTGGGATTCTGGGTAGCTGATGGAGAATGCTCGCCAAGAGGAAAAGGTATCTCAACTGGGTCTATGATAGGTGGAGGAGATGATGGGAGCTCCTCTATAAGTGGAGGAACAGATGGGCACTCCTCTTGTGGGTGGAGGAGATAATGGGTGCTCCTCTGTGGGTGGAGGAGATAATGGGAGCTCCTCTATGGGTGGAGGAGGTACTGTAGGTAAAGGTTCTCTAAGTGGTGAAGCCAGGGGTGAGATGGGCTCAATGTTAGCGGAAGACCCCTCCGTAGGTGATGAAGGAGATGAAAGGTGTTCCTCTATTGGTGAAGGAATAGGGAGGTTGGTTCTAATGTGGAAGGAGGATTTTGGGCTAGGATCTCCTCTATGGAAGGAATATGGGGTAATTGGGAGGTGATGTACCTCATTAAAGATAGCGTGAACCTCGCGGGTATGGGTATCGTGAGTTGATGTCTCACCGGTTTGATTGGATGAAGGGGCATGGTTGGGAAATGGTTTTTGAAGATTTGTAGATTTTGGTTGGGGGTGGCATTGGGATTATCCATAGTTAACTCACCTTTCTCAAGCATTTCTTGGACAATATTTTTAAAAGTGATGCAGTTGCCATCACTATGACCCTTTACTCGATGATAGTTACAGAAATCATGTTCTTTATACCATGCGGGCATGGGGTGAGCAGGGTCAAAACCAGTGTGTGGTTTTATAGGTGGAAGGGTGATGGCTCTAGCTTTGATAAGATTTTCTAAGACAGAAGAGTAAGGTTCCCCAATTGGGGTATATTTTCACTGCTCTCATCTGAATTGAAAAGTCTGGACAAGTGAGAGATTAGATGAGGGTGTAGCCTGATTTGATGGATGAGCTGGGCCGGCCTTGAGTACCACTACGCATTAGTGGTGCCCTTAGCTTTTGAATAATTGGTTTGTGGTTTGGAAGAAGAAGAGGTATCATTTGACTTGAATGCCGAATTCTTTTTGTAATTGGATTTTCTTCTCTTCGATGGCCCGAATCTCTAACTTTCATGCCATAGTGAATGCCTCATCGAATGTTTGGAAGGTTTGGACCTACAAGGTCGGGAGATATGTCTAGTGCAAGCCCATGTGAAGAGCTTGATGAGTTTAGTTTTTGGTAGTTGGAAGGTAAGTTGATTGGAAGAGTGACAAAAACGATAGATTCATCCTCATACTGACGTGTGGAATATAGATCGGTCATGGTAACCTTCTTGATGATATTGATAGAGAAATGATCCAAGAAGGCTTGGGCTACCTGATTGAATGAGAATATAGAGTGTTTAGGTAACCCACTATACCAATCTAATGTAGGTCCAAGTGAGGGACATGGGAAAGGTTCTCAAAAGCAAGGCATCATCATGAGTGATTAGATAACACCCATGTTTGAACGACCACAAATGTTGTTGTGGGTCTTCTTTGCTATTGAAATGATTGAATTTAGGCATTTCCCAATGCACATGGTATGAACAGATAGGAATGGATGGGTGAATAGGCTCATTGCAAATCTCATCGTAGGTGAGAGTGTTGTGGGAGCCAGAAACCGATGCCTCCAATGTCTACATCTTGTCCAACATCAATTTAATTAGGTCGTTGGTGGGTTGTGATGATTGGATGCCTCCGTAGCGTGAGAAGGTTGGTTTTGGGCATATAATGGGGGTGGCACTCTAGTGTATGGGGCTTCCATGTAGGGTGGTGGAGAAGAAGGTAGTGAAATAGGGGGTATGTACCCGGAATGAATAATGGATGAAACAGGAGGTTGTTGGTAGTATGTATATGGGGGTGGAAGGGTCGTGGTAACCCTAGTGGCAATAGGGGCTAATGATTGTGGAATGGAAAGAACCACATTCTGAAATGGGGTAGGGGTCACCGACACTGGAGGTGGTAATGTAGCTAGGTATGTGTGAGACATTAGGGTGGATGAGGTTGTGTTTGGGGTAGTCGTCGAGGGTACGGTGGATGTAATGGGGCCACAGAGGTAACAGACATGGCAGTCATAGCGGGTATAGGACCTAATTGTGAAATGACTGGGGGTAAGGTGGATGCGGGCAACATGGAGCCAGATGGGGCTGATGTGGAAGTGGGTGTAAGAGTCGGGGGGATAGATATGGGCATGCCATATATCAATTGACCCGAGGCATCTCGAGTGGATGAGTGGGAAAGGTAAAACTACAAGGTGGTAGGGTTCTGGTCAAGGAGTCATGCGAACTCCTCATCTCTCAGTAGTGATAGTAATAGGCTGGATGGGATCCATGGCTGGTGATAAAATAGAAGGTGGTGAAGGACTAGGTGGGAGTGGTTGACAACTGGCGTGAAATATGAGTGTGCTTTCTTGTCTTCGGGTCAGCACCATGTGAACCAGTACTGATCAGGTAGGGCTGCTTCTCTGTAAATGACATAGAGAATAACAAGAATAGGTGAATCTGGTGACAAAAAGTGGATTAAGTACCAAATGGTGGCTAGAATGTGAAATAGGCTAACCGATGCCGGTTAGGGAAAAACCGACGCGGTGAGGGGTAACCACCGGTTACTATAGAAAATGACAGTGAGTAAACAACGAGGCAGAAGGTAAAATCTGACAGGTATGCCAAATATGAAGATGTTTAAAACGTCAATGGGAATAATGACAAGTGATAAGGATTGTGAAAAGTGGAAGAAAGTGAAGTAAAATGTCCTTTTGAGTAGGTTAGCAAAAGGACTGGAACTGATGTCGGTTGGGTATAACCGATGGTGGTCAGAGGTAATCGACGATGGTTACTATGAAATTGAAACAGTGATGAAAGAAAGTGGTTGTGAATTAAAATCTGATGTAGAATCAAACCCAAAATTTTGAGAATGATGATGATATGGCCTAGGCACACTCAAGTGAAGCCAAGTTGGAATACACCAGTTGTGATAAGGAGCGTGCAAGGATGAACAAAAAAGTGATGAACGTGATCTCTCACCTCAAAATGCAAGCCAAGCAAAAACACTAAGAAAATGTGATCCTAGGAGTGCCCTTTCTATTATGTTTGTTTAGCTTATGCTATTTAGGGAATTGACACATGAATTGTGAAATAGAGTTTTTGGTGAGGATGGCTTCCTACAAAGAAGGAGATCTAAAAGGTGAGGTTTTGGTATGTTATGGTGGGGGTGGGCTTCACTCTGAAGTATGACTCGATAGAGCAAGTGAGCTGGGTGCCCACTGTGCCGTGATGTGTGATCACCTACAGCTTCTTCTAGGTAGGATGTTGTTTAAGAATGTATGTATTTTGAAATTTTTGTGTGGTTTGGTAAGACTCAGAGAAAGAGAAAGGATAGAAGTGCTTTTCTATGATTCATTTGTCAACCATCAGCTGGGCATGACTTCCAGTGTATAGGTTGCCCTCAATTAATGTGAGCTAATGCAATAAATCAGAATGGAATGCACTTATTTTTAAACCCAAATCGAAAATGTGAAATTGGATGACATAATAAGATGAAGAGGAAGAGGGATGCTCTTTCACTACAATGTAGAAAACATGAAGAAATGGTTCTTTTAATTACACCAAAAGAAAAAGTTTCCTTTAGAGCAAATAGAAAGAAGAGGTGGATTACCAAGGAAGAAAATTAGTGTGTACACTTTTCAGAAGGGAAACAAACACACAATTTTTTCCTAGGAATGAATGAAATGCAAGGAACCCAGATGGGTCCCACCAGGCATGCCAAAATGTTTCACCTGATTCTTAGATCGTTTCTTTAAAGTGTTGATGAAACAAATAGGGTAACGAGCGTAGGAGGAATACCTATTCAAATGTTGGTTGATGGGTTGGCATGTATGACTTTCGGATCCATAGCTGATCGTGAGAGCTTCCTTTTGGCTAGGAGGAACTACCTGTAATGAAAACAAGACCACTAGAAGGAATTAAACAATATGGGCAGTGAACTGCCTAGCGTATGCTAGATCCGGGAAGTGTGATACTTCCTAGATGGTTGTCAGTCCACTATTTTAAACAATTTAATGTTGTAAACAAAGTAAATCCTATTGTTATTTAAAATGATTTAGGTATCTCACTTAAAACACAATAAGAAATAGATCTAATCTAACATGCTAAGCTAGAATAGAATCCAAAGGTCAAATGATTGGTTCTGGGTCTTTCAGTTTGATAGAGGTCTCGGGTAGATCACAAGTGAATGAGGGTGAGATGAAATTAGGTGGGTAGGTCTCTATTCTAGGATGTGTGGGAAAATACAGAGACCGGTGTCGGTCAGGGGTGACCGACGGTGGTTAGGTGTAACCGGTGCGTTACTGTGAGATCTGGAAATATCATAGAACAAGCTTTGGTCTCCTTTGTGATTGCACAAAGGACTTTGGTGAGTCAGGGTGAAATATTGGGTTACTGGAGTAGGATTTGGTGAGGTTTTAATGGGTATATGGAGGTGAAAATGTTGGAGAAGGTCAATAGGGGCAAGATAAACAATGGATGATAAAATGATGATGAAATGAAATAAACCAGGAAAGTATGATGTTATACTTACTTGGATTTCCATTCTGAATGCCTGTGTGTGTGAGGATGGAGGTGCTTTGATGAGGGGTTTGAAGGTTACAAGTGATCACCAACTGAAAGAAATATTCTGCATGGGCTGCATGTACACTCCTCTTTGCTTGGATAGATCAGATCATGGTTGGGATGGCTGTGCAGGAGAAGATGCTCAATCTCCCTCCTTGCATGCGGGTTTTCACTAGAATTTGCTCTCTGAAGATGTGTTATCTCTCTGAGATGTGTTCTTGCTCATCAACCTTCTCCCAATATTTTCCAACCTTGAGAATAAGGTAGTTTAGGGGTTAAAATGGTAACCGATGGTGGTCCGGGACTAAGTTGGCGCAGTTAGGGGTAACCGTGTCTGGTCAAGGTGGGATTTCCTAGGTTTACTAAACTAGGGAGATCTCTTGATTTCTTTGGATCTTGTGTCATTATCCATGGATTAGACCGAGAGCTTCTTGTGAGCATGCGGGGAATGTGGTTAGAGGGAATGTAGGCATTGATTTTTAGGGTTTGGGTAAGTCTTAGTTAGTTATGGCAACTTACTAAGAATAAGTCTTAGGTTGAGTTGGTTTGGTGAGGTGTCTAAGTGAACTATATGTGTGGTATTATTTAAATAAAATATTCAAATAATAAATATAGTGAGGATAATGCATTAATTTAATTAGATTGATTAAATTAATATTAGTGGGGTGAAGGAGGTTATGGCTAGGTAAATGCAATAAAGGGTGCTTAATTGTCGAGGGACCAAATAATTTTTCTGTTGATAGAGTTGAGCGGTTGATGTATGCACCACCCAAGGTACGCCCATAGTAGATTCTTGCATAATCCACAGGTAGCACAAATCTCTTCATATACCTCTGAGGATTTTGAAGAAGAAACCTCTATACTCGGTTTGTTGTTCAAAGACAATCCTCCAAGTGAAGGATCCGTGGTTGCTCCCTGAGTAGCTAGAGATGATAAAAAATTAAATCAAAATGATCAAAATGGGGTAGCCCCTTTGAGTTCCCCATCAATGAAAACAATGCAACTATTGGCATGAAGAATATTTCTCCCTCAACTTTGCCCAACTTTCATGGATCCATGTCAGAAGACCCAAACACCTTTCTGTTTGAGTTTGATGTTCTATGTAGGAGTTATGATTATACTACTGATGCACATAGATTGAAACTATTTCCTGCTACACTCAAGGATGTAGCCTTGAGATGGTTCATGGGATTGGGAAGAAACATTGTAACCACATGGACACAAATGAAGGAGAAATTCCTCGATAAGTACCAGGACTATTGCAAACCAAAGCAAAGAGAGGAGGTGATGAGATCTATAAAATGGCACAAAAAGAGGATGAACCATTGGAAGAATATTTTAAAAGGTTCTGTTTCGCATTTGAAGTCAAGAAATACCAAATACCACCGAATCTCTCAAATTACTCTTTTTGAAGGGATTCAAGTGAGGAGGAAATGGATGCCATGGATCGATAGGAGCTTGAGACATTTCAAAATCTAGTTTTGTAGACATCTGTGATGAATGCAAAAATTAATCAAGAGCTACTATAACGAGGGTAAGAAGTGTAAGATCAAGAGGTGGATCAACTACCAAACAATTGGGGACATATCTAAGTCAGATATTATCAACATGTTTAAAAACATGAATCAGGAGATTGTCAATGACATGGCTAATCAATTAGATGCTTTACATGCCAAAAAGAAAAAGGAATATGCAGAAGAAACACTCACATAGTACTGCCATGCATGTAGAAGAAGGAAATATGATTGTAGATGTAGAGAATTGACCAACATTACTCAAGAAAGGGAGGCTTCACCTGATTTCAAGATGTTGGATATAGAGGATGGGCAAGTTTTCTATGTTTCTCAAAGAAAACCATGGCCACGAGGCAAGAAGGTATGACACAAGACCCTATGCATTCATTTCAAATTTGGTCTAATAATTCATATATGCAACCCCCACCTTGGTCTAACCCTCAATGTTGGGCCCCATATCCCAACCATTATCAACAACAGTGGAAACCTCAATTCCAAGGCCAACCATAAAAACAATGGAAACAACCTCCTCAATCATCGCAACAACCTTGGAGAGGAGTGCAACAGTGGAATAACCCACCTCCAAATTAACAACAATATTATCAGAAACCTCCCTATATGTATTAGTAAGCTCTAATGCCAAACCCCCAAACAAAGTCTCAACCAAAAGCTACCCAACTACCATCTCAACCAACACCTAACCCTAATAATAAAGCTTCTCATCTAGCCTATTCCACTGAACTAGCTTAATACCCTACCTATTCTATTGATATCAACAATATCCATCTTCGCTTAGGAAGAGAACTTCACTAGCTAGACCCACCATTACCGATATTTCGAGGAACCACATACGTTGCGAGGATGATCCGAAACAACAACATGTAAGATATTGCTTGCTGATCCGTAACAACTCGAGCAAAATTCTAGCAAAGGTAAAACACATGGTAATCAACCACCGTTTCTGAAAGGTTACAA
Organism: Taxus wallichiana var. yunnanensis; assembly: GCA_018340775.1. Taxonomy (NCBI): domain Eukaryota; kingdom Viridiplantae; phylum Streptophyta; class Pinopsida; order Cupressales; family Taxaceae; genus Taxus; species Taxus wallichiana. The sequence goes on from CM031242.1 coordinate 668,616,078, forward strand.
GAGAATAACAATGACTTGAAAATAGAATCGATTCTAATTTTTCAACCAACTAAAAGACATTTATGTCAAAATTCCATTGATTTTAGCTATTAAGGATGTGCCCATCTATAAAAAATTGGTTAAATATCTATGCATAAAGAAACCAGGTAGAAAAAGGAAAGATCTAACTATCGATGCAAGTCATTTGACAATTAACAAATATTATGCTTGGGAACTCAATTCTACCCAAATACATAAATCCAAGCGTCCTTTGGTAAATGTCACAATCAATGACACAATGATCAAAAACACATTGATTGATTTGGGGGCATCAATAAATGTAATGAAAAAAATTATGGATGACTTGAAGCTAGAGGGACTAAGACCTACAACCAAAACCTTGCAGACAGATCAAAATTTAATCTTGAAGGAGTCCTGGAGGACGTATTAGTAGTGGTGGACTCCTGGGAGTACCCTGTCGATTTTATTGTTCTTTAGCCAAAAGCAAGCTTGGGAGGATATCCTATCATCTTGGGAAGACCATGGTTGACAAATGTTGATGCATTCATAGGATGCAGATCTGGTAATATGATTATCTCTAATGGAAGTGGCACCAAAAAGCTCATGCTTTATCCCCCTACACAACTATTTAATGAAGAAGACCAAACCATTTGGGTTGAAGAGCTAGAAGAAGACCAAATCTTAGTTCAGTAGCTCATGATGCTAGAGAATTCATGTACAATTGAAGGGAAAGAAGAAGATGTTATTCTTTCTAATGTCTTGCAAAATAATTATGGGAAGAATGAAGAAGTAGATGGCAAACTATAGTGTATAAGCTATCCTAAAAATCAAATCTTGCCGCAACAAAGCACTATGAATGTTTCAGGTAAGAATTACATCCTTCACCAACTTCTTCCACATGATTGTATGATAAATTCTGTTTTGTAAGTAGAAGCGTATGCTCCATGACCGATCTCTCTAAGAAAGAGCAGATTTCTTTGGGAAATCCACTTAATGTGAAAAAAACATTGAGCATGCGCAAAAAGAGCAACTCATTAATTACTCTTCTGCAGAAAAACAAGACTATTTACATGGGACTATGGAGATATGCATGGGATACACCCTAAGCTCTGTTCACATAAGATATACATCAAAGATAGCTGCAAGCCAATTAGACAACCACAAAGGAGAATGAACCCAACAATGAGAGATATAGTGAAATAAGAATTAAATAAACTATTAGATCTTTCGGATTTATATATCCAATTTCAAGAAGTCAATGGGTGTCACCCCTTGTCATTGTACCTAAGAAGAATGACAAATGGAGAATCTGCGTGGACTATAGAGAGATGAATGCAGAACAAAGAAGGATCATTTTCCGCTTCCTTTCATTGATCAGGTACTTGACACTCTTCGGCAAGAAATATTTTTTTTCTTTTTGGATAGCTATAGTGGCTAAAACCAAATTTAGATTGCACTAGTGGATGAGGACAAGACCAAATTCACATGCCCATGGGGAACATTTGCATATTATGTTCTTCCTTCAGGTTTATGCAATGTGCTACATTTCGAGAGAGTAGTTTTGAGCATATTTTTAGATTTAACAAATGACTGTATGGAAGTATATATGGATGATTTTACATATGGAAATACTTTTGATGAAGCAATGCGAGAATCTAGACAAAGTTATTAAAAGATGTAAGGAGCATAACTCGTCCTTAAGCAATGAAAAATGCTAAATGATGATGTCTCGAAGGAATAATGTTGGAACATTATCTATCAACCGGCTGAATTAGGGTAGATCCAACAAAAATATTTGTGATTGTAAATATACCAACACCAAAGAAGCAAAAATATGTAAGGAGCTTCTTAGGGCATGTTGGGTATGAATCTTGATAGATTAGTAGTAGTTAATGTTAAACTTGATATTCCTGAAGGAATCAAGGAGGATGGATTGTAATAGAATGTTATAGTGGAAGTAAGACTTGTTTTCAAAGACAACATCACTAATTAGAAAGTATTTAATAGTGAGCAATGGATTCTCAACTTCATCCAAGAAGAGGTTGAGTTATCTTCAAGAAATTAAGACAAATTGAAACAATAATATGGAGATCATATTTTCCAACTAAGATCAAATAAAATTCCCAAGGGCTTAGTTACCTTGGAGCCCATTTTTAATTCAGATGATGAACTAAGGAAAGAGAAAAAAACATGGTGGTCAAGGGTGAAGACTATGAACCAATTTTAGTTGGTAAAGACAAGTTTCTTAAGATTGGCAAGGTATGTACTCCACAAGAGAAACATGCATTTGTAGACCTTTGTCAAGAATTTTCTAATGTTTTTGCATGGAGTTATGAAGACCTTATGGTTTTTATCCTAATTTGGCACAACATACCATTGAGCTAGATCTAATGACAAAGCCCATTAGGAAAAAAAGACCTATTAACCCAAGAATTGATCCTCTAATGAATAAAGAGTTGAACAAGTTAATAGATCCCATCATTATATTCCCATTAAACATTCATCTTGGGTTTCCAACCTAGTTCCAATAAGGAAAATAAATGGGGAAATCATATTATGTGTTGATTTCAGGGACTTAAACAAGGATTCCTTGAAATATCATTACCCATTACCTTCTATGGAGTAAATTTTGCAAATAGTAGTAGGGTTAGAGAGGTTTTCCATATTATATGGATACTCAGGGTATAGTCAAATTATGGTGAAGGAAGAAGATCAGTTCAAAACAACCTTTACCACTAAGTGGGGAAATTATGCCTATAGGAAAATGCCCTTTAGTTTGTCTAACACAGGAGAAACCTTTAAAAGAGACATGTATATGGAATTCAAAGGGCTGATTGATAAGATTTTTATTTTCTACCTTGATTCTATCACGGTGTTCTCCAAGGATGAAAATGGTTATCTACTTCATCTCAAGCATGTATTTGACAAATGTGGATAGTTTAGGGTTTATCTAAATACCAAGAAATGTATCTTCCTAGCACATGAAGGTAAGTTCCTTGGACACATTGTCTCTAAGAAAGGGCTTACAATAGATCCATAGAGGGAAAGTGTCATCCTTGCATTGTCATTACCTATTTATAAGAAGGAAATGAAAAGCTTCTTAAGAAGGATCAACTTTGTTAGGCATTTAATTTCAATTTTTTCCAATCTTGTTAAGCCATTGACATCTATGCTAAATAAAAACATTCCTTTAAAATGGACTATGGAAGGGAAGGGAAGTTTTTAGGCCATCAAACAAGCAATAACACAATCCCCTACCCTTATCAATCTTGATTTCTCAAAGGACTTCACCTTGTATGCTTTTGGAGGCATGGATACAATATTTGCCATGCTAGTACAATGGAATGAAGAAGGTTTGGAACAACCTATTGCATTTTTAGCCAAATTATAGAAGATTATGAGGTAAGATATTCATTTGTTGAGAAACATGCCTTGGTTGTCATAAGGATTTTGAATAAATTTAGACATTTGGTATCCAATAACAAGATCACCTAATGGTATCACATTCTGGTGTGAAATATTTCCTTTTAAACAAGGATTTAAATGAGAAAAGGGCTAGTTGGATAACCAAAGTGATGGAGTATGATGTTGATGTCAAGATAACAAAGTTAGTAAGGGGACACGGTTTGTGTGAGAATCTAGTTTCAGATCTCTGCGGATTGAAAAGGAAGATTTCCTAATGCTCCAACATGATTAAAAACCAGCTGATTCTTCACTCATTCCTTATTAGACCCATGATATAACACACTTTCTCCAAACAAACCAATGTCCTCAAAGCTTGAGCAAGGCCAAAAGAAGGTATTTTAGGATTCAATACATTACTTACGTGTTTATCGATGTGATTTTGTTTAGAAACAATGTAAATGGTGTTCTCTTGAGATGTATTAAGGCAATCAGATTGAGAAAATTGTACGTGAGTTTTATGATGGAGAAGGAGGAAATTTTATCCAAGGACAATAGCTCTTAAGATCATGAAGGGTGGTTATTATTGGCCCAATCTCTTCAAAGACTACCATGCATGGGTTAAAAATGTAAAAAATGTACCTTCTTCACAGGTAAAGAGAGACTAGCCTTGCTACCCCTTCATCCCATCTCAGTGGATCAACCATTCATGTAATGGGGTTAGATTTCATTGGAGTGATCAATCCACATTCTAGTTTAGGGCATAAGTGGATTTTGATAGATGTATATTACTTATCCAAATGGACATAAGTAGTTTCATTGAAGGAAGAAAATGAGGCCAACATCTTAGACTTATATGAAGGCATTGTGATCGGTTTGGTGTTCCTTCCACAATAATATATGATAATTATTTGGTGTTCCTTGGCATGACAATATTTGATTGGGACTTGAATAATGGAATATAATTGAGAAAATCCTAAAAATCCTACCTCTAAGGAAATGGGTAGGTTGAGTAAAAACAATAAAATTTTAAGGATAATAAGAACTACCATGGAAAAAATAAAAGAACATGGCACATAAAACTGAAATCAACCTTATGGGATGATAGGATCAATTTGAAAAGGTAAACTGACAACTCACCCTATTAGCTGGTTTATAGTAAGGGAGCAAGCTTCATGGAGCTAGAAGATTTGAGAGATCAAACCATACAAGAAATAAAGTTTAATAAAGCTCAAGCAAAGAAGTGTTTTGACAAGAAAGTAGTGGCTAGGAGTTTTTAAGAAGGAGACCTTGTGCTTAAATGGGATCAAGATAGAGCCAAGCCAAGTAAACACTCAAAATTTGATACAATATGGAGTGGCCCTTATATGATCTTTAGTTGTAAATCAAATAATGCTTTCCAATTGTCAAAATTGGATGGAGAAGAGCTCATGATCCCAATTAATGGGATCTATCTCAAACATTGCTTTTGAAGCAAAGGTTCTACCTTGTACATATTAGATTAGTTTTACTTCCTCTAAGTTCTCTTTAGCACATTATCTTTCTCGGTAGTGTAGTTTCCATTTCCCTAAGTGCTTAGCACAATGTTATTTTTGTTCTCGGGTGGCATTTTTAGTTTCATATTTATTTGAGGACTCCAAATAGGATATGATCCAAATAGAATTGGGCAATGAATTGGTGAGTTGCAACAAGAAGAAAAATAGGTACAAATCAGCTTCCAAACATCCTTGATGATGAGGGAAGTGATTCTAACAACTCTATTCATGGAGTTTCATACAAAGGATACGGAAAGCTTCAAGGATCAACCAATCAGTTGTAAAGAATGTTTTCCCAATCAAGTATTTGGCTAGTTTGGAGTCGAATTAGATTGCAACTAGTCATGCTTACCTTAGAGCATGAGGAGGATAATAAAAGTTCTAAAGGTTAGCTTCAACACCTCCAAAACCAAATGCAGAGCAACTTAAGGAGGTATTCATTCTCTTTTCACTAGTACTTTGAGAAATGGGAAGGGAAATCAGTTTCAAGACAATTTTCCACTCTCATTAAATACCATGCCAAATGTAAATCCATGTTGAGTTCACACTTCATACAATTTAATTCAGATTAGGTTTCATTGTTGGAAGGTGTTTTGGGGTAACTTCAAGGTGAATTCATTCAACCCCCAAGATCACTTGCAAATCCAAGTTCTCCATGCTCCTTAGTAAAATTTAGTGATTTTGGGACAGTTTGCGAGTCATATTCATAAATTACAAGAAATCAGCTTTCAAGAACAAGAATATGTAGATATAGGGGTAATATTTTTAGGCTTAAAGATTATTTTTCAAGTTTTAAAGCATCATTGAATCCATGTCGAATGGATGCTTTAAGTCCACTAGTCTTCCATCTAGTAGAAAAATAGCCTTGTTGAGTTGCTAAATTGTTATCCAAAACTATCCCAAGCCATTTTGATGTTTTTGACAGAGTCATGAGCAAAGGGTCTCAAGTGCAAACATGTAGGTAGAAGGACTCAGTCAATATTTGGGAATTTTTGGGGAAAACAAGGTAAAATTGGCCTTTGGAGGAACATGAGGAATTTTTCTTTATTCCTCCTATTCCCTATTTCCATCCTTGTATGAAATTCCCACTCAAAATGAATTGAATCGCCAAACCGAGTTTTGGGGCACTTAGGAACAATTATCATGTTCCATCACTTCCCTATTTGCTTCAAACACCATAGGGAAGGAAAGTGTTAATCAGAAATTTAGGTTTCATTAACACAATGGAAATGTTTTCGGTTCCTTGATTTCCCGCATGGCCAACATGATTGACTAAAGGAAAAAGTAGAATGAGCAATGCAACAATCAATGAAGTTAGGCATTTAAAGAAACCTTGGAATAGTGATCATATTCCTCGATGCCCCATGATCCCACCATACCGCACCCGATCATGCATTGCGTTGATGTAAGTCTTGAAGGGAATAATGAGAATTGTTCCCTCATCCCCATTGTACTGATCACATGCATTCTCGATTGTTAGAAAATTCAATCCCGTAGAAGGCCCACGGAACATTTATCTCATGCCTCAAGCTCCCAAAAAACCATGTGTTAAGCGAGAATACACTTGGAATCAAATAAATTGGTAAATGAGGTGATGCAAAGCATTACAACTATATACTTGTAAAATACAATTTGAGTAAACTCTAGCACCAAGATTTGTAATTTCCAAGAAGTTCATTATGCAAAACTAGGGAACAAATATTTCACAAGTTCACCATTCACATTATTCCTTATTATTTATCCTTTTCTTTAGTCACTCGCTAGATGTATATAGAAAGAAAATTACTAAAAGAGCCCCTCAAGAATACAAATTATAAGCCTAAGGACTACCCAAGAAAATTCACTCAATTCTACACAATGCAAGTTTCTTGGATCAAAGCTCACTTATGCATATGTTAGATGTTTCCTCATATCATATAAGTCAATATCCACCTCATTCTCTAACTTTATTTCTTTACCCTACTTTCAAATACTACTAAGCACCATATAAATTAAACTTACCATTCATTTCTTGATTTTCCTGGTTTAAGCTTAGTGCATCACTTCGTTATCTTGATTCTCTCTTTCTCTCACTTAGGTCACTATAATCCCCTAAGTCTTAGGAACCTTCTTCAACTCTTTGTTAGCCCCTATACACTACATTCAACATCAATATTTGAAAGCAATATTTTAATTAGTTTAGATAAGTCTTTTATTCCTTTCCTAAGTGCCTAGTAGCCATGTTTTTACATAAAATATATTGTTGGAATTTATTGACCATGCTCTAAGTGGAACCAGTTACCATTCCAAGTACCCATTATTCCCTTCTTACTTTCTACCACGTTTTTATTCTCAACTTTAAATGCAACATTTCCCGGTCTATTGGTCATGTTCTCAATTAGGTCTCATGTTTTGGTTTTTCTATGCTTAAAACTCATATGTTCACTTTCACAAAGAATCAAACACATTTTTGAGTACCCATTCTTTTTGCTAAGAAGAGATCTTGATTTATCACTTTAATAAATTTACACATTGTTTTCTTTAAATTTCAAACCAGGTCTCTATGTCTAAAATAGGTTGCTTTAAGACTCTCAAATAGTATTGTGTCTATACACATTATTTCAAGATAAAAGATTAAAAATCAGTTTAAGGACCCTTCAAGCTAAGTATCTACAAAATTTAGGAATTTTTAAAGGTTTGAAACATTAGTTATGATCAAAACTTGTTAAAACCTTAGTTTAGAGCTTTTTTGTGGCTCGAATGGAAGAATAATTCATAATTTGCTTGAATGGTGGTTTCAAGTTATTTAATTAACCTCCCGGATCGTGCTTACATTCTCCATATTGCTTCTTTAGACTATAACCTCTCATACCGCTTAGAATTATCTCAACAATAAGTCTTAGACTCTAGTTTACCCAAGAAACCTTGTCTTCTCATGAAAGTCTTTACTTTTAGACCCAAGTTTGATTTCACAACTCATACCAATAAATATTTACCTTATATAGGTCCAAAAATCTTCCCCAAATTTCTCTAAATGTCTTCAAGCATTATCTTGATTCAACCACGAAGCTTCATGCCTTTCGACCATGTTTTACCAAGGATGAACCGTGTTTATAAAGATATTGGCGTTTATACTTCTACAACACTACAATGTAAGCATATGTTTTAAAACCTCTCGATATCAAATTTAATCCTCTTAATCAGCATATAGACATAAAATTCTCACCTTTATAACACCTTTACAACTCTCCAAGCTTAGAGATCTCTACACAGTCATCAAACAACTCAGCCATCTTACTCTTTACACATGCATTGGAATAGGTTTTCTCCAAGCTTTTGTGACTTCTAAATATGTTCCAACTATTACCATTGTCATAATATCTCCACAATAACTTTTACATTCCATTATCACATAGTAAATGTAGAGCATTTACTTAAATATGATAATGTATTATGTATGTTCTATAAATTCATTCAAAGGATTCAACCACCTAAATATCCACATAATCATTCAAGAAACACTTGGTCCATCAATTTTAAAGCATAGATATTATAAGAAACATGAAACCACAATAATTCTTATTTACCAAATTTACACACGAATGCTCAAGGTTTTTAGGCTTTATACAAAGAAACCTGTCATATAATATGATGTCTTGAATTTCTAGATATTTTTGAGCCTTTTTGGATCATTCCTCCTAGTTTCCACTCTAACCTCCCTCTCTTACCTCTCTCCCATATTCCCCATTCTAATTTATGTTTTATTATAACTAATTTGGAATTATTTCCACCACTTATGAAAACCTAACCATTATAAGAGTGACTATAGCCAAAACCTAGACCCTTAGTTATGTGAGAACATTCTTCTCACATCATATAAAACTCTCATACCTTTGTACATCAACATTTGTGTGCTTTCTCTCAATAATAGACTTCTTAATAAGAAAAAAATACCATTTCAAATATTCAAAAGAATATATTTTGGAGGGAAAACTTAAAATTACTCTTTTTTACCAAATGGAGAAACCTAAAAGGTGGGGAAGCTTGTTAAAACAACTAAAATGTCCATCAAGACCCTAATCAACCCAAAATTATATGAAATCACTTTTTTAATTTTACATAGTGATGATATTGGAACATGAGGGAACAAATGGGACCGTTCTCCCTTTCCCTATTTCTCTAAAACTCCACTTGGGCCAAGCTGTCAAAGCTACTTCAAGAGAAAACCATGAAAACAGGGTTTGGAGGGAGAAAATATAATTTCTTGCATCTACATTCATTTAACCAATTCAACCATTCAAATTTATTATTTAATGGTGCCCATACCTTGTCCAATAGCTCTAATGGCATGTATAAGAGGAAGAGAAGGATTCCCATGCTTAAAACTACAAAAATGATGGCATTTGGTCCTTGGTAGGTGGAAATGGGCCATTTATGGTTGTTTTGTGGCTCTCTTTTCTCTCTCTCTCATTCTCTATATAAGTGCTTAGGCATGAGAAAAGGGTTCTTCTATGTTGGATTTTGAGCTCTACCCTTAGAGTTTTGAAATTTCCATACCTTGAACCTCTATAACTATGTTTTTACATGTTTTATAAACCTTTATTCTATGAATGCAAGTGAAAATGCTTTAAGTGATACGCAACTCTAGATCATTCCTTAAAATGTAGTGTTTTGATGTGAATCTATTTCCCTCTTGTTTTCTTTTGAATCTATTAACATGTGTCTTACAAAAATCTGTGTTCCTCTTTGATTCTTTCATATATGGTTGTATTTATGTCTCTATAGATCATATTTGAACCCTATTTTAGCTTTGGTGCATTTCCCTCTTTTATTTTGCAAAATTTCCTCTCTTCTCAACCCCGGTCCCCTGCAAATTTTTAGTTTAGACTTATTTTAGTTGCATTTTCAATTTGTAGGTTAGTTTTTAGTGGGATAAGATAGAACAAACCAACCTTCTCTCGGAGGTTTGTCTCACTTGCAAGGTACCACACTTAGAGACAATCCTATGTTACCAAAAAGTTTTGATATTCATCCATGATCATGCAAAGGGTGTAAATTTTGTGTGATAACACCAAGTATATTCACTCCTTCCATGTGGCTTGGTTTTATAACACCTCTCATGATATATTCCTCACCGATATCTTTCCTATGAGTCTTACAAAATTTTCCTTACAATGGTTCTATGATCTCCTACACATTTTGTGCACTCTTTTACCAGTTTGGAAAATCAAATTTTTCACAATTCTCTATTAACATTAATGACAAAGTATCATATTCATAATTTTATAATTTACGACAAGGATCTAACGAATCTATAAATGATTATGTCTTACGATACAATACCATGCTTACCAAAATGTGTAATATCTTAGCTGATAGTGAATTGCAATATCTATTCACACAAATCTTGTTCTCTCCTTTGCAAGAAGCAGTCCTAGTTGAAAAATTCTCGATCTTTTTAACATTTATGTCATACAAGGTAATTTATTATATATGACTAAAATCAATTATGTTGTTAGCACTCCTACCATATCTACTACTAAGCTTCTATGCAAATCCATATTCAAAGGCAATATTAATGACACTAAAGTTACTTCTAGGGAAACTGTTAAGGTGGTTTTTCAACTAAGTTACAATTCTAATCCACTAGCTAGAAGTTAACCTAGTTACCTTGTATTCCACACATTGTATTAAAATAATTTATTAAGTGTAGTCTTGTGTCTCTCCCTCCACCATTTGAGGTTGATACAAGCAAGCCTCAAAGAAAGAATTTTCACTGCGAATATCTACTATGGTTATCAATGTATTGGTCACCGTTATCTCCCCCATTATTTTGACAACTTACATCCCCATTCCGCTCAAGATTCTACATTGCAAGTTGTGCGTACTTCAATTAATCCTTTCGCATATCCCCTAGGTTGCAGATTCCTCATGCACCTCAAGGCGTGCTCCTCCTTTCCCATGCCTTCTTCCTTTTCTTTTTTGCCTTTTTCTCTTTGTTCCATCTTCCCCTCGCACACACCCCCTCGTGTACTCACCTTCTTCCCGGCATTACATGTATCCTTTGTGCACACCTTGGTATTGATTTAGTCTTTGGTTTCCTCGCGTGCCTTTCTTATTTGTAGCTTCACATTACTTTATAATAATTACACCTTGACCATACACTTATCCCTTGGGTAATTCTCCCATTTATCCCATGCACATCACCTTTGTGTGTGCCATTCCTCTATTTTCCATGCCTCACTCTTTCATGCACATGTCTTTGCACCTTCTTCTGCGCCATTCTATGCCACATGGCATATGTCAAACATTGAGTGTGCTACACGCAACCAATCAAAGTGTACCAAAGAAGGTGTCAAATCCACGGAGATAAATAATTCATTGACACATGGTAGAAAAATGACAAAGTGAGTGCTCTCATTGATCACTCCTTCAAATCAATCAAAGACACGCCACGTGTCATTGTGTATTTGAGTGACTCGTAGAAATTTAAAACCATAACTTCTGTTCTAGAGCTCGACACATGTGTGTGTGGTCTCATTCAAAATTTGTTGATGATTATCAAAAATAAGCATCTAGTAGCCTAAAAGGGGATACTAGGGTATTAATGTTAATCTAATTAGGAGGACTAAAACACTATAGTAAATGGACTAAAATAGTATGGAATAAATGCAAGTAAACTATTTTAAGTGAAATAAAACCCTAAATGTGCAAGAGAAGGAATATAAATATCTTAGATAATTTGCAGAGGATGTTGCAGTTATCAAAAATATGGAAATGAAATCAATAAGTGCAAACAAAAACTCAGGGACCCTGCAAAGGATAGATTTGGAAGATCTGAAATGATTGGGGTGCCTAGGAGTGTACCTTGAGGTACTCTTGTCTATAATTTGGGTGCTCGACGATCACTTTGTAAATGCTCATAACCTGAATCATATATGGTCATAAGGTGTCTTCGAATACTTCTTGTCTGTTGCGTTGGATCTCTCGGATAAGCCGGAAATGACCCGCAATGTAAAAAGAAGTATCAAACCCTAGAAAACTAAAAGATGCAAATGATGGGTCGATGACCTTTGCCACCAAAATAGTGGTCTTATGACCGATTGTTGCACTACATTTTAGACCTGGAAGAAGTTCTAGTGTGTGTGTGCATGTCGTGCCCTAGGTGCTCTCGTGTCAGTCACACTTTGTGAAGTAGTGAGCAATAGTAACTATAGAAAATGTAAATAGTATGTGTGAATGAAATATAATATAATCCCTCCCCTAAGTAGTGTGTGTTATGCGAGATCTCTCGAAATATCCCTTTTCTAGATTTATTTTATATTCAATATTTCCAACCAAATTTTCACAAATAACAATATGATTTTTATGACAACACTATATAGAAAAATATGACAACAAAGTACAGTTATGGAAGCAAGGTATAAAATTAGAAAATAAACAATATCTTCACTTTTATTGTAATTAAACTAACATGAAACAACATGTAAGTAACATACATCAACAAGCAATGACATGCATCAACATGCAATGACATGCAATAACAAGAAGTTTCCATTGATAAAATAGATGATCTCTCTTATTGAATATGGTTGTCTTCTCTTTCTGGACTTGAAACTGGATCAACAAGCCTCTGAAACTCTGAATTTGACAACCCGATCTGAATAAACTCCACAATAGAAAACTAGGGTTGGATCTTTCACCACCGAAGAGTGATATACTAGCTAGGGGTAGATATTTCACCACCGAAGCTCAGGTTCTATGGAATTTCACCTCCACAAGTAAAGAAAGCAAGCTAAAAGCTCTAACATAAGATGGAAAAATGATCCCGAGATCATTTTTCATCCCCAAACACCACCTTTTGATAACTATTTCCATCATAAAAGTGCCCATAAAACCTTAATTTGACCCCCTGAAGATATGTCATGTTTTAATCATCACTTAAAGTGACTTTATTTCTCCAAGGCCAAAAAAAGGTCCACTTAAGTGACCCCAACAAATAAATAGAACATTACCCCACCTTTTTCACTTAAGTCATCATAAAGTACATGCATAACACCAAAACATAACATAAAAATTAAATTTAGGTGAAAAAACCATACCGAATAACCATCTACACTGCTAGCACATAGGGTATGACCAAGGCTAAGATGGAAAACCAGTCGCTAGATCGTGGATGTAGGAATGGGGACATTACAGTCCACCCTTCCCGAAATTTTCTTGTCCTTAAACGAACGTAAACTAGGGTGCTATAAAATCTTCTCTCCCTCCCAAGTGACATCCTCTAGTGGTAAGTCTTTCCACCACACTAGATATTATGTGATTACCCTGTTCCGAAGCTTCCTTTGTCTTACCTCAATAATAGATTCTGGTTCTAAGACCAGCTTCCCCTCGTCATCCAATGGTGGTAAATCTATGGAAGGCACAATATGTTGTCCAAGTTCCCTTTTGAGGCATGAAACATGGAAGACATTATGAATCTTACTATGCTCTGGAAGCTCCAACTCATATGCTACTGCCCCAACTCTGTGCACTATCCTGTATGGCCCATAGAATCATGGTTTTAGCTTCTCTGCACCACTCTTCTTGAGTGAGGATTGTCTGTATGGCTGCAACCATAAGAAGACCAAATCTCTAACCTCGAATGATCTCTCAACTATATGCATGTATGCATATACCTTCTGCTGATTCTGTGCTTTTTGTATGTTCTCCTTGAGAGCCTTTAGAATGTCCTGGTTCTCTTATACCCAATCACGAGCTTTGGGAGCTCGGCTATCTGATAATACTAGGTCTACAAATGAGGATGCCTCATAACCATATAATGCTCGAAAAGGAGTCATACCAATACTCATATGGTAGGTGGTATTGTAACAATATTCACCCATATGTAGCCATTTGACCCATGCACACTGATGTCCTACAACATAGCTACACAAGTAGCCCTCTATCCACTTGTTCACTATCTCAGTCTGCCCATTAGTCTGTGGATGATAGCTAGTACTAGGTGTCAGCTCTGTACCTGTAAGCCTGAAGATCTCCTGCCATAATGTACTCATGAAAATATTATCCCTATCACTAAAAATACTCTTAGGCAACCCATGATGCCTAAAAATACATGTGAAGAAAATCTGAGCCACTGGTTGCCTTATGCCCTGAAGGCATAGAAAGGAAATGGGCATATTTAGTCAATCGATCAACCACCACATATATGCAATCATGCCCATACATTGAGGGAAGACATGTGATAAAATCCATGGATATAATCTCCCACTTCATTGCTCCGAATCAGGCGAGAGGTTATAGAAGTCCCCTACTGGGAAAGAGTGCTTTGCCTTGGTTTGCTGACAAACCAAACACTTCCTGACATGGTTAAGGACATCGTCCTTTAACCCCTTCCATGTGAATCTCTCTCTGATGTACCTGTATGTCTTAAAATATCCTAGATGTCTAGCCAAGGGTGTATCATGCACTACTCGAAGGATCTTCTCCTTCATTTTGGACTTTGGTATAAGGAAAATTCTATCCTTGTAGTAGATGAGGTCATCCACAACTCTGTATCGATCATCTTGAATAATGCCATCCATAATCTCACATGCAAACTGATTTTTGGAGTATTCAACAAGTATATGAGCCTTCCAATCAACTAAAATCTCTGACATAAAGAAAATCATAGAATCAAAGCAAGGTCTCCTAGATAGTGCATCACCACCACATTATTCTTACCTTTCTTGTATTCTATGTCGAAATCAAAATCATGTATCTTATTTACCCATCTCTGTTGGCGGTCATTGAGATCCTTTTGCTCCAAAAATAACCTCAAGCTATTTTGATCCGTATGAACCAAAAATTTTTTGCCCACTAAATACTGTCTAAATTTGACCAATGCATTCATAATGGCCAACATCTCCTTGTCATAAATTAAGAATCCTCTCTCTACTAGACTCAATTTTTGACTCTCATAGGCAATGGGATGCCTATCCTGCATGAGCACTGCTCCAACACCCACTTCTGATGCATCACACTCGAGTACAAATGGAAGAGTGAATATGGAAATGTAAGAACTGGATAAGAACTCATCACCCCCTTAAGGTGATAAAAATCTGTAGGCCGAGTTTGACCAAGCAAAATCCCCCTTCTTGGTCATTTTGTCAAAGGTGCAATCAAGTGAGAGAAGTTCTTCACAAACCTCCTATAATATGTGCATAGTCGCAAGAGTCCTCTCAAGTGTGTCAAAGTCCTAGGTGGTGGCCAATCCAAAATCACTTGAATCTTCTCCCTATCCACCTTGACTCCACCTCCTCCGATCACATAGCCCAAATATAACAGCTCTGTCATACCAAACTCGCACTTAGAAGCTTTCGCATAAAGTGAATTAGCTTCCAAAATTCCCAACACCTCATCAAGATGTTGAATGTGATCCTCCCACGTCCTACTATAGACCAAAATGTCATCAAAGAAGACCAATAAAAACTTCCACAAATGGTAGTTGAACACATGGTTCATGCAGGACTGAAATGTGGCCGGTGCATTAGACAACCCGAATGGCATCACCAAAAACTCGAAGTGGCCATAGTGGCACCTGAAAGTTGTCTTATGCACATCCTCCTCTCTGACCTTGATCTGGTGATATCTAGATCGCAAGTCTATTTTGGAAAAATAGACTGCTCCATGTAGCTCATCTAGTAGTTCATCAATGTGCGTCATAGGATACTTATTTTTGATTGTCTTCTTATTTAGTGCATGGTAATCTATGCACATTCACATGGTTCCATCCTTCTTCTTCACCAACACCACTGAAGAAGCAAAAGGACTAGAACTAGGTCTAATATTCCCCATGTCTAGAAGATCATGTATAGTCCTCTCAATCTCATCTTAATAATTTGAGGTGATGTTAAGGAGTAGTAACCACTGGCTTATTATTCCCAAGCTCAATCATGTGCTGAAACCCCCTGTCTAGTGGTACACCTGGAGGTATATCCTGAAAAACTGCACTGTGCTTGTCCAATAGGCCTTGGACATCCACATGATACTATGGATGGTCACTCCCTGTATTCTTGGTTGAAACCAAGCAATGAACGACCCAATCCACCTCATCGTGCCAAAAGATCCTCTCCATCCTCTTAGCTGTGACTACCCTGGGTGCTCTTGTAGATAGACCCCTCAAGGTCACATTCCTACCCTCGGACTTGAATTTCAGCTCCATTGTCTTGAAGTTAGTATGAAAATCACCAAGGGAGTGAAGCCACTGAACTCCTAACACTAAATTGGTCTCTCCAATGCCGACAATATAGAAGTCATCGTAGTGGTGTAGTTCCCCACGGTGATGCTCAACCGTGGAAATTTACGGGTGCATCTCATAGAATCATCATTGGCTACAACAATTTTAAAGCCCTCAAAGTCCTATGTCTGTAGGCCATGTCTCTCAACCAAGGATGCATCAATAAAGTTGTGGGTAGCCCCACTATCAATAAGTACCACAACATGCTACCCTTACATAACTCCCCTAACTTTGAATGCCTTATACCTCGGGGTATTAGACAAAGTGGCTATAGTCTTTCGAGGGAAAACCTCCTCCTCCCGCTCATCAGCACCATCCAAAACATCTTCATATCCTGGGTCTTTAGCTACTCATCTCCATCACTCTCTCTCTCTCTCCTCCTCAAAGGCCTCAATGAATTGAGCCTTACCCTTTCCTGTGCAATCATGTCCGGGGCCCACGGTGAACGAGAGATCGAAAAAAGTTTCTTTCGCCTCAACTTATCCCTAAGCTCTCATGAAATAAATAGATTTCTATTTGTCTTCTATCTTTGTGTAGGCTCCTTCAAATTTGGAAACCATTAGGTCTAGATGGGCATCCTCTTTGTTGAATGCGAGGTGGAAACCTCGGCCAGAGTGGCTAAATCCAAATCTCGGGCTCTCCTAATGGAATCGTGTAGTGAAGAAGGCTTGAATTCCTTCACAAACCCTACTAGCGAATCTATCAGCACTCTACTATAAAAAGTGAAGTCAACCTCACCTCAGAATCATTAGTAACCATCACTGACAACCTGAAAATCTGCAATGTACCCATCCAAGAATCCTGTCTGTCTCAAATGAGTCAACTCTCTAAAGAATTTATCGGGATCTCACCTATCAAACCTACGCACTAGTCTCTATGTAAAATATGCATAAGTGGTAATATGTGTGTGTCCTTGTGTTACAAGGCCATGATGCCACCAATCATGTGCATCTCCCTCAAGATGTAGGATTGTAAATTTTATTTCATCCTCTTTGCACATGGGATTCAAGTCAAAGTAAATTTTTAACTTTTGAATCCATGATTGCATGGTACACTTCTTGGATCTGTCAAAGTGTGGAACTAAAATCTGCCCCAATTGCCTTTGTAGCTTAGGAACATGAGGGTAGTGATCCCGCTTGGGTCGGCTACCGATCTTCATCCTGCAATACTGGGAAAGGCATATTAGCTTTGAACCCTTCACTCAAGGATTCATACTTCTCCCAACAAGTCTCCTCATCAACAATATCCCCTTGTTGCCCTACCAGTGTCACTTCCGGATCTTTTAGGAAAACCAGTTCATGCATGCTCAACCGTGTGTTTTGGGATGAAGGAGTGTATGCTGCCTTGATCTGCCATTTTCATCTTTGTGAGTCCACAGCCGGAATTACTATTTTCACCACTTTCCATATGGTTCCCAAGGACACCTTGTGAGTTGGCTCAAGTAGAGGTTAATAGTATCTTGTTGTTTCACCATATTTATAAACATTTTCTTCATAAACTCCTCATTCAATTGGTCCTCTGATTTTCCATCTTTATACGCTTTCTTTGGACCTTCTTTCTTAGGTTTATTCTTCCGGAATAAACCTTCATACAATACCCAACAGCCGCAAAAAGACCGCTCCGATAGCACCGAAATATCCCTTTTCCATATTTATTTTATATTCAATATTTCCAACCAAATTTTCACAAATAAAAATATGACTTTTATGACAACAGTATATAGAAAAAATCACTCTATATAGATTCTCAAACCACTAATTACACCCATACTACTTATGCTCGAATCTGGTGGAATTTGACACTGAAAAAAATCTTCCTGCAACCATAGATCTTAGAGTACAAAACAGAACTTGGTCACAACCTCTTGATTATGAAGGTCTTCCTTTTCGTTGTAGAAGGTGTTTTTGCTTAGGGCACACCTCTACTGAGTGTGGGATGGAAAAACGTCAACATGAGAAGCGTAACTGGTGGAAAGACGCACTTCCAAAACACCTGATTTTTGATGCAAAAAAGGGTCTAGATTCAAATGCAGATACAAATATTGAATCCATTTCAGCCCCGAAAACGAATCTCAAATTGTGAGCAGCATGAAAAATGCACAAGCTGTTGAGGGCAGCATGGAAAATGATAAATATCTCTCTCAAGATAACAACATGGCTGTCCCAAATGGGACAAATGCGACTAAGGAAAATACTCCTCCTTTGTCTTCTTCTCTAACCGCGAAGGCTCCATCAGGATGGGTTACGGTCAAGAAAAAAGAAAAAAATTTACCACTCTGAAGGGTAACACTTCGCCTTGATGATTCTTTCTCTCTATATGGTGCCCATGGAGTTACATTGGTCTCATTTTTTGGCCGATAAAGCATGATGCTTCCAATGGTGTTGTTATGCCATTTTTGTTTGATTCAGACGTACGTTGTTTTTTTGCTGTTGCTTTGTCGGTTGTTGGTTTTTAGTTTGCAGACATTTTTTGCAGTTGGGATTTATTGTTCTATCCGGATTTTGATCCATCTCCCGTGCTTTAACTATCAATTCGACACTTCGAGCCTTGTGTGTACAAGGGTATAGTCCCTTTTCAAAAACTATTTACCAATAATAAAAAAATAGTATATAGAAAAATATGACAACAAAGTACAGTTATGGTAGTAAGGTATAAAATCAGAAAATAACCAATATCTTCACTTTTATTGCAATTAAACTAACATGCAACAACATGCAAGTAACATGCATCAACATGCAATGACATGTAATAACAAGAAGTTTCCACTGATAAAATAGATGATCTCTCTTACTGAATATGGTTGTCTTCTCTTTCTGGACTTGAAACTGGATCAACAAGCCTCTCGAAACTCGAATTTGACAACTCAATTTGAATAAACTCGACAATAAAGCAAACTAGGGCTGTATCTTTCACCACCGAAGAGTGATATACTAGCTAGGGTAGATATTTCACTACCAAATCTAGGGTTCTGTGGAATTTCACCTCCACAAGTAAAGAAAGCAAGCTAAACGCTCCAACATAATATGGAAAAATGATCCTAGATCCTTTTTCCTCCCCAAACACCACCTTTTATAACTTTTTCCATGTAAAAGTTCCCATAAAATCCTAATTCAACCCCCTGGAGATATGTCATGTTTTAATCGTCACTTAAAGTCAATTTATTTCTCCTAGGCCAAAAAAGGTCCACTTAAGTGACCCCAACAAATAAATAGAACATTACCCCACCTTTTTCACTTAAGTCATCATAAAGTACATGCATAACGCCAAAACATATCATATAAGTGAAATGTAGGTGAAAACCATACCCAACAACCATCTACGTCACTAGCCCCTTGGGTATGACCAAGGCTAAGACGGAAAACTAGTGCTAGACCGTGAAGCTAGGAATGGACGAATACTTCATGTCTCACATACTGGATCTCTTGGATGAGATGGAAAATTACTTGTAATTTAAAAGTGAGTATCAAACCCTAGAAAAATAAAATATGTAAATGAATGGGTCAGATTGACCTTAGGCACCAAACTAGTGGTCTTATCATTGAGCGTTGCACTACATTTTAGACCCGGAAGTAGTTCGGTGTGTGTGTGTGTGTGTGTGTGTGTGTGTGTGCGCGCGTGCGTGCGTGCTTGCGCGCCCGAGGTGCTCTCATGTCATTCACACTTTGTGAAGTAGTGAGCAATAGTAATATAGAAAATGTAAATAATATGTGTGAATGAAATATAATAGAATCCCTCCCCCTATGTAGTGTGTGTTATGCATATCTCCTAGCTTTGATGCATGGCACTATATGGATGCAAGTGATGCAATGGATGTAACTCTAGATGGAGTGATAGTAGATGTAATGCTATGACCTAGAGACCCTTATTATGGTCCTATAACTTTATATTTATAAGGCTCTCAAGATTAATTTCATAATTAATCACAATAAGGCCAATCCAGGGAAAAAGATAAAGACAATAAAAGGTTAGAAAGGCCCCAAAAAGAAGTGGGAGAGAATGTGCATAGACTGGAACGTGAAAAGTGGGACCAGGGCACCGCGGGTGGCCCAAGATAGGTTGGGGTGCCCCGATTTTGGGCTAGACTGATGGGGCGGTTGCGAAATAGGTGGATAAGTGTAATAACATATGTGGAAATGACAAATTAAAATATTAAATATAGATGTCCAAAAGGTGGGATTAATTAATACTTTATCCACTTGAGAACCTTCTAAATAGTAGTATAAGACCAAAGCTAAATAATGCCTAAAGTGCATGATTTTTGTCTACATTGACATCATCTATAGTGTAGGAAATTCAAATTTAAATTTAGATGGGATTTGATAGGTGAGAAATGGGAAAACATCTATTTGACCATTAATGAGTAGATCTAATTGCTCCAACCACACGATTTGATATGTATCTCACCTCTTTCCATCCCCTATATGCCAAACAGATACTTGGGAAGCGTATTTTGTAGGTATATTTAAGCAATGTTGATTTTGGTGTGAGTTTTCCCTCCTCTCCTCTATTCTTTCATCTATAAATGTAAGATCTTGGCTTTATAAAGGGTTAGCATTTGATCAATGACTTTGATGTTGAGTGGTTGATGTTTCAAATTAAAGTTTTCCCTCCAAGGCGGGGCTCCTTTCTTCCGAGGGGGATCTCTTTCATCTATAAATGTAATTTTATATGTATTTATGATATGTATGAGGCTCATTGTATAGTGGAGGCCTTTGTGAGAGAGTTTGACTGGATGAATAAAAGGATAGTCTGCTTTCGTGGACGTAGCCCATTTTGGGTGAAACACGTTAAATTTGTGTCTCTATTTTATTGCATTCTTTTCTATTTTACATTTTTCGCATTATTCATTGCATGCTTGTTTATCTGTATAATTGGTATAATCCTAACAATTGGTATCAGAGCACGTTTGAGATTTATTTGTTGGCAGTATACTCACAGAGGGATTTTGTTTGAGTGGGAGAAGCAACAATGGCAGAGGAGAATAATTTTAGAGTTGAGAAGTTTGATGGCCAAAATTACCAGCTATGGAAAATGCAGGTGGAAGATTACCTGTATCAAAAGGATCTATACCTACCATTGGGAGGTGAAGAAGTGAAACCCCCATTCATGTCTGATGAGGAGTGGAAGGTTCTAGATAGGAAGGCTCTCGGTGTGATTCGATTGAGTCTGGCATCATCCGTAGCTTCAAATATCTCACATGTGAAGAGTATAATAGAGTTGATGAAAACCCTAGCTAATTTATATGAAACACCTAGTGCATCCAATAAAGTTTATTTGATGAAAAGATTGTTTAATCTATAAATGCAAGAAGGTGGATCTGTATCTAACCATCTTAATGATTTCCACACTATTGTAAATCAGTTAGATTCAGTTAATATCCCATTTGATGAGGAGGTTAGAGAATTATTATTCCTATGTTCTTTGCCAAAAAGTTGGGACAACTTAGTAATGGAAGTTAGTAATACATCATCTACTTCTCTTAAATTTGAAGATGTAGTAAGTGTCATTTTAAATGAGGAAATGTGCAGAAAAGTACAGGGAAAATTCTTCTTTTGGAAATGCGTTGAATATGGAGAGTAGAGGGAGGAGCAAGGAGAAATCAAAGAGTAAGGCTCGTGGGAGATCTAAATCGAATATGGGAAGATCCAAATCTAGGAGTAGAGGCATTACTTGTTGGAACTGTGGAAAGAGAGGACATGCTAAAAAGGATTGTTGGTTCAAAGGAAACAAAGAAAAGCACTCGAAGGTATTAAAGAGGAAAATATGTGGGTAATATTGTTCAGGATGCTCTTATACTTTCTCTTGATACTAGAGTAGAATCTTGGGTAATAGATTCAGGTGCCTCTTTCCATGCAACCCTAATAAGGGCTATTTTAAAGAGTATGTCCAGGGAAATTTTGGACAAGTTTATTTGGGCGATGATGAGCCGTGAAACATTTGTCGGGAAGGGAAATGTACACCTGAAATTATAGAATGGAAATACATGGATATTGAGAGACGTGAGGCATGTACCTAGTCTCAAGAGAAATCTCATCTCTTGCAGGATAGTTGGGTGGTGAAGGTTACACAGTCACATTCACTTCAGATTCTTGGAAGGTTTCCAAGGGTGCCCTGGTAGTGGCATAGGGTAAGAAAGTAGGCACTCTTTATTTATCTACTTGTATATCTAATTCTTCTACCATATTGTCTACTTTAGAGATGAGGATGCCAACATGTGGCACAAGTAGATTGGGACATATGAGTGAGAAGGGCATGAAAATTCTACAGAAAAAGGTAAGCTTTCAAGTTTGAAGCAATTAGACTTAGAGTTTTGTGAGCATTGCATTTTTGGGAAATAGAAAAGAGTTAGATTTCTCAAGGCAGGGAATACCAAGAAAGAGAAAAAGTTAGAGCTAGTTCATATAGATGTGTGGGGGCCAGCCCATGTTGCATCTCATGGTGGTTCTCTGTACTATGTCACATTCATAGATGATGCCACAAGGAAGGTATGGGTATATTACATTAAGCGTAAGTCTGATGTCTTTGATACATTTAAGAAATGGAAAGCACTTGTTGAGAATGAATGTGGTTTTAAATTGAAATGTTTGAGATCTGATAATGGCGGTGAGTATTGCAGTAAGAAATTTGATGATTATTGTTCCTTGAATGGGATTCGTAGAGAGAAAATAGTTCCCAGGACTCGCAACAAAATGGTGTTAGTGAGAGGATGAATAGAACAATAATGGAGCATGCACGGTCAATGAGATTGCATGCGGGGCTGCCTCTTCAGTTTTGGGCAGAGGTCGTAGATACTGTTGTGTACTTAATCAACTGTGGGCCTTCGAGTGCATTAGATGGAGGAATTCTCAAAGAATCCTGGACCGGAAAGAGGTAGACCTTTCATTTTTAAGAGTATTTAGTTCAGAGGCATTTGTGCATGTTAATAAAGAAAATAGAAGAAATTGGATTCAAAATCCAAATGTTGTACATTCATAGGCTATGGCTCCAATGGTGATTATGGATTTCAGTTTTGGGATCTAGATGAATCTAAGATAATTAGGAGTCGTGATGTTGTTTGGCATGAAAATAGAATGTACAGGATTAGGTACAGGATGACAAAAAGCCCAAGGAAGAATTGGTTGAGGATATAGCTCCTAAAAATGAACTCTTGGGTGGAAAATATCCACCTATAGGTACCGAGGTTGACATTTCTATAGGCCGAGCATGACATCTAGTGTCGGCATTAGACACCTCTATTAGAAATTCAAGAAAATGAGCAGCAAGAAAATAATGATCCCGTGACATCCCCATCTTTGGTAAGAAGGTCACAACGTATTAGTAGACCTCTAGAAATATTTTCCCTTACTTTGTATTATTTGTTACTAATAGATAGTGGTGAGCCAGAGAGCTTTGATGAGGCAATGCAGGTGGAGTCCACTAAGGAGTGGGAGCATGGCATGAATGAGGAGATGGACTCCTGGAGAAGAACCAAACATGGGATTTAGTCAAATTTTTGGTTGGGAAGAGAGTACTACAAAACAAATGGGTCTACCTGTGTGAAAGAAGAAGAAGGTGGATGGAAAAGGTATAAAGCAAGGCTTGTAGTGAAGGGGTATGAACAAAAGAAAGGTATCGATTTTGATGAAATTTTCTCCCCTATTGTAAAGATGTCTTCCATTCATACTGTATTAAGTTTAGTTGTTGTTGAAGATTTACACTTAGAGAAACTTGATGTCAAGATGACATTTCTCCATGGTGACTTGGAGGAGGAGATTTATATGCAACAACCACTTGGATATGAGGTGAAGGGTAAGGAGAAATTGGTTTGTAGGTTGAAGAAGAGCCTATACGGGCTCAAGCAAGCTCCCGAAATGGTATCTAAAGTTTGATAGTTTTATGCATGAGCATGGTTTTACTAGATGTCAATCAGATCATTGTGTGTACTTTAAATGGTTGGATAGTGGGAGCTACATTATTCTTTTATATGTAGATGATATGCTTGTAGCAGGGTCTAATATGCAAGAAATTGCAAAGCTTAAGGAAAATCTTGCACAAACATTTGCAATGAAGGATTTGGGTGCAACAAAGAAAATCCTTGGTATGCAAATCAAGAGGGACAGAAAAATAAGAAATTGGTGTTGTCTCAAGAGGACTATGTAGAAAAGGTGTTAGAAAGGTTTCAGATGCATAATGTGAAACTAGTTAGTACACCATTGGCTGGGCATTTTAGATTAAGTAAAGAGAAATGCCCAACAACACAAGAGGAAAAAGATTATATGGCACGGGTTCCTTATTCTTTAGTAGTTGGGAGCCTCATGTATGTCATGGTTTGTACCAGGCCAGACATTTCCCAAGTAGTGGGAGTTATTAGCAGGTATATGGAAAATCTAGGTAAAGCACACTGGAAGGCTATCCAAAGTGGATTCTCAGGTACTTGAGAGGGACCAATAGTAGGCACTTGTGCTTTGAGGGTTAGATTATACTTTACATGGATTTGTGGATTCAGATATGGAAGGAGATGTGGATAGAAGGAGGAGCACTACTGGATACGTGTTTATAGTTGGTGGTGTGGCAGTGAGTTGGATCTCAAAGTTACAGAAGGTAGTTTCCCTATCTACTACAGAGGCATAATATGTTGCAACGATTGAGGAAAGTAAGGAAATGTTATGGATGAGTAGGTTCATGGAGGAGTTGGGTAAGGAGCAAGGGGATTATAAGTTACACAGTGATAGTCAAAGTGTAATTCACCTTGACAAAGAACTCAACCTTCCATTCAAGAACCAAACACATTCAACTAAGATATCACTTCATACGACAAGTGTTGGAGGATGGGCAACTTGAGTTAGTGAAGATTCATATAGATGATAATCCTACTGATATGTTTACTAAGCCAATGACAAAGGAGAAGTTGGATTTGCATTCAACTTCTGTGGGTCTTCAAGATTGATCTTGAAGTGGAAGAAACAAGCCAAGAAGAAAAGTCCAAGCAAGAGTTATAGTGGTGGAGTTACAACAATTAGTCTCCAAGTGGGAGATTGTTGGTTGTGGAGCCTGATAGTGATGGGGGTTGCAAGGGGGGATTTTCCCCCTTGAGGTCCTCAGGGGATGGGCCCCTCCGTGGGGTTTGGGGGCAAATGCCCAGCCACATTTTATATGTATTTATGCATTGTGAAATCTAGACCATTCATTATTAGGTCACAGATCTAACGAGTGGTTTTCTATGTTTCCCAAAATGATAAAAACCCTAATATCTTTAAAGGGTCATTATGTATGAGGCTCATTGTATTAGTGGTGGCACTGTGAGAGAGATTTTTTTGGACTGAATAAAAGGATTGGTTGTTTCTGGTGGACGTAGCCCATTTTGGGTGAACCACGTTAAATATGTGTCTCTATTTTATTGCATTCTTTTTTGTTTTACGTTTTCTGCATTATTCATTGCATGCTTATTTATCTGTACAATTGGTATAATCCTAACAACTGGTATCAGAGCATGTTTGAGATTTATTTTTTGGTAGTATACTCACAGAGGGATTTTATTTGAGGGAGAAGAAACAATGGAGAGGAGAATAAGTTTAGAGTTGAGAAGTTTGACGGCCAAAATTACCAGCTATGGAAAATGTAGGTGGAAGATTACCTGTATCAAAAGGATCTATACCTACCATGGGGAGGTGAAGAAGCAAAAACCCTCATTCATTCTGATGAGGAGTGGAAGGTTATGGATAGGAAGGCTCTTGGTGTGATTTGATTTGAGTCCGGCATCATCCGTAGCTTCAAATATCTCACAGGAGAAGAGTACATAGAGTTGATGAAAACCCTAGCTAATTTATATGAAACACCTAGTGCATCCAATAAAGTTTATTTGATGAAAAGATTGTTTAATCTACAAATGCAAGAAGGTGGATCTGTATCTAGCCATCTTAATGATTTCCACACTATTGTAAATCAGTTAGATTTAGTTAATATCCCATTTGATGAGGAGGTTAGAGCATTATTATTCCTATGTTCTTTTGCCAAAAATTTGGGACAACTTAGTAATGGAAGTTAGTAATACATCATCTACTTCTCTTAAATTTGAAGATGTAGTAAGTGTCATTTTAAATGAGGAAATGCACAGGAAAAGTATAGGGGAAAATTTTTCTTCTGGAAATGTTGAATATGGAGAGTAGAGGGAGGAGCAAGGAGAAATCAAAGAGTAAGGCTCGTGGGAGATCTAAATCGAATATGGGAAGATCCAAATCTAGGAGTAGAGGCATTACTTGTTGGAACTGTGGAAAGAGAGGACATGCTAAAAAGGATTTTGGTTCAAAGGAAACAAAGAAAACCATCCTGAAGGTATTAAAGAGGAAAATCGATAGGTAATATTGTTTAAGATGCTCTTATACTTTCTCTTGATACTAGAGTAGAATCTTGGGTAATAGATTCAGGTGCCTCTTTCCATGCAACCCCTGATAAGGGCTATTTTAAAGAGTATGTCCAGGGAAATTTTGGACAAGTTTATTTGGGTGATGATGAGCCGTGCAACATTTTCGAGAAGGGAAATGTACACCTGAAATTATAGAATGGAAATACATGGATATTGAGAGACGTGAGGCATGTACCTAGCCTCAGGAGAAATCTCATCTCTACAAGATAGTTGGGTGGTGAAGGTTGCATAGTCACATTCACTTAGATGCTTGGAAGGTTTCCAAGGGTGCCCTGGTAGTGGCACGGGGTAAGAAAGTAGGCACTCTTTATTTGTCTACTTGTATATCTAATTCTTCTACCATATTGTCTACTTCAGATGAGGATGCCAACATGTGGCACAAGTAGATTGGGACATATGAGTGAGAAGGGCATGAAAATTCTACAGGAAAAAGGTAAGCTTTCAAGTTTGAAGCAATTGGACTTAGATTTTTGTGAGCATTGCATTTTTGGGAAAAGAAAAGAGTTAGATTTCTCAAGGCAGGGAATACCAAGAAAGAGAAAAAGTTGGAGCTAGTTCATATAGATGTGTGGGGGCTGGCCCATGTTGCATCTCATGGTGGTTCTCTGTACTATGTCACATTCATAGATGATGCCACAAGGAAGGTATGGGTATATTGCATTAAGCATAAGTTTGATGTCTTTGATACATTTAAGAAATGGAAAGCACTTGTTGAGAATCAATGTGGTTTTAAATTGAAATGTTTGAGATATGATAATGGTGGTGAGTATTGCAGTAAGAAATTTGATGATTATTGTTCCTTGAATGGGATTCGTAGAGAGAAAATAGTTCCCAGGACTCTGCAAAAAAAATGGTGTTAGTGAGAGGATGAATAGAACAATAATGGAGTGTGCATGGTCAATGAGATTACATGCGGGGCTGCCTCTTTAGTTTTGGGCAGAGGTCATAGATATTGTTGTGTACTTAATCAACCATGGGCCTTCGAGTGCACTAGATGGAGGAATTCCCAAAGAATCCTGGACCGGGAAAGAGGTAGACCTTTCATTTTTAAGAGTATTTGGTTTAGAGGCATTTGTGCATGTTAATAAAGAAAACAAGAAGAAATTGGATTCAAAATCCAAACGTTGTACATTCATAGGCTATGGCTCCAATGGTGATTATGGATTTCAGTTTTGGGATCTAGATGAATCTAAGATAATTAGGAGTCATGATGTTATTTGGCATGAAAATAGAATGTACAGGGATCAGGTACAGGATGAAAAAATCCCAAGGAAGAATTGGTTGAGGATATAGATCCTAAAAATGAACTCTTGGGTGGAAAATATCCACCTATAGGTACCGAGGTTGATAATTTTTTGTAGGCCGACATGCATGAAAGCCAATAGTGTCAAGCATCGACACCTCTATTAAATTCAAGAAAATGAGCAAGAAGAAAATAATGATCCGTGACACCCCCATCTTTGGTAAGAAGGTCACAACATTAGTAGACCTCCGTAAATATTTTCCCCTACTTTGTATTATTTGTTACTACTAATAGATAGTGGTGAGCCGAGAGCTTTGATGAGGCAATGTAGGTGGAGTCCACTAAGGAGTGGAGCATGGCATGAATGAGGAGATGGACTCCCTGGAGAAGAACCAAACATGGGATTTAGTCAAATTTTGGTTGGGAAGAGAGTACTACAAAACAAATGGGTCTACCATGTGAAAGAAGAAGAAGGTGGATGGAAAAGGTACAAAGCAAGGCTTGTAGTGAAGGGGTATGAACAAAAGAAAGGTATTGATTTTGATGAAATTTTCCCCTATTGTAAAGATGTCTTCCATTCGTATTGTATTAAGTTTAGTTGTTGTTGAAGATTTACACTTAGAGAAACTTGATGTCAAGATGACATTTCTCCATGGTGACTTGGAGGAGGAGATTTATATGCAACAACCACTTGGATATGAGGTGAAGGGTAAGGAGAAATTGGTTTTCATAGGTTGAAGAAGAGCCTATACGGGCTCAAGCAAGCTCCTCGGCAATGGTATCTAAAGTTTGATAGTTTTATGCATGAGCATGGTTTTACTAGATGTCAATCAAGATCATTGTGTGTACTTTAAATGGTTGGATAGTGGGAGCTACATTATTCTTTTGTTATATGTAGATGATATGCTTGTAGTAGGGTCTAATATGCAGGAAATTGCAAAGCTTAAGGAAAATCTTGCACAAACATTTGCAATGAAGGATTTGGGTGTAACAAAGAAAATCCTTGGTATGCAAATCAAGAGGGACAGGAAAAATAAGAAATTGGTGTTGTCTCAGAGGACTATGTAGAAAAGGTGTTAGAGAGGTTTTAGATGCAGAATGTGAAACCAGTTAGTACACCATTGGCTGGGCATTTTAGATTAAGTAAAGAGAAATGCCCAACAACACAAGAGGAAAAAGATTATATGGCACATGGGTTCCTTATTCTTCAGTAGTTGGGAGCCTCATGTATGCCATGGTTTGTACCAGGCCAGACATTGCCCAAGTAGTGGGAGTTATTAGTAGGTATATGGAAAATATGGGTAAAGCACACTGGAAGGTAGTCCAAGTGGATTCTCAGGTACTTGAGAGGGACCACTAGTAGGCACTTGTGCTTTGAGGGTCAGATTATACTTTACATGGATTTTGGATTCAGATATGGCAGGAGATGTGGATAGCAGGAGGAGCACTACTGGATACGTGTTTATAGTTGGTGGTGCGGCAAAGTGAGTTGGATCTCAAAGTTGCAGAAGGTAGTTGCCCTATCTACTACAGAGGTAGAATATGTTGTAGTGACTGAGGCAAGTAAGGAAATGTTATGGATGAGCAGGTTCATGGAGGAGTTGGGTAAGGAGAAAGGGATTGTAAGTTACATAGTGATAGTCAAAGTGCAATTCACCTAGAAAAGAACTCAGCCTTCCATTCAAGAACCAAACACATTCAGCTAAGATATCACTTCATACGACAAGTGTTGGAGGATGGGCAACTTGAGTTAGTGAAGATTCATATAGATGATAATCCTACTGATATGTTTACTAAGCCAATGAAAAAGGAGAAGTTGGATTTGCATTCAACTTATGTGGGTCTTCAAGATTGATCTTGAAGTGGAAGAAACAAGCCAAGAAGAAAAGTCCAAGCAGGAGTTGTAGTGGTGGAGTTACAACAACTTGTCTCCAAGTGGGAGATTGTTGGTGTATGGAGCCCGATAGCGATGGGGGGGTTGCAGGGGGGGTTTTCCCCCTTGTGGGGTGGGGGATGGGGGGATGCACCCTGGGGGGTTTAGGGCAAGCCCCCGTAAAGCCACATTTTATATGTATTTATGCATTGTGAAATCTGGACCGTTCATTATTAGGTCATAGATCTAACTAGTGGTTTTCTATTTTTCCCAAAATGATAAAAACCCTAATATATTTAAAGGGTCGTTATGTATGAGGCTCATTATATCAGTGGTGGCACTGTGAGAGAGTTTTTTGCTGGACTAAATAAAAGGATTGGTTGTTTCTGGTGGACGTAGCCCATTTTGGGTGAACCACATTAAATATGTGTCTCTGTTTTATTGCATTCATTTCTATTTTACATTTTCCACATTATTCATTGCATGCTTGTTTATCTATACAATTGATATAATCCTAACAACTGGTATATGAGCATGTTTGAGATTAATAAGTTTAGAGTTGAGAAGTTTGATTTGCCAAAATTACTAGCTATGAAAAATGTAGGTGGAAGATTACCTGTATAAAAAGGATCTATACCTACCATTGGGGGAGTGAAAGAAGAAAAAACCCATTCATTTTCGATAAGGAGTGGATGTTTATGGATAGGAAGGCTCTTGGTGTGATTCTATTGAGCCCGACATCATCCGTAGCTTTAAATATCTCATAGGCGAAGAGTACAATAGAGTTGATGAAAACCCTAGCTAATTTATATGAAACACCTAGTGCATCCAATAAAGTTTATTTGATGAAAAGATTGTTTAATCTACAAATGCAAGAAGGTGGATCTGTATCTAGCCATCTTAATTATTTCCACACTATTGTAAATTAGTTAGATTTAGTTAATATCCCATTTGATGAGGAGGTTAGAGCATTAGTATTCCTATTTTCTTTGCCAAAAATTTGGGACAACTTAGTAATGGCAGTTAGTAATACATCATCTACTTCTCTTAAATTTGAAGATGTAGTAAGTGTCATTTTAAATGAGGAAATGTGCAGGAAAAGTACAGGGGAAAATTATTCTTCTGGAAATGCATTGAATATGGAGAGTAGAGGGAGGAGCAAGGAGAAATCAAAGAGTAAGGCTCGTGGGAGATCTAAATCAAATATGGGAAGATCCAAATCTAGGAGTAGAGGTATTAATTGGAACTGTGGAAAGAGAGGACATGCTAAAAATGATTGTTGGTTCAAAGGAAACAAAGAAAAGCACCCTAAAGGTATTAAAGAGGAAAATACGATAGGTAATATTGTTCAAGATGCTCTTATACTTTCTCTTGATACTAGAGTAGAATCTTGGGTAATAGGTTCAAGTGCCTCTTTCACATGCAACCCCGATAAGGGCTATTTTAAAGAGTATGTAGAGAAAATTTTTGACAGGTTTATTTAGGCGATGATGAGCCGTGCAACATTGTTGGGATGGGAAATATACACCTAAAATTACATAACGGAACTACATGGATCTTGATAGACGTGTGGCATATACCTAGTCTCGGGAGAAATCTCATCTCTGCGGGGATGATAGGTTGGGTGGTGAAGGTTGCAGTCACATTCACTTGAGATGCTTGGAAGGTTTCCAAGGGTGCCCAGTAGTGGCACATGGTAAGAAAGTAGGCACTCTTTATTTATATACTTGTATATCTAATTCTTCTACCATATTGTCTACTTCAGATGAGGATGCCAACATGTGGCACAGTAGATTGGGACATATGAGTGAGAAGGGCATGAAAATTCTACAGGAAAAAGGTAAGCTTTCAAGTTTGAAGCAATTGGACTTAGATTTTTGTGAGCATTGCATTTTTGGGAAACAAAAAGAGTTAGATTTCTCAAGGCAGGGAATACCAAGAAAGAGAAAAAGTTGGAGCTAGTTCATATAGATGTGTGGGGGCCGGCCCATGTTGCATCTCACGGTGGTTCTTTGTACTATGTCACATTCATAGATGATGCCACAAGGAAGGTATGGGTATATCACATTAAGCATAAGTCTGATGTCTTTGATACATTTAAGAAATGGAAAGCACTTGCTGAGAATGAATGTGGTTTTAAATTGAAATTGTTTGAGATCGATAATGGTGTTGAGTATTGCAGTAAGAAATTTGATGATTATTATTATTTGAACAGGATTCATAGAGAGAAAATAGTTCCCAGGACTCCACAAAAAAATGGTGTTAGTGAGAGGATGAATAGAACAATAATGGAGTGTGCACAGTCAATGAGATTGCATGCGGGGCTGCCTCTTTAGTTTTGGGAGAGAGGTAGATGTAGTTACTGTTGTGTACTTAATGAACTGTGGGTCTTCGAGTGCATTAGATGGGGGAATTCCTAAAGAATCTTGGACCGAGAAAGAGGTAGACCTTTCATTTTTAAGAGTATTTAGTTCAGAGGCATTTGTGCATGTTAATAAAGAAAATAGAAAAAAATTGGATTCAAAATCCAAACGTTGTACATTCATAGGTTATGGCTCCAATGGTGATTATGGATTTCAGTTTTGGGATCTAGATGAATCTAAGATAATTAGGAGTCGTGATGTTGTTTAGCATGAAAATAGAATCTATAGGGATCAGGTACAAAATGAAAAAAATCCCATGGAAGAATTGGTTGAGGATATAGATCCTAAAAATGAACTGTCGAGTGGAAAATATCCACCTACAGGTACCGAGGTTGTAGATCTTGTAGGCCGAGCATGAAAGCCAAGTGTTAGTATAGACACCTCTTGTCGAAATTCAAGAAAATGAGCAGCAAGAAAATAATGATCCCGTGACATCCCCATATTTGGTAAGAAGGTCACAACGTATTGGTGGACCTCAGAAAGATTTTCCCTTGCTTTGTATTATTTGTTACTAATAGATAGTGGTGAGCTAGATAGCTTTGATGAGGCAATGCAGGTGGAGTCCACTAAGGAGTGGGAACATGGCATGAATGAGGAGATGGACTCCTTGGAGAAGAACCAAACATGATATTTAGTCAAATTACCGGCTGGGAAGAGAGTATTACAAAATAAATGGGTATACCGTGTGAAAGAAGAAGAAGGTGGATAGAAAAGGTACAAAGCAAGGCTTGTAGTGAAGGGGTATGAACAAAACAAAGGTATCGATTTTGATGAAATTTTCTTCCCTGTTATAAAGATGTCTTCCATTCGTACTGTATTAAGTTTAGTTGCTGTTGAAGGTTTACACTTAGAGTAACTTGATGTCAAGATGAAATTTCTCCATGGTGACTTGGAGGAGGAGATTTATATGCAACAACCACTTGGATATGAGGTGAAGGGTAAAGAGAAATTGGTTTGCAGGTTGAAGAAGAGCCTATACGGGCTCAAGCAAGCTCCCGACAATGGTATCTAAAGTTTGATAGTTTTATGCATGAGCATGGTTTTACTAGATGTCAATAAGATCATTGTGTATAATTTAAACGGTTGGATAGTGGGAGCTACATTATTCTTCTGTTATATGTAGACAATATGCTTGTAGCAAGGTCTAATATATGCAGAAATTGCAAAGCTTAAGGAAAATCTTGCATAAACATTTGAAATGAAAGATTTGGATGCAACAAAGAAAATCCTTGGTATGCAAATCAAGAGGGACAGAAAAAATAAGAAACTGGTGTTGTGTCAAGAGGACTATGTAGAAAAGGTGTTAGAAAGGTTTTAGATGCAGAATGTAAAACTAGTTAGTACACCATTGGTTGGGCATTTTAGATTAAGTAAAGAGCAATGCCCAAAAAAAGAGGAAAACGATTATATGGCATGGGTTCCTTATTCTTGAGTTGGGAGCCTTATATATGCCATGGTTTGTACCAGCGAGACATTTCCCAAGAAGTGGGAGTTATTAGCGGTATATGGAAAATACGGGTAAAGCACACTGGAAGGCAAGTCCCATGGATTCTCAGTACTTAAGAGGGACCACTAGTGGGCACTTGTGATTTTGAGAGGTTAGATTATACTTTACAGGATTTGTGGATTTAGATATGGTAAGAGATGTGGATAGTAGGAGGATCAATACTTTGGATACGTGTTTTGAGTTGGTGGTGCGGTAGTGAGTTGGATCTCAAAGTTCAGAAGGTGGTTGCCCTATCTACTATGAGGGTAGAATATGTTGCATAAGCGAGTGAGGCAAGTAAGGAAATGTTATGGATGAGAAGTTTCATAAAGGAGTTGGGTAAGGAGTAAGGGGATTATAAGTTACAAAGTGATATTCAAAGTGCAATTCACTTGGAAAAGAACTTAGCCTTCCATTCAAGAACAAAACACATTCAACTAAGATATCATTTCATACGATAAGTGTTGGAGGATGGGTAACTTGAGTTAGTGAAGATTCATATAGATGATAATCCTACTGATATGTTTACTAATTCAATGACAAAGGAGAAGTTGGATTTGCATTCAACTTTTGTGGGTCTTCAAGATTGGTTTTGAAGTGGAAGGAACAAGCCAAGAAGAAAATTCCAAGTAGGAGTTGTAGTGGTGAAGTTACAACAACAAATCTCTAAGTGGGAGATTGTTGGTGTTGGAGCCCGATAATGACGGGGTTGTAAGGGGGAGTTCGCCCCCTTTGTGGGGTCCTGGGGGATAGTCCCCACTGGCGGGGTTTAGGGGCAGCCCGCCGTAAGCCACATTTTATATGTATTTATGCATTGTGAAATCTGGACCGTTCATTATTATGTCACAGATCTAACGGGTGGTTTTCTATGTTTCCCCGAAATGATAAAAACCCTAATATATTTTAAGGGTAGTTATGTATAAGGCTCATTGTATTAGTGGTGGCATTGTGAGAGAGTTTTTGCTGGACTGAATAAAAGGATTGGTTGTTTCTAGTGGACGTAGCCCATTTTGGGTGAAACACATTAAATATGTGTCTCTGTTTTATTACATTCATTTCTATTTTACATTTTCTGCATTATTCATTGCATGCTTGTTTATCTGTACAACTGGTATAATCCTAACAATTGTAACCGATTGTGCATTCCTAGAAGCAATAGAAGCATCATTTTGTAGATATTCTTTTCCTTAATGTGTCTATATTCTCCTTTTTGCCTCTCATTTGTATTGTGTTCCCGTTATGTCACTTTAAATTCCTTGCAACTCCATTTTCTTGTTGTGTCTCATGAAATTGATCACGCAAATGCATTTTAGTGCGTGTTATGTTTTCCTAGCCTCTCTTTATGATTTCTCCTTCATTTTCACTCGTAACGGATAGTGTTCATCCCAAATTTTCTAGTTCTATCACCTCCCTTAGTTTAGTTTTTCCTTTTTCATATCCTTCTATCTCGTAGTCCCTTGGCTTGTTTAGCTTAAAATTCCATTTTAGCATTAGAGTAGCAACAATAGTAGAAATAGATAGAGAAACCAACATTTCTCGGAGGTCTGTCTCAAGTGTGTAAGGTCCACACTTAGAGATAATCCCATTGTTGAATCAAACAACTCAGTTCTTCTAGAGTTGAGCCACGGGTGCAAGTTTGACTACCAATAGTTTCGACATGACCATGGGACAAGTATTCAAAGCTTAAATTTCATAGTTACTAAGTTCGATGTGTGATTTATTGATTTCCAGCCTTTGGAGGATCTTTCTAACACATCTGGCGATTCCCAACACTCATAGATCTACTATTTTCAGTAGTCCTGAGCGCCTTACATGAGAAGAGTGCACATGAGGTAAAACACAACAACTAAAGTGTCTTTCGAGTACCTCTAGATATCTTTGAGGAGAGTACATAGTAAAACACCTATGTGTGCATTCCTATCTCCAGCGTGCCACACACATTCCACTCCTTTAAACAAACCCGTGCACCTCACCATGGCACTCTAGCCACCTCCTCCGAGAAAATTTTCATGCTTCACTTTGGTGAAAGCCCTCTCAATTTGAATGCACAATATGATATTCTAGTAGCCACACTCAAGAGCATTCTATAATTCACTGGCAAGAATCAAGTCACACCCGTTGAGCACATCTAGGATATAGAAAATGTGCACTTTGTTTACTTGATCACACATGATTATGTAGTAGTCAGCTGCTTGTAGCCTCTTTCAAAGGAAATCACTTCAAAGGTATAAAGGTTTGAGACCCACATCTATTTCCACGGGATGAGCTTGGTATAGCTCTTTGAAATCACTTTGAAGACAAGTCAGATCACCTATCACTGGTGGAACAACTGATTACATCAAAGAGGGCACCCAATGAGAAAATAACTGATTTCAATATCAGATTCAAAAAGAATTGGGACAGAATTCCACAAGTGGTAAGGCCTATAACCCAAAGATGTTTTCTTGTATTACCTAAGGGATTTGAATAGTAACATCTCAGTCATTATTCAATCCATGGGAGGTAGAACCCTACCTGTTGCTTACAACATTGCAATAAGGGTAGAAACTAATCTCATATATGCGGGAAAGTTAGCTCCTAGACCTCTCGTGCCCTTATTCCCAGAGATGTCTCTAGTGCCCCAACCTTCTATTTATCCTATCCGCATGCGAGAGTGTGCAATCATTTTCATCCACATCCTCTCTCCGCAAGCGCAGAAAGAAGATGATGAAATGAAGTCCTTCATTAAAAACCTATTGAATAAGGTCATATCTTTAGAGAAGTAACATCCATAAGCCTTCGAGAAATAGTTCTAATTGGGAGCATAATCAAAACAATCAGCCCTGGTGAAATCAGTATGGAAACCAAAGATATGGGAAAAATCAATAGAATGATAGATGACATGCAACAACACATCTTCCTTGTAAATTATTCCTCCAACACAACCTATTCCAATTGCCCAATGTAATCCAAGTATTTGTTTTAGTTCAAAACAATATGGCTTAAGAGTTTGAATGGTGCTTTCCTTGGAACATGCCTCATAGCCAATATCATTGTGCTAATGTTGCTTATGCACAAGCCTACATGATCTAGAATTATTCCAACTATGAGCCTTCCACCAACGTGAGTGAAGAAAAAAACCAATAAAAACCAAAAGCTCCTCTAGATTCCAATATGATTTTCTTTTCCATAGAAGACTTATGTGCAATCTATCAAGTGTGGAGAGTCTTGACAGATTGCACATCTAGGTTGTAGGCAACACAAGGTACAAAAAGAGAATGCTCAAGTCGGGCACGCGGGTCCCAATTCCCATAACATAGGGTGATCCTCAAAATAAAAATATGCAACCAAGGCATCCAACAACAAAAGTGCACAAGTTCCTATGCACACAATTCCTCATAAAGCTCCTTTTGGAGTGGCGTGCTCCCCTCTTTTGGTAGGTCAAGTCTCTACTCCAACTAAGGCCCCGCCTCGTGCTTGAACAATAAAAGAAAGATGCTTTTGTGACCCAAATGTAAAAATAATTGGGCCTTCCATTCAACATTTTGAACCAGATGAAGTAGACAAATGTGAATGTCACAATGTGGGATGCCCTAGCCATTAAATCTTAGCATGACTCGTGTGCATGAACTTCTAGCCCAACTCCCGCGTTGATCCAATTGTTCACAAACTACATGTTGCTGTTAACATCTACCAAGAAGAGGATAAATAAGTAAGTAATGTTGTTAAAACCCCACCCTTCTATATGTCCTTGATCATAGGCAAACACCCCGTGTACAATTGCATGATGGACTCGAGATGTTAGTAATTACGTCATTCCAAAGAAAATAGTTGATGTCATAGATTTTAAGTACAATCCTTTTCCCAAAAGAGTCCCGCAACTTGATGGCTCAACTGTAACCACCCTAGGAGTCATCAAGGATCTTGATTTGACCCTCCATGCATATCCAAGTCTCACAATAACTCAAGATGTGTCAATCATTGACCTGCCTCCTTTGTTTTCCCTTTTTTTGTCAAGATATTTTACTACAAAAGTGGGTGGTTACTTATCTTTTGATTGGTCCCATATGTTACTCAAGACAAGGTATGGTACCCATTTTACCATACAATTTGATCGAATATTCTCCTATCATGTAGAGTCATATGACTCATCTCCTCTCTAAGCCAATTTCATATTCCAAGATGAGCAAGTTTCAATTGCTTAAGAACGGCCTGTTCCACCTCCCGTAACTAATTTAGTGCTAGATGAGTGGGTAGAAAGGCACCATAAGTTTGATCCATATGCTAAAGAGCTTGAATATTTTGAAACTGGGCTCGGGACATATTGCATCCTTGAAGAAGAAGTTGTGTTGCCACACATGCTCAAACAAAATGAAGAAAGTGTGGATTTGTGGAAGTTATACTTTGATGGTTATCGAAGCAGAAATGGCGCGGGTGTAGGTTTTGTTTTCATTTCTCCCAAGGATGATAAGTTCTTCTTCATGCACGTGAGTTTCAGCTCACATGCTCCAACAACATAGAGGAAAATCGAGCACTGGTGCATGGTCTTCTCATTGATGAGAAGAAAAATATTAAGGCATTATAGATTTTTGGGGACACAAAATTGGTTATGCACAAGGTCACCAACAAGTGCGCAACAAAGAATAAGCTTCTTAAAGATTATAAACATAGATTTTGGATATTATTGAGAGATTTGATGCTTTAAATCTATAGGTGGTGCCACGCAATATGAATAATGAAGCTGCGATCGGATGTCCGTACTTGGTTCACAATTCTCCTTTGCTGAGGAATTTGTCAAGGGGAACATGTAACATGTTAAGATGGAGATTAGGCCATCCATTCACAGCACAACAATGCAAGTGGCAAGTGTTTGACAGTGATGCATAGATCGTCTAATTCATACAGAATGAAGCTGAGTTCTCATCAAGCATGCAAGATGACTTGCATGACATCTATGGTGACTAAGTGATCCAACTGAAGACAAACAAGTTGCCTAAAGGGATGGTCACCCTAGAGAAAATATTCATCCTTGATGATGAGTTTAAGGGTGAAGAAAATAATATGCGTGCAACACAAGAAGACTACAATCTAGTTACTATTGCACGTGGGAAGGAGATACTATTAAGTAAATCTTGCACACATGATGAAAAACATGCCATTATATCTCTCAGTAAAAAATATAGTGATATCTTCTCATGGGAGTATGAAGACCTCAAAGGTTTTAATCCAAGTGTTGTTCAACACTCAATTGACCTTGATCCTAGCATCAAGCCTACCAAATAAAAGCAAAGACCAGTCAATCCAAGGATAGAGCCCTTGATGAGGAAAGAATTGTCTAAACTCATTTAGGCAAAAATCATATTTCCAATTAAATACTCTACTTAGGTCACGAATCTAGTTCCAGTGCGTAAGAAGAATATTGAAATCAGGTTATGTGTTAATTTTAGAGATTTGAACAAGGTGTCCCTCAAGAATAACTATCCTTTGCCTTGTATGAAGCATATTCTATAGAAAGTGGTGGCATGCAGAGATTCTCTATGCTTGATGGCTATTCGGGTTTGAATCAGATTTTGATCAAGGAAGAGGATCAATTCAAGACAACATTTATAACCAAGTGGGGAACATATGCATACTAGAAGATTCCCTTTGGTCTCATAAACATAGACACAACCTTTCAACATGCCATGGAAATTTCCTTCAAAGGCTACATCAATGATTTCATCTTAGTTTACTTAGATGACATACATGTGATCTTCAAAAGCAGAGCGTAGATCACATATGGCGCACTTTGAAGAAAGTATTTGAGAGGCGTAAAAAGTTTGGGGTATCTCTTAACCCCAAGAAGTGTAATTTTGATGTGGCATAGAGTAATCTTTGGGCCATGTGGTTTCAAAAATGGCATCACAATTGATCACGAGCACGTCTCTACTATCCCGGCCCTTTCCCTATCGACGCACAATAAATCCTTGCAGTCCTTAGAAAAATCAATTTTGTCAAGTGCTTCATTCCTAACTTTACAAGACCGGTAAGTCCTATCACCTTGATGCTCATAAGGGACACAATGTTCAAATGGACAGTAGAAGGAAAAGAGATCTTCAACAAAATTAAGCAAGAAATTTCTTGCGCATCAACACTCATCAACCCTAATTACTCAAAGGATTTCATCCTTTATGCTTATGGCACTGATGATGAGTGTTGTTGTTGTCCTAACACATGAAAATGAACAAGGAGTAGAACAACTAATGAATTTATTCATCAAAAATGAAGGATTATGAATTGAGATACATTCACATAGAAAAATAGGTCTATGCCATCATGCGTGTGCTCAAGAAGTTCAAAATTATGCTCACCAAAAATCATATCAAGGTGCTAGTTTCTCACTCAAGCATCATAGACTTCATCATGGGAGAAGAAATTAGTGAGAAAAGAGCAAGGTGGGTGACCAAGATCATGGACTATGATGTGACTATCAAGGCCACAACATTTGTTAGAGGTATCGCACTCTCCAAGTAACTTTCCGAAGATGCGCAAAATGAGCCTAATACTTCATTGTTCTTAGATAAAGTTCCCCGCGTAGAACCCGAGCAGGATGAAGCCCCCCGTGCACCCGAATGGATGAAGGATATGATCAAATTCCTTTCGAGGGTGCATACCCTCATGGTTCAAATAAGGCAAAGAGAATACATCGAGGTGTAGTTTATCCCATATGTGCTAATTGATGGTCTTCTCTTCAAGAAGAATCTTGATGGCGTCTATTAAGGTGTATTGATGAGCGTGCATCTTGAAAAATTATTAGAAGAATTTCATGACAGATTCTCTGGTGGAGACATATCTTCCAAGACTATAACAATGAAGATCGTTAAGGCAAGATACTTTTGGTCCAACCTATTCATGGACGTGTACAAGAGGGTCACAAATTGTAGATATTTGGCTTTCTTTCTAGGAGAGAAAAATTGACAGCACTTCCCCTCCAACCAATCCAAGTGTATCAACCTTTTTGTGGAATGGGGTATTGACTTCATAGGCATGATCAACCCGCATTCAAGCCCTGGACATAAGTGGGTGCTGATAGCTATAGAATACTTCACCAAATGGATAGAGCCTATCATGCTCAAGGATCAACCGAGTTGGTCATCATGGATTTTCTCGAAGGACTTCTACAAGGTTTGGCATACCTCAAACCATTATCTTTTATAATGTAAAAGCCTTCCTTGGTAGCAAAATATTTGGTTAGGTGCTTAATCTAGGCATATACTTGAATACTTCTTCCAATTATTACCCTCAAGGAAATGGTTTGGTAGAGTCAACAAACAAGAACTCCGATCGAGAATCACGAAGCAAGTAATGAACATCAACCGAAGTAGTGGCATACAAAGTTCTCTTGCATATTATAGGAAGACAAAATTATGGTGAAGAATGCAATAGGTACTTCACCTTACAATATTGTTTATGGTAAGGAAGTTAGACTCCCTTTATCTCTTGAATTGCCTTCACTAGAGCTTGCCCAACAGTTAGAGTTTAAGGGTGCGAACTAGAGAGAAATCGAATGGAAAAGCGGTTAAACTTGAATAACTCGAAACTCTTCCATGATCAAGCTATAGTGGCATCAACAATCAACAAATAAGTGGTTTGACAGAAGGCTAGGCCTTAAGCTTTCAAAGTTGGGGACTTGGTCTTAAAATGGGATGTTGATAGAGACAAACCACGGTGACATTCAAAGTTTGATGCACTTTGGAGTGGCCCATATGCTATTAGTTCTTGTAAAGAGGACAACTCCTTCAAGTTAATTGATCTTGATGGTGGTGCACTATCAATCCCAATTAATGGGATTTATCTTAAACCCTTCTATTAAGTTTGCTTTGCATCATTTTGTATATATTGGAGTAGTTTCAATTCCTTCAAGTGCTCTACACGCACATTGTATTGTTTGTACATAGTTATTTTCTATCATGTGATTCTTTCCCACGCTCTTTTGTTACTTCCAAGATGCCAGTAATCTTCCATTAGTATTCAATAGTTCATCATAATTCAAAATAAATTTCAAATATGTTTCCTCAAGTGACTTCAAGGGGTAGTTCTTTAAGGTCACCGATCATAATTTCCTAATCACATAGTAGATTCCATGCCCAATGGATACTCCGTGCTCACGATCTCCTTCATCTAGCAGAATATGGCCCCAAAAGTTGCCAAAAATGTTATCCAAAATAACTCCCCCAGTTATTTGGACAACTTACATCCCATTATGGATTTGAAGATTTTACATTGCAGGTTGCGCACACTTCAATTAGTCCTTTGACATATCCCCTTGGTTACTGATTCCTTGTGCACCTTACACGCTCCTCCTCCTTTCCCATACCTTCTTCCTTTTCTTCCTTGTTCCATCTTCCCCCTCATGCACATGCTCTGTATACTCACGTTCTTCCCAAGCATTGCATGCATCCTTCGTGCGTGCCTTGGTCTTTCTTTAGTCCTTGGTTTCCTTGTATGTCTTTCTTCTTTTCCACCACACATTACTTTGTAATAATTGTGCCTTGACCATATGATTCTCCCTTGGGTAATTATCCCATTTATCCTACGCACATCACCATACTACTTTGTAATAATTGTGCCCTTCCTTTGTTTTCCTCTCGCGCCTCACTATTCCATGCACATGCCTTTGCGCCTTCTTCTACGCCCTCCTATGCCACATGGCATATGTTAGAAAATGAGTGTGCTATACGTAACCAATCAAAGCACAAAAGCTGGGCATCGAATCTTGGAGACAAATAATTGATTGAAACATGGCAAAAAAATGAAAAAGTGAGTGCTTAGTTGGTCGGTCCTTCAAATCAATCAGTGAATGCCACATGTCATTGCATGTCGAGTGACTTGTAGATGTCCGACAACCATAGCTTCTATTTTAGAGCTCTCACACGTCCACACTTAGTCCGATTCGAAAGATGCTAACATTATCTACAATGTAGGATATTCAAATTTGAATTTCAGCGGGATTTGGTAGGTGAGAAATGGGAAAACATCTTTCTAGCCATTAATGAGCATATCTGATTTCTCTAACCACCCGATTTGATATGGATCTCACCTCCTTCCTTCTCATACACGCCAAACAAACATGGGGAAGCATATTTTACATATTACAGGAAGATTTACAGGCATTGAATGCTTGTTTGTTGGTGGTTGTGTTTCAAATTAAGTTTTCCCTCCTCTCCTCTTCTTCTTTCATCTATAAATGTAAGAGCTTGGCTCATTGTAAAGGGTTGGACATTTTGGATCCTTTAGTGTTTTCTAAGGACTTTGTATCTCGTATTTTGAGTCGTAGACCTCTAGATTTGGTTCATGCATGTGGATATCGGCCTTCAGATGCCATTATAATCGACTATGCATCCCTGGAAGTAATAGAAGCATCATTTTGTGGCTATTCTCTACCTTAACGTGTCTATATTCTTCTTTCTTGCCTCTCATTTGTATTGCATGCCTGTTGTGTCACTTTAAATTCCTTGCAGCTCCATTTTCTTGTTGTGTCTCATGAAATTGATCACGTAAATGCATTTTGGTTTGTGCTACGTCTACCTAGCCTCTCTTTATGCTTTCTCCTTCATTTTCACTCAAAACAGATAGTGTTCATCCCACTT
The DNA here is from genome assembly GCA_018340775.1 of Taxus wallichiana var. yunnanensis. Lineage (NCBI taxonomy): Eukaryota > Viridiplantae > Streptophyta > Pinopsida > Cupressales > Taxaceae > Taxus > Taxus wallichiana. Next base: position 668,659,307 of record CM031242.1, read on the forward strand.
TTTCTGGTTTTATTGCCTCCCTTAGTTTAGTTTTTACTTTCTACATATCTTTCTATCCCTGGTCCCTTGGCTTGTTTAGCTTAGAATTCCATTTCAGCATTAGGATTAGTAGTAGTAGTAGAAATAGGTAGAGGAATCGACCTTTCCGGAGGTTTGTCTCAAGTGTGCAAGGTCCCAAACTTGGAAACAATCCCATTGTTGACTCAAACAACTCATTTCTTCTAGACTGAGCCATGGGTGCAAGTTTGAAAACCAACAATCACTTCACCACAAAATTTCTTAAGTTCCATCATATCATTCAAGACCTCATAAAATCCTATGCCATTGAATGGGATGATCCCACAAAATATTCCAAGCCAACCAATGATAATGCTAAACTCAAAATATTTAATGATCCACTTCCTAAGAATAAAAATGAAAAATCTACATTTGAAGTGCATAATAATTATCGTGTAGTGCCACCACCACCCTCTTATGATCACCCTTGGATGCAATGATTGGAACTATCACTCATACATCATCTTCTACACCACTCATTACTTTTAATGACTCTAATATAGATGACATACTTGTCTCTAATACTCTATCTATTATTATATCTATTAATCAAATACCTATATGTGGTGTTTTGGTAGACCCACATAACAAAGATAATGTTTGCACTCTCACATTACTTCAATCTCTTGGAATTTCTACACAAAATATCATATTTGATATTAAGCCTCATTGTCGTTGAATTACTTTTCCCATCACTATTGGTTCTATCACTACCGTGACTTATTTTTGTAATTGCTACTCTTTGTTTCACCCGAATCTAGAGCATTTCTTGAATGTTGATGAAACAGATAAGGGTAAAAGGATAGGAGGAATACTGTTAAGATGTTGGTTGTATGTTGTTGCGCGCGTATGACTTCCGAATCCACGGTGATCGTGAGAGCTTACTTTTTGCTTGGAGGAACTACCTGAAATAGAAAATGAGACCACACAAATAATAGTTAAATAGTATATGCAGTGGACTGCCTAGCATGTGCTAGATCCAGGAAGTGTGATACTCCTAGATGGCTGTCAATCCACCGTTTAAAACAACTTAATGCTAATAATAAAGGAAATCCTACCGTAGTTAAAATGATTTAGGTATCTCATTCATCTACAAAAAGTAAATTCATTCACAACAGACTAAGTTATGATTAAATCTAAAGGTTAAGGTCTTGATCTGGGTCTTGGTATTGGTCGGGGGCCAAGTTAAGGATTTTTGGGTATTTGGTGGAGGTTTTAAGCTTTGTTTTTGGTTTTTGGTCAAAATCTGTAAACCGACGTCGATTTGGTATGAACGATGTTGGTATAGGTTAACCGGTGACTATATGGTCGTGGTCTAAGAAATTTAATAAAAAATGGGTGGTGTGACATATATGAGGCTAGATGGAAATGGAAGGGCAACAACATGGTTCGTGTGGGTCCTAGGTATGCACATGAATGATTAAAATATGGATATGGGTAGTTCAAGGGTGTGGGTAAAGGGATGGTCAAGTTTGTGTGGAGGTAAAATGGTGGGAAATGGGAATGGGAGTAGAAACTAACAAATGAAGTAAAAGGATCTGCTCAAATGATAATGAACCAATGCGAGTTAACAAAACTTATTGTTTGTATGATGTTGATGTCTGGTTGTGCAATGGTGGGTGATCAAAAGGAAGGAACTTGGTGAGTGTTGGCACTTCCTTGGATGCTCTCGTAAAGGCATAATGGCTTTGTAGTTGCTTTTGGTCTTGGCTATGGATGCTCGATGCGTGGATTATTCGGGTCTCCGCTTGCATGCAGCTTTGGTTTTGTCGCTTATTCTCAAAAGATGATGTTCACCTCTAAATAATGTGCCAACCTCTAAATAAGGTTGTTTTGGGGTTAAATGGTAACAAGCGGTGAATTACAGGTTGACCAGCGATGGTTTAGTCGACCGCGTTGGTTAGGGTGGGATTTCTTAGGTTTTCTAAAATGGGCGAGATCCTTTTGATTTTCTTGGATCTCGCTTGTTTTTTTCTCGCGGAATAGAATGGAAGCCTCTTTCTAATCAGAGACGTGAATGTGGTTAGAGGGAATATAGGCTTTGATTTTTAGGGTTTGGGTAGGTCTTAGTTAGTTATGGCAACTTATTAAGAATAGGTCTTAGAGTGAGGTGGCTAGATGAGGTGGATATGTGGGCATTATCTCAATTAGGATATTAAAATAATAAATATTGTCGGATAATGAATTAATTTAAATTAAATTAATTAAATTAATATTATAGTGGGATGAAAGGGGCCATGGTTAGGTAAATGTGTTCAAGGTAGTTATTTGACGAGGGACCAAGGAGAGTGTGACCTAATTTTAGTGTCTACATTTTTCCCTTTTTTCGCGTAGCTTTATTAGTAAGCGACACCGACAAAAATAAGATATGGTTGCCCCATGTGTGGGTGAATGTGATCCCCTCAAACTAGGAACCGATGAGGTAGAAGGAAGAATCGGTGAGTGGTTTGATAAATGGTGAATGTGATGAATATGAAGATGGGCAGGGGTAAAAAATGGAAAAAGGTCTACTCTGTAATCCAGGTAATGGGTCGTGGTCAAAGGTAGTTATAATCAAATGCACGCAAATGTATAAAATACAACATGGTACCGAGGTTGAAGAGCAAGAAAAATCTATAGTGTGTAAGGTCACTAGGTTTATCCAAACAAGGTTGAGGTGATTCCGGTATCCAAGGTATAGGACATGGTCAGGAAACATGATGTAGGTTAGGTGCAGAAACGTTTAGGTATGTTCCGGTACACCAAAGGTTGGGTCAGGATAAATGGTCATGGCAAGAGGCAAGGTAAGGTCAAGTATGTCCATCAACACAGGTAACAGTGCAAGGTATAGCAAGCACATGAGGTCACATGTCACTAGCAATGTTCCAAGTCCAAGTATCTAGGTCACAACACGGGTAGGGCCGAGGGATGGGAAAAATAATGAGTCCCCAACTGAGGAAGAGGTGAGGGGTCAATGATAAGTCACGAAGATAAAGGGAAGTGGCCAAGTGAGATGTGGGTGAGGTAAAAAGGATGTAGGTCAAAAATTGGAGGTAGGGGGTAGGTAAAATTGAAGCATGGAAACCGATGATGGTTTTGAAGGTACCAATACTGTCACAATTGGATGATGATTATAATTTAGGCACAGGACCGATGTCGATTAGGGTAAATCGCGCCGATTATGTTGGGGTTGTTATAAAAAAAGAAAAATCTGCATTTTTAAATCATTTGTGTTTTATCAAATTGGGGAAAATGACAAAAGAGATAGAAAAAGGTAAAAAGTGATAAGGTGATATCGAAGACCGAGTTGGTGAGCGTCATTCACAGAGGATAGTTGGGTGATAGGTGGATCCACCATGTTGAGTTGGATTGATTAGAGTGAATTGATTCGTTGGAGAGCGAGAGGTCATTTGGTGATGGTAGAGAGCGGGAGAGGGATCGGGGGACCACCACCAAGTGCGGCGGCGGAGGTGCTACCATGGAGATGGTAGTGAGATGAGGTAAGGTTAAAATCCTTTTTGTGTTTTGTGAGGTAGATTAGGGTAGAAGTCAAGTTTGAGAAAAACGGGGCCGAGGGGGAAATGAAATTAGAATGCTAGGAGGGTAAATTGGGTAAAAGAAGGATGGGGAAGGGTATGGGTAGGTTGTAGGAGAGGTGGGAGGGGGTGTATGAGAGGTGGGAGGGGTGAGGAATGAGAAAAAAATGGGAAATCTACGGCATGTTACCGTGGGGTGTCACTGAGACAGTGACCGACGTCGGTCGAATGTTGACCAGCGTCGGTAAAGTCTAACTGGAATCGGTCATGGATGAGGTGACCAATGCTAGTTATGGGTAAAATGTGGTTAGTTTGGAAGGACCGACATGGATCGGGGGATAAAACACTTTCCTAAAAATGTGGAATAGGAAAGGGCTGGGTGGGTGGGGCCAAGTGTCGAGACTTGTGGGCAAGTAGGTAAGGTTAGGGAGTGGGTCAAAATGGAAGTAGGTGAGGGGTGTGTGTAAATAGGTAAAGTGATGTTGGGTTGGGTAGGGTTAGGGTAGGTAGGTCGGTAGGTTAGGGGTGGATTGGGTAAGTAGGAAGGTGATATTGGGTTGGGTAGGGTTAGGGTGAGTAGGTGCGGGTTGGGTTGGGTAGGTAGTTAGGCCATGGGATAAATGGGTAAGTAGTGAAGTAAAATAGGTAGGGTAATGGGTGTAGGTGATTGTGGGTATGGTTTGAGCTTGAATAATGTGATTTTTTTACTGGATACAGGTGAGAGATCAGCTGAGGATGCAAGATAGGGTGCCGCCCCTACTCGTGACAGTTCGAGGCACAATGACAGCTGAGGAGTTGTGGCATGTTGAGGAGGTGGCCTTGAGTGGGGTCTGACGCACTGGCATGTAGTTTGGACAAAGTGGTCCGATGTTCACCTTCATTGATAGATGGGATTTGATGACTAACGCATTCCACCTATCGAAGGGTGAGATGACAGTCACCCTAGAGGACATGTTTAGGATTCTACGGTTACCTATATTAGGTACACAGGTATATTCAATCTCCTTAGAGGCATCTGAGGAGTTGATGTTGACAATATTTGGGGAGGGGATAGCGGAGATGACATTCCACAGTGCTAGCCTGAGCTATGGAGAGATGTACCTAGCCCATCTAGAGGAGACGAGGCTAGTAGTATTACTGATGGAGGTAGTTTGCTGTTTTGCACTACCAGATGTAGAGGGTGGGAGATTCCCACGATCTCTGATGGGAGTGTTACATGACATGATGATGGAGAGGACCCGATTCACCTAGGCGCTAACATTCCTAGTGCAGTTATATAGAGAGTTGTGGGCGTATGGGTGGCTTCGCAGAGTTCAACCTATGTCAGACATTCATTCTTATTCCCTGGCCTATGAGCACATTGTCTGTGTGCGTCCAGTAGGTATGCCCTGAGAAAATTCCTTTGAAAATTTGTATCATGAAAATTCCTTTGAGCTGTGTTTTGTATGAGTGGGGTATAGACGATGGGTGCCTGTTATTGGAGAGAAACAATCGAAGGGGCTACACATGATGTAACATATTACTAGAGGCTACCTGGAGGGATTGTATGGGGTAGATATTACATAGAGACCGTATGTGGGTTATCCCTAATACGATACAAATGGCCGAGGAGTTAGCGGCCTTTAGCTACTCACATGGATAGAGGGCGCCATGTAGGAGAGCAAGAGATGATCCCCGTAGACAGTGTCTAACGACAATTTGGACTATTACAGGATATACCACCACCCTTCCCATAGTACATGAGGGATGATGTGGAGAGACCACTACCACTTCCACACGGTTGCAGTACCTATTGGGGAGGAGGAGTAGGTTATAGACGGTGGATTGATGATGCCGGGTGTGAGACAGTATAAATAGTGGTGGGAGGCCTAGCTACGAGTAGTACCTCCCGTGCCCAGTGTGATTTATCCACCATCATGTGTAGAGAGACACCCTACGGGGCTAGGTGGTGACCTGACGATTACACTGATTGGGAATGGTACCAAGGCAAAGCTGAAGCAAAGCATCAAAGGCAGAGGTGGCCATATTGCATGTGCAGTGGCACCATAGACCCAAATGGCCGAGGTGGAGACAGAGAGGGTGATGATGAGTAGGTAACCGCCTTATAGGCACATGTTACAGGAGTTTATAGGGCTAGTTGGCCATTGCATTGGTGTAGATTCAAACATTATAGGCTCGAGGCACAAGCACAAGGTGCGAGGCGATGGCACCTCCACAGTGCATCTGGGATAGGGTCCTAATTCATAGGAAGGGGCGGGACAGGTCCCACAGGGAAGGGTATAGAAGTGAGGGCAATGGGGCCACCAAAGATAGTACCCTATCTAGGTTATGGATGCCTTAGGTGAGGCCATATATTATCGAGATCAGTTGATAGCGGCCGGGATAGATTTTCTATCCTATGGAGAGTACAAGGCACAACAAGCCTCGAGTGAGAGGACAGATCCCGTAATCACAGTTTGGAGAGCACAGTGTCCATCAAGCCCGAGACAAGATCAATGTGAGGCCACCAACTCACGGAGGCTAGCTCGAGGTGAGGTACAAAGCAGGGGCCCGACCGCAACCTATGACGGGTGGTGAGAGGTTATCCTGGCCGCCGGCCAGAGCCGAGGAGGATATTGGAGAGAGCGACATGGAGGATGTACGGAAGGATAAGACCGATGCCCTTCCCCGTATTTTGATGTATTTTAGTCATTTTTTGCTATATACCGGCCTGCGTGCCAAATACGGTGAGGATGTACGAGAGTTTGTATATTTTTGAGCATATACCGACCTGTGCGCCGAAGATGGTGAGGCTGTATATGAGAGTTTTGAGAGATTGGATTATATACACTGGCCTACATGTTGAAGACATTTAATAGTTATGTATATGGATACACATGTTTGGATATTGTATTTATAGAGATGATGATGATGATGGTCATTATGTGCTTGTGTTGATACAATTTTATTATTATGCATAGATGGATTTAGGATAGGTGTGTTAGGCATGGATGGAGTCAGGTTATAGGCATGAATCGAGTTAGGTAGTAGGCATGGTTTAGTTAAGTTGTAGGCATGGATTGATTTAGGTTGTAGGCATGATTGAGTTAGGTTGTAGGCATGGTTGAGTCAGGTTTTGTTTTAGGCATGGATGAAGTTAGGTTTTAGGCATGGTGGAGTTAGGTCATAGGCATGGTGGAGTTTAAATTGGTTGAGATTGTAATTCATTAATTTGTGTAATGAATGATGATATGGGTCATGTTTAAGATGTTTTATAATACATGCATGATGATGGTAAAGAAATGGTAGTCATAATAAATGTATGTTTTGATCTTGATAAACCGTGAAGCAACTTGTTGTTTGTTTGGTTTAATTTCCAATTTTTGATATAAAAAGGAAACTAAGTAGGGTAAAATGTGATTGAGGAAAATGAAAGATGAATTGGTTAGGGTAGAGAGTGGCCGAGCTAACCTCCAAGGGCCCCATGCCCTCGGAGTGCTACCTACATAGTCCCGGCTAAAAGGGACCTCAAGCCGATGTAGTTCTCCCATAAGCTAGGGAAGAATGTGAGGAGGTAAGAGTATGGGTGGGTATGTTATAGGCATGACTGAGTCTAGGTCTCTGTTAGGTATGGGTGAATTATGGGATCATTGGTAGAGGTGATGTTGAGTGTGGTGGAAGAAGAAGATGACCCAAAGGTATGTGTCGAGGACCAATTCCCTGTATAAGGTAATAAATACGTAATAAGGAAGGTTAAAAGATAAGAGGAGGCAAGAAAGCCACCTGATTGGTTAAGATCATAATGAGTAAGTCATACCTGAGATAGGCTGATGAACATAAGACCCTAAAGACATTGCATGAGTGATTATTCGAAGATGTGAAGTAGTCACATTACCACCAAATGTCATGGTTCCATGAGGTCCCTTGAGGCGGAAGGAAATGAGAGTATGAATGGTGAGAGGGTGAAAAGTGGTTAGCTTTTATATGGTACTAGGTAGCATGCCTTTGTGGCAAGAGATCCAAGGTCACAATGGGAAAGTCCATGACTAAAAGGATATTTGTTTTAATTGATGATTGAGATAGACTGATCGATGCGGGAAGTCTATATGGGATGAGGAAATTAACTCCTTGAGGTCTTCATGAAGTTGATCGATGTGGGAAGCTTCAGATTCTCTCTCTCTCTCTCTCTTTGAAAGAGCTTTACATAGCTGTCCTTTGAGGGAGAAATCTATTTATAGTAGTGATTATAGAGAGAAAGATGTCCTTTTGAGGGAGTCATCTTTTTATTGGAAGTTTGACTCAAGGAGTTGGATCCCATGTGAGGGATTTTAAGTCATGGACAAGAATAAGGTGAAGAATAGGATTCTTGTTTAGAAATCAGGGTGAAATGACCATGGGATCTCATCTAAAGGTAGACAAAAGTATCCATGAGAATCATGTTATGTGCAGTACGTGGTACACATATTTAAGAGAAGATAAAAAGTGATAGGTACACACATGATTCTTATTTAATCGTTGGTGATGGCGTAGGAAGTGGATAGTGCTCAAGGGACGAGCATGGAAAGAGGTAGAAGGTGAGGTAGGACTAAAAGTCAACAATAGAATGGTCGAAGATGTAAGGCATTAAGGGGCTCAGGTTCGGGTTTACCATCGAGTGAAGATAAACGATAAACACCTGATCCATAAGTATGAGTCACAATGTATGGTCCAAGCCAATTAGGAGAAAATTTTCCTGTTTACTTTTTTCTACTTTGGTTACATGTTGATTTTCTTTTAGGACAAGGTCACCAACTTGGAAGGTTCGCTCATGGACATGTTTTTCATAGGCATGTTTGATACGTTTTTGGTAAACTTGCAAATGGTCAAGAGCATTAAGACGACGTTCATCTAATAACTCAAGTTGTGTTAAACGGTCATGATGAAAGTCATCATCAGTGAGCATGTCATGGAGAGAAATGTAGAGTGAGGGAATTTGGACTTCGAGAGGCAGAACAGCCTCTGTATCGTAGACCAGAGAAAAGGGTGTGGCAGTAGTGGAAGTATGGATACTAGTACGGTATGCCCACAGGGTGAAAGGAATGTGCGTATGCCAGTCCTTCCCAATATCGTTAACCACTTTCATGAGAATTTTGTTTAGGGTTTTGTTGGTGGATTCGGCTTGGCCATTGGTCTGTGGGTAATAAGGTGATGAGAAACTTAGCTGAATGCCAAAGGCATCGCAAATTTTTTGCAAGGTTTTATTTTTGAATTGTTTTTCGTTATCAGTGATGAGGCAATGTGGGACACCAAAGTGATAGATGATGTGATGATTGATGAATTCACATATTTTTTAGCTTTCATGGAAATGAGAGGTAAGGCTTCCACCCATTTTGTGTAGTATTCAAGAGCGGTGATGATCCATTGATTTCATTGGGAAGAATGGGGATTGATCTCTCCAACATGATCCAAACCCCATTGAGAGAAGGTCCAAAGGTCACGTGCGACTGCAAGGCGTGACTAGGCGTATGATGAAGGTTGGCATGTTGTTGGCATTTTACACAATGCTTGACATAGTCACAACAATCACGGTTGAGGGTCAACCAGTAATAACCTAGGTGAAGAATACGCTTAGCAACAACAAGACCACTAAAGTGACCTCCACATATGCCATCACGAACTTCCTTAATGGTATAAGGAATTTCAGAACTCGTAAGGCATCGTAAGAGAATGCCATCGAAGCCACATTTGTAGAGGAGGTCACCCATGATGATGTAATGAGAGACCCTTTTGAGAAAGGCCCATTGTCCATTACGAGTGAGGTCGGGAGGCAAGATGGAACAGGAAAGGTAGTCTGAGTATTGTTTATACTAAAGGTCACTCGGGTTAGGGGTAGCGGTTCTAACGGAGTAAACCTCATGAGGTAAATAAGAGGGTGATTGGAGTCTTTATATGGTGACAAAGATTTTAGAATTGACAGGTGAAGCAGGTATTTGAGAAGCAAGGAGCCAAGGTATCTACAAATTTTTGGTTGAACGTGGGATGGTTTCAAGGGCGTAATGATCGAACGTGGTCAAAATTATGTCTACATGATGTTTATACTTTTGAAGTGTCTCATTACAACATTGGTATATACCATTGACTTGGTTTATGACCAATTGGGAATCACCAAAGATGTTGATGGATTTGACATCCAAGGCATAGGTAGCCTGGAGACCTAATACGAGCGCTTCAGTATTCGGCAATATTGTTTGTACAATAAAATCTATTTTGAAAGACAAAGGCATGGGTTCACCATCAAGCAGAATGAGAATAACGCCTACCCCACCCCCACACTGACACTTGGAACCATCAAAGAAGAGTGTCATTTGGTATGTGGGCTCGTCCAAGGAAAGGGAAGCAATTGACTCATTTAGAAAGTCAAAATTAGAAGGTTGATACTAAGAAAGAGGTGCGTCACCAATTAGTTGGTGATGGCTTGGCCCTTGATGGAATTTTGGTGGATAAATTTGAGGTCGAGGTCGGCCAAAAGCATGAGCCAGCGTGCGACACATTGATTTTGGTAAGGTTTGGCATACATGAAGTGTAAGGGGTCGGTGTTGGTCACAACATAAGTTTTGTGATTAAGTAGGTAATGGTGGAGTTTCGTGGCAACAAAAACTAAGGCTAAGCAGATTTTTTTGGCATGAGTGTATTGGTTTCGTAGTCTAAAAGAGTACGACTTATGTAATAAACCACCTGCTCCCTGTGTTGTTCATCACGATGAGCGAGCATGGCCCCCAAGGAGTGATCGGTAGCTGAGATGTATAGGTAGAAGGGTTGATCGTATTTAGGTGGAATGAGCACGGGTGGTTGGAGAAGATATTTTTTTAAGGCCTCAAAAGCTTTGTGGTAGTCATTATCCCATTTAAAGGAGACATCCTTCTTGAGAAGATGAAATGGTTGACACGATCGACAATCACAAGATGAAATGGTAAATAGACTGCAACTTACCTTGTAGGCTATGGAGTTTCCTAAGATTAGTGGGTGGAGGCATTTCAAGAATGGCCTTGAATTTAGCAGGGTCAAATTTTATACCACATAAGGAGATGATAAATCCTAGGAGCTTTCCTGAGAGAACCGCGAAGACACACTTCTTGGGCTGAAGGTGAATGTAATATTTAATAAGGCAGTCAAAGATGGTTTTTAGGATGATGAGGTGCTTGGAGTGGCGTTTAGATTTGGCAGAGATTTCCATGTAATATTCTAATATATGATGCATTATGTCATAGAAGATATAAGTCATAGCCACTGATAGGTGGCCCCAACATTTTTAAGGCCAAAAGTCATGACTCGATAGCAGAAGGTCCCCCAAGGGGTGATGAATGCAGTTTTATGTTGATCCTCTAGGGTAAGCAAGATTTGGTTATAACCCAAGAATCCATCCATGAGTGACAACATCTTGTGACCAATGGTAAGGTCAACCAATTGGTCAATACTAGGTAAAGGAAGTCATCTTTTGGGCAAGATAGATTGAGGCCACGGAAATCCATGCAAATGTAGAGTCCCCCTGTTGTCTTAGTGATAGGGACAATGTTGGAAATCCACCAGGGATAATCAATGGGTAAGATGAAGGAAAAAGAAAGGAGGCACTGAAGTTCTTCTTTGACCAGAAGAGCAATGCGAGGGTGTATTTTCCTCATCTTTTGTTTGACGGGTTTGGTATCAAGAATGGTTACAATTTTGTGGACCACTATGGTGGGGTCAATACCAAGCATGTATGCATAAGACCAAGCAAAAGCGTGGTCATGGTTTTTGAGAAAGGAAGTAATGGCTTCTTGTTTAAAGCATCTAAAGATTGGATGATCTTTAGGATGTGCGGGTAAATCTGTGTAGGAATGTTGATTTTGAAAGTCGATTCATTCAACATGGTTTCGCATCTCGATGGTAATGACCGATGAATATATGAGTCTTTGGCACCAAGGTAGGTGAGTATAGATTCATCATCCTAACATTGAATGATGTTAATGAAGGTGTATTGTTGTCGATCATTTTAGAATACATGAAGGGAAGAGAGGAAGGAGCCTTGTCCTCATGTTGATAAGTCGAGGCCCCAAGGAAATGGTGTTTATGAAAAAAAAAAAGTTAGGAGGAATGGATTTACGGATCCATCGACTCCATCGGTGAAGGTGGTGATGGTGGTGAAGAAGGTGGAGAGGGGTTCATGTCCTCAATGAGTTCAATGCAGGCCTTCTTGGTAGGTGGTTACGTATATCTGATACCACTACGGTCATTATGTTTGTGGGTAGTACATGGAGTAATGGTAGGGCGGTCTTGTTTGTAAAATCTGAAACCAAAACCTTTCATGCACATCGGTGCAAGAAGGGGTGGGTGAAATGGCGATTGGTAAGTGATTGGAGGTTAACAGAAAATGGGTGGGTTTGTGACGGTGGTTTAGGTGTGTAAGTGGTGGTATCAAGTCCCCATAGATGAGATTAGTACGAAGGTGGGGAGGACCATAAAGGAGGTGCTCTCCTATACGATGATCATAATGAGGGTGTTGGTGAAGACTTCCGTATTCTTATGGAGTAAGGAATGTGTTGACACTATATAGGTGATACTCCCCCAGAGTGAGGTGTTGAAAAATGCCTTCCAAGGGATCGGTTGTTTGTATGTGGGTAGCTGGAATAGACGATGTGTCGGAGGTTAGATCGAGAGATGGAGATAAGGGATTGGGAGGTTAATGGTTTGGCTGTGGAGGTTGTGGTGGCGGTAGGAATGGAGGAGGTATGTGTGGTTGAGGTAGTGGTTGACCTTTGGTGAGAAAAGGTGTAGGTGAAGAGGCAGTGGTCATGGAGGTAGATGCCTTAATGGGTATAAGCATGTCATTGGGTTAGTAAAGCATGTTGTAAGTTTTGAAAGGTGATGGATCAGCCAGAATGGTATAGGTGTGTCCTTCATGCTCAAAATTTACACAACGATGCAAAGTGGAAGGAAAACAACCCATGACATGAATCCAAGGTCTACCAAGAAACAATTTATATTGAAATTCCCCTCTAAGACATAAAACAACTCTGGAACAGTGTAAGGGCCTACGCGAATGTGGAGGATGATGGTACCAAGTGTAGAGGTGATAGTGTCATTGAATGAACACAACATGATGGGATGTTTAAGCATGTAATTCATCGGTATGCGCATTTGAGTGAATGCATGGGAGGAAATGATATTAATGCTTTGGTGCCCCCATCAAATTAAACACGTTGTACACGTATGTCATCGATGTGGACAATGATGAAGAGAGATGGGTCCGGGTCATCAGTTTGGTGTGGTGTGATCTCTTCCTCTGAGAAGCTAAGGGAGGTTACTTGGTGAGTAGGTGGAGGTGTGGATAAAGGTGGTAATTTGGTGAGAGAGGCTACATGATGGGGTGTGATAATGGAGGCTACGGGTGTAGGGTCATTGGGTAAAACCTCAATAGATTACAGGACCTCCATGAGAGCTTGACGATGGGATTTTGAGGTTTGGATGAGGTCATACAAAGACATTTTGAGGGGGATTGGTGCAATTGTTTAAGCATGGAACGATGTGTAACTTTGTTAGAAATAGGATATGTGGGGCCATGGATAGTGATTTTAGGTGTAGGTGCAGATGGTATGTTGGGTATAGGCTTGATCGGTGGGTCACGATTGCCCTTTCCTTGCCTTTTCCTTCTGAGCATGGGTAGCAACGTGGATCATGTTGATTTGAGGTGGGGAGGTAGGTGAGCCATGAAAGGTATAGCGACATGAAGGGAAAAATCCTAGTGGTGGGAAGGAACCTTGTGAGATGAGTTGAGCACATTGACATTTGGGTGGAGGTTTGACGAGTTCTTTGATGCGAACCATGTTAATTTCAAATCTCGGAGGTGGTTCTAGGAGTTGTGGGGGTGAAGGTGCGCGTCGTTGAGTAGGTAGTGAGGGACGTGTTTCACCCGATTCTTAGACATTTCTTTGAAGTATTAATCAAACAGATAGGGTAATGAGCGTAGGAGGAATAATTGCTCAAATACTTGTTAATGGGTTATTGCACATGTATGAATTTCGAATCCACATCTGATTGTGAGAGCTTCCTTTTTTCTAGGAGGAACTACCTATAATGAAAAGCAAGACCACGAGAAAGAGTTAAACAATATGTGAAGTGAACTGCCTAACATGTGCTAGATTCGGGAAGTGTGATACTTCCTAGATGGTCTGTCATCCACTATTTTAAACAATTTAATGTGAATAATAAAGTAAATCCTATTGTAATTTGAAATGATTTAGGTATCTCACTTAAAACACAATAAGAAATATCTAATCTAACAAAGGCTAGGCTAGAGTAGGATCCGAAGGTCAAATAGTTGGTTTTGGGTCTCTGTAGGTCTAACAGAAGTCTCAGGTAGGTCATAGGTGATTAAGGGGATGTAAAATTAGGTGGATAGGTCCCTGTTCTGGGTTGTATGAGCACATACAGTAACCGATGCCGGTTAAGGGTGACCGACGACGGTTAGGAGTAACTGGTGCCAGTTACTATGGAGTTCTGGGGATGCCACATAATGGGTTTGGGGTCTCCTTTGTGATTGCACAAAGGATTTTGGTTGGTCGGGATGAGGTATTGGGTGATTTGGGTGGGATTTGGCGAGGTTTTAATGGGTATATGGAGGGGGAATGTTGAAGGAGGTCAATGGGTGGCTAGGTAAACAATAGGTGATAATATAATGACAAAATGAAGTGAACCAGAGAAGTAGAATGTTTTACTTACTTGGATTATGGTCCTAGATGCCTGTGAGTGAGGGATGGGGGTGTTGGTAAGAGTTTGAAGGCTACAGGTGATCACCAATCATAGGAGAGCTTATGAATGGGCTGCATGTGCATTCCTCTTTGCTTAGTTAGATCAGATCATTGCTAGGGTGGTATGCAGGAGAAAATGCTTGATCTCTTTATTTGCATGTGTGTTCTCGCTGGAATTCAATCTCAGAAGATGTGATATTTCTCAGGAAGATCTAAATGTTTTGATAACTTTTTCCAATCTTTGCCAACCTTGAAAATAAGGTTGTTTTGGGGGTTAAAAGGGTAATCGATGGTGTTTACTAACCTGGTGGTGACGGTTAGGGCTAACCGGCATCGGTCAAGGAGGGATTTCCTAGGTTTAGTAAACTAGGGAGATCCTCTTGATTTTCTCAGATCTCGTGTTGTTAACCCGCGGATTGAACTGGAAGCTTCTTGTAAGCATGCGGGAATGTGGTTAGAGAGAATGTATGCATTGATTTTTAGGGTTTGGGTAAGTCTTAGTTAGTTATGACAACTTACTAAGAATAGGTCTTAGGGTAAGTTGGCTTAATGAGGTGTCTAGGTGAAGTGTATGTGTGGATATTATTTAAATTAAGATATTTAAATAATAAATATGGTGAGGATAATGAATTAAATTAATTAAATTAATATTAGTGAGGTGAAGGGGGCCATGGCTAGGTGAATGTGATGAAGGGTGCTTATTTGTCGAGGGACCAAAGGGGAGTGTGACCTAATTTTAGTGTCTACATTTTTCCCCTTTTTGTTGCATAGCTTGTATTGGTAAGCGATGCTAACAAAAATAAGATGTGGTTGCCCCATGTGTGGGTGAAGGTGATCCCCTCGGACTAAGGAACCCGCGAGGCAAGCAGGCGAGAATCGGTGAGTGGTTTGATAAAAGGTAAATGTGATGAAAAGAAAGGTGGGTAACAGGGGAAAAAGGAGCAAGGTCTACTCGGGTAAGCTAGGTAATGGGTCAGGGTCAAAGGTAGTAGTAATGATCAAACGCACGCACACGTGTAAACCGCTGCATGCTACTTCGGGTTGAAGAGTAGTCAAACTCTACATCGTCTAAGGTCGATAGGTTTTTCCAAATGAGGTTGAATTTATTTCGGTATCCAAGGTATAGGATATGGTCAGAAACATGATGTATGTTAGGTGTAGGAACATTTAGGTATGTTCTGGTATACCAAAGGTAGGGTCAAGATAAACGGTCATGACAATAGGCTAGGTAAGGTCATTAGGTCAATAACACGAGGTGATAGTGCTGCAAGGTATAACAAACACATGAGGTCAAAGGTCACGAGTGATGGTCCAAGTCCAAATATCTAGGTCACAACATGGGTAAGGCCAAGGTAGGGGTAAAATAATGAGTCCCCAAAGGAGGACAAAGGGAGGTAGTAAATGATGAGGTCGGGAATGTGAGGGAAATGGTTTGGGTAAAGGTGGGGTGGGGTAAATGATCAGGGTGAAGGTTGGGTGAGGTAAAAAAAGGAGGTAGGGGTAGGGTAAAAGGGTAAAATTTAGGGAATGGGTAGGTGAGGGTGACCGATGCCGGTCAAGTTTAACCGATGTTGCTAGAGGTCAACCGACCACGGTTGGGTAGGGCATGCGACCATGCGGTCAAGGGTAACCGACGTCGGTTAGGTCGGGTTTGTTATAAAAACAAAAAATCCACATTTTTGTTATTCATTTGTCTTTTAGCTATTTGAGAAAATGACAAAAGAGAGAGAAAAGAGAGAAACATGTCCAGATGGAGCGGAGCATTGAGTTGGCAGTGTGAACGACGGGTGATTGGTTGGTGAGAAGCAGTCCACAAGATCAGTGTGAGGGATTTGATTGGGTAGAGGTTGCGGGTAGCGATTCGGTGATGGCAGAGGCCGGAGAGGGATCGGGCGGGCCACCGGTGTAGTGGCCAAATGTGCCACAGAGAGACAATGATAGCACGATGAGGTAAGCGCCCTACTTTAGGTGTATTTGATTAGATAGAGTAGAGGATTAGTATATTATTTTTTCTAGTTTCGGTTGGATTTTGTTTTTGTGGGTGGGAATGGGTTAAATTTGGAAATTCTTAGTAAGTTACTTACGAGATACACATTGATTTATTTATATGATGAGATACATGGTGTTTTTTTTTTTATTTGTTGATGTGTTGATGAGATTTGATACGTTATTATGATATGGATGGAAAGTAGGTGATTTAGGCATGATGGAGTCACGTTGATTTAGGCCTGGATCGAGTCAAATCGGTTAGGCATGGATCGAGTCGTAGGCATGGTCATAAGCAAGGATCGAGGCATGTTATAGGCATGGTTGAGTCAGGTTATAGGCATGGTTGAGTTAGAAAGTAGGTGTAGTTGTGATTCATTATTTTATGCAATGAATGATAATATGGGTCATATGTGAGATGTGGTATAATCTAAGCATAGTGATGATAAAGAAATGATAGGCGTAATAAATGTATGTTGTGATAAGGATTTACAATATGGAGTAACTTGTTGTTTATTTGGTGTAATTTCCCATTTGGGATAAAAAAGGGAAACTAAGTGAGGTGTGAGGAACATGGAATATAAATTTTTAGGGTAGAGAATGGTGAGCTAACTTCCAAGGGCCTCATGCCCTCGGAGTGCTACCTACATAGTCCAGCGAAAGGGGACTCGAGGCCGATGTAGTTCTCCCATGAGCTACGCAAGAATATGATGAGGTATGAAAATGAGTTAGTAGGTTTTAGGCATGGTGTGGGTGGATTATAGGTAAAGTGATGTAGGTGATGTCGATTATGGCAAAAGAAGAAGATTACCCCAAAAGTAAGCATTAAGGACCAAGTCCTGTATAAGGTAATCAAAACGTAAACAAAGACAGTTTAAAAGATAAGAGGGGGTAAGAAAGCCACCTGATTGGGTAGGATCATACCGAGTAGATCATGCCTTGGAGGAGGTGATGAACGTAAGACCCTAAAGACATTGCATGATTGATTGTTCTACGGTGAAAAGTAGTCACATGATCACCAAATGTCTAAGTTCCAAGAAGTCCCTTGAGGCAGTAGGAAATGGGAGTGGGAATGGTAAGAAGGGTGAAAGGTAGTTAATTGTTATATGGTGTGAGGTAGCATGCTCTTTGGGCAAGAGATCCAAGGTCACAATGGGTAAGTCCATGACTAAAAAGGTTTGTTGTTTTGACTTATAGTTGAGATAGACTGATCGATGTGGGAAGTCTATATGGGATGAAGAAAATTTAACTCCTTGAGGTCTTCATGAAGTTGATCGATGCGGGAAGCTTCGGTTGCTCTCAATTTTTTTTTTAAGCTTTACATAGCTGTCCTTCGAGGGAGCAGTCTATTTATAGAAGCGATTGCAGAGAGGAAGATGTCTTGTTGAGGGAGTCACCTTTTTATTAGAAGTTTGACTCAAGGAGTTATATCCCATGTGAAGGCTTTGAAGTCATGGAATAGACCAAGGTAGAGGATAGGACTCTTGTTCAAAAGGCCAGTGGAACAACCATGGGATCTCATCTAAAGGTAGATGAAAAGTATCCATGAGAACCATGCTATGTGCAATGTATTTGGGTACACATATTCAAGATAAAGTAACAAGTAACGGGTAATCACATGATTCTTGTTTAATCGTTGGTGAGGTGTATGAAGTGAATAATGCTCAAGGGACAAGCATGGAAAGAGACAAAAGGTGAGGTAGGATGATAAGTCAATAATAGAATGGTCGAAGATGCAAGTCGTTAAGGGGCTCGGAGTTCGGGTTTACCATCGAGTGAAGATAAATGATAATAACTTGATCCTTAAGTATGGGTCACGATGTATGGTCCAAGCCAATTAGGAGAAAATTTGCCCCGTTTACTTTTTTCTACTTTGGTTACGTGCTGATTTTCTTTTAGGACAAGGTCACCGACTTGGAAGGTCCATTCATGGACACGTTTGTCGTAGGCATGTTTGATACGTTTTTGGAAAACTTGAAGGTGATCCAGAGTGTTAAGACGACGTTCGTCAAGTAACTCTAATCGTGCTAAACGGTCTGACAAAAGTCATCATCAGTGAGCATGTCATGGAGAGAAATGCGGAGTGAGGGGATCCGGTCTTCGAGAGGTAGAACTACCTCTATACCGTAGACCAGAAAAAATGGTGTGGCCGCAAAGTGGAAGTGTGAATACTAGTACGATATGCCCACTAGGGAAAAAGGAATGTGCGTATGCCAATCCTTCCCAGTATCGTTGACCACTTTCATGAGAATATTGTTTAGGGTTTTGTTAGTGGATTCAGCTTGGCCATTGGTTTATGGGTAATAGGGTGATGAGAAACTAAGCTGAATGCCAAAGGAATCACAAAGTTTTTGTAATATTTTGTTTTTGAATTGTTTTCCATTGTCAGTGATGAGGTGATGAGGAACACCAAAGTGACAAATGATATGGTGGTTAATGAACTCACATATTTTCTTAGCTTTCGTGGAGATGAGTGGTATGGCTTCCACCCATTTTGTATAGTATTCGGTAGTAGTGATGATCCATTGATGGTGTTGGGAAGAATGGGGATTGATTTCTCTGACAAGATCCAAACCCCATTGAGAGAAGGGCCAAAGGTCACGGGTGACCTGTAAGGCGTGGCTGGGTGTATGATGAAGATTGGAATGTTGTTGGCATTTTACACAATGTTTGACGTAGTCACAACAATCATAATTAAGGGTCAGCCAGTAATATCCCAAGCGAAGAATACGCTTAGCAACAACAAGGCCATTGAAGTGACCTCCACATATGTTGTCATGAAATTCCTTAATGGTATAAGGAATTTCAGAACTCGTGAGGCATCGTAAGAGAATACCATCAAAGCCGTGCTTATAGAGGATTCCCCCAAGATGACGTAATGAGAGACCTTTTTAAGGAAGGTGCGTTGTCCGTTACGGGTGAGATCAGGAGGTAAGATGGAGAGAGAAAGGTAGTCGGAGTATTATTTATACCAAAGGTCACTCGGGTCAAAGGTGACGGTTCCAATGGAGTAAACATCATGAGGTAAATAAGAAGGTGACTGGAGTCGTATGGTGATGAAGATTTTAGAATCATTTGGGTGAAGCGGGTATTTGGGAAGCTAAGTAGGCCATGGTATCTGCAAATTTGTTGGTTGAATGTGGGATGGTTTGAAGGGTGTAACGATCAAAGGTGTTCAAAAGTACATCTACATGATGTTTATACTTTTGAAGTATCTCATTACGACATTGGTATATACCATTGACTTGGTTTACGACCAATTGAGAATCACCAAAGATGTTGATGGATGTGACATCTAGGGCGTAGGTGGCTTGGAGACCTAGGATGAGCGCTTTGTATTCGGAATTATTTTTGGTGCATTCAAAATATAGTTTGAAAGACAAAGGCATGGGTTCACCATCAAGGGGAATGAGGATAATACCAGCCCCACCCCCACGTTGACACTTGGAACCATCAAAGAAGAGTGTCATTTGGTAAGGGGTTCATCTAGGGAAAGGGTAGCAATTGAATCATTTGGAAAGTCAAAATTAGAGGGTTGATCCTCGGAAATAGGTGTGTCAACCAATTGGTTAGCGATAGCTTGGCCCTTGATGGAATTTTGATGAATGAATTCAAGGTCAAGATCAGCTAAAAGCATAAGCCATCGTGCGACATGCTGATTTTGATAAGGTTTGGTGTACATGAAGTGTAAGGGGTCGGTGTTGGTCACAACATAGGTTTTGTGGTTGAGTAGGTAATGACGGAGTTTAGTGGAAATGAAAACTAAGGCTAAGCAAAGTTTTTGGGATGGGTGTATCGGGTTTCATAGTCCAAAAGAGTATGGATTATGTAATAAACCACATGCTCCCTATGTTGTTCATCGCGATGAGTGAGCATGGCTCCCAAGGAATGATCGGTAGCTGAGATGTATAGGTAAAAAGGTTGATTGTCTTTAGGTGGAATGAGTATGGGTGGTTGGAGAAGGTATTGTTTTAGGGCCTCAAAATCTTTGTGGCAGTCATCATCCCATTTAAAGGAGACATCCTTCTTGAGTAGATGATGAAATGGTTGACATTGATCGAGATAATTGCAAAATGAAATAGTGAATAGACAGTAATTTACCTTGTAGGCTACGGAGTTGTTTAAGGTTAGTGGGCGGAGGCATTTCCAGAATGGCCTTGACTTTAGCAGAGGTCAATTTCTATACCATGCAAGGAAATGATAAATCCCAGAGCTTTCCGAGAGAACCGTGAAGACACACTTCTTAGGCTAAAGCGGACATAATATTTAATGAGACGATCAAAGATGGTTTTAAGGACGGTAAGGTGCTTAGAGTGACACTTAGATTTGGCCAAGAGATCGTCCATGTAATCTTCCATTATGCAATGCATGATGTCATGGAAGATGTAAGTCATAGACCGCCGATATGTGGCACCAACATTTTTAAGGCCAAAAGGCATGACTCGATAGTAGAAGGTCCCCCAAGGGGTGATGAACGAGGTTTTGTGTTGATCCTCTGGGGCAAGCAAGATTTGGTTATAACCCAAGAAGCCATCCATGAGTGATAACATCTTATGGCCAGTGGTAAGGTCAACTAGTTGGTCAATACTAGGTAAGGGAAAGTCATCTTTCAGACACGCTAGGTTGAGGTCACGGAAGTCCATGTAAATGCGGAGTCCCCCTGTCACTTTAGTGACAGGGACAATGTTAAAATTCCAACGAGGATAATCAATGGGTAATATGAAAGAAAGCAGAAAGAAGGCTTTGAAGTTCTTCTTTGACGAGAAGGGAAATGCGACAATGCATTTTCCTTAGTTGTTGTTTGATGGGTTTGGCATCGGGAACGGTTATGATATTGTGGACCACTTTGGTGGGGTCAATACCTGGCATGTATGCATAAGACCAAGTGAAAGTGTGGTTATGGTCTTTGAGGAAAGAAGTGATGGCTTCCTATTTAGTAGCATCTAAAGATTGACCAATCTTTAGGATGTGTGGGTCATCTTGAGTATGAATGTTGATCTCGATAGTCGATTCATTCAACATGGTTTGAGAAGGTAATGACCAATGAATATATGAGTCTTTGGCACCAAGGTAGGTGAGTATAGAGTCATCATCTTGACATTGAACGATGTTAATTAAAGGTGTATCGTCATCGATCATTTCAGGATACAAGAAGGGAAGAGTGGAAGGGGCCTCACCCTCATGTTGATAAGTCAGAGGCCCTAAGGAAATGGTGTTTATGAAAAAAAAAAAGTTAGGAGGGATAGATTCAGGATCCATCGACTCTCCGTCGGTGAGGGTGGTGATGAAGGTGGAGCGGGTGAAGAAGGTGGAGAAGGGCTAGTGTCCTTAATGAGTTCAATGCGGGCCTGTTTGGTAGGTGGTTCAGGAAAGTCGATACCACTACGGTCGTTATGTTTGCAGGTGGTACATGGAATGATAGTATGGCAGCCTTGCTCGTAAAATCCAAAACAAAAACCCTTCCATGCACATTGGTGTAGGAAGGTGTGGGCAAAATGGCAATTGGTAAGTGATTGGAAGTTGGTGGAAAATGGGTGAGTTTGTGATGGTGGTTTGGGTGTGTAAGTGGTAGTATCAAGTCCCCCATAGGTGAGACTAGTACAAAGGTGAGGGGGACCATACAGGAGACATTCTCCTATACGGTGATCATAATGAGGGTGTTGGTGAAGGCTTCTGTACTCTTGTGGAGTAACTAATGTGTTGACACTATATAGGAAGTACTCCCTAGAGTGGGGTGTTGAAAAACACCTTCCAAGGATCGGTGGTTGGTATGTAGGTAGCTGGAATGGATGAAGTGTCGGAGGTTGATGTGGAGGTAGAGTTAACAGATTGGGAAGTTGATGGGTCAGTGTGGAGGTTGTGGTAGTAGTACGAGTGGATGAGGTATGTGTGGTTGATGTATGACTTGACTTTGGTAAGCGGAGGTGTAGGTGAAGTGGTGGTGGTTGTGGAGGTAGACACTTTAACGGGTATGAGTACATCATTGGGTCGGTAAAGCATGTTGCATGTTTTAAAAGGTGATGGATCAGCTGGAATGGTATAGGTGTTTCCTTCATGTTCAAACTTTACACAACGATGCAAAGTGGAAGGAACGTAACCCATGACACAAATCCAAGGTCTGCCAAGTAACAAGTTATATTGGAATTCCCCCTCTAAGACGTATAATAGTTCTCAGAGCAGATGCGGGTGCCCACGCGAATGTGGAGGTTAAAAGTGCCTAGTTTAGAGGTGATAACGCCATTGAATGAATGCAATATGACAAGATTTTTTGCATGCAATTGTGGTATATGCATTTGAGTGAATGCATGGGATGAAATGATGTTAATGCTAGCGCCCCGATCAATTATCACACAGTGTACTCGTATGTCATCGATGTGGATAGAGATGAAGAGGGCTGGGTCCAGGTCATCATTTTGGTGTGGCAAATCTCTTCCTCCGAGAAGCTAAGGGAATCTACTTGGTGAATAGGGTGGGGTGAAGATGAAGGTGGTAATTTGGTGAGAGAGGCTACATGATGGAGTGTGATAATGTAGGCTATGGGTGTAGGGTCATTGGGTAAAACCTCAATAGATTGAAGCACCTCCATGAGAGTTTGACGATGGGATTCTCGAGCTTTTAATGAGGTCATATAAGGACATCTTGGGGAGATTGGTTTAATTATTTGAGCATGGTGCGATGTGTGACGTCATTAGAAATGGGGTACGTGGGGCCGTGGATAGTGATTTTAGGTATGGGTGCAGATGGTATGTTGGGTATAGGATTGGTTGGTGGGTCAATTTCCTTTTATTTACGTTTATCTTTTTGAGCATGTGTAGTGATGTGTATCATGTTGATTTCGAGGGGAGTTAGAAAACGGAGAAGGTGTAGGGTGAGTGGTATAACGACACAATGGACAAAAACCTACCGGAGGAGAAAAACCCTGTGAGGTGAGATGGGCGTAACGACATTTGGGTGGTGGCATGGTAAGTTCTTTGATGTGAACCATGTTAATTTAAAATCTTGGGGGTGGTTTATAGGAGGCTGTGAGGGTGGAGTTTGTGGTTGTTGAGTGGAAAGTGTGGGAGTGGGTTTCGGTGAAGCAGGGTCCTCATCGAGAAGGTCGTCATCGTCAAAGTTGGCTTCTGAAGGACATAACTGGATCAAGATGGTTTTCAATGCCTTACAGTTCTCCACATCGTGCCCTAGCACATGATGGTAGGCACAAATTTTAGTATCATCAAACCCTTTTGGCTTAGGTTTGAGGGGGTTGTAAGGTCTGAGTGGCGGTAATGTGATGACATAAGTCTCAAGGAGGTTGGTTAAAATTTTGGCATAGGACCCTGCTAGTGGATCACAATGGGAAGTGAACATGGGTTTGGGTGTAGGTGTGGTTGATTGTTGAGGAACGATATTTAGAAGAGGAGGAGTGGATCGAGCTATGGTTTTGGGTGTCGGCATGGTTTTGGGTGTCGGTCGTGTTTGTTTAGGTAGGGGTATGGTGGATGAACTGGTAGGAGGGTGTGTAGTTGTTTTGACTATCTTATTGTGGGGTAGTGGAGTTTTGTTTTTGGGTTGCACCTTCTTGGGTAAAGGTGATATGGGTGTACGAGGTCTAGAAGGAAAGGCAGATGGGGGAAGAGGATGAGTTACCCATGGGGATAATGAAGGTGCTATGAAGGTAGAGGATGTGGGTCGTGCAGGAGGTGTAAGGGACAGAGATTGAAGTGTAGTGGGTAGTGAAGGAATTGTTGAAGGTATTGGAGGTATGGGTGGTAGCGATGTTGTAGGTGTGGGTGTAAGTCGTGTTGGGCATCTGGGTAGGTTAGAGGTTTGTGAGGAAGGAATGGGTTGTTGTGCTTTTGGTTTATTGATGGGTGGAGGTTGCTTGACCATGTTGGGAAGTTGAGGTCTTAAGACAGATGGGATAGGTGAAGGTGTGATTGGTGCAGCTAGGGTATGAGTTCTATGGGTTTGGTGCTTTTTCTTGGGTGTCGGAGTAGGTGTGGTGTTGACTTTGGAGGATGTAGCTAAATCCAGTTTGATAGGTGGATGAGTAAGGCTGGTGGTTGGGGTGACCCCTAAGGTGGTAATAGGTTTAGTCGAGGCAAATGTTGTAGGTGTGGGTTTGGGTTTAGATGTAGTTTGGGTTATGGGTAAGGGTGTATGTGAAGTTATGATGGGTGTCGTGGAAGGAGTTGTGATAGAGGTGGTTGTGTTTGGTTCGATTGGTCGGAAGTATTAGTTAGATAGTGGAAGTATTAGTAAGTGACATCCGCATCCGTGTTGAGACCAAGAAAGAGAAGACACCCGCATAATAAGGCTCTATCCACATAATCTAAGTGGTCGACCAAACGTGAGAATGACACGTCGTAGGGCGGAGTTGATGAGAAATTAAAGACAATTCCCATAAAATGTGTCTTAGAGATAGGAAATTGGCTAGCTTCACTTCCGTGAGTAGGAGAGCCGAAAGTAGGTCCGTAGGCTTTTGGGTAGCTAATAGAGAATGCTCACCAAGAGGCAACAGTATCTCAACCTGGGTCTATGATAGCGCAGGAGATGATGAGAGCTCCTTTATAGGTGGAGGAGATGATGGGTGCTCCTTTGTGAGTGGATGGGGGAATCTTTGTGGGTACCGGTTCTTTAAGTGGAGAAGCCAAAGGTGAAATGGTCTCGATGTTAGCGGAAGACTCCTCCGTAGGTGATGAAGGAGATGAAAGGTGTTCCTCTACGGGTGGAGGAGTAGGTGCGGTGGGCACCAACATGGAAGGAGGATTTCAGGATAGGATTTCCTATATGGAAGGAATATGGGGTAATTGGGAGGCGATAGGTACGTCAGTAAAAATAGCGTGAACCTCGCGGGTATGCATATCATGAGTTGAGGTCTTACCGGTTTGATCAGATGAAGGGGTATGGTTGGGAAATGGTTTCTTGAAGATGTGTAGGTTTTGGTTTGTAGGTGTGTTAGGATTAACCATGGTTAACTTGCCTTTCTCGAGCATCTCTTGGAAAATATTTTTGAAAGTGATGTAATTTCCATCACTATGACCCTTTACTCGATGATAGTTATAGAAGTCATGTTCTTTATACCATGTGGGCATGGGGTGAGCAGGGTTGAAACCAGTGTGTGGTTTTATAGGTGGAAGGGTAATGGCCCCAAATTTGATAAGATTTTCTAAGATAGAAGAGTAAGGTTCCCCGATTGGGGTGTATTTCCGCTGCTCTCATCTGAATTGAAAAGTCTAGACAGGTGAGAGATTAGATGAGGGGGTAGCCTAATTTGATGGATGAGTTGGGCCAACCTTGAGTACCACTGCATTAGCGGTGCCCTTAGCTTTTGAGTAATTGGTTTGTGGTTTAGAAGAAGAAGAGGTATCATTCAACTTGAATGTCGAATTCTTATTGCATAACTAGATTTTCTTCTCTTCGATGGCCCGAATCTCTAACTTTCGTGCCATAGTGAATGCTTCATCAAATGTTCAGAAGGTTTGGACCTACAAGGTTGGTGAGATATGTCTAGCACAAGCCCGTGTGAAGAGCTCAATGAGTTATGTTTGTGGCAATTGGAAGGTGAGTTGATTGATCAAGCTACGCCAATGAGTGACAAAATCGTGATAGATTCATCCTCATACTGACGCATGGAGTATAGGTCAGTCATGGTAACCTTCTTGATGATATTGATAGAGAAATGATCCAAGAAGGCTTGGGCTACCTGATTGAATGAGAATATAGAGTGTCTAGGTAACCCACTATACCAATCTAATGCAGGTCCAGTCAGAGACATGGGAAAGGTTCTCAAGAGCAAGGCATCATCGTGAGCAATCAGATAACACCCGTGTTTGAACGACCACAAATGCTTGTTGCGGGTCTTCTTTGCTATTGAAACGATTGAATTTAGGCATTTCCCAATGCATAGGGTATGGGCGGATAGGAATGGATGGGTTCATTGAATCAAATCTCGCCGTAGGTGAGAGTTTTGTAGGAGCTAGAACCGATGCCTCCAATATCTACATCTTGTCCAACATCAATTTGATTAGGTCGTTGGTAGGTTACAATGATTGGGGGCCTCCTGTAGTGTGAGAGGGTTGGTTTTGGGCATATAATGGGGTGACACTCCAGTGTATGGTGCTGCCATGTAGGTTTATTAAGAAGAAGGCATTGAAATAGGGGGTATGTACCTGGAGGGAATAATAGATGAAACGGGAGGCGGATGATAGCATGTATATGGAGGTGGAAGGGTCGTGGTAACCATAGTGGAAATGAGGGATAATGATTGTGGAATGGAAAGGACCACGTTTTGAAAAGGGTAGGGCTCACCGACATGGGAGGTGGCAGTGTAGCTACGAGTATGTCTAAGACATTAGGGGCGGATGAGGTTGCATGTGGGTAGTTGTCGAGGGTATGGTGGATGTGGCGGGTGCCACGGAGGTGGCAGACGTGGCGGTCATAACGGGTATAGGACCTAGCTGTGAAACGAATGGGGGTAAGGTAGATGTGGGCAGCATAGAGCCAGATGGGGCCGATGTAGGAGTGGGAGTGAGAGTTGGGGGATAGATACGGGCATGCCATATATCAAATGACCCGAGGCATCTCGAGTAGATGAATGGGAAAGGTAAAACTGCAAAGCGATAGGGTTTTGGTCAAGGAGTCGTGCAAACTCCTCATCTCTGGTAGCGATAGTGATAGGTTGGATGGGATCCATGGCTGGTGATAAAATGGAAGGTGGTGAAGGACTAGGTGGGAGTGGTTGACAATTGGCGTGAAATACGAGTGTGCTTGCTTGTTTTCGGGTTAGCACCATGTGAACCAGTACTGATCAGGTAGAGTTGCTTCTCTGTAAATGACACAGAAAAATAACAGGAACATGTGAATCTGGCGGTAAAAAGTGTATTAGGTACCAAATGTGGGTTGGGAAATGAAACAGGCTAACCGATGCGATTAGGGCAAACCAACGCTAGTCAGGGGTAACTACTTCCGGTCACTGTAGAAAATGGATAGTGAGTGAAAAACAAGGTAGGAGGTCAAATCTGACAGGTATGCCAAATCTGATGAGTTTTACAATGTCAATGGGAATTATGGCAGTGACAGGGACTGTGAAAAGTAGAAGAAGATGAATAAAAATGTCCCTTTGGGTAGATTAACAAAAGGACCTAGAAAAGATGTCGGTTGGGTATAAACCGATGGTGGTCGAGGGTAATCGGATTTATTCTTTGTGAAATTGAAATAGTAATGAAAGAATAGTGGTTGTGAATTAAAATCGATGTGGAATCGGACCATAATTCTCGAGAATGATGATAATATGGTCCAGAACACTCGGTGAATCTTGAATACACTAATTGTGTGATCGAAGCATGCGAGGATGAACAAGAAAAAAATGAAGAATGTTCTCTTTCACCTAAAAAAACAAGCCAAGCGAAACACTAAGAAAAATGCAATCCTAGGAGTGCCTTTTCTATTATGTTTGTTGAGCTTATGCTATTTAAGGAGTGACACATGAACTGTGAAATGGATTTTTTCGGTGAGGATGGCTTCCTACGAAGAAGGAGATCTAAAAGGTGAGGTTTGGTATGTTATGGTGAGGGGCATGCCTCGCTCGAGGTATGAATCAACAGAGCAACGAGTTGGGTGGCCAATGTGTCGTGATCGTGTGATCACCTACGGCTTCTTCTAGGTAATATGTTTAAGAATGTGTGTATTTTTAATTTTTGTGAGGTTTGGTAAGACTTAAAGAGAGAGGGAAAGAGAAAGAAAGTGCTTTCTACAGTTCATTTGTCAACCATTAGCTGGTCATGAATTCCAGTGTATAGGTTGCCCATAATTAATGTGAGCTAATGCAATAAATCAGAATGCAATTCACTTATTTTTAAGCCTAAATCAAAGTGTGAAGTTGGATGACACAAAAAGATGAAAAGGAAGAGGGATGCTCTTTCACTATAATGCAAAAACACGAAGAAATGGTTCTTTTTAATTACACCAAGAGAAATATTTCTTTTAGAGAAAATAGAAAGAAAAGGTAGGTTACCAAGGAAGAAAATTAATGTGTATGCTTTTCAGAAGGGAAAAAACACAAAAATTTTCCTAGGAATGAATAAAATGCAAGGAACCCGGATGGGTCCCATCGGGCGTGCCAAAATGTTTCACTTGATTCTTAGACATTTCTTTGAAGTATTGACGAAATAGATAGGGTAACAGGCGTAGGAGGAATACCTGTTCAAATTTTGGTTGATGGGTTGTTGCGCGTGTATGACTTCTGAATCCACAACTGATTGTGAGAGCTTCCTTTTGGCTAAGAGGAACTACCTGTAATGAAAAGCAAGACCACTAGAAAGAGTTAAACAATATGTGTAGTGAACTGCCTAGCATGTGCTAGATCCGGGAAGTGTGATACTTCCTAGATGGCTATCAGTCCACTATTTTAAACAATTTAATGTGAATAATAAAGTAAATCCTATTGTAATTTGAAATGATTTAGGTATCTCACTTAAAACACAATAAGAAAGATCTAATCTAACAGGCTAGGCTAGAGTAGGATCCGAAGGTCAAATAGTTGGTTCTGGGTCTCTGTAGGTCTGACAGAAGTCTCAGGTAGGACACAGGTGATTAAGGGGATGTAAAATTAGGTGGATAGGTCCATGTTCTGGGTTATATTAGCTCATACGATGGCTGAATCGATGCGATTAAGGGTGACCAACAAAAGTTAGGTGTAACCGGTCTTGAGTTACTACGAAAAACTGAAAATGCCACTGAGAATGATTTTGGGGCCTCCTTTGTGATTGCACAAAGGACTTTGGTTATCGGGATGAGGTGTTGGGTGATTTGGGGGACGATTTGGCGAGGTTTTAATGGGTATATGGAGGGAGAATGACAAAATGAATTGAACCAGAGAAGTAGAATGTTTTACTTAGTTGGATTCTAGTCCTGGAAGCCTTTGAGTGAGGGATGGGATTGTTGGTAAGAGGTTGAAGGCTACAGGTGATCACCAATAGTAGGAGAGCTTCTGCATGGGCTACATGTGCATTCCTCTTTGCTTGGTTAGATCAGATCATTGCTGGGGTGGCTATGCAGGAGAAAATTCTTGATCTCTTTCCTTACATGTGTGTTCTCGTTGGAATTCGATATCAGGAGATGCGATATCTCTCAGGAAGATCTCAATGTTTTGCCAACTTTTTCCAATCTTTTCCAACCTTGAAAATAAGGTTGTTTTGGGGTTAAAAGGGTAACCGATGGTAGTTCCGGCCTAACCGGTGATGGTTAGGGGTAACCGCGTCGGTCAAGGTGGGATTTCCTAGGTTTACTAAACTAGGGAGATCCTCTTGATTTTCTCGAGATCTCGTGTCATTAACCCACGGATTGAACTGGAAGCTTCTTGTAAGCATGCAGAATGTGGTTAGAGAGAATGTAGGCATTGATTTTTAGGGTTTGGGTAAGTATTAGTTAGTTATGACAACTTACTAAGAATAGGTCTTAGGGTGAGTTGGCTTGATGAAGTGTCTAAGTGAAATGTATGTGTGGATATTATTTAAATTAAGATATTTAAATAATAAATATGGTGAGGATAATGAATTAAATTAATTAAATTAATATTAGTGAGGTGAAGGGGGCCATGGCTAGGTGAATGTGATGAAGGGTGCTTATTTGTCGAGGACCAAAGGGAAGTGAAGGTGAGTTTGGGTGTAAGCGCGAGATGACCGTAGAGGAACGGTCTTTGCACTAGGGGGAGTAGGTCGAGCTACGGTTTTAGGTGTCTTTAGTGTGATCTTAGGTGTGGGTCATGTTTGTTTGGGTAGGGGTATGGTAGATGAACTGGCAGGAGAGTGTGTGGTTGTTTTGACTACCTTATTTGAGGGTAGCGGATTTTTATCTTTATGTTGCACCTTCTTGGGTAAAGCGATACGGGCACATGAGCTCTAGAGTAAAAGGCGGATGGAGGAAGGGGGCATGTCACCCATGGGGATAACGGAGGTGCTTAT
This sequence comes from Taxus wallichiana var. yunnanensis, assembly GCA_018340775.1. Classification (NCBI taxonomy): domain Eukaryota; kingdom Viridiplantae; phylum Streptophyta; class Pinopsida; order Cupressales; family Taxaceae; genus Taxus; species Taxus wallichiana. Next base: position 668,689,553 of record CM031242.1, read on the forward strand.
GAAGGTAGTGGCACGGGTCGTGAAGGAGGCGTGAGGGAAAGAGATTGAAATCTTTGGGGGTAGTGTAGAAGCTATCGATGGTATCGAGGTATGGGTGGTAAAGATCTTTGCAGTGTGGGCGTAAGTCGCATTGGGTGCTTGGGTATGGTAGAGGTCTGCGAGGGCTGAATGGGTTGTTGCGCTTTTAGTTTACCGGTGGGTGGAGGTTTCTTAACCGCAATGGAGGGGCGAGGTCCTAGGACGGACGGAAAGGGTGAAAGTGATGAAGGTGTAATCAGTGAGGTTGGAGTATGAGATTTATGGGATTGGTTCTTTTGTTTGGGGGCTAGCGTAGGTTTGGTGTTGGATTTAGAGGATGTAGCTAAATCTAATTTGATGGGTGAATGAGTAAGGCTAGCGGTTGGGATGACCCTAAGGAAGTAATAGGTTTAGGCAAGGAGGATGAGGTACGTGTGGGTTTGGATTTAGATGCATGTTACGTTATGGGTAGAGGTGTGATTTGAGTCATGAGGGGTATCGTGGTAGAATTTTTGATAGTTGTAGTTGTGTTTGGTTCAATTGGCCAAAATATTTTGGGTAGATAGTGGAAGTGTCGGCAAGTGACATCTACATTTATGTTGCGATAGGAAAGTATAATATGCCCCCAAAGTAAGGCTATCCACATAATCTAAGTGATCAGCTAGGCATGAAAAAGGCATTCTTGTCAGAGGTGAGGTTGATGAGGATTTGATGGCAATTCCGTAAAACGAGTCTTAGAGATAGGAATTTTCTAGCTTCGGCTTAAAGTGGGTAAGAGAGCCGAAAGTAAGTTGCAGGATCTTGGGTAGCTGATGGAGAATGGTCACCTAGAGGCAAAGGTATTTCTACTGGATCCTTGATAGGGGGAGGAGAAAATGGGTTCTCCTCTGTGGGTGGAGGAGATAAACAATACTCTTCCACGGGTCGGAGATGTACTACGGGTGACGATTCTCTAGGTGGAGAAGCCAAAGGTGAAATGATCTCAATGTTAACAGGAGGCTCCTTCACAGGTGAGGGAGGGGACGAAGGGTGTTCCTCTGTGGGTGGAGGAATAGGTGAGGTGGGTTTAAGTGCAGGTGGAGGAATTCAAGCTAGGATTTCCTCGATGGAAGGAATATGAGGTAATTGGGCAGCAACGGGTGCATCACTGAAGATAGCATGGACCTCGTGGGTATGGCTATCATGAGTTGAGGACTCTCTGGTTTGATTAGAAGAAGGGGCATGATTAGGAAATGGCTTCTTGAAGATGTGTAGGTTGTTATTATCAGTGCATTGGGATTATCCAAGGTTAACTCACCTTTCTTGAGTATTTCTTGGACAATGTTTTTGAAAGTGATGCAATTACCGTCACTATGACCCTTTACTCGATGATAGCTGCAAAAGTCGTGCTCTTTATACCATGTGGGTGTGGGGAGAGCAGGGTCAAAATATGTGTATGGTTTTATGGGAGGAAGGGTGATGGCCCTAGCTTTAATGAGCTTTTCTAAGAAAGAAGAATAAGGTTCCCGGTTGGGTGTATTTCTGTTGTTCCCGTCGAATTGAAAAGTCCGGATAGGAGAAATATTAGATGAGGGACTAGCTTTGATTTGATGGATGAGCTAGTGGCCTTGAGTACCACTGCGTTAGTGGCTCCCTTGGAATTTGAATAATTATTCTATGGTTTCGAAGTAGAAGAGGCATCATTTGATTTGAATGCTAAATTCTTATTGCGTAGTTGGATTTTCTTCTCTTCGATGGCCCGAATCTCTATCTTTTGTGTCATGGTGAATGCCTCATCGAAGGTTCAAAAAGTCTAGACCTGTTAGTTGATATGTCTAAGCACAAGCCCACGTGAAGAGCTCTATGAATTTGGTTTGTGGTAGTTGGAATGTGAGTTGATTGATCAGGCTACGCTAACGAGCAACAAAATATGCGATAGATTCGTCGTCATACTGATGCGTAGAGTAGAGGTTAGTCATGGAAACCTTCTTAACAATGTTAATGGAGAAGTGATCCAAGAAGGCTTGGGCTACCTGATTAAATGAGAAGATAGAGTTTCTAGGTAACCCACTATACCAATCTAATGCAGAGCCCAGTCAGAGACACGAGAAAGGTCCTTAGAAGTAAAGCGTCATCATGGGAAATCAGATAACACCCATGTTTGAAAGACCGCAAATGATGTTGTAGGTCTTCTTTGCTATTGAAGTGGTTAATTTAGGCATTTCCCAATGCATGGGATATGGGCGGATAGGAATGGATGGGTGGATAGGCTCATTACAAATCTCATCATAGGTGAGAGTGTTCTTTGGAGCTAGAAAGCAAGGCTTCCAACGTCTGCATCTTGTCCATCATTAACTTGATTAGGTCATTGGTAGGTTGTGATGGTTGGGTGACTCTTGTAGTGTAAGAGGGTTGGTGTTGGGCATATAATGAGGGTGGCATTCCAGTATATGGCACTGCCGTATAGGTAAATTGAGAAGGAGGAAGTGAAATAGGGGGTACATACCTAGAATTAATGATAGATGAAACAGGAGGATGCTTTGATAGTACATATATGGAGGTGTAAGGGTCGTGATGACCATGGTGGCAATAGGGGCTAAGGATTGTGGAATAGAATGAACAATGTTTTGAAAAGCGGCGGGGTCATCGACATCGGGGTGGTTATGTAGCTATGGGTATATATGAAACAATAGGTGTGGATGAGGTTGTGTTCAGGTGGTTGGCGAAGGTATAGTGGATGTGGCAGTGCACAGATGTATGGAAGACGTGTTCATAGTAGGTATGAGGCCTAGCTAAGAAATGACTTGGGGCAAAAGCAGATGCGGTTAGTGTGGAGCCAAAGGGGTGACGAGTAGAAGTAAGAGCGAGTGTGGGGATAGATATGAGCATGTCGTATATCAATTGACCGAGGCATCTCGAGTGGATGAGTGGGAAAGATAAAGCGCAAGGCGGTAGGGTTACGATCAAGGAGTCATGTGAACTCCTCATCTCTTGTGGTAATAGTGATAGGTTGGGTAAGATCCATGAGTGATAAAATAGAAGGTTGTGAAGGACTAGGTGGGAGTGGTTTACAACCCGGCATAGAATATGAGGGTGTTTTCTTGGCTTTGGGTCAGCACCATGTGAACAAGCACTAACGTGGTAATCTTGCTTTACTGTAAATGACGCAAAAACACAACAGAGACAGGATAAATAGGCGGTGGCAGGTGAATTGGGGTTAAAATGTCGGTTGGAAAATTACACAGCTAACGATGTCGGTTAGGTTAAACCAACTCCGGTCACAGTAACATGGTCGACATTGTGGAAAATGGATAGTTGGTCAAAACAAGAAAAAAAAGCCAATACTTTGCCCAAAGATGTAAGATCTTTGATGGAATTACCAAGTAAGTGAATATGATAAGAGTGACAGAGACTTTGAATAGTCAAAGAAGGTGAATAGGTGTCCTTTTGGGTAGGTTAACCAAAAGAAACGGTGAACCGACGCGTTGGTTGAGTGAAACCGATGATGGTAGAAGGTAACCGATGATGGTCGCTGGACCGACACCGGTCATTGTGAAATTGAAACAACGATGAAGAAAATGTGGTTGTGAGTTAAAATTAAATGTGGAATCAAACCCAAAATTTTGAGAATGATGATAATATGGTCTAGGCACACTCAGATGAAGCTAGAATACACCAAGCTGTGATGAGGAGCGTGCAAGGGAAATAAAAAAAATGAAGAATGTGACCTCTCACCTCAAAACGCAAAGCCAAGCGAAACCGTAAGAAAATACGATCCTAAGAGTGCTTTTTCTATTATTTTTGTTTAGCTTATGCTATTTAAGGGCTGACTCATGAACTTTAGAATAGAATTTTTGGTGAGGATGGCTTCCTACAAAGAAGGAGATCTACAAGGAGAGGTTTCAGGTATGTTATGGTGGGGGCGGGCCATCATTTGATGGGGTACTGGAAAGAGATAACTAGCGGGGTGCCCACTATGTCGTGATCGTGTGATCACCTACAACTCTTCCAGTGAGATGTTGTTTAAGAATGTGTATATATTTTAATTTTGTGATTTTTGGTAAGACTCATAGAGAGAAAAATAAAGGAAGTGCTTTTCTACGATTCTTTTTCAACCATCGGTTTAGCAGGCATGACTTCCAGTGTATAGGTTGCCCTCAATTAATGTGAGCTAATACAAAGAAGCATAATGAAATGAAACGAGTTTTAAACCCAAATTGAAATTTTGCATTTGATGACAAAAAGATGAACAGGAGAAGGGATGCTCTTTCACTAATGTGATACTAATGAAAGGGAAGAAGTGTTGTTTTTAAAGCACTGAAATACGATTGCTTTTAGACAATAGAAGAAGAGAAGGTTCCAGGGGAGAAAATTTAATGTAAGAACTTTTAGAAAAGAAAAAAACATACAACCTTTTCACCTAGAAATGAAAGAATGCAAAGAACCCCGAATGGGTCCCACCAAGGCGTGCCAAAATGTTTCACATGATTCTAGAGCGTTTCTTAGAATGTTGACGAAACAGATAAGGGTAAAGGGATAGGAGGAATACTTGTTAAGATGTTGGTTGTAGGTTGTTGCGCACGTATGAATTCTGAATCCACAGCTGATCGTGAGAGCTTCCTTTTTGCTTGGAGGAACTACCGAAATAGAAAACGAGACCACCCAAATAATGATTAAACAGTATATACAAAGGGTGCCTAAGCGTGTGCTAGATGCGGGAAGTGTGATACTTCCTAGATGGCTATCAATCCACTATTTAAAACAACTTAATGCTAACAATAAAGGAAATCATACTTGTAGTTAAATGATTTAGGTATCTCATTCATCTACAACAAGTAAATTCGTCGCTCACAATGACTAAGCTATGATTGAATCGAAGGTTAAGGTCTTGATCCGGAGTGCTGTAATACTTGGTCAAGGTCGGGCCTCGGGTTGTTCGGGTATTTGGTGGAGGTTTTAAGATCTAGTTTTGGTTTTTGGTCAAAATACGAGACCAACGTTGGTCTAGTATGACCAATGTCGGTTTAGGTTAACCGCGGACGATTGTGGGTAAGTGGCATCGGTATAGTTGTGGTACATGAAACTTAGTAAAAAAAAAAGGGTGGGGTGACATATCTAAGGCTAGATGGAAATGGAAGGGCAATGATAGGGTTTGTGTGGGTCCCAGGTATGCACATGAATGATTAAAATTTGGATATAGGCAGTTCAAGGGTGTGGGTAAAGGGATGGTCAAGTTTGCATGGAGGTAAAATGGTGGGGAATGGGAATGGGAGCAGAAACTAACAACATAAGTAAAAGGATCTGCTCAAATGATAATGAACCAGTGCAGGTTAACAAAACTTACTATTTGTATGAGCTTGATGTCTAGTTGGCAATGGTGGGTGATCAAATGGAAGGAACTCAGTGTAGTCTTTGGCACTTCCTCGATGCTCCCATTAAGGCACAATGGCTTTGTATTTTCTTTTTGTGTTGTTTATGGATGCTCGATGTGTGGAATGTTGTTGGCTATGCTTGCATGCAACTCTGGTTTTGTTGCTTGTTCTCAAAAGATGATGTTCACCTCTAAACAATTGCCAACCTCAAAATAAGGTTGTTTTGGGGGTTAAATGGTAACCGGCAGTGGTTTCGTGTTGATTGCCAGTGGTTTAGTTTGACCGATGTCGGTTAGGGCGGGATTTCCTAGGTTTTCTAAAATGGGCAGATCCTTTTGATTTTCTTGGATCTCACCCATTTTTTCTCCACGGAATAGAATGGAAGCTTCTTTCTAATCGGACGGGAATGTGGTTAGAGGGAATATTGGCTTTGATTTTTAGGGTTTGGGTAGGTCTTAGTTAGTTATGGCAACTTACTAAGAATAGGTCCTAGAGTGAGGTGGCTAGATGAGGTGGATATGTGGGCATTATCTCAATTAGGATATTAAAAAAATAAATATTGTGAGATAATGGATTAATTTAAATTAAATTAATTAAATTAATATTAGAGTGGGATGAAAGGGGCCATGGTTAGGTAAATGTGTTCAAGGTATTTATTTGACAAGGACAAGGAGAGTGTGACCCAATTTTGGTGTCTACACTCTTATTTCTACTATCTTGTGTTTGGGTCTCCCTTGGCTATGTTTTTTTAGGGTTATTCCTTTTATCATCGACCCAATGTGTTAAGTTTTTCCATAACTAGAAAGTTATCACCATTCAGGTATCCCTTTTGAGGTTTCTCCTCCTAGTCTTCCTAGGCATTCTTTTGTAGTTTTTACCCCTATACATAGTGCACCTATTAATAATTATTTGGTTACACATAATTTACCTCACATCTCTAGGCTTCCTACGTTTCTCCCTAGGTGCGTGGTCCTACTCGCTCTGCTCTGGCTCCAGCTCTCCCAAGTCTCCTAATAGGCCTTTGATTACACAAACTTCCTAGCATGAATGTAGCTCTCTCATGAATCATAATAGGGATTTGGTTGCACACATTGGATCACATGGCTCTACCTCTCCCATGTATCCTACTAGGCCTTTAGTTAACATATTATTTTACATGGCTCTAGATCTCATAGGTCTCCTAGTAGGCCATTCATTACACACATTACCTTGTACAACTCTAGCTCTCCCAAGTCTCCGAATAGGCATTTGGGTGCACAAAATGCTTCACACAACTCTAACTCTCCCAAGTCTCCTAATAGGCCTTTATTTGCACACACCACCTCACATGGATCTCGTTCTCCTAGGTATTTTGATCGGCCTTTCTATAATGCACACGATCTCCTCCACATTTCCCAAAGGACTTCAAGTGCCCATGGTATGTATAATATTACTCGAGTCTTTTATCCCTCCCATAGGTCTTCTACTTTACATATTCTTCCTTTCCATGGACACTCTTTTGCAACCATTACCACTATTGTACCTCTTGCATTTGAATTGCCTCCTTCCACACCATTAAAATAAACCTTCATCTCCTTTACCAGTTGACCCACCTCTTGCAAAGTCTCTCATTAGATAGATTAATACTACCCCTCTTTCATGTACATAGCTAGACCCTTTAAAAACTCAAAGAAATTAAAATTCTCTTAAAATGTAAAACCATTCACATATTTGTAAAAATTAAAAATCAGGACTTATACACTTCACTTGAGTTGTTATCACTTTACATTATACATGTTGTTTGTCACTTTGGTTTGATATATAACATACTTCTTTACTCTTTACAAACATGCATTCGAGATAGTATTTTGAGCATGATACAAGACATACACAGATCATTACACGATGATAGGTTACGGTTGGCCCCTTTACCTAGACTTCTTATACATTTAGAGGCATCTATTTTTACTACATCCAAGTTTTATTATTCTATTATAGTTCCTTTCTACTTCCCTATTATGTTTGATTACATATATTGTGTGCATGTTATCTTTTGAGCTAATAAGACTAACATGAGTCTTATGCATAGTTGACATCTCTTATGTCACATATTTTCACATATATTGGATAGTTTATCATATTATCATGTCTTGACACTCTTACTTCATGCATATTTTCTTGTGTGAGTGTATTACTATTTTACTTGTTTCCATTACTTGTGGCCTATGTGCCTTGATTGTCTTATAACACCTTGGCTATCCCATATTTATGGTGTTGTTATTATCTTGTTTATTCTTTCTTGTTCTTTTTGTAGACTTACGAGCCTTTATTATCTTACAACACTTTGTGGGTGTCCTATTTTGTAGCTTTACACATTTTGTGTGACATTTTTTGCATACTTGTTACATTTGATTTCACTATTGTTGTACTTGTCTTCTCTTACATGCATTTGTACTATTGTTGTTATCATCTATATGGTTTTTATCTATTGCTATCATTTCTTTTCTTTCACCCTATGGTTGCCACCATGCACAAACACCTTCCCTTCTATAGGTACATGTTCTTCAAGGTTACCACCTCTTAAATATATTATACTCTCCTATAGTTTATTAGACGCCTAGTGCATGGGCACAAAATTTTTATTTTGAGCCAAGTTCTCAACATGGTTTTGCACATGCCTCAAAAGAGAGGGCATTCATCCCTGGTATATCCTATACTTACAACATGCATAAGAAGAATTCTAAGATGTGATATAGGTACAAATAGGGTACATGTACTCAAAAATCTAGAAAAACATATAAATTTAGACAAAATGCACATGTTCATAACAATACATATTAGTCAAGACCATATGTATGGTCCTAACCCTACTCAACATTTTTTCTCAAGGCGATTCATACAACAAATTTATCAACAACTTCATATTTTTAGCTAAAGTTTCAGATTTTCAACTACGGTTTTAGGTTTTAGACATATTTTCAAACTTAGTTCACTCACTTTGGATCAATACAAGGGACATTAAGTACTTCAATCCTTCATGGCATTTAGTTTCTACTATAGTTTTAGGAATATTTGGGCCATAATTCTCCTTCCTCCAGTGGTATTTCATTACATTATAATTTCTCTTCATTTGTGTGGCACATGGGAAGGGCATGGGGGCACTCATTATCTTTTATATTATATGTCATTATTTACAGAATCAAGCCTAGATCCATTTACAACAGTTTGGTCCATGGGGTTATGGAAGGTATCAAAGTAGATAATTTCTTTATAGGTAGACTTTCCTTTCCTATTGTACTCAAAGGGAAGTTACCATAGATGATGAATAACGTTGACAAATAACGTTGACACACGGTCTTCTTTCTTGGAAGGGTGTTTCAAGACTTCATTCTTTCTTCTCTTTCTTTGGAATTATATGTTGGGTTGCATGCACTAAACACTTAGGTTTATCCTTGGCACAATTAGGGACTGATCACCCCCAATCCTTTGGAAAAATAAATAAGGAAAATGATGGATCCCTTTGTGGCACGGTTTGTAGTTCACTTCTTGAAGGGGGTGTGTTGGGGCTTTCCCCACTCATTGTGCAGATGGGTCCAAGGGGCGACGACATGTTATGGATACCCCCTGGTAGGGGTTTGGAGGTGGAGCCCCTAAAGAAAAAAATTAAGGTATCAATCCCTTGTTTCTAGAAAGATGAATTCTAGTAAATTCTCTTTTAGGAAGGAAAATCCTAATGGTGTTTTTCCACTCTATTTTTAGGAGGAGGAATCCTAACTGCACTTTTCCAATTAGGTGTATTTATCTTTGTGGAGAGCCAAAATATCTCATATAACGAGTTTGCATGTAATCTATTCATCTTGAGTTAGTAAAAACTTGATATCTTGCACCATGGATGTTTCCTTAAGTACCTAGTGGGGTTTTAACGAGTAAATATGGTGTTTGTCTCTTGCATGTTTGGTATTTTATATATTTATTTTATCTCTATCTTTGTAAACTGTTGTTTTTTTATTCAATTTTTACTTATTCATTGTTGCAAAGTCTGTGGTTTCCTTATAGTTTCCAAGGAGGAAAGTATATGGAAATGATTGAAGAGATTGATAGTTATCATAGGAATGGCCCCAATTGACATGCCACTAATAAAATTAACTCTCATTATACCATTTAAGAAGAGGTCGAGAAGGGTCTACAACCATGGTGAATGATCAAGGTCGCCATTATCATAATGCTTCCTTAGATAGAGGTGAGAGGTGGTGACATTTACTATGGGAGGAGGAAGTTGAATTTCCTTATGAGGTAGTAGAAGATTGATCAATTTTATGGATAGTACTATTAGAGGAAGTTCCTTGAGAAAAATTATATGTGACTCTGTCAATGGCATTCTTGTTTCTATGACACATGAGGACTTGAAAGTTATTGAGAGGTTGTTGTTTTAGAGAATATTTTTGAATGTATTCATGAGGTAATCTTGGTGTTTGGCCTATTTGAGCGATTCTTCTAAAGAGGTAGGGAAAAGTATCTCAAGTTGTAATGAAGGAAAGGTTCAAGTGCCCTATGTAATAGATGAAACAAACTTCCATCATACATTTTGTGCTTGACCCTAGTGGATAAGTTCTTCCAATGTTTGATGAAAGCTTAGGTAGATTCATTTTCCATTTGTTGCAATTGATGGAAGCATTGATGTTATTTTCAAGAAGGTCATGGTACTAAAATTAATTGACTAGGGAACTCACCAAGATTTCAAGCTTGATAATGGAGTTGGCTAGAGAGTATGGTACCATTCCAAGGCATATCTCGTAAGTGTCTTACCTAAGATTTTGGCAAGACACCATAAGAATTTGATTCGAGCCAATATTTGTAGATATTTCCAAAATCCTTACTATGGTGAGTAGGGTCACTAGAACCATCATAAGTGATGGGAGTGATGCCTCAAATGCCCATCGAAGCAATGTAGGGAGAAAAAATATCTCTTTGAATGGGTTGAAAGGTCTTGTTATGGATGAGAGATTGGGTGATGAGGGACCTATTGATTCCAATCAGGAGAAGAGGGGGCTAACCTTGGTTTTTCGTGCCCCAAAATACCATTTGAGGTAGACTAGCAAGTTGAGCTAGACTAGTTTACATTTACAAAAACTCATTTGTAGTCATAGTCTATTGTTGACTTAGGTGATAAATGAGTTGCATGATGAGTTGAGTAGAATAAATATTTAGAGGGATATTTTTTTATTGGTTTGATCATGATTAGTTTTGTTGGCAATAAAAAATTTCGGGAGTGAATTTGTGGATTTCTAGCCGGTGGTCTAGGAATATAGGTCCCTTTACTTGGGTGGTGCAACTCCACTTTATTGTGAACGAACAAGAATAAAAAATTTATGGATGGCCAAGAGGTCGGGGATCTAACAGTACACTCCATTGTACCCATAGTAAATGCTTACAAGTAATTGTAAGGGAATAGTTTCTTTGAAGTGAGCGGGGAGTGGGAAGTTATACTAGGAAAATTAACCTGTAAGGAGAAAATCAAATTCTTGCAAGATCCAATTAGACATTTCTCATCCACAATTAATTAGAAAGAAACAATAAGATTATTATGCCAACGGCCAGAGGAAACCATGCACACAAAGTTGCACACATTCATAAGCCATGAAAATAAACAATCCCTTTCTTTATTGTCATTTTCATCAAATTGTACAATACAGAAATGGAAGAAAAATGGTGGAGGAAAGTGGAAGAATGCTATCTCTCTTGTATTGCTCAATAGATCTCTCTCTTGAGTGCATAAAATTGACAACCCTTAAGCAAGAGTATGTCATTACATTATGTTGGCAAATGGATTTACATGCATGCAAATGACATGCAGCATGACAGGGAGAAATTCCCTCCTTAATGAAGGTGAGGTTGCCTTTATTGAAAACCATTTACATCTATACATTCAAAATTGTATGTGGGGGTGTTTTGGGACATCAAATGGAAAGAAGTGTGAATGAGGGAAATGGAATGGAATGAAGGAAAGAAATGGAAAGGAATGGATGGAAGGAGCATACAATAGTTAGGTAAAAACAAAGCCTAATATTTCATCGATAAGAAGAATAACAATGAATAACTAACTCAAATAAATGAAGTTTGAATAAGCTAAACAAGAATAAATGAAAGGGAACACACATGAGTAAAGTAAATATCAAAGCTTGATCACTATGAACAAGAAAAAAATTAATAATGTTGATAATAAGATCAAAGATAGTATTCACATGCAAGATTTAAACACTAACATCTAATGAACATAAGAACATCAAATGCTACAAGAGATAATGAATGGGACACAAAGTTCATATTTCATTAACTCTTCAAAATGTCTTCACAAAAGAACACAAAGTTTCTTTCTTGAAACAAAGCTTGCACAAAAGTATTACTTCTCCTCTCTCAAAGTCACCCTTACAAATGAGCCCCTAACTTCCTTTTATAACCCAAAAGTTGGTTACAAGGTAGTTAGGGTTTACATGAACATTAAATTAGGGCACCTTAAGTGACTTTGAATTTTTCAACTAACTTTTAAAAAGTAACTTGAAATTAGAAATCACTTAAGTGATCAAAAGTATGCTAAAAGTGAGTTTAACAATAACATCACTTTAAAATATCATTTTAAAACATAAAACAAGACCCAGTGCCTTATCCATTAAAGTGGGGTCCGCCTATCTCAATCGTATGAGAAATGGACTCTCCCACTTTGTTAGATACTAGAATGTTATCTCCTCATCCCATTGGTGAAATTAGGATTTGTCACCTTTTCCAATTGAAAAGATTTGAACCTTTCCAATGTCTCGAACATCTTCTTACACAACCAATAAATAATTGTACTATAAACAACATCATATGGCGAAAATTGTTCAATTCAAAATTTTTGAATTACCAACCTCTTCCATGAAAAAATGGAATCTTCGTCCTTACCTCCATGCAAAGGCCATTAATAACTTTAATGTACATGTCTTAAACAATTGATTTGATGAATTTCCATGTCTAGATTTTTATCAAACACGAATATTCAACAAGCTCATATCTCTTACCAACCTTGCCATGTTCACAAAGTGTCACCAAGCCTTTCACCATGATCACAATATAAGATTACATCAGTACCATTACACACATTCTCAAAGATAAAAATTGTGTCCATAAGATTTGCAGCTTGCACCTTCCTCGAGCTCGATTAACAACATAGTGTTCTACATGTTTGTCTACCTTATATTTAATGGAACCAGATCCATGTATGTTATGCCAAGACATTTACTTATTATTATCTCATAAAGGAATTTTGTCAAACAGTTCATGTGTATACTAGTCGGCTACTAAATTTGAATGTGAAGCCATTATTCCATCCTTTCACGAGAAATTTCCATAGGTTATGCAAAAATTTCCTCTTGTAGGCCGAATTGCAACTTTGGAATATCATCCAACTCTTTCACGTGCTCTGGTTCAAGATTTGGCATTTTGGTAACTTGAGAATATGTTATTTTGCATTGACTGAGCCTATATTAATGTTGTTTGGGAACAGGCTCATTGAGCTCGAGATAGGAAAAAAAAGTTAAAGTCATGGAGAATTCCATCCAACAAAACAACTCGAAAATTCACTGGAAAATTTGTTTAAAATCTAATATATTGTGCTTTAAAAATCGACCATTTTCCTCCGTAAACCTCTTGATATCATCTTCAATTGTCTTCAAAATGTCTGGATACATTCAAGAATATGAATGACAAGTTTTACCAATGGTCCTAGAGGATGCAGTGGGCAACGTACTTACCTTTTTTCCTCAAACAACTGTGAATGCGTGGAGTGGCTTGAATTTTCTTTACCAATGTGTGACTTTGTTACTTTTTTTTGGCTTTTCTCCTCCTTGTATGGACAGTTGCTTTCTCCTTGCATGACCTGCCCAGGTAAATACGTGGCCTTTTAATGGAAAATTTTTTTTTCTGTCAAATGATATAACTGATTTGGGATGTCTATTTCTTATGCTTAGTTGCGTGGAATTTTACTATTAACTGCGTGGCCTTTATTTTTGACATGGTTTTGTGCTTATCTTTGCCTTCAGCGTGATGGATCCTCTTTTGATTTGCGTAGACTGGTTTCTCTTGCAAATACAAATGTATTCCTTTGATGTTTTGCATGGAATTTTCATTTGTGAATCTCTTCTTTGGCTGCGTGGTGGGTTGATACTTATGAGGAATGCGTGTAGGTTGTGAATAAAAATGACCTACGTGGAAAAATATCTCCTCTCAGTTACGTGGCCTTGCCTTAACAACTGTGTGATAAATGCTATTCTTGCCTTGTATGCATGGACTATGGCCTGTGTGATGGATCCTTGGAAAAATATTTCTCTAAAAATGTCTCTTCGCAGGGAAATAATGATAGTTGGAAATAAAAAGCTTCGAATCTTCTTCTTTGTCAATATTGTTCTTGCACGTCTTTTGCCATAGAGTTTCATGGAGAGAGGTTATGAATACCCCAGAAGCTTTCTGATAAATGTAACCGCTTTTTTCTTCTTCTTCCGTTGAATAACCAATTCCCAATTTCTTCGGGTAGTGGGCATTAATTTCTAGGAGAATAGAGGGAGAATTTAACCGTTTGCCCATGACAAAATGTGAAAAGCCGAGGAGTTGTAGAATGAGATTCCTTCCATTTTCCACATGGGGAAATGGAAGATATTTTTCGTTTGATATCTTGGTTGGGTTTCCCATCAACAACTTCTTATAGAATCTTTTCCACAAGTGGGGGAAAATGAAAGCTTTGTTAGAAAAGGGAAAAAATGTAGCGAGAGAGCCAATTTGACATTCACGATAATTTCTCACGATTGGAATTATAATTGCCCATAACAATGGGGAAAATGAGAAAAGTTCTTCCAATTTTTTTTGAACACTTTTTTATGAGGATTAAATTAATATTTATTAATTAAAAACCCTAAAATTTAATAAAATTAATTTTATTAAATAAAAAGGTAAAAATTAATTAAAATTAATTAATTAATTAATTAAAACATGGTTTAAAACACGACATATAAAGGAGGACTCTTAACCGAAATAAAATGAAACAAAGGCCAAAATGAAGAGAATAAAATGATCATGATGAAGGTGATAAACCATGAGAAAGGACATTTCAAATTTTTTAAAAAAATTTTCATGTTATAATTTTGTGAAGTCAAAATTAGCTGATAACAATTGGCTCTTATTGGGGACAAGGACTTCATGGATGCAACAATGGACCCACCCAAAAAAATTTAATGAACATGATCCCAAAAATGATGATGCACAAAAATGGGATGACAAAAGAGAGGAAACCAAAAAAAGGAAATGGAAAAAAACAAAACCCTAATTACCTATGTACATATGGGGACAACCCATTTTCAATTTTGATAGTGCTTGAGATATTTCCCACTAGGGTAGGTAGAGAAAATGAGTTCCATCAAGATATGCCAAGTAATATGTGTTATCTCCACAAAAATGCCTGATTTTGAAAGGGCCTAGCCACAACGAATCAAACTTCCCATGCTTTTCCTTTTGGTTCACCTCTTATCCCATAGAAGAACTAGGTCATTGATTTGAAATTGTCTCTCCTTAGTTTTTTTTTGAACAATTTCTTTACCTTGGATTGGTGTTCCTCGATCCTATGTTTTCTACTTGACATTCTTTGTTCTTCAAGCTTTCTTAGAACATGATCCTTTTATCCAACGCATTGGTGAAGCATTCATCATCAACTGCTTGAGCCAATCGTAATGTCGGTAACTCCAATGTAATGGGAATTTGAGCATCGGTTCCATATAAGAGTTGGAATGGAGACATTCCAATTGCTCTTTTGGGAGTTATGTGGTTGCCCACAATGCATCATATAATTTTTGTGCCAAGTTCTTTGATTTTCTTCGACTAACTTGCATGCACGATAGTAATGATATTTTTGTTACTAGATTTTGCTTGACCATTTCCCTAAGGATATAATATATGATGAATGAGATAAAGATATCCCATACCCATAACAAAAACCTATCATCTCTGTAGAAGAGAAATTGGTGGCATTTTCCATCACGATCTTTTGTGGAATTCTGTAATGAACCAAAATGTTCTCTTTGATGAAGTCACAAATTACCGTAGTAGATGTTTGTTTCACTAGAATGGCTTCTACCCACTTCGTAAAATAGTCAGTTTCCATGAGCATGTGAGTATGACCAGCACTAGAATTTGGGTTCAAGACCCCGATGAAATCTAAACCCCATTGTTGAAAGGGTTCTTCAATGACAACTGGCTTTAAAGGAAAAGCTGCCAATTTAGGTCTTCCAACAAATTGTTGACAAGCTTCGCATTTGGCTACCCATTTTTGAGCATCGAAAACATAGTGGGCAGTAATAATGCACTCACAAAATCTTATGAGTTATCACTGGTCTAGAGAAATGACCACCACAAAGCATGATTGTGAAAGGCTTCAAGATAACCTGGGTTGTTGTTCCTTATCAACACATATGAGGAACATGCCATCAATACCTTTCTTGAACAAGGTGTTGTCCTAATGATGTACTGAAGCTCTTAATTTGATAGCTCTTTTTTTCTTTAGTTATCAGATTCTTAGGACATTTCCATATGTGAGAAAGTAAGCTATATCATAATACCACTCATCTGTGGTACTGACAAAAACTACCAGTGGTAAACTTTCTTCAACTGGTTCTTCCTCAAGGTCATTTCTTGGCTCATTCTCTGTGATGAGTTGGCAGAGTCCTCTTCCTCGAACTAACTTGGTAGGCTTGATATCCAAGTCATATTCTGGATCTTGGAGACCCAATTACCTCTTTTAGATCTTGGTTCTGTTGTGTCAACATTGATTTAACTGTGGTGTCTAGAACTAGACTTTGGTGTGAGAATTCAACACATAGTATCTAAAATGTTTCAAGGCTCTAACCACCACGTATGCATGCCTCTCAAGGGGAGTGTAATTTAGTTCATGTTTCTTGAATCTAGAACTCATGAATGTAATAGGAGATTCAATTCCCTCTTGATTATGTGAGATGGATGATGAGAGAGATCATGTGGGGAAGCATACAATAGACTATGAAATCCTTTTTAAAATCAGGACACACCAATGTAGGAGCTTTTTGCAATACATCCTTGATTTTTTCAAATCTCCCCTACCTTCCTTGACCATTTGAAGGATTCTTTTCCTTTCATCATGTCAACAATTTCTTTGGTTAGCTTAGAAAAATATGGCATGAACCTCCTCAAAAAGTTCACCTTCCCAAAGAATGAGTGGACTCCAGGCTTACTTGTAGGTAAGGAAAGATTCTTGATAGCTTGAATGCATTCAAGATCGATCTTGGTTCCTTCTTTAGAAACAATATGACCTAGGAGTTTCCTTTCATAACTCAAACATAGAATTCTTTGGATTCAGGAGATTTATGAAGTCTGCATCTTTGCAATATTTTCTCCAAATCTCTTAGATGATCTTCTCACTTCTTTGAGAAAACCATCAAGTCATCTAGGTATATTATGATGATCTTGTTTTTATAATATATGAATTCCATGTCCATATCCCTTTGAAAGGTTGCACTCAACATTGATCAAACCAAAAGGCATTCTTCTATATGTAAACATACCCCAAGGGGTGGTGAACGTGGTTTTATGTTGGTCTTCTCTAGCCACTTCAATCTGATTATAACCAGAGAAACCATCTAGCATGGATAAAATTTTCGATCTAGTTACTACCTGTAAAATATGGTCCATGATTGGTAATGGATAGTTATCCTTCAAGGAAGCTTGATTAAGATTATGGAAATCCACGCAAATCCTAATTTCTCCATTTTTCTTGTGAACCGGGACAATATTAGCTATCCAAGTTGAATGTCGAATAGGAAACACTATTCATGCATCCAACATCTTTTGAACCTCATGGAGTATCATCCTACTATCTTGGGGTTATACTATCTTTTCTTCTTCCTGAATGGAGTTGCACTAGGTTTCAAAGGTATGGCATGCTCCATTTCCCTAGGTCAAAAAGACTTCAAGTCTTCATATGAGTAAGCCAAGACATCAAAATATTTGGTAAGGAGGCTTACAAATTTCTTGCACTCCTCAAGTGAGAAACACTTACCAATGTTGACTAGGTGAGGTTTGTCCTTGGTACCAATGTCAACTTCCTCATAGTCAGTAGAATTCATAGGTCCTCCTGCTCTCTTTCTCTTTGATAAACTGTCATGTTTATCAAAAAGTTCTTCAAGTGAAACCAATCCTTTTGGAATTTTATTTCCTTTGAGTTGAATGATGCCATCGTCACAGGATCTTCACTCTCAACTCTTTCTTGAATGGGTGAGGTCGTCGATTCTGAAATGTAGAATCACTTCCTTCAAAGTACAACTATTCAAAATTATCCCTTTTTTCTAAGAAGGCAATAATTTTTGATCATCATTAAAGACTTGCCAATTTTTTGCATTGTTGGGAACACTTGGCCTAAAAATCATTTCAATGGTGTATTTTCTTGATCAAACTCTGAATGAGGGATCATCAATGAAGTTGAGACTACTAGAGAATCTCTTTTTCATTCTTTTCATGAGGGACAAATTTTATGGAAAAAGCATCGTTGAAGGCTTCAATCGCATCCCACACTTTATTTTTGTAGTGTCTCAAGTGATCATTTTTACTTGAAACTGATTTTTTACTTGCTTCACGATCAACTCTGCATCTCCCAAGGATTTCAAATTTTTGATCCCTTTTTCTTCTGCAACTTGGAGGCCAAGGATTAATGCCTCATATTCTATAGTGTTGTTAGTATTTGAAAATTGGAGTTTGTAAGAAAAAGGAAATATTTTACCATTTGGAGATATAAGCACCACTCCTGCACCGGAACTTGTTGAGCAACAACTTCCATCAAACTCAAGAGTCCAGATCTCATTGGGATCTTGGAAAGTGACCTCAGTGCACATGAACCTCTGTAGTCATCATATAATTACCCATACTGGAGTTTTGAAATAGGACATGTGCGTGAGGATCTTGATTTTTGTTACCGTGAAATTTTCTTGAGTCTCCGGTATTAGCTTCTTCATTTCTCCTGATAGGGATCATAAGCATGAGACCAGTCCATTTGAATCTCACCACCCAGATCTCTACAAAATTTCTGCTTAACAACATACCATATGAAGTGGGAATGTCAACAACTAGAATGGTTACCTTGACTCACTTTTGAGGAAATTGAGCTAAAGCCATTTGAGCATCTTTAATCTTCCCAATCAGAGGAACTTATCTTGTCTCCATGGAGTAACAAGATCTAAGTGTTCTCATACAAGTCAACCTAAGAGCATGTGCTACTTTTGTAGGCATCACATTATCCGAGGCTAGAATCTATAATGCAATTACTTAATTTGCATCCATTGATCAAAAAGGACACAAAGAAAGGTTCAACCTTTTCATTTGAAGGTGTAGTGGCCGCCACAATATTTTGAGTCTTCCCATCTTTGGGATTTTTCATAATTCCTTTAGAGGAATGAACAGTAGAGTCACCTTTGATAAACTAGACCAATTTCTTGAGTTGATCCTTATTGGACTTCAAGTACTGCTTGTGACATGGAAATTTTTGTTTTATTGATATGATCAATAATATCAAATTTGGGCAAAATGACCATACTTGATGTCTCAGATACAAGTTCTTTCAAACTTGATGATGGCTCACTTTTGACCTTTTCTTTGGGCTTAGTTGATATTGATGTGGAAGAAGAAACTTTCTTCGTAGCTGATTTATCAACTGATTGATTTGGCAAAGGTTCTCCTTTCTTTAAGATATATTTGACCTTGGAAACTTCAGTCATCTTGGAATCTTTAGGAATCTCAGTTGTTTTAGATTCTTTGGAAGTTTCCTTAGTTTTAGATTCTTTAGGAACTTCCCTAGAGCTCTTTTTATCTTCCACCTTAGTGGTACTCTGCTCCTTTTTTTGAGAGCATGTGAAGACCGCGAAGGATTGACTATTCATATCTTCTACAATTTCTTCGTATTTATCTTCTTCTTCTAAACGGTACTCAAAAAAATGATTATTACTTTCTCCTTTAGGATCTTGACTTCAGGTTTAGATGTCCTAAAGTCTAGCTCTTCTTCATCAACCTCGATGATCTCAACTTCATCGTCACTTTCCTCAATGACATCACACTTTGAGTTAGTCATGGGAGCTGCTTCAAATAGCAAGCCTCATTAGAGCGCTTATAATTTTGGATTTTTGGGAACATAGCCTTTTCTTGGGATGTCTTTGTAAGTAGGAGGTTTACTACTTTGAGAAACTTACTTTTTCAAAGCTAACATATCATTAGCCAACTTAGTGAGTATGGCCTCTGAAGCATTGGGGTTTCTTGACTCTTTCCTTGGGGAAGTTTTCTTGAATTTTCCCACCATGATTAGGTCATCCTCAATTTCTATTGTCATGGATTGAGAAAGTTCCAAAGTAGCCACTCTAGCCCTTCTCAGTACTGATAACATACTTTTGGTTGTTTGTGCATTAATAAAGAAACATTTTTTTCGTCAAGGTTTGATAAAATTCTAGCAGAACTTTGTTCACCATTTTGTTGAACTTAGCCATGAAATTCCTCATGGGTTATGTTGGCTCTTTCTTCACCTGAGATAGTTGAGCTAAAAAGGGCATGTTCATCTTCTGCCATTTTGAACATGTCTTCAAACTTACTTTTCATATCATTCCAGTTTTGTAATGCATCCATTTGAGAGATGATGAAACCAATCCATGGAAATGTCTTGCAATGTTTCAATGAAGAGGAAAACAACAACATCTTCATATTCTACTAAAAAACTACACATGCAAAGCAAAGAAGGTGGAAATGTGGTCATCAGGTGAAGTCTTCCCATCTCCATTGAACTTGGGAAGAATCTTCATCGATCCTCATGGGAGGTCATGTTGAGCTGGTAAGGCCAATGGGCCTATGACATTTCCCCATGGTATTAAGCAACCATCTAGGAAAGGTTGTATGAGGGTAAAACAATGTGAGAAAGAACAAGTGCTTGACTTGTAGTGATTCCTCCCTTACTTTTTTTTAGGACTTGATGCAAGGCTTATGGATTTATGGGAGTGTTCCTCCTTGGAGGAGATAACTTGAAACCAAACTTTCCTTGAAAATCAAAAATTGGATCAGATTGACCTTTAGCTTTTTCTCCTCGTAAACCTCTTTCTGCCGACATTTTGAAATCTTTATTGTGAAAGGATCACACACGCACATTCCGATCAGCTCTAGCCTTTTCTCTTTTCTCTCTTTCTTGATCTCTTTTACACCTGAATGACTCTAGCAAATCTCGCAACTTGATTTTATTCATTATCCAATATTGATGTGGCAAGATGAAAATGATAGTCATTCGTGCACTTTTCCCAAATAGCTTGCCTCAAATCTATGATGATATGTCTTCTTGAGTATCTGTAAAAAGAATATTTGGTTGTAAGATAGGTGAGTTACCTATAATAGTCATATAGATTATTACCTTGGTGGAAGAGGGTCACGTCGATGAACAATGATCAACACGTGTCCAGAGGTCTTCTAGCCACAAGTGTGGGTGCTCTTCTTCTAAGGTCTTCAGTGTATATTTCTCTATCAATGGCTCTATCAACAACCACAAATTGTTGCAATTTCATGGTTTTCCCAAGCTACTATCCGAAGGTTGGCAATAATGTCTCCTTGAAAATATTGTTGGGCACAAGATTCGGTTGAAGAACTAGAGCTTGTGCAGAGGGGATAGTCATAAAGATTTAACCAAACACTGGTTAACGATTCTTGAATCCCCAGTAGAGTCGCCAAAAATGTTAGCAAATGGATTTTCACGCATGCAAATGACATGCAAAAGTTAAGGGGACAAAGTCCCTCCTCAATGAAGGTGAGGTTTCCTTTATTGAAAACCAAAATTGTATTTACATCTATACATTCAAAATTGTATGTGGGGGTGTTTTGGGACATCAAATGGAAAGAAGTGTGAATGAGGGAAATGGAATGGAATGAAGGAAATAAATGGAAAGGAATGGATGGAAGGAGCATACAATAGTTAGGTAAAAACAAAGCCTAATATTGCATAGAGAAGAAGAAGAACAATGAATAACTAACTCAAATAAAATAGAGTTTGAATCAGCTAAACAAGAATAAATGAAAGGGAACACACATGAGCAAGTAAATATTAGAGCTTGATCATTATGAACAAGAACAAATAGATTAATAATGTTGACAATAAGATCAAAGATAGTATTGCATGCAAGATTTAAACACTAACATCTAATGAACATAAGAACATCAAATGCTACAAGAGATAATGAATGGGACACAAAGTTCATATTTCATTAACTCTTCAAAATGTCTTCACAAAAGAACACAAAGTTTCTTTCTTGAAACAAAGCTTGCACACAAAAGTATTTCTTCTCCTCTCTCAAAGTCACCCTTACAAATGAGCCCCTAACTTCCTTTTATAACCCAAAAGTTGGTTACAAGGTAGTTAGGGTTTACATGAACATTAAATTAGGGCACCTTAAGTGACTTTGAATTTTTCAACTAAATTTTAAAAAGTAACTTGAAATTAGAAATCACTTAAGTGATCAAAAGTCTGCTAAAAGTGAGTTTAACAATAACATCACTTTAAAATATCATTTTAAAACATAAAACAAGACCCAGTGCCTTATCCATTAAAGTGGGCCTTATCCATTAAAATGGGTTAGATACTAGAATGCTATCTCCTCATCTCATTGGTGAAATTAGGGTCTGCCACCTTTTCCAATGAAAAGAAAATTTCTGGAACATCTTCTTACACAAACAATAAATAATTGTACTATAAACAACATCATTTGGCATACAATTCTTCTTGCAACCTCTTACATAGCAAAATGGAATCTTCCTCCTTACCCTCCATGCAAAGACCATTAATAACTTTACCACATAGTCTTGAACTTGGAATCCACTTCTTATCAAACATGGCATTCAACAAGCTCACACCCTTACCAACCTTGCCATCTTTGCGGAAGCCTTGATGATCACAATATAAGCCACATCAGTACCACTGCACACATTCTCTTCAATTACATCCATAAGCTTCGCATATTCCTTCCTCAAGATTGATTATCAACATAGTGTTCTAAATTTCTGTCTACCTTATGTTTAATG
Source organism: Taxus wallichiana var. yunnanensis (assembly GCA_018340775.1). Lineage (NCBI taxonomy): Eukaryota > Viridiplantae > Streptophyta > Pinopsida > Cupressales > Taxaceae > Taxus > Taxus wallichiana. Next base: position 668,712,040 of record CM031242.1, read on the forward strand.
GAACCATATCCATGTGTGTTATGCCAAGACATTTAAATATTGTTATCTCAACAAGGAATTTTTTAAACATTTCTCTTTCACGTGCTCTGGTTCAAGATTTGGCATTTTGGTAACTTGAGAATATGTTATTTTGCATTGACCGAGCCTATATTAATGTTGTTTGGGAGCATGATCATTGAGTTTGAGACAGGAAAAAAAAAGTTAAGTCATGGAGAATTCCATCTACCAAACTAGCTCGAAAATTCATTGGAAAATGTGTTTAAAATCTAATATATTATGCTTTAAAAATTGACCATTTTCCTTTGTAAACCTCTTGATATCATCTTCAATTGTCTTCAAAATGTTTGGATACATTTCAGAATATGCGGCAAGTGTTGTGATCCTAGAGGATTCAGTGGGCAGTGTACTAGTTTTTCCTCAAACGACTGTGAATGCGTGGACTAGTCTTTTCTTTACCAATGCACGACTTTGTTTTTCTTTTGGCTACATTTCTCCTCCCTGCATGGACAACTAATCTCTTCTCCCTTGCATGACTGCCCAAGTAAATGTCAATTCACGACAATCGGAAGTAGAGAACAATTTGGCATTCACGACAATTGGAAGAGGAATTATAATTGCCCACGACAATGGGGAAAATGAGAAAAGTTCTTCCAAATTTGTTGATCAACTTTTATGAGGATTAAATTAATATTTATTAATTAAAAACCCTAAATTTTAATAAAATTAATTTTATTAAATAAAAAGGTAAAATATTAATTAAATATTAATTAATTAATTAAAACATGGTTTACGACATAAAAGGAGGACGTCTCAACCGAAATGAACAAAACGAAGGTCAAAACGATCAGACAAATAAAATGATCGCGATGAAGGTGATAAACCATGAGAAAGGACATTTCTGATTTTTTTTTTTTTTTAAAATTCATGTTATAATTTTGCAAAGTCAAAATTAGCTGATAACACATCATGCAAAATTTCAGAAGACTCCTCATCTACCCCCCACGCGTCTTTTCATATGTCCTACACAACATATGACCTTTCAAGTTCCTAGGAAAGAACATTAAGTTCCCTTTTATCAATTAAGGGCAACTTATTACAATATTTGCTAAAGCCACATTTAAATGAATAGGACGAACGTCATGATTGCTCACAACGAAGAATTAGAAAGGGGTTAGAGAAGAAGAGGAAGAAGGAGAGAAGATAAAGAAGAAGGGGTGTTGACGAGGATGAGAAAACCTCTGCCTTCAAAGAAGAACTTGCCAATGATGATGATGCATGGGCATCCGAACCATGAAAAGAGTGTTTAGAAACATTGTTTCAAGACCTCCTAATGTGAGCTTAGGAAAACACGAGAAATGATCATGATGATATTCCTTGATTACTTGATTAAGGAATATCCTTAGCTCATTGAGCTCACCCTTGACTCACCTTGGCTCACCCAACTCACCGAGAGATGGTGATGGATCCATTTGTTGTACCTTGCGATGCTCTACTCTACTCTTGAACTCGGGATGATGCTTCCAGGACCTCTGTGAAGTTTTCATTCCTTTGTTTGAACCATGAAACCATCCCACAACCCTGTGCAAAGTCCAAAAAGAAGAAAGATGAGTGAGAATGAGACCATCTGCAATTTTTTTCCCTCAACACTGAAACTTTCTATTTTTGGAATACGAGGTCATGACTTGCCATTTTGGGACCTATCACCACATTTTGCCCCAATTTCCCCTTCTGAACCTTCTGGCACATTTCATCCTCTTCCATTGCCAAGGCATTGCTATTTTTAACACATTTCTATTTTTAGCAAGTTGCTTTTTGGGGACCTGCTATTTTGGGAAAAATTGTCGTTTTGGTCCTGCTTCTCGTTTTGCAATCTTTCCTGATTGTCCTAGATGATCAAACTTGCAAATCAGGGGACTTACTATCTTTAATACCAAGAGGAGCATCAAATATGCTATTTTTAGAAAGTGTCAAAAATGGCCTCGGTTTGTGATGGGGATGACATTTTGGATCCGGCTTAGTTGTCGCGATCTTGTGCTCCAATTTCCATTGTGTTTCACTCACGGGAAGTTTAGATATAACAAATCAATTTTTTTCCTAGTAAGAGCTTGAGACAAAGCTACGGGGTAGCCATTAATGGAGTCACAGAGCTTTTTAACATGTTTTAATTTCACCTCTAATTGCGATGAAATCAACTCCATTTGGATAGGTTTTTCATTTGGAGTTTGTGTGCAAATTTCTAGCTTAATCGACCACCAGATTGATGGGAAATCTAATGAATGAGAGCCAAGGCACAAAATGAAGTTTTTGTTGAATCAAATGATCTGGGAATCATTTTATATTATGTGAATTGCTTCTCAATGGCCTCTAAAAATGAGGAATTCTACAAAAGGTTTCATCTCAATCCATGCTCTAGATCATGAGATATGAACATTTCTTCGATTTTGCCAATGAGGGTTTCTAACAACACACATGCATGGTTTTGGATTGAAATCTTCTCTTTTCACATTGAAGCAACATGGAGTGATGGAGAAATGATGTTGGAGGTGATGGAAATGTTTTGGAAGTAGCAACAATGGAGGAGAGGAAGAGATCCTGGACAGTTGTAGAAAAAAGTGTGTGCGTACAGGAAGGATGGAAACAACAAGTGACAACCCGACAGTTAGAAAAATTCACATATTTTCAAGAGATGGGAAGGAGCGCAATTTTGTGCACCAATTGCACCAAAATTTTTGTGTACTTGGTGCAAAAAATTGTGCCCCATTCCTATTGGTCCACTTGGTAGCATGTAATTTGATGTTGGGTTGAGTGGGGGTTGAAATTTACACCTTAAGTAGTTGTCGGGGCACATGGGTGACCAAGAGACTAAATGGGAGGGTTGGGGATTTTTTTTGCACCATTTACACCAAAATTTTGGTGCACTTGGTGTAAAAAAGTGTACCCTATTCTGATTGGGCCACTTGGCAGCACGCGATTGCATGGAGCGAGGGTGGGAAATGAGGCCTGGGGGGCTTAACTTGAGAGAAAGGGCTGAATGGTGGTCATCTGGAGGTCCAAGGGCTCAAATGGGGTAGGGGTGAATTTTCTTACACTTGTTGCACCAAAATTTTGGTGCACTTAGTGCAAAAAAGTGCGCTGCATTCCTATTGGTTGGTTTTCCACCCTGAATTTGGCTAATTGTTTGAGCTTGTGCCTTGGAGAGCGACTTATTAGGACCATAAATTGAGTTCCTGGAGGAGTTTTTGATGAAATTTTATATTATATTGAATTAAAATTTCCTTCTGAATCCAATGGTGGGACTTTCAGACCTTGATTCCACCATTTACCCCCTGAAATTTAGGATTTTGTTCTGGATCCAAGGCTATGCATGAGAAAACACGATGGGGACATAGTGCGCCAAGGTGTTGTGAAGAATATGATTACACAATATTAGATATCTCTGAATTACCTTTATGATGATATCTTGTTTGATTCTTAACTCCTTTCGGAGCTCCCGAAATCGCTTCCCGAAGCTTAGTAGTTTTTTGGCCTTGTGCCTTTCGCTTAAACCTCCAAGACCCACTTTTGCTAGACCTGCTCCAAAACTTGCGAATCTTCCCAAAACATTAAAAAATTGATTTCACAATTTATTTAACTCTTCGATATGCCTACCTGATGAATTTAGGCCTTTCATTCCGCTCTAGGGGTGTGCACCAACTCCGAGAAGATTAGAAAATGGTCTTTCCCAAGCTTGCCAAAAGACTTGTCTTGATGGATCTCGCTTGGGAAGCTCTTGAAAATACTGGGTACCCCTAAATCACCTATGGGAACACCGAATCGGGGACTAGGGTGATATGAAGGAGGGATCAGGGTGACCTTTGAGTAAAATTTTTGGGTAGGGTGTGGTTGTCATGCTCGAGAAATTGTGAATTTCCTTGTTGCACATTTGCATGACAACAATTTTTGGATCCAACTTATGAGAAAGGTAGTCTTCAATGTGTTTATGTAGCATTTCAGGTGACTCTCCTACATAAGAAAGAATTTTTGTAGAATTTTTGCATACCCGGGGTATAATAAGACTTAGGGACATCTTGAGTTTCCCTTCTTCATCGATTTCAAAGACAAGGTTTCGAATGCTAGATTTGGTATGTACATTTTGAAGTGGATGTTTTGGATTCTTAATGTTAGATGCTATGGAAAACCAATCGGTGTAATGAGGAACTAGCTTATAAAACCATCATCACACGGGTCATTGTAGTTGCACAATAATGGATTTACAGAGGATGTAGTGGAATCACCGAATAGATACTCCAACTAGGAGTTCTGAAAGAGATTTTTGGAAATGTTTTTTTACGATGGGATTGTTTGCATAGGAAGCTTGTATAGGGTCCAATGACGTCTAAATGAATAGTTGTGAAAACAAGGGAATTGAACATGATTGATCGTGTAGAGAGTTTTTACAAAGGTTGATGGTGTCTCGAAGGGGTTGATTGAAGTACACACAATATTGATCATCTTTGTAAGGTTTCGCACAAAGGTTGATGGTGTTTGAAGAGGTTGATTAAAGTACATATAGGATTGATCATGTAATAAGGTTTTGCATAGAGGTTGAATGTAACGAACCGTTACACCAAAACCTCGAGGCGTTAGTGAAATCCGCACATGAGGATCATAACATCCCACCACGCTTCCGTAGAGCCCGACTCGGGCTGGGTTTGTGCCCGCACTCCCATACGTATGAGCCCCGCTTCACCGACGTTTAGGCACCCCACGGGCCTTGGCTACATGGTGTAACCAACCGAGTGGGATTCGAACACGGGTGGTTGCTCTGATACCAAATGTAACGAACCGTTACACCAAAACCTCGAGGTGTTAGTGAAATCTGCACATGAGGATCATAACATTGAAGGCATCTCGAAGAGGTTGATTTAAGTAAAGACAAGATCGGTTGTGCAATAGGGTTCTGCAAAGGGGATGACAAAGTAGAAAAAGTGGGAAAAATTCAAAAACAAAGTGGTCTAACCTAATTTAGGGAAACGTAAGATTTGCGTTAGGTTCACCAAAGTGTATGATGTGAAAAATATAGGTTCCCGAGTTAGGCTATCAAATATAAGGGTCCAATCTAAGTCCAAACACATATGTAGAGAAAAAGGTGCTTAAGGAACACTAGTATTGTAATTCTAAAGGATAATGACCCTAACTCTAGAATAACTATATATTTTCAAGGACCATATCTAAGATAAAGATATGTATCCTATTAAGATTCAGAATAGGATTAATCGAGAGATGGATAAATCCAAGGGGCATAATATAATAAGACAATGCAATAGATCAAAACAAACATACATATACTCTAGTCTATAGCAATGAATGACCAACATACAACATACATAGGAGCGATAAAGACTAAGTAAAGTTATAAATACTTACATGTAGTGTGTGTGTGTGTGTGTGACCATTGATGCATAATCCTCCCCTAGAGACAAAAACATTGAGAGAGAATCACTATGGGTGGAGAAGGGGAAATCTCAACAAGAAGATCTCCATTCCTAACTCACTATGGTGACCCAAGATGCACAAAGGTAAAGCTCAAGACCCCAAGTCCAAAAAGTAGGTGCGAAAATATGCAATGTATTAGTGCCTTCATGTATGAAAAAAGTGATTGTTTGGTGGTGGTTTATCAAAAAGAAGGTGGAGTATATATACATGATGTCATAACCCACAGGCAATGGCATCGGCTATGGAAAAGCCAAAAATGACACTATAGCCCATGGTTGATGGCATCATCCTTGTGGGGAATCCTAAGGTTAAAAGGTGAAAAATATGGGAGATGTAGGCAAAAAGGTAAATGGAGGTACATGACGAAGGTCCATGGTGATAAAAAGAAGGGATAATAGCGTGCAATAAGCATGGAAAAGTAGAAATAATCGACAAGTGGACATAATGGACTTGTAATGTGTGAATAAAATGAAAAATGAGTCAAAGGTAGGGTAACTATAGCATACTGATAACATCTCTCAAATGTTTTGGTCTAGCCAATGTGACCAAGTCCAATCACACCCCAATCCCAATAGACTCCATAAGGCACCTATGGAGGAGAAGGATGCATTAGTATTCCATGTGCAAAAGAAATGGTTAGCAAGTATAAAAATGAGGTGTATATAAGATGATGGTGGGTGGGAGAAGGTAGATATTACCATTAAGATCATGAACCCTATCATTTATTTGTTGTGGTATGCAAACACAAAACCAACTCATCTATCTTAGGGAAATTTATGAGAGGCAGGACTCCATGATTGAGGCGGTGAAGACCATTCTCGTAGAGAATGAGTGCTGTGAGTATGGGGCATCAGCAGAGATCTTGTTCACCACCATACAAGATATTCTTATCACTAGGTGGGAGAAGAATTGCACACCTTTGCATTGCTTGGCTCACTCATTGAATCCCAAGTACTACAGTGATGGTTGGCTCAATCACGGGTTTTGACACGATTCCCTCACATGGACAAAGAGATTTCACTAGGGAGGAAGGTAACATTTAGAAGGATATATTAGGACAGAACATCCCTTGATGAGGTGGAGGACGACTTTGTAGATTTTTCCATTGGTATTGGGAGATTTGGAGTTTATGATGTGATCGGAGAAAGGAGGTTAAAAATCCCTATGCTTGGTGTGGAAATCATAGTGCAACATGCCCTATTCTCTAGTAGTTAGACATGAGGGTCCTTGCTCATGTTACTTCATCCTCGTGTCATGAGAGAAATTGGAGCATATACGAGAATTTGCATAGTTTGAAAAAGAGCAGTCTAGAGCAGAGAGAATGGTGTATGTGCACTCCGACCTTTGTCTTATGTACAAGATGAGTGGTAGAAGGGAATGACAAAGATGTGGGATGTACTTCTTGACGATATGGGTTTGAACAAAATCATTGAGTTGGCATCATGCAACTTGGATCTTAATGAAACAATGATAGAGCCGGTCACTTTTGATGATAGCGATCCTCTAAAAAAATGGATCTTTATGTCTATATTTCATTTATTTTAGTGTGTGTAGAGTGTCCATCGTGTCCCATATCAAATACTCATATTTGTGTGTCCCATGTCCAAGTGTCATGCGACTTGGATGAAGCATCATATAACATAAATTTTCACTTTTCCTTTTATTCGAGTGTTTCTAAAGAACATAGAGGAAACAGCAACCTCTTGAATATCAAATGAAACAATACAAAGTCTAAAATTCCTTTTAGAACTATAAAAAGATACGTTGCACAAGCTTTGTTACTTGCAAATTGTTTTGTGAGGCAAAGGAAAGTAAGGGAACAAGTGAAAAGAAGAAGAAGAACTTTTAAGGTCCACGAGGCTACCCAAAAACAGCGTATGGGACAGCACAAAATCTCAAATACCATATGACTAAGCAAAGAAACAGCACAAAGTAGAAGATGTTGTTATGGAGGCAGCTCGTTATATTCATAGTGAAAGCCAGCCTTATGAACATTGCGTCTAGCAGAGTCGATGACAAGAGGACTGACTATGAAGGGTGTGCTACTTCCCAAAATGCACACAAACACTGCCAACCACAGGCACTTGGGTGCCACCACCAGATATATGCAGTCACAAAGGTGACAACCATCCCTCCCAATGCCACCCACAGTATTTTCAGACCCCATCCCACTGCCCCTGCCAAAAGCCCAGGCACCCCTGGAACTGCCCACACCAAAATCAATGCCACTATCATGGAACTGCACATCGCCACAGTGTCTGATATCACAAATACCTAGTACAGGAAATCAAGACAATTACATTAGCCTGGACAATTACATAATGAAACTAAACAATCTTCTTCTTGCAATCTCATTCCATATACCTTAAAAACCACACGGTTTATCATCACCGCTGTTCCTATTTCCTCCTTGCTACCTGGACCCTCGTGAAGCCCGCCAGGCACAGTAAATGCTGCTGCAAATGTGACTGTGGCAATAAGGGCCGCCACAACAGAGAGAGTTTCTGCCATTTTTTGAAGGGATTCGTCTCCAGAATTAGATATAGATTTACAGTTACAATTGGGTTTGTTAACTTTGGCGGTAGGGGATATTGGGTTCCCCTTCAGAGCCTCCTGTAAACCTTCTCCGTGGATGCATCCGGCACGCGTGAGAGCTTTCCACACAGAAAGTTGTGTGAAAGAGTGGCCTCCTTTGATCTGTGTTATGTCCAACGTAGTGTGGCCTGCTTTATTCACTGCTTTAACGTTCAGATTCAATGATGCCCTGGATAAAGATGGGGACAGCAGCAGGTTTACCATCTGCAATCACAAATTCAGTCAGCATCGATTGGAACTGAGTAATACCCAGTTTCAAATTAATGACACACCCAATCAGCTGTTCGTTCATTGGTGAAGTTGTTAGTCTCTCTAAAAACTCACCAAAGATCAATTGTTATCTAGTGCAAAGACGCAAGACATCTTCAAAAGAGATGAGGGTGTCGACTTTGGCGGAATGGACACCCCTCAGACCTTGCATCTAAGTTAAAGGAGTCTGGATCAAATCCAGACCAAAAAAAAATTAATGACATAAACCTGTAATGAGTCTTTAATGGTGGCTAAATGCAGCGGTGTGTTGCCGTCCTTGTCTGCCTCATTAATCAACTCAGACATCTCCATTCTCTTTTTCCTCAACAAATATCTGATCACATCGGATTGCTCATTTTCTACTGCCAAGTGCAGAACGTTTTGTTTATGCTTTTGATCACATAGCTCAATGCAGTCTGGTCTGCAGCTCAGTATCTCCTCGAGTATGGAGGTGTGCCCCTTTACTGCTGCAACGTGGACAGGTGCCATTCCTTTTCCATCAAACTTATAACAGGCAGAAGAATCCACTCTCAGCAGCTCTTTCACGATCTCCGTATGTTTGGCTTGCCTAGATGTTGCCAAGTGCAATGGAGTGCTCCCAAATTTGTCTGACGATTTGGCTAATTCTGGTAGCTCCTGTAGCAAATAAGCTGCCACGTCTGCAAGGTATGAAAGCATTGTGAAGAAGACAGAAAGGAGGAATTGGAACTCGTTTGAAAATCTAAGAATGCAAGAACAGAACAAAGTTGTAGAAATGTATGAAACTGAATTTATATTAATGTCCATTAAAAATTAAAAACCCACAAATTGTAATTGTAGCACGAGGAGCAAAGAGATTATCACCATTTGGTTTTTCCCTCATGATGAATCATGGGTGCTGATTCGAAATGTATTGAGACAAAAATCTTCACACAGTTTATCCAGAAACCAGTTTGTAATCTCATGGACTGTGTAAACATAAAAACTCTAAATTTATGTTGATTTAACAAATCTCGTCGTGATAATATTTAAAGAGAGGGTCTGGTTTTTGCTTGCAAATGGGCACTTCAATAGGCCTGTTTTGGTTCCAACAGCGGAAAGTTGAAAGGATCTGAAGATAAAAAAATGTGCGGTTTTTTCATCTTTCTATAGGTATGTAAAAGCATTCTCAATGCAAGTCTTACGATTGGCCTGTGGAGGCTCTAATGGTGTTATAACTTCTGTACTTTGGTTCCTCATTGTTATAAATAGCATTGTTTTGAGAGGTCTGGTCTCTAATGGATGTTTTGGAATTATAAAGTTTCTCTATTTTAATAGTATAAGAAATTGTGTTACCTCTTTGGATTTTAACTTTTAGTATTGAATTTTAGTCATGTTCACCAAGTTA